>JAQMYF010000021.1:27115063-27125826 GCA_030014195.1 Neosilurus mollespiculum
AGAGAGAGAGAGAGAGAGAGAGAGAGAGAGAGAGAGAGAGAGAGAGAGAGAGAGAGAGAGAGAGAGAGAGAGAAAGCGCGAGAGAGAAAGAAAGGGAGAAATAAAGTTCAACAAGGAATATTTAGAAAGGAGGAAGTCACTGAGGCACATAATTAAAAACCATAAAAGAAGTTGGTATTGTGCTTTATTAATTGACCGTAAAGCAGTAATAGCAAGCATTTTATTCCCCCCCAAATTTCTCATTTCAAATGTTTTTCTTTGTACACCTTCAACATATATACCTTTAGTTCATTTTCCAAATGTTATGATGGGTAAGGCAGCAAGGTAAAGGCAAAGCCTGTGAAGAAACAGACTATTAAACTCATTCTTAGTGTATGATTTTGAGAGTGGCACATTTTGGTGTCAATTGCTCTCATCCAAGTTTTTTTTTAATTATTTTTATTTAACACAGTAAAACATTCAGTATACCACAGTGTTCTTGTCCAAAGAGTCACAGGCTGTCAGGGTTTTGTCATTTCTCAGTTTGTTTTCTATCTGTCATTTACCAAGTAGTTAAACTATCACATTGCCTGTGAAATGTGTCGTTCAACATTTCTTACACAGGTAACCAAGTTCTCGGATGACTTAACACTGTCAAATTAGTTTTAAGGGACTGATGACATGAATGCCCCAGGTTTAGAAAAAACATTAATGTTTGTAGACAGAATACTAATCTTGTAGTGTGTGTATATTTTTATACTGCAGGTAATGATAATAATATTGATAATAAATTGCAGCAAATTCAGATAACATGAGAGGCATAATAAGATTTTTAAATGAAAAAAAAACTGAAATTGACATAAGCCGTAGGGAATGTGTTGATGGAAAGAGGTGTAGGACAGTTTCCATACAGAATATTGAGTCGAGTATATTAGCTGACTGGAAACCTGCAGTCACATGGTACACTCTAAAGCCACAGTATATGGTTTCTACTGAGCATCATATCATCCCAAGCTTAATATGGTTTGTTCTCTCTAGCTATTTTTCAACTAAGGCCACTTAAGAAACACCAAGTAGTACCTCAACCTATTTCCCAGTTCCTTACAATAAAACTGCACTGACAGTTTGACAGAGTTCAACCTGTTTGGTGCCATGCAATATCTCCATGCTGCTATTCCCCTGGGTGCTACTGATGGCCCAAATCTTTGGTGAAAGGCAACCAAGCTGACGAGAACTTGGTGAAAGGGAAGAAGAAGCAGCATTTCAGAGAGTCCTTGGGCGGCGAGGAACAGGTAGCAGGATTATGGCAGCCATATCCTCACTTTCACAGGACTGTGCTCTCCGAGTCCAAGTCCGAGTCCTTAAGCTGAGTGACAGGCTGATCTGGGGCAATGTCTGGAATAAGGACTCGGCCCAGTCCTTTGAATGTCATCCCTGGATCTGAACAACACAGTAAAGTTAGTGTCTACTCGTGCTTTAGTATATTCTACAGTATAAAAATGATTTTGATTTCTTCCATCAAAGCAGGTTTATTTATTCATGCCTGTGCTGTCTGTCCAAACATTACTGAGATACATTATTTCTTACACTGAGAAATTTTCTTTTTGTCAAAAAAGAACCACCTTTAGCTCTGATTAAAGCATTAATCACCATAATATCTTGAATTGATGATGGGAAAATGAAACCACTCCATAAAGTCTTCTCCAATACATACATTTACAGCATTTGGCAGATGCTCTTATTCAGAGCTTTTTTTTCCCCCCAAAGGGTATTTTTTAAATAGGGTTAAGGGCAGGATTCTGTGGTGCCAGTTCATAGGAGAAAATGATTCCTTATAACCCCTGAACCAGTCTTTCAGTATTTGAGCCCTAATTTTATATCCTTGCCATAAGTGAAGAAGCCTATTGGTGGTGATATCCTGCTCATTCAGTACATTCAGGTCATCAGCTGACTTAATTTTTTGCCACATAATGTTGCTGATCCTTGACCTGACCAACTCAAGAATCAATGCCATGGCGATTACATGCTGTAAACAAGTTTAAAGGCGGTCCAACAAAATATTAGGGGTGCGTGACTTTTATTATGACCAGGCAATGTATGAAGGATTCTATAGATCAGCAGTATTCAAAATTACAAATGTACAGATAAGCAACTAACGTCACTGGATGCGGATGGCAAATACCATTTAATTCTTAACCGTGAATAATTCATTTTTGGCTATAAATCTGACAGTTTAGTGAGTTAAGAGTTCATGTTTTGCTTTATAAAGATGCTTCATGTTATCTGCAATTTAACAATTGCAATGGGGTGTCAAATGAATGTTTCAATTTGACACATAAATAAACTGAAATATCAATGAAAGGCTGTGCAAACTTTAATAATAATCTCTTTAGCCATGCATATAGTTCCTAATGAGCTCTATTCAGCTATGTAACTAAACTAGATTCACTGAACTACAAACAGTTTTTTTTGTGCATATCTGGTTCATTCTACTGAAATAGTTTGCAGGTGTCTTCACTCAGACAGCTGGCCCCAGCCCAGTGTTCTACATTACATGGCCTAAAGTATTCGGACACCCTTTCTATTTACTGAGTTTTGGGAATGTAGCCATACCTATATTTAACAGGGCATAATGTGAAGCACATAAGCATACAAGTTCCATAGACCACTCACAGTATAAACACTGTAACAGGATACAACCTTTGTCACTAGTTGCTACACTGCCAAGTAAAGAACACTGCATGTAAACATTAACTACCCTCTGTTGCATCCCTTACAAAAACTACATTTAGAAGCACCATCAGCACAAGAACTGTGCATTGGGAGATTTATAAATTCTGTTCCCATGCCTTGGCAACTGCACACAAGCCTAAGATCACTATTACTTAATGCCAAATGTTGGCTAGGGTAATATAAAGCACACCAGCGCTGGATGCTGAGCCGGTGGAAATAGGTTCTCTGGAGTGATGACTCACTCTTCATTATCTGGCAGTCTGATGGATGAATCTGGGTTTGGTAGATGCCAGGAGCATGCTACCTAACGGAATGCATAGTGCAAGTTTTTTGAAGGAGGGATAATGTTGTAGCCCTGTTTTTCAGGAGCCCTATAGTTCCAGAATTGGGTTTGACTTTGAGTTGACTTTGAGCCAGATCTTCTCATTAAGCATCATTTCCTGACCTTGCATTGTGGTCTTTGAAATGAACAGGCACAAACTCATACAGACACACTCCAAAAGCCACAAAGAAGGGGCCAAATCCATATTAATGCCCATGGTCCAACAAGCTCATATACTGTAGGTCTGATGGTTGAGTGTCCACATACTTATGACCATGTATTCTGAGTGACTATATGACCAAAATTACGTGGACACATGATCATTATACCCATGTGTGCTTATTTCAAAACTCTGGGTAGAATAACATGGAGTAACAGAGTTGGCTACCCATGTGCTTTTATACTAGAACAGTCTCCACTCTTCTGGGAGGGCTTTCCACTGGATTTCGGAACATGGCTGTTTGGAGTTGTGCCTAAAAGGAATAGTCAGTTCAGGCTCTGATGTAGGGAGAGATAGGTCAGCATATCAATTCATCCCAAAGGTGTTCAGTGGGGTTGAGGTCAGGATTCTTTGCAGGCCACTCAAATTTCTCCACATCACTCTTGGCAAACCATCGCTTTATGAAACTTGCTTTGAGCACAGGGGATTATCATGGAACAGGTGTGGGTATCTTGGTTTCAGTAAAGGAAAAGCTTAAAGCCACAGCATTACAGCAAACAAACAGTATTTGTCAGTAACTGTAAATATCACATGCAAAATTAACATACCTGCAGGTTAGTATGACAGTTAGCATTTGCATGTGAAAGAATAAAAACTGATAATGTTGCAATAGATGATGACTAACCCATCATTTTGTAAGCAGCACTCCAGATGTCGTTAGAGTCACTGGTGTCGCTGGCCAAACCTTGAGGCTGTGGTGGAGGTGGAACAGTGGGTCTGTTGCGTGGTCTAGGCACTGGCCGAGGCCGAGGCAGGGACCCAGACTGAAATGGGGAGGGAATATTTGTGCTTGGATTTTCAGAAGGGACCACAGAAGGTGGAGGAGTTTTGGGGGGACTGGGAGTACTGGGTGGAGATGGTTCCTCTACTGGATCTGTGAGTGCTGTGGGCTGAGGAGGAGTAAGAGAAGTGATCTGGCTGGGAGGTTCTGGGGGTGGATGGTTGGGGGCCTGGAGGGGAGGCTGGTTGCCTGAATGGCGCCGGGGTATCGTGTTAGACTGCACTGTTAACGGAGTGGAGCTAAGACTGCTTGGAGAGTGAGTGGAGAGAGGTCTCGGAGATGGAGAAAGGGACTGAGGGGTCCCACATGAAGGCTGTGGAGATGACTGGCTGCCTGGCTGACCTGAAGGTGGATTGGCTGGTTTAGGAGGTGCAGGAGCTGGCTTTTTTATAACTACTGAAAGCAGATTAAAAAGGGTCAGATCAGAATTTATTAAATGATCTGTTAGTGTGCATTCAATGATAAAGTGCTGGGTTTACCTCTGCGTGTCAGAAGAGGGCTGTGTCCTGAAGATCCTGTTGCTGGAGATGGCACACTCAGTTGTGAACCTCCACAGCCATTTCTCTGAGGTGTGGATGCCGCGTCACTCGATTTCAAACTGGCAAAATATATGGCAACGTATGCTTTCATGAAATGAGAACAAAAAACAGACTTTGATGCTGAGAACTATGTAGGAATAATTTATACATTGACTAACAAGCTGCAGATTTAATTTTTTTTTTTAACAATACTACATCGTCAAAACCTTTTTACAGCACTGCATGGGATTATTACATTATGCAAAATAATGGATAAAATTAAAACAAATATTGTGATTCAGGAAGAATATTATATATACAGTCTATTCTTACATAGGAGTTATGTGTTCTTCAAAGACAACTTAAAAACATCATTAAATATTTTCCTCCTGTGATGTGACAGATTTCAAAACAGGCTTTTTAAACAGTGAAAAGTTTTTGTGGAAGGAGGGGAGGTCAAATATTTTATTTTTTCAAGCATCTGTTTAGAAGTCCAAAACGATATTTATGGTGGCATATTACAGAAAAACTGGTCTGCATGTAAGAAGCTGTTCAACTGTAACCAGTAAGTCCAGGGACACAAACTAACATGTTCTACAGGGTCAGACTTTGGGTCCAGGCAGGATTCATTATATCATCTAAAGCCTATATGATTGTCCTGTGCATCATGTATTGTTCATTCCAAACAGACATCCGCGGGTACAGATACAAATACTAAAAACAGTTCTGTTTAGTCATTTAGAATGAACACCGACCAAATGAAAAAGCAAGCAGTGCAGTTATACACAACAGTAAGCAACATAGTTCACAGGTCCTACAGAGCAATCCTATACCCCTTACCTGATCTCCTCAGTTTGTTGTGCTAGAAACTGCTGAGCTGCTGCTAGGGCGGCCATCCCCAGTGCCAAGCTAGGCTGGCAGGCTTCCATACCCAGGCCCTCTGGTGCAGGCTGCTGTAACAGGAGCTCAGCTACAGGCTGGCCTCCTGTATTACTGACAGCCTCCACCGGGGGCAGGGGGGGCTGGAAGGCAGGGGAAGCGTGCTGCTTTCTAGTTAGTGTACTGCTTCTACGGGGATTGTGCTCCATTAATTTGTTAGCAGAGCTGAAGGGAAGAAAGACAGTGAAGACTCCACAAGTACAGAAACGATTCCAAGTGAGCAACACCACACCACGAACAAAACAGGGGAAAAAGGCTATTTCCATCCACAGATATGCCCACACTACCCATAGTAAAGCAGAAAGCAACAGAATCAGTTGTTCAGAAATTCAGCTTCTGTACTGGCAGTGCATGGCCTTTTACTACTGGTCAAGGATTACAGTATGGATAAGTCTTTACAAAGCATTTGAAGATTATTTGGAGTGAGGATAGCCTGGTCACTAATATTTTTAGTGATATTTATTGTTAGTGAGTGTACCTGTCTCGTTTGGACACATCACCGTCAGGTCCCACCATGCTATTAGGTCTCTTCCTCTCTGTTGTGCCTGAGTCATATTCAGGTATGGATAGATGGTTGACATTGTTTGTCAGGGGAGTCGGCATTGAAAACATGCCTGACACATTGAACTCCACATCTGTAACACACAACATGTACACCTCACTCTTTGCTTAATCATTCTAAATGCTTTCTCGTAGAGGTGAGCAATTTAAATGTTACACTTTATACCTTCAGGGAAAAACCAGTCAGCATGTTGGATGATGGGCTCGATAATGGTAACGACATGGACAGAGGTAGCAGCTGCCATCTCTGCTAGGCTCCTGTTATTGAAGGCATATAACTTTAGGGCCTGCCCAGTTCAGAACATACACATTTTACTGAAATAAGGACTACAAGAAAAATTCTCACCCCTCTGTTTTTGCCCATAACAGATTTGGTCCTAAGACAATTGCAATGTTGCTAGGGGTCATCTTGTTAATTTCACTTTCTTGAGCAAGCTTAGCAAGGAACTTCACCAGATACCTTTTGAAATAGAATCTTAGTCAGTGATTGTTCAACTTTTATGACGGGTGCTGATGACTGTTACATTATAAATAGTTTTGATAAACTGACCTAAAATTGGCTTTGTTGTTCTTTGGTAACTGATCACAGGTCACCCACAAAGCTTGTAACCGTTTATCTGGGTCCGATATACTAGAAAGATTTGAATACAGTGTGTTAAACTGGAACTAAAAAGGAAAAAATCCAGGACAAAGTAATTCAGTTTATTTCTTGCCATTCTAAATACTGAAGAGAAAAACAGTACACGAAATATTCCTTCTTATATAGTGCAATGGATTGAATTACCTGGATGCCTGAATCCACTCATCATAGAGTTCATAAGTCATAAGAGGCTCTGGCAGTTCCCTTAGGTAGGACTTCAAAGCCCCTAATCGAACAATAAAAGAAAGAAACTCCATCAATGAACAGTAATGACATTATTTCAGCATTTCAGGAGAAGCAGCTGTTTTTGTACCAGCGACTGCATGTGGGTCAGAGTAGAACTCCTCTAGCTGAGAGGTGGAGCAGTCCAGTGCTGCTTTAAGCTTCTTCAGTTTAGAGGCTCCTGCAGTTATTCGGAAAAGTCCCTGTTCAGAGAGCAAGATGAGAGCCATCACACTAACAATTTAATCATACCCATGTCATTCAGGAATTTATAAATCAAGCTTAGATGAGATACACTTGGTTATGTTTGTGCTGTTTTGGATGTTGTTTTTTCATTTGGGATCAGACAGACTCTGATGTTTATCATACCTCTTCCTTCATGCCTGTCTCCAGCAGCATCATCACACAGGCCTCAATGGGCAGCGCTATCTCTCTGCTACTCCGTTTCAGATGCTCATCCAATCCTGTTCCAAATGCTGGCTTCTCTGTCCATGAGTCTGGCCAAACATAAGGGGGGAAGAGTGCATATGTAGAGGAAAGTTCCCATTTACATTTCTTCAAACATCTGCCAGGTGTGGAGCATATTCTCCCTGTGCTGACGTTGGTTTTTCTCCACGTACACCAGTTTCTTCTCACAATCCAAAAACATGTACATTAGGTCTGATTTAAAGGGAACCTGTGGTGAATTAGTGTTATTAGCTATTAAAAAAATAAAACAACATCAACGGTTCCTTCCGGCAACATCGGTCCATGCCCGTTTTCAAAGTGCGCACGAGTGTTGCGACTCTAGGCATGCTCAGAAACATGTTGCCTTTTCTGACTGGCTGTTCCACCTTGATTGGCTGAACTTTTGTTCAGTTCAAGAAGTAAATGTTGTAACCATCCAAGATCAAGGCATCTTAACTCTGTTCTTTCTTTGCTAATGATCGATGTAGGTGGTGGGTGAGAAGCAAAAGGTGTGACTCGTAGTTCACATGCTGGGTTCGTGAGTACACCAGCTTCACACCACATATGAAACATCGAATAACAATTTTTAGCACACAAAGCCTAAGTTTTCAGCAAAAAAGAAAAATATTAGCTGTGACAGAACGTATTATTATTGCAAATTATTACACACTCTGTATTGTTTGTTGAGAAGAACTGGAGTACGTGTAAAAATATTATAAACTGTTCAGTTACATTCTACTCTATTGTATCAATTGTATTTGATTCTATTTTAATAAAACAGTACAAAAAACTAAGCAAAACACCTAACAGCAATCAGTGGAGCTGTCGCACCTTGCTGTGCCTGAATAGTTGGCAGAACACTTTCCAGTACAGAGAGAGATTTTCGGTGGTAATCTGCTTGAGCCTCTAATAACTGAAAACAGAAAACAAATTGAAACTACTGGAAAGTGAAAACAGGAATATAGTCATATTATACAGCCATATATACAGTCATATTACAGTAACAATTACGGAAGGTCTGACCACAGACCACTAAATGCACTTACCGTTACATAGTAGCGTGCATAATCCCCCTCTTTTGAAAAGAAATTGTATAGATCAGCAGAGAGTTGATCCTATAACAGAGACAGAAAACAACAGATGATGACAAACACAACTGTGGTCTTGCAAAAATGACTAATATATCCTGAATGTAGAAAATACATAAAACATCTTGAATATAATCAGAATTAAGCATCTCCTATTAGATGATTACAAGACATGAAATCTGAGATTATCAATGCTACAGACTGGAACCAGCTTAAGACAAAGATTTCTTCTCAAGTAAAATGATGTTTATGCAGCAAGAAATTCTCACTCGTATTAAGTCAATTTCTCCTCATATTCAGTGTTTAGTTCTTGTACTTTCGTTAATGTTTCCTAAGTGTATTGATTTCAATACAACTCAGCATCAGCTACCTTTGAGGTAGGGGGCATAGTGGCGTAGTGGTTAGAATTCTCGCCTCACGGCAAGAAGGCCCTGGATTCGAGACCTGTGGTTGGCAAGGATGTTTCTATGTGGAGTTTAGATGTTTGGTTTGCATGTTCTCCCCATGTGTAGGCTTACACCAAGAATCAAAAGACATGCACATTAAGGCAACTGGCTATTCCTAATTGCCCACAAGTGTGAACGAATGTTTGTCCTAGAGTGGGTTGGCAGCCCTCTAAGGTAAAAACATACATTGCCACTGAAATCACAAAAGTGGCCCAATGCTTCATAGGTTTGGAAAGGGAAATATGTGAAACAAGAGTTATGATGATTCATTTGTAGTACAGCTAGGGGAGAAAGTGGGGTGGGAGTGTTTGATAGCTAGCTAAACATAAAGGGACAATTCAGAAATGTTCTAGTGGACGGAAACTGTGCTTCACAATTGGTTGTGTCCCTTCGTGACTGCGTGAATGAGAACTGCATAAAAACTGTTTTTCAGCTTACAGCACAAAAAAAAATTAAAGACTGGAAAAAATCTACTTTGAACACAATATATGATGAAAACATAGTCTGGATGTGTTTGTTACCTTGCAGAGCTCCATTTTGTTCATTGCTTCATCCATCTCTTCTTTAAGCGAGTCAGCCTTGGCTGTCAGTGAGTGTGTGTTTGTTCCCGATATTATGGATTTGGTTGCCTGCAACCATCTGAGTGTGAGAGAGCAGGGTGTTTACAGACTACCAAATAACTGGTAATAAAACATTATGAATGGAAGGTAGGCTTCAAAGCTGACATCTCAAAATGATAAAGAATGACCTTGTTCGAGCAGAATCATAGTCTAACACCAACTTGGCAAGCTGTCTTCTCTGCTTGAGTATGTTGGGGATGTCCACCTGAAAGAGGAATATAAATAAATCAAAGTCACAGGCAGTGATTACATCGATCAGCCATAAGATTAACATCACGTGTCTGGTCTGTGGCTAGACAGCCTCACACAGCAAGCTGCACTGCACTGTGTGTTCTGACTCCTTTCTAATCATAGCCAACACTGAGTTTTTGCAGGCTGTGCTACAGTAGCTCTTCTGTGGGATCAGATCAGATGTACTAGCCATCGCTTCCAACACACATCAGTGAGGCTTGGGCACCCATGACACTCCTTGTCCTTGCTTGGATCACCACTGGTAAGTACTTACCATTGCATACCAAGAACACCCCACAAGATCTGCCATTTTGGAGATAAACAGAACCAGTTGTACAGCCATCACAATGTGGGCCTTGTCAAAGTTACTCAGATCCTTACACTTGCTCATTTTTCCTGCTTCCAACACATCAACTTACCTACACTTCACTTTCTTAACTACCTTCACTTTCTGCCTAATAACTCCTTAGCAGGTGGCACTGTGCGAGTTGAGGGGATTACACAGTTCACCAACATCCACCTAGTCTGAGATACATACTTGTTTTAGTATGTATATATAACCAATAAATATATTTAAAATAAATACATTTGTATATACACATACATAACACAAAAACCTAAGTAAAAAACACTCTGTAATGGCGTACTTTTAAATTCATTGAGACTTTTAGTATATACTACACAGAAACAAAAAACAAAAAAAAGATTTGAATGACTTTTTTAAATGCATAACAACATTGACAATGCCTGTTTCAAGTGACTGTGTCAAACCATGAGTGTCTGTGATTTTAATTTAAACATTACCCATTTGGGATAACATTTTTTAATCCCCAGACAGCAGACCAATCAGATTGTGCCGTTTCCAGGTAGTAGGTGTACTGGTACATGGTATAAGTATGCTAACCAATGTTATTCACTCACATGACAGTTGTCATGCTGTTTTAGAGGTTATGGCTGATCGGTGTGTGTGTGTGTGTGTGTGTGTGTGTGTGTGTGTGTGTGTGTGTGTATATATA
>JAQMYF010000021.1:27155506-27168067 GCA_030014195.1 Neosilurus mollespiculum
GGATGAAATTGTAGTACTGTTATTTTTTCCCACATACAATATATATATATATATATATATATATATATATATATATAACTAAGTCCATATATAATAGTAGTTAATTAGTTCTTCTAGCTTAAAATCTCTCATAAGAAGCAAGACAGAAAAATGTTACATAATTCAATTATCAAGTATTTATAAAAAAGGTCCATCATTACCACTTTTTTTAGTATCATGCTTATGGAGCGGTCCACATAATAGACATTGCTGTAATGTTTTAGGACTTGTAATATGGCGGCCGGCCTGGGTTGGCTGGCTTCACTTCTGAGTGGGCTGATAGGTCAAGTGCTTAATCCAGTTATTTTCAGATCAGTGTTTCCAACCTACTCTTCACTTTTATTGTTTATTATTATTTTAGTTTAGAGCAAACTGGACTGTTGAAGGTTGAATTAAGACCAATGTTGAATTTTAGTCTTTAATTGTCCAGTTTCAGTGAGCTGGTGCCCATGGGTAAAAGAGTGGAACAAAGTGTGGGCTTCTGCTGTTGTAACCCATCCACCTCAGGGTTCAGTGTTTTTTCGCATACTGAGATGCTTTTCTGCTGGCTGTTCCGAATCGACCCCTAGTGTGAATGTGTGTGTGAATGGTTGTACGTGTCTTGGCCCTGTGATAGCCTGGTGAGCTGTCCAGGGTCTACCGCGCCCTCGCCAAGAGTCGGCTGAGAAGGGCAGCAGCTTCCCGGCAACCCTAATTAGGATTAAGCGGTTTAGAAAATGAGTGACTGACAACATGGCTCTGTCAGGGGGCTGCACGCCACAGTGAAATATAATGTGAATACAATGATTAATATCTTATTAGAATCCCTCTGGTTACTATCGTCCAAATGGTTAAAGAGTTTTGGTAAGAAGATGAACGCAGGATCTTCTGGGTGGTAGGCAACACTTTCAGTCACAAAGAGTGATCTCATTTATAATACTGAATTGGAAAATCTTGTCTTGACTTTTTGCCTCTAAAATGCCTCTAAACTGGAAAAAGGTCAAGTCAAGATTTACCAATTCAATATTACAAATGAGATCACTCTTTTCAGAATCAGAATCAATAAAGGATTGTGATTTTGACTGTGAAAAGAGTGATCTCATTTGTAATATTGAATTGGTAAATCTTGACTTGACTTTTTTCCAGTTTGTGGACAAATTGGGATTCACAGGGAACACTGAACCCTGATAACATGAGAGTTTCTCTTGTGTTTGAGTGAATATTTCATGGCAAACATTAACCCAGTGTGACCTTGTGCAACACAGAGATTGGCGTGTAGTACCGTATGTTTATTTATTTATTTATTTTGCTTATGTGTTCTGTGTTCATCCTTGTCTTAAAATTATCATCTGTGTAATTTACAGGGAACATTTTCGACAGTATGTGCATCACAGACTTGCAGTGTTTATGGTTCTAGATATAATGTTCACAGAATGCCCCTACCCATCCAATAATCTTATTCTCATCACCCCAGACTCTTTATGCCCCTGAAAAGTGGGTGGTTTCTTTACCTACTGAATAGGACAGAGGGGTAGGATTGGGGCCTGGTCCTACCTCTCTTGCTCTTTTTCCCTCCCTCACATACACCTTTATCTGAGTGAGATCGAAGGACACGTGTACAGTGTGTAAGTGACCACAGAGAAGCATGACTGAGTCCACGCGTGTGCTGTTTACTATGGCCAGTGGAGAGACTGTTCAGTGTCAGACAGAGAAGGCCGCCCCCATGGATTTCTTCGAGCGCTATGCACAGCCCTGCCTGGCCGAGCTCATCGGCTCCACTCTTTTCATATTTCTAGGCTGCATCTCAGTCATCAGCAACGTGGGAATGACTGGAAATATTCAACCAGCACTGGCACATGGACTGGCCCTTGCTATCACTGTGGCGGTCTTTGGAAAGATCAGGTCAGCACTTTCGAGATCAGTGTACTTTAGTCATTTTGTTTAGTTTTACTTATTAACTTATTATTCAATGAGTAAAAACTATTTATAACAACATCTCGATGCATCTTATATTAATAAGATGAAGGGTTTAATTTGTATGTAGGGTTTAAAATGTAAAGTTTACTCAAGTGCTTAAAACAGGAATTTCATTTTTATATAATTTACTCGGAGTATCAATATGTGATTATGATTGAGTTGTGATTTCTTTCAGTGGCGGTCACTTTAATCCTGCTGTGACATTGTGTGTGTACCTTGTGGGAGGATTGGAGGTGATATTCCTTGTTCCATATGTACTTGTACAATTGCTTGGTGGATTGATCGGAGCTGGTATTGCCAAAGTAAGACAATTCAGTATTGTTATAAGCTAAAATGATGCTGTTATGATCTGTCATGATGGTGGTTTTTTTTTCATCAATCCCAATAAAAATATTCCTACCATTCTTCAAGTTCATATTAATTTCAAGACTTTTAAACTATGCCCGACAGTGTATTATAATACATAAAAAGTGTTGGTAAATAATTAGTTATTTTGTTTGCTCTAGGCCATCTCCCCCGCTGCTGAGTTTAGTAATGCATCTGGAGCAGCGTTCACTGCTGTCAGTGTCAACTCTGGTGTAGGAGCTGCTGCTGGGGCTGAAATAGTCATGACTTTCTTTCTGACCTTGGTGGTCAGTATGGAGGCTGTGAATGAAATGACACGTTCCAAGTTTGCTCCTTTTGTCATCGGCCTTACAGTGACAGCAAACATCCTCGCTGGGTAAATCTTTTTAATCTCTAGGGACTTTATATTGGGCATATACGGATATATGGATTTTATATTTAAGCACTGTCCCAGTCTTACTCATAAAGTACTTATCTATTGGACATATTAGAGGTCTCCCAGCTCTAATAGCTTTATTAGCCAAGGGAAGCCTAAATAATGTAGTAGAAGTAGAACCTCAATAATGGAACACTATGTGTAGGGGCTCTGGACAAAGAAAGCTCCATTAGATTTTATGGATGATCCGGATCAAGTTTTTGATCCAGGAATTTTTTTTATATTTGTAACGTGAGATTTTTCACATTTTGGTTTATAAGAGGGATTGCGGGCTTGGCAATGATTGTTCCTGCTCTTCAAGTGCTCTTGTTTATTATAATATTTAATTTGAGCGAATTCATTTAAAATTCCTGATTAGGCTTACCCCCACTCACCCACCCATATGACTTCAAATAAGGGAAAAAAGGTATGAAAGCTGACTTGCTGCTTAAAGCACGTTTTTTAATAAGGCTGACTGATATTTATTTTACAGGGGTATGATCTCTGGAGCATGCATGAATCCAGCTCGAGCTTTTGGACCAGCAGTGGTAGCTAATCACTGGGCCTACCACTGGGTGTACTGGGTTGGACCTATAAGTGGTGCTTTGCTCAGTGTTAGCATTATCAGGTACTGTACAATGTCTTGTTCATATGTGTAGATTTCTTTCTGTACACTGTAAAATTTTGCTGTAAATTTAGCAGTAGTTTAGTAAATTAGACGCTTTATACAGTATGCTACTGACACCTGATACTTATACAGATTCTGCATTTGAATTTTACAGTAATCTAATTACTGTAAAAATTACTGTAATTTACTGCTTTTACTACTGCTGCCAGTAAATTTGTACAGCAATTTTTTTCTTTTACAGTGTAAGGTTTCCAGTGTACGGATATATTTAAAGCTGTAGGGCAGTTGTGGCTTTGTGGTTAAGGCAATGGATTACTGATCCAAAGGTCAAAGTGGTTCTATCCCCACTATCATCACTTTTGAGCCCTTGAGCAAGGCCCTTAACCCTCAATTTCTCAGTTGTATAAAAATGATAATTGTAGGTTGCTCTGGATAAGAGCATCTGCCAAATGCTGTAAATGTAAATGTTTGCAGTAAGATATCTGTTACCGTAAAAAGTAATTTATTGTTGCATTATTTACAGTAAGCTGTTTCATACTATGAAAATGACAGTAATTTACTGTAGCGCATATTTACGGTAAAGAATTTCTTATCGTAAAATTTAAGATAATTTACTGACAACTACTGCTGTAATTTTTACAGCAATTTTTTTACAGTGTAAAAACATTCATGTTATAACTAGGCGTTATTGTAAATGGATTTTACGCTGTAATTGTTTGTGTGTTCTTTGTTCTAGGCTATTGATTGGTGATCAGAAGACACGTATTGTATTTAAGTGACACAGCAGCAATTTATCAGGATCATTCATGATATACTTTTGACTAACTAGCCATTTATTAATGCTATATCGAAAGTTTCTTGTTAAAAAATTTTTTGTGTGTGTGTGTGTGTATAAAGCCAGGGTTGGTCATCGGGAAAGCTAGCAAAATTTAAAATTAGCTTCTCTTCAAGGCTCCAGCTGAACCCTTTTCTGCCCTCTGAGGCTCTTCCAAAGCCATGCCCACTCCACAAGCACTCTGGCCTCTGGTTTGTGTATGGGTAGTGGCTCACAATAGCATTTGCCTGCAGTGTTGGATTGTGGTTAAGGCTTTAGGTTACTGGATTACTGATCAGAAGGCTGGGGGTTCAAGCCCCAGTACCACCCAGCTGTTGGGCCCTTGAGTAAGGCCCTTAACCGTGAACTGCTCAGTTATATAAATGGGAATAAAAAAAAGTAAGTCACTTTGCATAAGGGTATTTGCCAATTGCCATAAATGTAAATGTAAATATTTAGTTATTTCCCAGAGGACCATGAGGCAGTGATTGATCTGCTTTTTTACTGCATTACAGTATCCACACTCACTCATTCTCACTCACCCACTTGCTCAACCACTAAATTGTACTACTAAGGTCATGGGGAGGCTGGAGCCTATCTCAGCCGACTCTGGGCGAAGTCGGGGTACACCCTGAAGAGCTCACCAGACCATCGCAGGGTATCATACACACAACCATTTAGACTCACATCCACAACTACAGGCAATTTGGAACAGCCATTAGCCTAATCTGCATGTCTTTGGACTGTGGAACAAAAAACCCACACAATCACAGGGAGAACATGCAAACTCCCAATGAGATGGCTGAGTTCGATAATTAAACCCAGGACCTTCTTGCTGTGAGGCGGGTGTGCTAACCACTATGCCACTGTACCACCCTACATTGGCCACAGATGACATTTTTTCTCATGTCATATGTTACTGATTGCTGTTGGGGTGTAATCACCATTTCAACCAATATAACAGTTTATGTATAGAAAGTTACCAGCCCCAGCTTTAACTGTAGGAAACTGTATTGTATTTCTTCCAATTTGCTATAAAAACAAACTTGTGCTTGTTAAATATTTTATCTCTTTTATAATTATGGAAAACCGTGTATAAAATAAAACCTTTTGCATGTATCTAATAATAATTGGGATAAAATAATTCTTATGAATGAGTATGAGCTGAAATTTAAGAGGATATTAAAAAACACACAGTGGTCTTTGGAAAAATAAATGAAATTCTGACATTGTGTTTTATATTCTGAAATCATGTGAGTGTTTTAACTGGTGTGAGATGATAGTCCAGCAGCCTTCATATTTCAGATGAAAGATCAATATTGCAGGTGTGAAGTATCTTAACTGAATGAGGTGATAACACAAAGCTGGACACTGAGCCAAACTGATAAGAAAATATAATGCACAGTTAGAGTTTAATGGTGGAAGATGTAGCCTAGATAAATAATGTCTTATGCAATATATGACATGCCTGACTAAGTTGTATATGCCGTGACCAGTGGTCTCTGGAGGATATAGAGAGTAAATATCCATAGATATTTGATACATATTAGATGTAGTGATTCTGAAAAGTAACAATGTTATCGTTAAAATAAATAAATAAAAATGGCCAACAATTGTATGTGTTTAGTTGTCTGCAAGCAAAGTAATGTTATTTCATATAAGAGATAAAATTTAAAAAAAGATAAATGTTATCTCTTGGTGAATTTCTTCATGGACACACCTTGCTCCAGCATAAAAGAAATTTGAGTAAAAAGTGTCTTTCATCACTCTTTGTTGCACATTGAACTGTTCATGGATTTTTTTTAATTACCCAGAGGCAAATATATGAAATGGTTTGTATTATGTACAAATATATGAATGTGATCAGATGCAATTACTTTGCAATGGCTGAAAGAAATTTTTTAAAATTATAATATTACTTGATAACTTTTTATTATTATTTTTAATTTTTTTTATTTGTGCAGTTTGCTTGCTCTCCTCATGCTTGCATGACTCCAGTTTCTTATAAATGTCCAAAGACATGCACATTAGGTTAACTGCTGTTCCAGTTTGCCCCTATGTGTAAGTATGTGTGAATGTTTTTCTGTATATGTGTGTGTGTGTTTTGGCCCTGCAATGGACTGGCAAGCTGTTCAGGGTGAATCCCGGCTTTGCTCAGAGTTGGCTGAGATAAGCTCCAGCCTCCCCATGACTCTAGTAGGATTAAACGGTTTGGCAAATTAATGAATGATTGAATGTTTAATCTGCACTGAACATATAGGAGAAACCCAACCTGTAACAGAAGTACATTATAGGAATCAAATAATATACAGTATATTTAATACAATGCAATCAAATATATAAATATATAGAAACAAAATTACATTTGTCATAATTTTCGGCACCTTAGAAAATCATATGAACCAAATATAACAAGCATGTTCCTATTTTATTATTACTTTTTTATGTGAGGTACCAGAGGCCACAGTCCCTTAGTCATTCATCAACATAGAAGATTACAAAATACCTGTTTGAAATGAAGCAAAAGTGTTATGACCTTTATAAGTATGGCAATGGTTATAAAACATCCAATATCACTCAAAAATGGTTTACTGAAACAAAAACTTTTGTTCAGGCTGCTATGCAGTTCCCTGACTGAAACACCCTGGTAGACAGAGAACCTAGAATAGAGGATTGTTCTCTTTATAGTCTCCTCAAACTTTAGAAAACACTGTGGTGTTGTGGTTGCAAAAAAAGATGTGGCACAAATATCTTGGCTGCATGTAACTGTGGCATGTTTAGTTAAAATATATTTATTTTTTTATAAATATTTATTGGCTTAAATTAACAGTTAAGTATCTTATATTTACAGTGAAATGAAGCTGACTACAACCGTACACTTGTTCTTACACACCAAAATCCCCAGTGCTGAACAGTACAGTGTTTATAGAAGAGCTCCATTGCTAAGGGAAAAGTGTCTTTTTGGAACGTCAGGAAGTGTCTGTCCGTCTGTCTCTCCGGCGTATGTGTACACATGGGAACTCTGTGGGAATGTTTCTCATGCCAATTTATATCCATCGCAATGGGAATGAATGTCTGAGTAATGCTACATTCTTCCCCATTTAAACTCTTTCTTTTTTTCAAGCCATAAAATAAAATACACTTTTTTACCAACATAAACAGAATTCTATGTGCCATATGCAGTAGGTATCTTTGGTTTTTTTTAGTTGGCAACTATTACTGCCATATAATGCATTACTCATTTGAATAGAAAGGCTTTTAACCCAGTCACATTGAGGAAGCGCATGACGTTCTTACATTCTGCCACGTATAACGTGCTTACAGAAATGAACCTATTCAGCGGAATAGCATCTCGCTGTAGGGTTTTTCATCCTATGGATACTCGCTCCCACTCTTACTACGAGAAATTATTTTTTTTAGATATTTTGCAGCTAATTGTCATTGATTCTGTCAGCAAATTATACATTTCACAGAGTAAGCAATTCACAAATAAACAGCTAATGATATTCTTGTGTTATTGAAATGTTCTCTAAACCTATGGTTCCTAAATGGTGTACTGTACATGTCGAGACTAAAGCCCCTGTCACATATTAACGATTAGCAGAACTTACGCCACGTATGACAAATTTCTATAAAATGCTGGCATACGCTGAACTATCAATGTTATTCCTGTTTTGAACATATGCATAACTTATTAGTAACTTATCCAGAACCTATCAAAAACTTATACCTAACTTATATTAAACTTATCTCCAGTGTATATTGACGTATGTAGTCGTGTCTTACATGTTCCAGACGACCATGGAACTTTTACTGAATGTCTTTCTAACTTACAGCTAGTGTATTATGGCCATATTGGCAGCATTTAAGGCAGAGGTCAGCAACCCAAGGCTCCGGAGTTGCATGCGTCTCTTTCATTCCTCTGCTGTGGTTCCTGTGGCTTATATTGCTGCCAGACAAATTACTCATTTTGACCCCCGGTAAGCAAGCAATGTATAAATCTAAGAAGAGAAAAGTTTCTAATGAAAAAAGAATGTTTAACGCATCATGTGTTTAACTTAACATGTGCTGAGAAATTAGATTGTAAGTTTTGTTACCTCATTTTTATTCACTTTTATAAATAGAGTTATTAAAATGAATTAATTTTGATATATGTAGGATACGTGTATGGGCTTTGAGAATTCCCACCTAAGACTTGTCAAGTAAGGGTAACCATGTGGGAGCTCTGCTTTTAGGCAGTGCCTAAATCTCTATATTATATTCCAATTGTACTCAAATGAACACTCTGGGTGTTAATTTAACACTAGAGATTTAACTGTGTATATATATTTTAATCCCAAAAATTCTGGAAAATTCTGTATAAACCATACCACAGATGTACTGAAAAAAAGTCCTTCATTAAAAGTTCTTTAATAAACCATGCATACTTTGGACATTTTTTTCATGTAATAAATAACACAGAATGAGCAACAGAATTGCAGAATGGAAAAGTGTTTGACCTTTCTTGCAAATGTGGAATAAGTATATATATTATTATAGACAATCTGAATTTTGATAATGAAGGTCAAAGTAATAACACACTTGAGTCATCGTAGGGATAATAAAATAGAACTATTTATAAATCCCAGTACAGAGGTTACTAGCCTGTTGCTCTGTAAGTCTTTTAGTAAAGCAGTTGCACGGCAACATAAGGTGAAGATGGAAGAAGAGAAAGTGGAGCTTAGAAAGATAAACAGATCCTCTGAATCCAAGTCCAGCAAGGCACTGAAACCAGCCAACTTGTTTGAGAGAACAATTCAGCCATGCATTGCTGAGCTTGTGGGGACTATGTTTTTTGTCTTCATTGGATGTGTATCAGTGATTGAGAATGTTGAGGCAGCAGGTCGTATACAGCCAGCGCTGGTGCATGGGCTGGCAGTGGCTGTAATGATAGCGTGTATGGCAGAGATCAGGTAGCACTTTTGTGGTGTTATTTCCATTTCAGTGGAATGTGTGTACTTGATAGTAAATTTCTTGGCTTGATAGTAAACTTTTTGGCTTCGCAGTGGATCTCATTTCAACCCACCATTTACTTTGGCCATTTTCTTGTGTGGAGGAATGCGGTTAACAATGGTTATCCCATATGTTGTCAGCCAGGTTGTTGGAGGTGTGCTTGGTGCTGCGATGTCGAAGGTAGCTAATTATAGATTTATGCAAGTTTTACAAAATGTTCATGCAATTGCTTTAAAGTTTAAAACTAAAACTAGCAATAATAAAAATATTGATAAAAAAATAATATTAATGACTAAATTAAACTATCAAAATGATATTGTGTTTTTCAGATCATGACATCAAAGGAAAACTACATAAATGCAACTGGTGCAGCTTTTACCATTCTACAGTCAGACGAACAGCTACCAGGTGCTATCTTTGCCGAGGTTGCAATGACCTGTCTTGTGACTATAGTGGTGCTGCTGGGGGCAGTAAATGGGAAAAGCAAGAGTCCCATGGTACCTTTCCTGGTGGGTTGCACTGTGACTGTGAACATCCTGGCAGGGTAGGAAATACTGAAAAGTTAAATACTACCAGAGTGAGTACTGATCAGTTAAAAGAAAAAAAACAGCTGACAGGAAAATGCTTTATTGGATTTACTGGCTGTATATTTAAATTAGATTATCATATGCTTGTAATCTCAGCGGTGATGTGTCTGGCACCTGTTTGAATCCTGCAAGAGCTTTGGGACCTGCACTGCTAGCCAGTTACTGGGATTATCACTGGGTATACTGGGCTGGCCCTATTGGAGGAGCTTTAATAGCTGCATCCCTTGTAAGGTGAGTCTATAAATAAACTTTATAATTTCAGGTTGATAATTTCAGGATTTTTATTGGATAGTATTGGGGGAAAAATACATGTATTATAATATATTACAAGCGTGGCTTTTAATTTATGGTACATATCTTTTAAGGCTCTTGCTTGGTGATCAGAAGATTCGAGTTATAATGAAATGATGTCAGTGACACAAGACACTTTACAGAACACAAGCCTGTTTGTTAATCATTTACTTGTTTTGTTGTACCTAGTGCTGAATTGGTCATGCGCCCAGATGTGTGATTGCGTTTCAAAGAACAATACAGATTTGATTAAATGCAGGCAAATGTGCAGGGTTGAATTAAGTCTCACTGACAATAGGATAATAAAAGATATTACTAAAGAGATTCTCACAGAGTTTTGTTTTATGATAAATTTTATACTGTAACATGAAATAAATGTCTTTTTTTATAACAGCTCGCACATTATCATTTCAAAAAACAAATGAAAATGAATTTATATAAAGCATTGTATTTTAACAAACTGTTCTTGTTAAAACTCTGAAATAAACATGTGAATTGTAACATCACCCAACTACTGAATTTGTTTTAATGAATTGTGCAAATTTATGCAAGGTATATTTTTAAATAAATGCAAGTATTAAAAAACAGAAAAGTTTCCTTCCTTTCCTCTCATCCCTTGATGAGAGAAGCCTAGTTTTAAACCGTAGATAGAGTGGACCTGTGCTGCAGTACAGAAGAGAGGGCTCTTACTTGGCCTGTTCCTCTCAGGCGTCACGAGCTCGTGCAGTTTCTCATTAACTCTCCTCTGTTATACAACCGACAGACTCACACGCACACAGCAGAGATCCATCAGATACAAGTCATGAAGGAAATGTTAACTTCCTGCACAGTTATGTCACATACAGAACTTTTGGATTTGTTAAACGGCTGTATATAATTGTATTAATACATAAATGTGCATATAATTATTTTATACACATTTAATACAAATATCACTCAGGCAATAAGCATGCAGTAAATTGAATGAAACCTGTTTGTTATTTAGTACTAATTTGTTTTCTGAAATAATAATAATAATAATAATAATAATAATAATAATAATAATAATAATAATAATAATACCAATAATAATAATGATAACAACAATGATGATAATAATAATAATAATAATAATAATAATAATAATAATAATAATAATAATAATGATGATGATAATAATACCAATAATAATAATGCTAACAACAACAACAATAATAATAATAATAATAATAATAATAATAATAGTAACAATGCCAATAATAATAATAATAACAATAATTATAACAACATCAACAACAACAACAATAATAATAATAATAATAATAATAATAATATTAATAATAATAAAACAAAGCAACAACTTTTACTAATATATAAATATGCATAAATTATGTATGAATAATGAGGTGGTTCATGTGATATCCAAATAGCTGGGGTTTTGTTTTGTTTTTTTATAAGTAAAGCTTGTTTTTCCAGCAGGCAAATACGAGTTTGTCATAAAGTGTAACTTCATCCCACTAGAAACCCCATTTCTATGCCTGACTGCATTTATGATGAAAATTTAAACAAGAAGAACCCAAAGTACAAAGTGAGCCCAGTCTCTGCCTTATTCTGCACATTATGTGCAACAGGAAACAAGGTGTGTTTACACAGTGCAGACTCAGCAAGGTTCTGTTATAGCCTATAATAATAACACGCTTATCATCTCTCTCGCAGCTCAAGTGATTCCCTACATTCACTATAGCCTAATAAAACATGCTAGTATGCTATATATGTGTTTATAGCCTGGATGTTTTGAGAAGGGTGGGTTCTGAGTAGAAATATTTTAAAGAAAGTATATAGTCAATGCTCATTTCAATTTCGTAAAAAAAGTACTCGGACCAGCACTGGACGTGATGCAACAATGGACTACAAAATGCATTTAGGGGCTTTATCAAGCCTGCTTCATTCTGCTTCATTACTGGTTTATATTTATGTGTACAGGTTACAAAAATTTTATTGTAATTTTCAGATAAATTGGTACAAAACAGAACCTTAAAATATTCCTTGTCTTTTGTATAGTTATGGCATTTGGCAGACACTCCTATCCAGAGAAAATTGCCTGTTTTTTTTTTTTTTTTTAAATCACATTAATACAAATGAGGTTTAAGGGCCTTGCTCAAGGACCCAGCAGTGGCCGCATGGTGGTACTGAGGCTTGAACCCCCGACCTTCAGTCACCCGGTGCCGTCACCTCCTTGTAATTTTAATATCGTTCCTTTGGAAACTTGGATGTAAAAATGCTTTAAGATAGACTAAAGATTTAAAGGTACAGTAACTTTAAATAAAATATCATAAAAAGCTGTAGTATTAACCAGTATGAAAATTTGGCCCAAGGAAATTGCCCCCAACTGACTTTTTTTTAAGAGAACATACACAATGAACAAAGAGGATATTCCACACATTACACAACAACGTGAAAAAGAGGACAAAGAGGAGAAAGAGTTTCCTGCTCAGATGAGGTTTTATTATTCATC
>JAQMYF010000021.1:27174243-27187206 GCA_030014195.1 Neosilurus mollespiculum
GATATAGACTCTCTTGCTGCATTTATTTAGGACTTACAGTTGTGGTATAACCAACCGGACTACATGTTGGACTGTAAAGAATTTTTTCTTATATGGTTCATATTTTATGATTTCACCCAAATGAGGATGGGTTTCCCTCTTGAGCCTGGTTCCTCTCAAGGTGTCTTCCTTGTGTCAACTGAGGGAGTTTTTCCTTGCCACTGTCCCCACGGACTTGCTCATTAGGAATGTGTAGGGGTTGTAGAAAATTCTTTTTATATTCCTCCCTAATTTATTTTACTATGTAAAGCTTCTTTGTGACAATGTCAATTGTAAAAAGCGCTATACAAATAAAACTGAATTGAATTGAATTGAATATAAAAAATAACCAAATCTCCACTATTGGTGGATAGTTTATTTTGAAAAGGGACTCTGACAGCCTTGTTAGGACACATAACATCATACACTCCATGAACTATGAAGTCCATCTGAAGCACTGAGTGATTTTGCAGATAGCTGCAGGAGAAATCCAGAAACAGAAAAAAAGCTGAGAATTCTTTACTGAAAAACATAGTTGGAAGGGGGCGGGGGTAATGGAACATCAGAAACATCTGTAGGTACCTGTGATTTTTAGCTTTTTGTGGTTTAATAGAAGTATATGATTTGAGATTTTATTAACCAATCACAAGCTGTAAATATATGTAGAGAATTTATTCTTTATAATAATAATAATAATAATGATAATAATAATAATAATAATAATAATAATGATAATAATAATAATAATAATCATAACAATAATAATAATAATCATAACAATAAGAAGAAGAAGAAGAAGAAGAAGAAGAATTGTTATTATTATTGTTGTTGTTGTTGTTGTTGTTGTTGTTGTTGTTGATAAATAAGCCATATGTTTGAGAAATGTAAGAACAGTATGTTTAATGGAACTTTTCTTTGTGTATCGTTTAAAGTTTTACTTAGGAATACACTCAATGGAACGTGTTTATTTCTATCAGCCTAGTTTGCTTGTGTTACGATCAACAGGTGGCAGTGGTGAGCTTTGAGCCTGTAGGAACAGGATGCAAATCCTATAAGAAGCTTGCATGTTAAATCATGAAATAAATAATATCCCAAGATTTGCTCGTGTTTGCCTTTTACATTATTGACCTGATATAATACAAATATAATATAAATATGAATAAAAATAACTTCAGTCCACAAGATGATTGCTTGCATTGTTAACCTATAAATTCCTAGTTTCCCTGGATTAATATGAAATCATTTTTATTACATAATATCATATTCATCTTCTTTGGCACAGCCTTTCTTCATCTTTGAGTATATCATGGCTAGGTACTGTCCTCTAATTACTTGGAAGATTAAATATTATTTGTGATTGTTGTGGATTTATTAGGGGAATTCATCCACCCACCCATTATTTGTAGCACTTATCTATCAGGGTCAGAGGGGAAGCTGGAACTGACTTCAGATGAGAGGTCGCCTGTCTACTTCAGGGCTAACACAGAAACTGCCAACCATTCACACTCACATTCACACCTACAGGTAATTTAGAGTAGCCAGTTGACCTAATGCGCATGCCTTTGGACTGTGGGAGGAAACCTGGAGGAGTACCTCGAGGAAACCCACACAAACACAGGAAGAATATGCAAACTCCACAAGAGAAAAGCCTTTGCCAAAAGTTGAACCCTGAGCCTTTTCTCTGTGAGGTGACAGTGCTAACCTCTGTGCAAACATACCTTCTTTAGTGAATCATAGACAGTATATAAAAGATAGACAGCATGGTGCAGTACAATTTTTAGCTGTGCTCGTCCCCATTTCAACAACAAACCTTTACCTTATCTTTGCTGTCTAAACTGTCTTTCCATCTATGGTGTTTATTTCACACTTTTTTTTTGTTTGTTTTCTTTATGCTGACATCTGCACACCGAAACTCTAAAAAACTAGTGTTCCATTAACGAAGCCATACTTATAAGGTAAGAAGGTGTTGATACCACTGACTGATAGATATCCTGAAAGATAAAAAAGAAAAGGTCTCTGGAACTGTAGCACAAATTAGCATGCTCTCTCTTTTCAATACATTTACTGACTTTTATTTCGGTATTAATGACATAAACGGTTGTGCTGAATTTCCCATAGCATTCTCTTGCTGTTTATTTTATAAATCTTTTAAAAATAATTGCTATTGTTGCTGAAACTTTGTGAGCAGTATGTATTGTGTCTTACAGAAAATATACTGAATTACACTTATCAACCTGTGCACTCAGATATCTGGGTGGTTTCCAACAGGAAGGATGTGGCTGGCAAGCACAGGGTTATACAGCAAATTAGACAACATTGCATTGGAACTGTACCTGCAGAGCAATCAATAAATACATGCATACATACATATATATGTGTATGTATATATATATATATATATATATATATATATATATATATATATATATATATATATATGTATGTATGTATATGATTGGTTTCCTAATAATGTTCCATAGTAACAGCATTTCTGCACTCCTTTCAAATTTATAAGTATTCAATATCCTTCTACCATGATTTTGACCTATCAGTATCACTCGGTATCAACGCTGATTGTCTCAGTTAAAATGCCATATATGATTTCTTCTTAGTATTCCATAGAAACAACATGAATGAGTGAGTGAGTACAGCGGGGAGGCTGGAGCCTATCTCAGTCAACACTGTGCTTTGTCAAATTTTGTGGTAATTTGTCTCTCTCTCTCTCTCTCTGTCTCTGTCTTTTTCATTAGGATTATTGGTAACATGCAATAACATGGCAAATTATCAACACATTACAAATCTTCAGAGAATTAAAACAAAAAACCTCACACCAGTTCTACTCCTGCAGAGGAAGTTTTGCACAAGCAAGCTTTGCAACCAGTTATTCTCACATATCATTTCACAACACAGCGGACTGACATTTTCATTAGAAAATACATTTTTATAATTTTACTTCATAGCCACTGGTTATTAAACAATTTAATAACATTTTAAGCATTAAATTATTAAACATTCCTTTTATTAA
Source organism: Neosilurus mollespiculum (assembly GCA_030014195.1). NCBI lineage: Eukaryota > Metazoa > Chordata > Actinopteri > Siluriformes > Plotosidae > Neosilurus > Neosilurus mollespiculum. The sequence goes on from JAQMYF010000021.1 coordinate 27,177,287, forward strand.
GTCAAAGCATATTTTTATATACATTTTATATAAGTCCACAGATTTTTTTTCCAAAGCAGTCACATGATATGTGTTAAGTAAGAGGTGGTGGCAGCAAGTCGGTCATTACCTTGAACCAACCGGGGGAAATCAGGACCATGAAGCATAGCTTGGCGTTGATTTTGTGATAATGACTGACTTGCTGTACATTATCCCAAATATATCCAGAAGGTATTTCGTATCCTGAAATACAAAATATTGATTTAAAATGCTTTTTTTTTTTTTTTTTTTTTGCAGCCACTAAAGACACCCTACATATTAACAGTCTGTTATTTAAAAAAACTAAGAAACAAAAAAACCCAGACTGCTAAACACCATAATTGTTCAATCATAACCAAGTATTCAAATGAGCCATGTAATAAATAATATTAGTTCTTGATGGATTAAATATTAAATAAATACTTATATTCATAGTCATCACTTTTGAGGTGGACGTGCTCACCACTAGGGCACCATGCAACCTGGTAAAATTTTAATGGACACCAATTCCAACTCAAAGTCTAAATATGCCCTTCAGCTGTCACTTAGATGTCTTTCCTTTAGTGAATTCCCTGTAAATGCACTCTCAGAAAGGAAAGTGTTCGTTAAATAATTTAATGTTATTAGTCTCAAAATAAATAAATAAATAAAAAAGTTCATACTGAGATTTCTTCCAATATGGAAACACTGTTGTAAAGTTTTTCCTTGGATGGACAACCAGAGAATCCTCAAATGTTCTAAATGTTCTAAAAGGGTACTTACTATATTACAGTATAGCTGAACTGGAAGTAAAGTCCATCCAGGGCAGGTACAATGTAACCTCCTGTCTGTGGTTGTACTGGTGCTTTTTCCATGCCAAAAAGAGTAAAGTTAATGTGCTTTGGCTGTGCATTGTAATCAGGCCACACAAAAGGAAAGGGGCTTTTGGAGTTCCGGCACGTAAGGACTAAAAACGTAAATGGCTAAAAGGCAGGAACATAGGAGGAGCCTTCACATAAAGAACTAAATGTGTTTTTTTAGCAGGAAGGTGTTTTTAAGCCAGTGAGCTAAGGACATGTTCTGTTAAGGCCAGTTTAACAGTAGACAAAATCAGTCCATTATCAGCCTCTGAACTGTTGCCATTATTAACATTCACTAGAGGCACTGAATTTGGACTCCATTTAACTCTACATAATGGTGTAACATCCTGGCTCTACATACTGATTAAACAAACAATACATATTACAAATAAGAAGACTCTGGAAAAACTTCCTTCTTATGTATATCATTTATGGAGTGCAGATAAGCTGCAAATTTCCTGGCTATTCTGTTTAGATAATAACATCAGCAGCAGTCCTCACCTGTTGTGAATCTTGGCCCAGGGGAATAGAGCCAGCTTCTGTTTCTTCTTGCTTTCCTCCTTTACTTCTCTTCACTGAAGAGTGACCTGTGCCTATAATTCACAAGAGATTTCATGCTCTTTGTACTTCAAACTGTGCTTCAGTGACTCATAAGTTAGCACTGAAAATGGTTTGGGTTGCTTTCTGAAATGCTGATCTGATCTTGAGAAACATCCCTCCACGTAGCATGGTCAAGTCATCAGGCCACGTGCTTCTGGCCTCCATAAAGCTGGGGAGAGCATAGCCAGTTACTGTGCACTCCTGAAGCCCTGCCAACTTCACTTCCTGTTCCCTGGTCCTCAGTGACGGCTGTAGTGCTTTGAAGAGGGTTCAGGCCAACAGGCTGTTGTAGGTAACATGCAGATTGAATGCTGTGGGTTGAGTTTGTAAGAAAGTGGTTTGCTAGACTGCACTGCTCTTCAGCTCTCTCTTAATTTCTGTGAACTGCTCAAAATGTTTCTTCTGTTTTTACCCTTCTGAAAGTTTCAGAGGAGGTCTATTGTTAGAAAGACATTTTTATGTAATCTGGGAAAGGTTTTCAAGTGTCAGAACAACCTTAAGTTACTGTAGTGTTATTCTAAAGCCAAACAGTGACCATTCAAAGAAATGGTGGCCACAATTTTCAGTTTGTTATTTTTCCTAAAATAAATTAGTTCATTCATTTTTTTAAGACACCTAATCCTAATTAGAGTTACAGGGAGGCTGGCGCCCATCTCAGCTGACTCTGGGTGAAGGCAGGGTACCCCCTGAACAGCTTGGCAGGCCATCGCAGGGCAACACTCACATACAACCATTCACACTCACACTTACACCTAGGGGCAATTTGGAACCCTTAAAATAAATTAACATTGTATATAAGTCTAATGAGTGCTTGGAATAAAAGGCCAGTTATTCTGGTAAGCACTAAAGCATTGCAAACACAAAAGCAATATTATTACTTGGTCTAATCCCTCCTTGACCACACTCAGTATAACAAGAGTGAAGAATTCCTGACACAAAAAGCTTCACTGGACATTGTTAGCCCCCTCTTCATGGCTTCCATGGTTGTTTCTCATAAAAGAAAAACTTTATCTCTTCTTCCCAACACACTCACTTCGTACGCATTAAAATAGGATACTGATAGCTAGGGTATAAATTGATGGCTGGTTCAAAATAAAAGGTAAATAGGTTTAGATTTAATGAAACTTGTCAGATCTGCGAAGCTCAACTGACCTGGATCTTGTTCTTCTAATGAGGCTTCAACATACCCCATACCTCTATTCTTCATTCTGTCAGGAGGTCATGAGGACAGACAGGAAGTTCAAGTAGAAGGGTCATGGGTTATGTTGTCTTTATTTTATTGCACCCTATTAAACAACAGTGTGTTATGTAATTATATTTATAGCTGTGAAATGAGTCCTTGCTTTGTACTGGTATAACTTTTTTGCCTTTAAATCGGCATGGACTTTTTTTTCCATTTAAATAATGAATAATGCAGTGCATGGTGAACCTGCTGATTTTGGGCCATATAAAATACATTTCCCACAGAAAATTCTCATTGTAAGCATAACTATTTCAGTATTTTAACTGTATTGTAACTCTCATTGTAAGCATAACTACTTCAGTATTTTTGCTTCTCAGGCTAATAAGGCATTAAACATCCTACAGCAGTGTAATGTTTTAAATCAGCATTACTTCCGTGCAGATGGAGCACTCAGTGGGAATCTATGGCCCCTCACTCTTTTGAGTTTATGGACCATTGCTGACCTTTGATAAACACTTCCTCTTCTTGTGTCTTTTATCTCTCTACTGCTCTGTGGGGAGTAACAGTCCTTAAATGCTTTACCTCGGTCTTTCTTGGTACCTCTGTGTTTAGTAGCAGTGTGCATTATGGTCATTCATAAGAGGCATGTGAGCACAGTGCACTGACATTGCATAAATGAAAAGTATTATTTTTAATGTACTATTTTTAATTAAATGGTTAAATTATTTGAGGAAATGCTTGTGCACTTTAAGTACATATCATTCAGAACAATAGATATGTAGTATTTGTGTTCCTCATACCTTTAATGCGGTTATGAACAACGTGGAAGTGTAATATAATGTATATTGTAATGTATATTGCTTAATTGTATAATAATGTAAAATTTATATTTTGTGCTCTAAAAAATGCTTCTATTTTAACTTTTTATTACAGAAATGGAAGCTAGATTTAAAATGTATGTAAATTCTGTAACAAAAAAATTATCCACATGGCAAAATCAACTCTTCTGAAAACGTAATTGGCATGGCAGTCACATGATGTTACATCGGTATGAGTATAACCCAACCTGGCAGTGTTGCTGGGGTATTTTAACATTGTGTAAATGTTATAAAACACATTTTGTTAGTCCACATCATCAGTTTGAGAATGTACCTCAGTTTTCCATGTCCAATTTGTGTTTGTCTTTATCACTGCTAATGGTTAACTACAGCCATTTTTGAATAGTGGATTGTTTCTTAGCCCAACAGTGATACTGAGGTGTTGGAAACTCTCAGTGACGGTGCAATCGGATACACTCATCCCAGTGCCCACACATTATCCTTTCATTGCTATACCACTCTCATTGCTGTGCTGAGAAATAATGTCTGGTCAGTGGTGGTCTATTCCTACTAATACATAAATCTGAGAATTAATTTTCTGTAGCAAAATAAGTTCCAATGTTATTCCACCTGTATGAAGATTTACCTTATTAACTGGCGAACAATAAAACATACACACAGTACATGCAAGATGTACGTAATACTAATGGCCTAATGGTCAACTATGTCTTTATTTGCGATCTGTGAAGCACCCTACAACAACAATGAGTAAATATAAAATCATCATGTGTGAGGAACTTTGTGTCCAACATTGTGTGACAGACTGAGCAGTCTACAGTTTTGTGATAAGTCCAGGATGGTGTTAGGAGCTCTGGTATGGGGGTGACTGAATGTTCTGTTAGATCTGGAAATTTTGAATACATTGAAAAATCACAATAGCAGCCGTAGCACAGACACTAAGCAAGCAAGACCTACTTATTATTCAGCATCTTTTTTATGTATATTTTTAATAAAAATAAAGACTCTGGAATCGCTGACCCTTTTGGCATTTAAAAAGTATTTCTAAGAATACCCTCGACTAAACTGCATTGCTCCAATGTTTATTAAAGTGTTAATTAAGGAGAAAGCAGCCTTTATGACACTCCATCTGGGGTTCTTTAAGTTCTTTCACTGTTACTGATTAACAGACTTTAAGGAGCGCTTTAGGTGCACTCATTCCACTGACATTTAATTGTTTCCTTTCCTGCTTCAGCATAATCTGCCCCAAGGGTATAGGCCAGGAGTAAAGAAAAAAAATTCCACAGCAGACACAGAAATGCAGTTTACCCATTATCATTTTATGGCTATGTTATTGTTGTGTATTTTACTCTCTTTGATTGTGTCTGAAAAGATAACTAAAGAGATTAAAACTCTGAGCTTTGAGTTATCAAAAGTGGATGATTTAATCATCTGCTGTCCCTTCTCCCTTCCTTTACTCCACATTATTTTCCCAGATTTCCCCTTTGGATCTAAATACATTGTTTAGCACATAAAAATAATTTCTTAGTTCAAGCACACTTTGAGTAGCATATCAATAGAGGATGATGTCATTATTATTTGAAATGTGTACAAAGAGCGAATGGAGAAATTTCACAAGCTATATCTGAATACAGGCCCGAAAAAGAAGCATGCAGAGGGACAAGGTCAATGCTCTGGTCAGAGTATAATGCTTTCCATACACTGAGACTCACTGTCATCTGTGCTCTCATGTCTGCATTTCACTCTTACCACACAGAATCTCTCCCGTCTCCCCTACGCATGGTTTGATTGATTGTGGGGTACACCTAAGATCTATGTTTCCCTATTTACCCTCTTTGTACTAGCAAGTGTTGTCATGCTTAACCATAACTTATAGAGACATTTCTGATTTGTTCTGCTTTGCTGCGTGAACAGTGGCACCAGTGTATTAAATCAAAGCTGTCCACACCTTCCTGTTGAGAAAGAGAATGATTGAGTGGTAAAAGAGCAACTGCAGACTTTCAGTGGGGAAGGCAACAGTTAATTGGACAAAGTCTGGTGCTCTTTAGAAATATGCGAATAAAGAAGCAGGCCAGCACCACATGAGTAATATTGTTACTATGAAAAAAACACGACAATAACAGATGTTATCTTACTTCTTGTTTTGTGTTATTTTAACATTGTTTGGTTTCAGATTGCCCCCTTTCTCAGATCGTTCTATGGTGTTCATGTAGCTGCTCACATCAGATTCAAAACGCTGATGCTTGCCCACAAAGCCAAAAGCAGAACAATTATCAAACCCCACTCTATAGAACAAGCATGGTTCAGCTGAACTCAACCCCCCACCCCCAAAGGGAAAGCTAGAGTGTTTTCATGTGACCAAAAGAGAATGGACAAATATGAATGCTGGGTGCAACCACATTAACATTAATAACAAAGCACCTTGCTTTTATAGAATTCTTAGTAACTTAAATTAGTATGATAATTTTTTATATTTTGTAAAACCAACTAAACCAACTAAAAAACAAAAAAAAATGTTATGCCTAATTTAGGATTGGGAAAATGTACTCTGCACAAGGTTATATAAATAAATGTCTGCTTCATAGACCTCTAACCCTAACATAAATGCAGTTGAAGCGGAGAGTCATACTGATTGCAGTTAATAAGTCCCTGCTGGAAGTTTGTCCATCCTGCAGGAGAAATACAGTTGACTCTCAGAGAGGAGGAGATGGAGGAGGAGGAGTAGGAGATGTGTCCACGTGCAGATGCCATCTATGGTATGTGTTCCAAAAATTTACTCCTTTCTGCTGATATTGTCAAAAGACTAAACTATGCAGCATTTCATTGTGCTAAATGCTATCTCTGGGAAACAGATGTTACATTTCCAGCTACAATAGGTTTAACTGAGAATTCTATCTACAATCTGCTGTGTGTGTGTGTGTGTGTGTGTGTGTGTGTGTGTGGTCATTCCTAAACAAATGATCCTTTCTTTGTGTAGATTTACACTATCATCCTCTCCTACCACTATGGCACAAATCCTATTATTTGAACATATTTTCTGTGCCGGAGTGTGACAGTGAATAAATAGGCATCTGAAACTGAATATTCTGGAAATCCAGTGTTATAACTTCAGAGTGAAACCCTGAACAAAATGCATTAAATGGATGGCATTTCCACTTCTTTTTGTCCTATGAAATCTAATATCCAAAGCAAAGGGTTTTTTTTTTATCATCCATCATATGATCCAAAGGTTATCCATGTATTTTATTCATCTTCCATGAAATGTGAGTCAGAGTGTGACCACAGAACAAAATGTCACCTAATTCATCCTGTGTGAAAAGAAAAACATTGGCCAAAATAGAATAACCCTGGTCAAGATGAGTAGGTAACCCTCTTGAATTCTTAAGTGATTTATCAAGCTGAATCCGGAGTGGTGTGGCGCTCTACTGGATAGATATTTATATCAAAGGCCAAGTCTATGGTTCAGTGCAGGGCTGAAATGTGAACTCGTGGACGAAAGCTGATACACTAAGTATACTGGCTGTATTTGTTTGAAGACCGAACACACCTGGATCACATTCTGCTCACAGACTTAATTCTTAATCCAGAAAAAACATATGGCATTGAGCTAATGTGTAAAGATGTGTTAAATTATACAACAGTTAGTTCCAGTTCACGAATCTGATTGGATGAGTGACGTTCCAAGAATGTATATATTTAGTTTCAGAGAACTGGGATGTTTCGCTATGTGAATCTCGTCCATGCTACATTCATTTCCAATTCTATCAACAGTTACTAAGACTCCTTTCACAAATAATCTGTGATGTTTTTGTCATGCAAATTTAGTAGAGCTATGACAGAAGGGATTGACCTATAAAATGTGGTTTGAATCTGTCATGGACAAAATAGGTCAGGCCTGTAAGTCAAATTGTATGATCTTAATATGGAAATAATACGATTGTTGCAAGACAGAACAAATCTTCTTGTGATACTCAGTTGATGTATATGAAATATGTACACTCAATTAAACAATGTAATATGATACATGTAGGTATAAATGGAAGTCCCGTGAGTTTAACTTAGGACTTTAATCATAGGACTACTGTAAAAAAAAAAGTGCCATTCCTAGTGCATCAGCTGAACCAAAAAGCCCATAAAATTCTGTCTATCATATGTTTCTGTGTGGAGTTTGCATATTCTCCCTGTGCTTGAGCGGGTTTCCTCTGGGTACTCTGGTTTTCTCTCGCAGTCAAAAGACATGCATATTCGGCTAATAGGCTGTTACAAGTTGCCTCTAGGTGTGAATGAAAGTGTGAATGGTTGTATGTTCAGAGTGTACCCCACCTTCACTCAGAGTCGGCTGAGATAGACACCGGTCTCCCTGCGACACTAGTAGGACTAATTGGTATGAAAAATGAATGACTGAATGAATGAATGTCTACTGTAGTATAATCATAGGTCATTGTACAACAGTACTAACAAATGGACATGACACTGAAAATTACATATAAGATGGAATAAATTCTGAACAGATTCCTTCGCACACCAGGCAAGTTTTGTATGGCACACCCACATCTGTCATAGGAATTTGCCCAATTTTGTCGTGAACCTGTTGTATACCTGTTGCGTGACAAATGTGACAGGGGCTTCAAGCAGAGTTTAGTGACATCATCAGAATATTTGGCAAACAAACATTTTAAACATGATTATATATTTTTATCTAAAATTTAAAAACCTGTTAGACACAAAAAGGAAGCAAATCAAAGCAAAATTTCCCTCTAAAAGGAATGTACAATAAAGTACCAAGCAATGTGGACCCAACAAGAATCTAACCAGGTAGTCATCAAACTGTCAGTGAGTGTGGATTTGAGATCTATTCCTCTTAATGGAGTAAAAGAAAACAAAGCATTTGTGTCCGAAATGTCACTCTACATTAATTTCTCATTTATAGAGCTGTTGTATAAAAGCAATACTGCACAAACAGCTCGGGAATAAATCACAGCTACTCACAGGTATTCACTATAAACACAATTTGGGCAACATTGCATAAATAACCTAATGACCCCTTGAGTTTATGCTTCAGTCAAAGCATGATTCAAATGAATGATGTCAAGGCTGGGTGATATTCAACTTACTTATTGTAGTTAACATGACACGAACCCAAAATGATGTCTGAAAAGAGCCTGGAGAAAAATTCCATTCCTTCTGCAAATACACACCTTCATTTTATTCCCATTTCAATGATCCTCATATCCTCTCTCAACTCCTTATACATACAGTATACAGTCATGTGAAAAAATTAGGACATCCCATCAAAGCCTGTGTATGTTTGTAACAATTTTGGATATATGAATATTTAATCTCAATTTTAACAATACTGAGAGATGCAAGTAATATAGCTGAACAATTAAAATTGAATAAAAGACTTTTCAAGATCTACTGTAAAATAAAAATTCTACAGAAACACATATTTTACCTGAAGAAGAAGTTAGGACACCCTACCTCCTAATAGCTAGTGTTACCACCCTTTGGCTGAAATAACTGCAGTGAGATGCTTCTTGTAGCCATCTACTAGCCTCTGACATCTGTCTGAAGAAAGTTTGCCCCAGTCCTCAATGCAGAATCATTTCAACTGTGAGACGTTTGAGAGATTTCTTGACGCAGTTTCAAGTCATCCCACAGCATCTCAATGGGATTAAGATCTGGGCTCTGACTCTGCCATTCCAGGACTCTCCATTTCTCAGGATTCAGCCAGTCCTTGGTGGATTTACTGGTATGTTTTGGGTCACTGTCATGCTGCAGGTTCTGCTTCAGCTTTAATTTTCTTACAGATGGTCTTACATGTTACTCAAGCACCCTCTGATACACAGTGGAATTCATGGTGGATCCTATGATTGTGAGCTGTCCAGGTCCTGCTGCAGCAAAGCAGCCCCAAACCATGAGACTCCCACCCCCATGCTTCACAGTTGGTATGAGGTTCTTTTCCTGGAATGCTGTATTTGGTTTACGCCAACCACATCCTCTGTACTGGTGTCCAAATAATTCAATTTTGGACTCATCTGTCCATAGAACATTATTCCTGAAGCTCTGGTCTTTGTCTAAATTCTCTCTGGCAAACTTCAGTCTGGCCTTAATGTTTTTCTTAGAGAGGAAGGGTTTCCTCCTTGTACACCTCCCGTGCAAGGTAAACTTGTGAAGTCTCTTTCTGATTGTAGAGGAATGCAGTTTCACATCAATAGTAGCCAGAGCCTGCTGTAGATCTCATGATGACATTTTGGGGTTTTTGGAGACCTCTTTTAGCATCTTGCGGTCTGCTCTTGTGGTGCACTTGCTAGAACAACCAGACCTGGGCATGTTGGCAGTCGTTTTGAAAGCCCTCCACTTATCAACTCTTTTCCGGACAGTGGAATGGCTGATTTCAAAATCTTTTGAGATCTTTTTCAATCCTTTTCCAGACTGATAAGC
>JAQMYF010000021.1:27200561-27213254 GCA_030014195.1 Neosilurus mollespiculum
ATCAAAGAAACACACGGGAGAGGAGAGAGCAGATCAAAACAGACAGACATGACTAAAGCCTTCGGCGGGACCTCACATATACTACATAGGAATGGTGCAGTCTGATTGGTCTGTTAACAGGGTATTAAAAAAACATTGACGCTTAACCCTGGGTTTACACTGGGGCACAATGTACATTATAAATGACACCTTATCGTACACTGTTCTCCTCCCACTAGTCATGTTACTGTCTGCTTATTGCAGTTGCACATCCTCACTGCATATTTTGTATTGTATATTGTACAACTTTTAGTATTATTTTCCTATTTCATTTTATTTTACTTTATTTTATTTAGATTATCTTATTCTCTGTTCCTATTTTTACTGCTGTTTACTGCACCTTGTGTCCGCACGAAACGTCATTTCCTTCACCTGCAATACATTTATTGTAATGTTGGAGAATGACAATACAGCTTTTGAATCTTGAATTGAATTGAATCTTGAGATGGTCAGGTGTGCATGAATAGGGTTGGAGCCAAAGTCTTCAGTAAGGTAGCTCTCCAGGAACAGGGTTAAGAACCCCGGCACTAAACTCTGAATGAGTAGGCCATAAACAGATGCTTTCAGCTGCACAGAGCCATCTCTGGTCAGAGTTCACAGTGCTCACCTGCCCTGCCTCTGTCATGGTTAAATACGTAAGAATTAACTGGAAAAATCAGGCTTGGTGTCGCTGAAATAGTCCCCACCCATAATGGTCCCTTCATCCTCCCTTCAGAACATATTTATTAATTGTACACCCTGCACACTTGGGATGATGGTTAAATCAATAAAAAATATAAAAATAAACCATATAAATCTTGTTTTATTTTGCTTTTCTTATATTCTAGTGTAGTAAATACTAAAATACCTATTCACCCCAGGTCCTATGGATATTGCTGAATAGAAGAGACAGAATTTTGCCTTCAGCAAATAATTATTCTTTATATTCTGTTAGGACATTTAGACATGCAGCATTTCATTCACAAACAAATAGGGGGTAAAGTGGTTCTTCAGAGCATCTTATTGCACTTGAAATATTAGGACTTACCTCCCCAAGTTCTTAATTAGCATATTGATTCGGAATATTCCTTCTAATGGCAATTTCCCTCTTCCATCAGAGCTACATCTGAGCTCAATTAAAAATGTATTTTATACAGTGTGAGCCAGTAAAGGAAAGAACTTCACAGCTTGAACATGCTTCATAAAGAGGTCCATTGTGGAAGGAGCGATTTCCCAGACAATAACGTGAAACACTCCACAGAACTTGAATAGCTACACAGAGACACAGGCTGAGCCCATCTGCAGTCTTAAAGATGGAAGATCTTTCTGTTCTCTGATGTGAACCTGCTTTCTTTACTAAACTTACCATGACAGTCATTCAGTGTAAATCATCCATGACCGAGAATATTCATTTCTCTCCACTGTACATCAAGAGAGGCAGGTATTTTGATTCATTGTAATGAATTAGCTGACAGCTGAGTGCATGAGTGTGTGTGTGTGTGTGTGTGTGTGTGTGTGTGTGTGTGTGTGTGTGTGTGAGTGTGTGTGTGATGGACTGGCCTGTGGTGTTAGTGGGTGGCCGCATCCTTGACGGATTGAATGACTGTTGACGATGTAATAATAGATAAGCAATGAATCAGTGAATGAAACTGATTGACACAGAATTTGCTGGGTTGCACTTACTTGCCTTTTACATTCAGTCAATGAAATGAATCGAAAGACATGTTTGTTCATAGTTATTAAAAAGGTCCTCTGACGCAACTCCTGGAATTTTTTGCATAAGAAGAAGTCCTGTTGGGTTTTCTATTGTTTTTATACTGTAGATTATAGCTTTCCAATGAGATACATTGCAGTATGTGTCTCTTGCCTCCATTGCTCATGCAGGGTTAGAGATGTGTTAAAGGCTTCTACATTCTGCTCCTCTATCTGTGGGTAATTCTTTGCTGTTCCTCCAGTGCTAACATGCTTTAATAATCCAGATCTAATTTCGTTTTGGGCGGCTCTGTGTTTTAGTGGTGAGCACAACCACCTCACAGCAAGAAGGTCCTGGGATTAAAGTCCTGGGCTTAGGTGTTTCTGTGTGGAGCTTGCATGTTCTCCCTGTGCATGTGTGGGTTTTTTTCCGGGTAATGCGGTTTCCTCCCACAGTTTAAAGACATACACTTCTCCAAATTGCCCCTAGGTGTGCGTGTGAGTGTGAATGGTTGTATGTGTGTGTTGGCCACTGCGATGGTCTGGCGAGCTGTTCAGGGTGTACCCCGCCTTCGCCCAGTGTTGGTTGTGATAGGCACCAGCCTCCCTGTGACCCTATTAGGATTAAGTGGTTCGGCAAGTAAGTGAGTGAGTGAACAGTTTCATTTTGATGTTTAAAATGTTTAAAAAATGATGTTAAATGTTTAAAATATTATGTTATTCACCCTGATACCATCTATTCAAATGTGTATGTTAAGCTTTTTGCATTACAGTGTATTAGTATTTGCAAAATTGTAGGAGTAGAGAACTGTAAACTTTTATATTACTCACTGAATATCAGCTGTTAGTTCCCAAACATTTGGAATAAATAGCTTTAGCATGGTGTTGACAACTCAGTGTTTTAGGCATAGTGGGCAGACTCTCTGTCTATCTTCTGAAGATCTGTTTGCTCTTTAAATTTCATTGGCAGAGAAATACCTTCACTTCATTTTGCCTCCTGGCTTTGAAAGTTATATCACTGAAGAAGCCTTAAGAGTTTTCCACACTTCTTTATAGCACATTTCATTACTCTGGATGTGTGAAGCTAAGGTTTCTTTTTAGGCTCAAGCAAGTACCCAATTCAGACAGCTGACATTTTTAACAGTGAACAGTGCTGGGTGGCTAATATCCCACAATCAAGTACAGATAGCCCACACAGTGTGTCCTCTTTAATTCTGAGTGCTCCAGGCAGCCATTGTGCTGGAAAGTATTTAAATGGAGATCACATGTTGTTTGGGCATACGATTCAGACACTCCTCACAGCTTCCTCCAACTGAGAAGTGGCTTCTTTCCAATGAAACAATGGGACACTTGTCAGCAAGTGAGGAGAAGGACCTGGAGGTTTGCCACGACACCTCGCAATGCATCTGGCTGTAGCAGTATGATATGTTGCCCCCTCATTTTACGTTAATGTATAGTTCAGTTAACTCAGTTCATCTTTATCGGTTTTAGTAGAATCATATTCTAGCTGATCGTGTAGGAGGTAATATTACCAGGATTCTTTACTGCCACTATGCAGTGTCCTCTCGGACCTCACAGTCTCTGCAGTCAAACTTTACTGTTCTGATAAACAAATTAGATAAATCTGCTATCAGCAGACCAGCCGAAACAAGAACCTCAACAAGAGCAAATTGATGAATCTACCCAGACCTACTACTATCAGCAGACTGGAACAGAAAAGGATGGAATGGTGTACAACGACTTTGCCTGTTTTAAAGTATGTGAGGCAGTTCCTAGCATGTGTGTACATCACTCTGCCAGGCTGTGTGCCCAGACTAACAAGCAGATGAAAATCTATTTCAGTACCCACTTTACTGGTTCATGTGAATACTTTCACATGAAAGTATTTTTCTATTACTAGTAAATTAATATGCAGCCATCAGTATCAATAGCTGGTCACTCTTTTTTTTTCAGTTCACTTCTTTTTTTACTTCTTCAGTGGTGTCTATTTACATATGGTAATTGTCAGAATTTAGTTCCTTTTTGCAGAAGGATTTAATAATAATACATTGTATACAGAATACTTACTAAAAATAATATTACCCTTTGTTACAACATAGTGGTGAGCAGCAAGGTGAAACAGCTCAAACGCCTCATGAAGTACAATAGCATTATGCTTCGTATTAAATGGACAAATATTACTACTAACAGGGACGCTCCAGTAATAGCAGTGATCGAAAGAATTTAAAATAAGAGATGACATGTGATGTATTGTCAACAAGTGTTTAACTTACAGTAATCCCTAACTTGATTTAGAAAAAAAAAGTGTTTACTTACAACACATTTAAACAACATGGGAAGAAAACATCAGCATGCATTCCGGTGACCTTCTACTTTTGCATGAGTCTTTATAAGAAAGGCGTTGTGGTCGGTTGTGAAACTGACAAACTGGCTGATTAACTGCACCACAGTCTTTGAAGGGAAACCCAGTCTCACAGACACAACAAAACAACAAAACTATGAAAGCCCATTCCCACCACTACAGAAAAAACCTGGCTTGTAAGTCATAATTATAAGATAGCAAGATCATGATTATAAGATGCTAAGTCATAATTTTGAATGTGTAAGTCATAATCTGAAATGCTTAGCTGTAATTAAGTTTGTAAATCATAGATAATGCTAAGTCAGAATTATGAGATATCAAGTCATAATTATGAGATACTAAGTCATAATTACAAGATACTAAGCCATAATTACTACCTACTAAGTCATGATTATGACATGTTGTCTCATAATTATGACTTCTTTCTTACAAGCCAATGCACACATCTATGCAAACCCCTATACATTGAATTTCAACATTCTGGCAAATGTATATGTTTCATAGCAACATGCAAAACTTTCACTTAGCTGTTCTTAGCTGTATGAGATGTGTGCATGTGTGCATGTATTTTAGCCAAACTAACCTCTAACATAAGCTATTTAAATAAGATCAATACTGTATAATAAGTCATTGTACCTTTTTAATTATACTGAGTGATGCTCACTACAGTAGTAAAGTTTGTGCTTTTTTTTCCAGAAGTCATGGCCCATGGTCCATGGAAATAATGATTTGTTATATATCTGAGAGAACAGAAATGTATCTGATCATGAATTTACAACATATTGAAGTCACATATGCACACAATATCACAATATTCCTTTTGGTGGTAGACACAGTTTAGACTAATGAGGAGGAGAACAGTGAGAGGTGCACACTGCTCACAGGAAGGAAGTGTTTGCCAATTGAGGTCATCTATCACTGTCCAGAAACCAAGGACATGTGCTCCCATGCTCTCTAAATTCCCATTTAAACACACAGAGCCATCATCTCACCACAACATCTGGCCTTAGTAAAAACACTGGCCTGCATGACAACACTGCATAGCACTCCTCCTTCGGCAAGGCGGGTCACAAAACACGACAGAACGCAAGCCAATATTATGATGGTAGGATTATTATGGAGTATGCACTAGTGCACATCCAACTTCAAAGGGAACTGAGGTCCAAGATCTCTTTAACCTTTGACGTTATACAAACTTTTTCACTACACCATCATTGTGGTGCACAATTTCAAGGATAGGGATAAAAGTCAAGAGCATCTGTATGGTGTTAAATGTGAGAGGAGGTGTTGGTCTATTTGTGAAAATGACTCCTTAATTCTCTATGAACATTCTGGTCAATTTTAGGCACTACTTTATGACTAAGGGGGTACAGCGGGGTAGTGGTTAGCACTCTTTTCTTGTGGCACAAAGGTCCTGGATTTGTGCTTCAGAGGTAGGCAAGGGTGTTTCTGGATGAAGTTTGCTTTTTCTCCCCATGCTTGAGTGGGTTACCTCTGGTTTTCTCTTACAGTCCAAAGACAATGCACATTCTGCTAAACGGCTATTTCAAATTGCCCCTGGGTGTAATGTGAGTGTGAATGACCCAGCCAAGCAGCTTTAGCAACATAGGTGCATGCAGATCCCAAGCCCAGGAACATGGGGAAGGGTGGGAAAGACCTGGTAGCCCTCTCTGTATAATATCTTGCCAAGAAAACAGTGTTGTCCAGCTTTGTTCCTGGAGATCTACCTCTATCTTGAATACTTTAGCTCCAACCATAATGGGGACCGATGTAATTATTGTCGTAAATCCTAATTTCAGAATCTTAAGCCTGGACTGGAGATTCAGATTGGCATGATTATGGTTGGAGCGAAAGACTTCAGTGAGGTAGATCTCCAGAAACAGGGTTGGGCACCACTGCTCTATGACAGTAGAGTCACCTAGAGTCAGATTCGACTTAATGAACTGAGTGAGTGGATGACTTTATGATTGAGTACTGAGTGGTCATAGATTAACCGTTCAGTGTAATTGTTTCATATTCATTACTAGGAAAGTGTTAATGGGAGAGAAGAAATAGAGTGTAATATGAGCTGAAGCCATGTTAAGATGATGCTTGTATAGTCTACATTATTTTGGTACTTACTCGAAGGTTAGTATCAAGCAAGAGTGATGAAAATTCACACTTATTAAAAAGGGATTGGAACATGACTAGAGATGCATTCTGAATTCATTATGTATTCTTTTGGGTTTGATTGATAGTTTTATTGTATAGTCAATGCATATGTAACACTATGGTATCAACTGGGAATGTGTCAATCCTTTTACCATTTTGTCCATCTTAATTTGAGTGAATGTATGTTTATGTGTATGATCGGTGTTAATGGATTGAAGTATGTAACTGGGTCTGATCAAAAAATATATCCATGCAGTCTGATCAAATTTCATGGTTAAAGGACTTATTTACTTGCACAAACACTATAAAGCTCCAGTACAGTGGCAGTTAATCTTGTGCAGTACTGTGTGATGAAACTCAAAGATTCGCCAGCAAGCACAAAGCTTAAATCAATCAGGGATTGTTATTATTGGCATTATTATTATTGTTGTTGTTGTTGTTGTTATTGTTGTTATTATTGTTATCATTGTTGTTGTTGTTGTTTTTATTGTTGTTGTTTTGTTGTTGTTATTGATGTTGTTATTATTGTTATTATTGTTGTTATTATTATTGTTGTTGTTGTTATTGTTGTTGTTGTTGCTGTTGCTATTATAATAATAATAATAATAATTGTTATTATTATTATTATTATTATTATTATTAATATTATTATTATTATAAACTTTACAGAAGGACAGTGTACTTTTCTTAGTTATTTATATCCACAAACAAGAAAAGGTCATTCTCTAAAGCACCAAGTTTCTTTGTGGGGAAATGTGGTATTTGCAGTAGGATGTGGTGAGTTTCTTGCCAAGGGATGCTATTTCAAGATTTGTTTTTTTTATTGTTCGGTTTCTTATTTCTTTGAAAGTTTGTCTTTAAAATATGCATTTACATCAAAACAGAGCTGGTAAGAGGACATTTTATGTTGTTCCATCCTTCCATGTGGCTGGTGCCGTAGTCCATTACCCAGAAGACTTGAAATAGCTTGTGGTAGTCAGGAAGACTGGCTGGTGAACCAGTTGGTGTTGAATAGCGCATAGTATGTTGGCTTTGGCTGAGTCACTTGGGCTTTTGGTTCTTGGACCAAGTTATTCCTAAGTAAGACAATAGTTCCAGTAACAATAGTCCAAATTGTGCAGTTTTTTCCCTCCTATTTCCTAGCAAGGCTGTTCCTTTGGATTTCAAAATAGGCCTAAATAGGATTTAGAAAATGCATGTCTATATGATTAGAAAAAATCTAAATTCCACTATTATATTAACATCTTTGTGAAGAAGGGCTTTGTCGTCCTCTGAACAGCTCTGAGAAGGGCTGGAAGACCCCCTTTTTTTTTTTTTTTTTTTACAACAATCTGTTTGTCAATATCTGTGTCTGCTAGGAGGACAAATCTCCATCTGGCCATTTATCATGCTGTGTATGACAGTGACTGTTCTCTCAATGTGTCTTTCATCACTATCCAGAACATACCAATATAATTTCTGGCCTATTGAGGAGGACAGGAGAAAATGAGAAGCCATTACATAGTGTGTTTGGCATTTTATGCAATGCTCTTTTGCTCTTTTTAGGATGCTTGCTGAATGTGTATTGGATGTGTTGTGCTGTTTTGGCATGTCTATGGGTCCTATCAGAAAGGTATGACTTAAAACAAATATGTGAAATAAATCAAAATGAGTCATTAGCAGATTGTTTGCCAACTGCACAGAGGATGTGCAAATTGTTGTTGTCAGTTTGATGAATATATCACTAACTATTACATGGTGACTGAATCTTTGAAATCCTCAAGTGTTTGTGATTCTCCTCTTTGTGGCACAAAGTTTGGGAATAGAATCATAACCACCTGACGGTTATCTCCCATGTTGGACTATTTGAAGGACTGAGAGCCACAAAAACTGAAAAAATGAGATAAGATCATAGTTAGACAGAAGTGGATAAAGTTTGTGCGTGCCAGAATGGTCTCCTCATCCTCCTTATGACCTTTAAACATATCGTGAGCATTATCCCTGATTTTTTTCATATTGCAAAAACTTCCATGTAATTTTCTCAAAAACAGCTTTTTGTTGGTTACACCACTCTGGTTCTCAGCTCTTCATATTTTAGACCAGATACAACTTAAAGAAATTCTATTGGTAAGACAAAAACTCCAAAGGCCATAAAAGAGGCCGGGGAACAACAGTATTTTAAGGCATTATACTTTAAGGTGTCAGGGCCAAAATGGATATGACACCCCATTGTTATTGTTAACGATAAATGGATTTAACTCTGTATGAAGCAGTAGATTCATAGCTGATATATATATATATATATATATATATATTAACTGGGGCTGGGTGATATGACCAAAATGTAGTATCACGATAGTGATATATATCACAATGCGACAAAACTCTTAAAAATAAATGAACAAACAAATGAGCAATAAATAAGCAAATGTATTTTTTATAGGCCCTGCAATGGCCTGGTGAGCTGTTCGGGGTGTACCCTGTCTTTACCCAGAGTCGGCTGAGATAGGCGTCAGCCTCCCCGCAACCCCAATGTTCATGTTCTTGGACTGTGGGAGGAAAGTGGAGTACCTGGAGGAAACCCATGCTAGCACGGGGAGAACATGCAAACCCCACACAGAAACCCCCCGAACCCGGGAATCGAACCTGAGATCTTCTTGCTGTGAGGCGGGCGTGCTAACATCTGCGCCGCTGTGCCACCCTGATATTGATCAATACCGATATTTATATAAATATACAATGACACTAGGCAAAGGAGGGGTACACCGAGAACAGCTTCTCAGACTATTGCAGGGCAACACACACAACCATTCGCATTAGTTGGCCTAATGTGCATGTCTTTGGAATTTGAGAGGAAACCGAGTACCTGGAGGAAACCCACACAGGCGTGGGAAAAACATGCAAATTCCACACAGAAACACCTGGGCCCAGGACCCAAACCCAGGACCTTCTTGCTGTGAGGTGAACGTGCTAACCAGTACGCCACCATTGATAATTAATCAATATATAAACCAACCCTATATTGCCTGAATGTAATGCACAAATATAAAGTCCTCAGTATGTCCATCTGTCCTTCTGTAAATTTTTCAATTTCCATCCAGAACCTGGAAACAGTTTGAGATCTCTTCATCAAACTTGGCAGTCACTTCTATTACGCAGTGTAGTTGTGCCTTTTGATATTTTGGATTTTCTGCAATTCATTTGTGAATTGTGGAGGCCAGGAAGGATGTGATCTCCTGATGAATCTATTTATTTTTGTAACCATACTAATAGATGCTGAAGATCTGACCAGAAAATCTGTGACATGTATGGAGTGATGATATATGAGTACCCTCTAGTGGAAATGAAGAGAGACGCCTTGTTGTTGGGAACACCAGTACCAAAATTAGATTTTATTATTATTGCATTTAATTTTACTGCACATGCATCTGCATTTGTGTCAGCCTTCAATTTTCCAGACTATTTGCAACCCTCATATAATGATGGATGGATTTGAATTGCTCCTAATCAGAGAGGTGAAAATGAGATCAGCAGTAAATCATGCAGTGAGTCATTAGAGAAGAGGAAAAACACACAGCTGTATGTGCAGTAAGGACAAGCTGTCATCCTGCTAACAGATGGAAATAGGGATCAGGGCCTTACATAAATCAGTGCTGTGCTGTGTGTTTTGGTTAAACATTGGTTATTTGTGTGTATGTTGAGTGCTTTGCATGTACAATGAGAGTTTCCCTGTTGCTCTCTACCTCCAGCTGGCAGACGAGGGGAGGGGGGTTGAACATGGCTGAAGCTGATGAGGAGAGCAGCAGTCAGCAGCGGAAGAAGCCACCATGGCAGTATCTGGATATCCCCAGTACTCAGGGCCCCAATGAGGAGCTGAACAACTTCATACAGGTACTGACAACAGAAAGTGAAGGTCTTGAGACAAAAAAACAGAACAAAACGCATTCTCTTCAATTTACTGCTGGAATTAATATTTACAACACACACTTCCGGATTCATTATTTGTGTGGAAAATTCTTGGTTTACTTTGGCATAACATTGTCTCATGGTACTGATAATGATGAATTGTGCCTTTAAAATAGACTAGACCAGCCTCAGGACTATTTTATTGAGATTTAGTATTAAAATAAAAATGCCTTCTGACAGATTATAGGACCTCTGCCTGTTCTGTGAGTGTTCTGTGAATATGTTGTTTGTGTGACTTTTACACTCAGACAAACAACATATTCAGTCAGTGGTGGTTATTGCTCCCGCCTTACAACAACAAAGTTCTGGGTTTGAGCCCCGAGCCCAGCAAGGGCGTTTCTCTGTGGAGTTTGCATGCTTGCATGGGTTTCTTCTGGGTGCTCCAGTTTCCTCCCACATTCCAAAGACATGCATATTAAGCTAAGTGGATATTCCCTTTTGTCCCGGGGTATGAGTATACAGTAAGTGTGAATAGTTGTACGATGTGATAATCTGGTGAGCTGTTTAGGGTGTACACCACCTTTGCTTGGAGTCATCTGGGATGAGCCCTAGCCTCCCTGTGACCCTAATAAAGGATAGAGTGGTTCGGAAAATTAAAAATTTTTTTTTTTTAATGTATAAATGTGCTCAGCGCATTGGCTGTTTGTGTAGTATACCATTCTCTGTTCCAGCCGTGGGCACGTAACAGTCTGTACTTGCGCAGTGCCAGCGTACCCACAGAGAACATTCAGCTCAGGTACCCGATAATGGACCCCTACTCATCTCGAAGACCTTCGGTTCTGCGCAAACCCTCCCTTTCACAGACCATCAGGAGGTATGGGTAGATGCAAACATACTCGCACACACACCCACAAACACACACATGGAGAGAGGGGGGGGGGTGTGATTATTAATTTAAGAGGCATGCAGGTAAACATTAACATGAAGGAACATAGACTGTATATTCGGTATTTGTATTTCTCACAGGGTATAACGTCTAAGCTTTAGATTTATTTTTCCAAGGGTAGCACAAGTTAAAGTTCTTGCATTTGTAATAAGCAATATAACAGCTTGCTCCCACTCCCATTTCAACCAATTACTGCTGCAGATTTCATTATTATAATTTACACCTAGATTAAATATTTATTCCCCTTTGCATTGCATGTGTCACCTTCTGAAGAATTTACTTCCTTGCTGATTTTTTTTTTTGCGACCTCACTCTGCTTAATGCTTAATAGTCTCACTCTTTTGACTTCTACAATATTCCTATTAACATTTTATTTCTAATTCCTTCCTAAAACTGTTCCTCTAACCTTTTGACTCTTTTTCTTACCCCTCTTTCTCTTCTTTCCGTTCCCCATCTCTCTTTCTGTTGCTGGGTCGTGTTTTCAGTCCTACAGGGAAAAGGGTACACTTTGAACAGATGAGCACAGTGTTGGTTAATGGCCAATGCTCCTCCCGGCTGGAGGCCACCAGGCGCCAGTCACTACCCCATATTGTCCTCAGGTACTGTAGCACTTTGTGTGATCTGCAAAAGGTGTGTAACACACCTTTTAGTCACCACTCATAGCCTGTCACTCCATTCGTTATCACTGTGTATCTCACTCACACATAATTCATTCAGAGATGTAGACCAGATCACCATGTGTGCACCGGGTAGTATTTTTAGCACTGATGTTTGGTATGTTTCATGGAAAATGTATTAATCTTTGTGAGAACCAAGTGGCATGTAAATATTAAGCAACACAGAATACAGCTGTGTGAAACAGCCAGCCTCGCAGAGTTATGTGAGCACTTCGCTCTTTTTTATGTTATATAGTTTAAAAAAGTCAAGACCATGGTGGAGGGGGTCAGTGGCCTTTTTTCTTTGCACTGCCACCTAAAGGTTTTGGTAACTTCTGATCCAGATGACTTGGTAACTGTGTGGAAAAAAAAACAGATGTCCTTATAGCTTGCCTCTGTGGGCTTTGACAGGATTGTAGATTAATTATACTGGTCCCAAAGCGTGTAGTCTGCCTGCCTTCAAAGATATGAATAAGGAAGGATAACCAGGATGAGCTTACCATGACTTACTATGTACATACTATAGCAGACATCCCCCTCTGAGATACATTAGATTATTTGTTTAAATGCTGATGGTTGATTCCTTATATGAGCATAAACTTCTCTAGAATGCTGCTCTAACAAGCCGTTAACTGAAAACTATCAGTATGTTTTAGGTCTTAACTTTTTTGGGGGTGTTTGTACACTGAATATTTAGAGAAAAAAAAAAAGATTGCAATGCAAAGAACCTCCATGCCTGGGGAGAAACGCCCACTCAACACACAACCGTTGTTCAGCATGTCTCCGGATCATTTAAAATATTATATAGTTAGATAGAGGGTGGCACGGTGGCGCAGTGGTTAGCACGTCCGCCTCACAGCAAGAAGGTCCTGGGTTCGATTCCCAGCTCGGAAAATGTGGCAAACTTGTGGAGTTTGCATGTTCTCCCTGTGCTTGCGTGGGTTTCCTCCGGGTAATCCGGTTTCCTCCCACAGTCCAAAAAC
>JAQMYF010000021.1:27213354-27228593 GCA_030014195.1 Neosilurus mollespiculum
GCTGAGATGGGCGCCAGCCTCCCCGCGACCCTAATTAGGAATAAGCGGTTCAGAAAATGAATGAATGAATGAATACTTAGATAGTCCTTGTGGTAAGGTAACACAGGTTAGGTCCGTTTAAAGAAAGAGCTAAATGAAGTTCACAGAGAGTGAGTGAGTTAGAGTGTGTTCATCTGTAGAGGCATGGCTAGTTAGAATGCATTCATCCGTGCCCAATTTTACTTAACAGTCAGATCTATACTGCTATGTTAGCAGACACAGACCTACTGACAGTGAGGCCAAGGTTAGAAATTTCTGAGAGTATTTTGGCTAATTGGTGTTTTAATGCTCTGTTTGACAAATTATTTGAGGCTGTACAGTACAAATGTTTTTAAATGCCTAGTGCCTAGTATTTTAGTTCTGGTGTTCTTTTTTCTCAGTCAAAGGTATGTCCTTCCTGTCTTTTATAACATAGGAGTTGGTATTTCAGAGGGTGTTTACATAAGGCTAAACAGCGGGGTAGTAGTTAGCTGGCCTTTTGAATAGAGTCTAAGAGAGCATCTCATCTCATCTTTAAAGAACCCCACACAAGATCTGTCACACTGCCAGAGCTGCTCAGTTTGTGGCAGTCCTTGCAGTGTATTTGGGTTGATGACAGCCTCAGCCAGGCCATCAAGCGCTCAGTATGACCTTAAGCATGACATTTCTAGCATCTGCAAATAAAAACAGGTAGGTGGAAGAAGAAACTCAGCAAAGCTTTTTCTAACAGATTTCCTGACTTTTTAAAAGAATGAGATACACACTGTTCTCATTTATCCCTTTCTTTTTTTCTGCTCTGTAGTTTTCTTTCTTGTTTAATGATTGCTGAATTAATTGAATGAATTGCTGAATTTAGCTATTTTGATTTGGACAACTTTTGTTGTTGTTGTAACTTTGATTGTATTCTCATTTGACTCTATTCTCATTGTTTCTTGTTCATGTCAGTGTTTTTTGGGGGGGAAAGCTAACAGTGAATCACATGCCTGCATAATTGCTTACTGTGTTCTAGACCAAATTCTTTTCACTCATTTTTGTTTGATTTTTTTTCAAAAGAATTGGTACACGTGGTCATGCTTCATATGTGTCCATGCAACAGTACCAGATTTGGTGCATACCTGCTGTAAAATATATCTAAATTTAGGAATATGAGAATATCCCCAGAGAGGACAACATAAAACTGGACTCCCATCCCCACTGTTACATTCTGCTTTAAAAGTCTTCTCCAGCTGGACTCTGTAATGACACAGGGCCTGTTATTACTGAGTGTCCTTTACTCTAAACACTCCCTATATCCTCCCACTCTCCAATTTGCTCACACAATAAACAGACAGAGAGAGAGAGAGAGAGAGAGAGAGATGTTTTTTTCTGTCTTAATATAACTTTATTCATGTCCACTTTTTGCCCATCATTTCTGTTTACTATTCTGTGTATAATTCAGTTTTTATGAGCTTTGTTTGACTTGCAACAACTAACAAAAGATATTTCATGTTTTTTAATGACAAGTTCTTTAGTAGTGAAGAGTGTTTTGGTTTGTTCCATAACAGATCCAAGTTATATATGCAAGGAGACATTCTTGATCATGCACGTGACTGGAAGTAAAAGCCTGTTCAAGTGTTGCATTGTAGTCATTATGCTGTTGGGTTGTACTTAACATCCAGGGGCACAGCAGACTGGTTTGGGGTTAGTAAGGACATCGACACCACTCTAAAATGGCAGAGGAAGAGCCTACGCCACTGCAACCAGCGCTATGGCAAGCTAAAGCCACAGGTGCTCCGAGAGATGGACCTGCCCAGCCAGGACAACATCTCCATAACCAGCACAGAGACACCGCCACCTCTTTACGTCCCTGCAGCCCATCATGGCATGCAAAAGGTCAGATGCTGATTATTACTTGGTACTGTATGTTTTTTTGTTCATCCAGTGGAATTGTTATTAGCAGTGCAGTAGAGAGTTACAATGAGTTCATGTGCACCTACTGTACATAAAAAGTCTTGTACTACCCTTGCCCATAGGAATGTGTGTGTGTGTGTGTGTGTGTGTGTGTGTGCGTGTGTGCGTGCGCGCGTGCGCGTTGTGTTCTCTGATAGACTGGTGTCGCATTAATGGTATAAACCGCCTTTGACTGTGGCCAAAATAAAGTGGTTACAAAAGAAAGAATGAATATTCTGGTGTTTATAAGAATGCCATAACAACAGGCTCTGTAGCTCTGATTTGTTTGAGTCATATTAGTAGCCATGTGACATCAAATATCAAAACCAGAACTTACTTTAAATGTAAGGAGAACTACACAGAAACATAAGAAAAATATGTTGTATATATTATATCGGGTGGTAGGGTGCTGGATTTCTGATCCGGAGGTCAGGGGTTCAAGCCCCACTATCACTGAGTTGTCACTGTTGTCCCCCCAGTGCAGGTAACTGGGTTATCAAAGGCCAGCCATGTCACTCACTGTCTGTGGTGCGAGGCATGTAAAAGAACCATTGCTGACCCCGCGACCAATGAATGGCTATTATCTCAAGATAGTGAACCAATCACATCTTGCCATTCGCATGTAGTATATACTAAAGCTTTTTATTATATCCACACCCACTGGATATGAGCAATCATGAATGTTGATTGGCTCCTCTAGTACTATATCAGCTCATGCACTATGAGTACAGAAAAATAACTCTACTTGAAAATAAAACATTAAAAAAAATTTTGGAATGCAAGTATTTGATGGTAAGAAAGTATACATTTTTTTTAATTTTCAAGAATTATTATTATTGAATTTTTTTTTGATCTTGTAATGTAATGTGTATAAAATAATATAAATGCTATATTTCTCACAATCCAGTGGATGTAGAATAAAACTGTTATTCCATTCAGTCTCCTCGTACATGGCTAATAGCTGACTGGGTGATAGTGTGACAACTGTCAGGTTATACATCACATGATTTATGGAATAACTTAAATATCAGTTGTCATAAAGTCCTTATGTAGGCACCATCAATTTCTATGAACATCATCCATTCATTTATTTGCCAAACCATTCAATTATACTAGGCTCACGGGGAGGCTGGGGCCTGTCTCAGCCGACTCTGGGTGAAGGTGGGGTACACCTTGGATAGCTCACTACTCCACTGCAGGGCAACACACGCATATTCACTTTCACCTTGACATCTTGGGGAAATTTGAAAGAGCCAGTGCATGTCTTTGGACTGTGGAGGAAACCGGAGTACCCAGAGTAAACCCACGCAAGCACTGGGAGAGCATGCAAACCCCACATACAAACACCCTCGCTGAGCCCGGCACTCAAACCCTTCTTGCTGTGGGGTGGATGTGCTAACCACGACGTCACCATTCCTATGAGCAGTGCCCTGAGTTATTATTACTGTAAATCCTAGCTATTTCTGCTCCATGCATATACAGGAACTATAAACAAAGATATGTAGTTTCTTTGCCCTGATGTCCTCTTCTCCTGCAGATTGTGGACCCATTGGCTCGGGGCAGAGCCTTTCGTAATATAGATGATGTGGATGCTTTCAATGGAACTTCTATTACTCCTGGAGCCGTCTCCTTGTGCTCTCTCACCAGCTCTCGTTCTGGCTTCAACCGGTTTCCACGCAGGCGCAAGAGAGAGTCTGTGGCCAAAATGGGCTTCAGAGCAGCTGCAGCTCTTGTGAAGGTCAGAGCCAGAGCTTACCCTTTGTCTCAGATATACAGCAAGGGTTAGGTAGAAATTCAGATTGAGATCAGTGTAGAAATGTAAACAAATTGTGAGCCAGCATGTGTGACTATGTGAGCCAAAATATGTCTGAAGAAAGTGAGAGTGATGACCAAATTGAACCGTCATCTTTTTGTGCTCCACTTATATGAAGGATGCAAAATAAAATTCTCCTAAGTTCAGTCAGCAGTCAGTGCCGCAGTCATAGACTGAGATTGTCCTGTTGTTTTGCCTTTCAAGGGCTGCTTGAGTTTTGCATTTTTAGAGTGTATTATTAGATTATTAGATGGTTCAGGCTGTTGCATAAATATTTTATGCATTTTATCCCTCAGCTAATAGCCAGGAAGAACTTTCTAGAAAAGATTTACTCAAACAGCTTTGCATTTTAAGAAATTAATCCAGATTTGCTTTAGTTGTCTTTGAGGATTATGATGATGATAATGATGGTGGTGAAAATGATAACGAAGTGGTGATGATAGTGGTGGTGCTTTCAGGGTCGTTCCATGAAAGATGGTACTATGCATCGGGTACACAGGCGCAGCTTTGCTGTTAACAGCTTCATGGAAGATGACACAGGGGAATTCCTAGATGAACTGGACACCTCCTTTTTTACACGGGTGAGAATGACAGGTTTCTCCTTTACAGGTCTACACTGAGCAAGTCACTGATGCGCTCCTGATCTCTGTCTCATCTCATAACCAACACTGCCCTCTACTGCCCATTTAATGCAAAAGCACGCCAGCACTAAAATTAACACAGTCAGTTTTCCAAATGTCACTTATCATTAACTAATAGTGCATAATATCACATAACAGCTCATCAAAAACCATGTCTTAAGCCACAGTTTAATTGTAATTGAATTCTATAAAAAGTTTTTTCTTCTGTCTGATGATATCAGATTCCGTAATAACTGGCAGTGCATTCTTCCCCACCACTGTTTCCACATTGACACCAGATTTAGCATCAGGGTTTGTTTAAGACTAACGCTATAAAATAGATTGATGAGAGTTGTGTGATTAAGCTGTTTGTGTGTATAGGATGGACTAGTACAGGAGGAACTATCCACATACGCAGACGACGTGTTTGAGTCACCCTCTGAGGCTGCCATTCGTGAGATTGATGCAAACAAAGTGCCATGTGAGACAGATTTAACAGGAAGCGCCCTTGGAAAGCCTGAGCTAGAAAGGAGTCACCTGATGCTGTGAGTCCCCTTGTACACACACTGAAAAATAGCAAACTTTGTGCTGATTGGATAGGTCAAATCACTGTGGTAAGTCTGGACAGAACTCAACCACCAAGTCTGTATTTATTCTTTATTCCAGCTCTTCTTTCAAGTTAAGTGAGATCTGATTAAGTCTCTCTAATACAGCCAGCCAAGATATTCATGAAGTTGAAAACTTGATGATTAGGTATGATGGTAAGACAAGTTCATGAAGAGATAACAGTAATGAAACTCCACAAGTAAATGTTATAAAATCACAATAATATGAGATCACAAGAAACTTTCATTCTCCCTGTCACAATGTCCCATCGAAGTGTCACATGATGTAGGATGAGATGACCTTCCATGGCAGCAGGTCAACGGCTCATCCCAAAGGCCATAAAGTCTCTGTAAATAGACAGCAGACATTCTCTCTCTCTCTCTCTCTCTCTCTCTCTCTCTCCCCTCTCTCTCTCTCTCACACACACACACACACAAACAAGCATGAATTAGTGTGTAAGCCAATCAGGTAAATCCAGACCAAAGATTGATGATAATGCGCTAGTACAGTCACCGTTTAATAACAATAAACATACAAAGAACAAACAAACGGTGGTCATTCTTCATCAGGAAAGAAAGGAAGACTGATAAGCTTCACCACTGATCGGGTGTATGTTTTGTCCTTCGCCCACACTTAAGCGCCAGGGAAAATTTGGGTGACTCCTTCTACAGCTGGACGTCTCCCACCTGCAGGTTTGCTGCTTTGGTCTGCCTTTTCTGATGGGCCTGGAGGCCTTGTGGCCATCTTCTTCGATAACTTATGCTAAGGAAGTGTCATGCCGTCCCATGAGGAGACAGGTGTGTTGGAATGAGGGTGATGTATACCCAGCAAAAAATCGAAAAAGGATTTGAATTGAGGATCCCTTCTACCTTAATCAGGACTGTGTGTAGTACCTTCTCAGTAACTGTTTGGGCTCCTTTGGTGACCTGCACAGCACAGCTGTGAGTGAGCAAATTTCTTGCTCACATGGAAACTCATGGCCAGCTGTTTGCATATGTGAAAAACATATTCCCTGTAACCATTTCAAACACTGTCTGCCATCAAACAGAGACAAACAAGACTGTATATGTATGTAAACAGTTACAAAATAAGAATGAAGTAAACTGTTGTACCTAACCATGATAGCTAAAGAAGGAAAGTTCTTTAAGTATTGACCACAGCTTTCTCCTTCTCTGACTCTGTAGGCCACTTGAGAGAGGCTGGAGGAAAGGGAGGGATGGCTCTCTGGTCCAACCTAAAGTACGTTTATGCCAAGAAGTTGTGAGTGTGAATGGCCAGAGACGGGGTCAGCGCATCACTGTGCCTGTTACAAAGCTCTTTGCCCGTGAGAAGCGTCCTTATGGCCTGGGGATAGTAGGAAGGCTGACCAACCGCACATACCGCAAACGCATTGACAGCTATGTAAAGAGACAGATAGAAGACATGAACAACCACAGGCTGGTTCTCCATTTGATATTCAAATAAAAATTAATTCCTTATATGTTACAGCTCATTTATGCATTTAAACCTTGTGTGGTTTTTTTAAACATGAATAAATATACTGACAGGTTTTGGTTTCGTTTTCTTCTGTAGGCCTTTTTTCTCTTACTGGATAACGTTTGTTCACTTGCTCATCACCATCCTGTCAGTTTCTATTTATGGCATTGCACCTATTGGATTCTCCCAACATGAAACTGTAGATTCTGTAAGTCATACCTGCTTATTACATAACTTTTTCCTTTTAGTCCAACTACATTTACAGTTTTCTGACAATTTTCATGTTCCAGGTGTTAAGAAATAAAGGCATATATGAGAATGTCAAGTATGTGCAGCAAGAAAACTTCTGGGTTGGACCAAACTCAGTAGGTTGTCTTTATTGTCTAGTCCATAACAGTCTTCTTTTCACTGATTGTGCGGCTCAGTTGTGGAGCATAAAGCAGTTAATCGCAGTATTATATCTTGGCTGATAGGTGGCGCTGATACATTTGGGAGCCAAGTTCTCACCATGCATGCGCCAAGACCAGCAGGTGCATGACCTGATTCAGGAGAAGAGGGAGAAGGAGCGCCACTCAGCCTGCTGTGTCCGAAATGACCAATCAGGCTGCGTGCAGACCTCTCAGGAAGAGTGTTCAGTCAGTGCCATTATTTCATCCCTGACTGTAGGATATAATTATGCAAATACATATGGCTTCCAATTACTGAATACATTTGAAGAGAGCAATGCGGCACAGATATTACAACACCTACGTAATGACATGTTTATGACACTGTGTATCAAAATATTGTGTTCTGTCATGTCTTTATAACAGACTGTTGCTAAGTGTAACGGAGCTTTTTACAGGTTCTGTCATTAGCAGAAGCAGTACAATAATTTATTAATCCCTATTTTGTAAGTAGTCATGTAATAAGTGGCATAATGTACAGTGTACATAAAATAAACTCAGGGTGATATAAAATCCCTCTCTTGCACATGGGGGTCATGATCCCCCTATCGGGGTTTATGTCCTGATAATGACTGGCTCACTGTACATTATATTATCCCTTACATAATACATTAAAGCTATAACCGAAGTCCAATTATTATACATTTATTTAATGCTTCAAATATGTATTGTTAGCACAGAGATTTATTTTTAAAATGGGATATACCCACAGTATTTCATAATATTATAATGTGACAGTTTATTATGAACAAATATTGGTATATTATATCATTTTGCATATTTTGCACTTTTTCTCTAAGAGTACATTGGCTCTCTGGGTAAAGTGGCCTCAGCACTCAAGTGTTCCATATCTAGACAGCAAATTACGCCAGTACGGCTCAGTTTGTCACCAAGACCCAAGGTAATGCATTACAAGCTTTATTCATTGAGAGGTAACATGATTCAGGCATGTGACTGATGGCTTTGTGTAATGACATCAGGACTTGTCTGGAGCCAGCTTCTGTCTCACCTCATGAGTGGCCTGATGACATCACCAAGTGGCCAGTGAGTATGACTCATCCACAAAACCTCTGACTTTAATATGTGATTAATTTCTATAGAAAATTATTTTTAGTTTTGACAAGTTTTATTTTTATTTCTATCCTTTATTTAATTTGCATTGTTCAGAATTGTTGGGATAACAGACACTGCCTGTCTTTTTTCAGATCTGCACCAGGTACAGCAGTGGAAACCATACAAACCTGCCTCATATAGACTGTGTGATCACAGGCCGACCGTGCTGCATTGGAACCAAAGGAAGGTGAGGGGGATCTATAGGACTACATATGTTTTAAGCATTGCTCCTTTACATACATGGCCGTTAATTTCAGCATCATATAAAATTGAGCATGGTATTGAAAGTGATATATTTTTTCTGCAGGTGTGAAATCACATCCCGAGAGTACTGTGACTTTATGAAGGGCTATTTTCATGAGGAGGCCACACTTTGCTCCCAGGTACATTTCCACATCTCCCACTGCTAGCTCTGTTAGCAGCTTAGCTTAACACTAGAGTTGTTTTGTAAACTTATAACCAGCAGAGGGTGTACAGAGCAGTTCTGCTGATCTCGGCCTGTGAGTCTGACTCAGAGTGGGTTCACCACTAGGTGGAGGTTAAACTCACGCACAGTGTCAGATTTCTTAAATATGCCTTTCATCAGGTGCACTGCATGGATGATGTGTGTGGCCTGCTGCCTTTCCTTAATCCAGAGATCCCAGATCAATTCTATCGCCTGTGGCTCTCTCTCTTCCTACATGCTGGGTAAGCAGGATGTCTGTTCAAAACATTATAACAGCTTCTAAAACTCGTTAAATGTTTTGCAGATATTTAAGTTAATATTTGTTTTATAATAATGTTTTTACTCAGGATCCTGCACTGTCTGGTGTCTGTGTGTTTTCAAATGACCATCCTGAGAGATTTGGAAAAACTAGCAGGGTGGCTTCGAATATCCATTATTTACATCCTCAGTGGAGTTACAGGCAATTTGGCCAGCGCCATATTTCTTCCCTACAGAGCTGAGGTGCAGTCATTCTCATAAACCCTCAACATCTGGGTGAATCTGGGTGAGTTGTGTAATGTGATAAAGGATACAATGACCTAACTTCTTTTTCTTGTTCTATTAGGTCGGCCCAGCCGGCTCTCAGTTCGGCATCCTCGCCTGTCTGTTTGTAGAGCTGTTTCAGAGCTGGCAGATCCTTGCGCGGCCATGGCGGGCTTTCATCAAGCTGCTGTGTGTGGTTGTCTTTCTTTTCACCGTTGGCCTGCTGCCATGGATTGACAACTTCGCTCACATTTGCGGCTTCATCTCAGGCTTCTTCCTCTCCTTCGCATTCCTGCCCTACATCAGCTTTGGCCAAATGGACATGTACCGAAAGCGCTGCCAGATATTGGTCTCGCTCACACTCTTTCTGGGAATCTTCTCCAGCTTTGTGGTGCTCTTCTATGTGTATCCACTCAAGTGCGAATGGTGCGAGCTGCTTACCTGCATCCCTCTGACAGACAAGTTCTGTGAGAAATATGACCTCAACACTCACCTCCACTGAGGCCTTACAGAGAGGATAGGAAGGAAAATGTGGAGGGTTGTGAAATGGTTTTCAATCTTCCAGATCTAACTGTGAAGAGAGAAATTTGTTCTGTTAGGGTCTGTGTCAGTTGGGGTTTTTTTTTTTACATGCACTCAATGAAGACATTCGTTTCTTAGGCTCAGAGAAAAGTCCTCCCTGGGGAGAAGAAGTGATCTAAACACCTCTAGTGCCTTGTTGATCGATACCAACTGCTGCCATATCTGTGTTCCATTAACTCTGAGCACTTTTATTCATAACCTGTAATATGTACACTGCTACTTAGGTAGTGCATGTTTGGTAGTGTTTTAGCTACCTGCTCTCTTGTAATACACAGTACAATAAGAGTAAATGTATTTCTCTTCGTTTCATATTTATTTTCAGTTTAGAAAGAAAATAAACAGGTGGATGTCTCGACCAGAATACCCTTATCTGGGAACTCTTCATTCATTTCAGTTTGTATTGTTACCTAGTGTAATCCATCACACTAAGATCCATCAACAAGTGCTATTCTGTGTGCTTCATTGTTTGTCAGCGTGTTCGTTATTGTGCTGATATGAAAGCAGTTCCTTATCCTGTGTGCATGCGGGGGAGGTTTGGGATTTGGATTGGACCTGTGGTCTGCCACAATCTGAAGGATGAGCTCCGGTCTACAGAGAATGCACCAGTGCATTAATAGAGTTCCATCTTCATGGCTCACCGTTTTTCCCGCACCTCCTTCGATAAAAAAGCTCCTCACTATTGTGTGCTATGTTAATTTCAACCCCCACGCTCCCATTTCCTACTGTAGCACAACACAGCACAAGAGGGTCTGTGTTAGTTTAGCCGAAATGGTAATTAAGAGGTAGCAAATGAATATGTGTGCGTTGGGCTGCAGGCTGCTGAAGTCGCTTGAGTGCTCTTCTTCTGATGATTACAGCTCTGAAAACAATGCTTCTGTAATGGTGAAGGCTCAAATATCTCCTCAGGAACAAGTTACCACATTTCCAATCATTTCTTGCCTCACACTTTTTTTCCTCTCTCCCTTCTCCGTTTTTCTCACTACCGCTCCATCGTCTCCTTCCCTCTTTCCCAGTAAAGGACAATGGGACAGCTGAGAGAGGCAGCCCATGCAATCACAGCTTTTTAGCAGCTCTATACATCAAACCCACCCCGGCACTACAGAGGAAATTAGCCTGTGTATTTCCCAGCCCCCATGCTCTCCATGCTCAGTCCTATAGAGATGGTAATTTTAGGGTAAGAGGTCCATATCGCAAATCATTGATCAGCATCAAATCAGTGTGCGGAGAGCGCTTCTCTAATCCCCCCCACTTCACGACTGCACAACAGCCATTCGCTGATTAGCAGCCACACTCTGCCAAGGTAGAGATCATTCAAGGCCCAGGGCTGGTCTGGCTGTCTGTGTCTTTTTTAAACACTGCCCTCCTCACTGACTCCCATTCTTTTTCTTTGTTCACTTTTTTTGGACACATTGTATCACTTTTGTGTCACTAAAGAGCTGTACATTGTTGTTATATTCAGATTAGCTCTTATTGAGCCTCATGATAAAATGCAGTTAATGAATATCAGAGAACATCTAAGAGAACCTAAACAATTTTGTGTTAGTTAACAAATAATAGGTGTAAAGGGTTGGATTATCATCAACTGGTTATGAGTTTAACAGTTGACCTGCTTGGTTGCACACCTGGCATTTTTGTCTTTCAAACAATCATAGATTAACCAGAATTCCACTGTCTTGGTCACTGAATTGAAACATGCATGCTTTGCTTACCACAGATTCTCAGTATTTTCCTCCTTTTTTGGGGGGACACTAAACATTAAATAGCTGCCTTTGAAATACAAAATACAGATATGATCATGTACCTAATAACTGTTCCAAGATGTGTCCAACAGCTAAACAGCCAAGTTTGGAGCTTTGAAATATGGGATGATACAAATAGGTCTTCAGTGTCAAAGAAGCTCCACCTGAATCTTAATCTAGGCACCAATTCTTAGTTGAAGATTACAAACGTGGAGGAAGTGCATGTTCTGGACACTGAGGGCTAAGAGACTGATGGGGGAGGCAGCTGAAAACTGACCCTGAAACTAGACCCAGGCAGCTGCGCAGCAGGTGGTTAGTGACAGGTTGTCTCCCCTCATTGTCCCTCAGAGTAGTGCACACGACACAACAAGCTCCCCAGAGTTGTACCAGGCCTAAGGCTTGCAGGTAAATTAATGGGGGTGCACATGATGGTGGTGGTGGTGGTATATGTTCAGGAGGGGGGCTGTCAACTGCACACCTGATCTTGCCAGCACAGTCATGCCTCAGTGGAGAGAGAAAGGAGCTTCAGTCCCAACAAGTGACCTACTGTATCTGCCACCTGTCCCCTGGCTTCCTGTCATACTGAGGGGTATAGCACATCGGATAGATCATTAGGTGTTTGTTTAAAGCACACTACAGGTGGTGCCGTGATGGCAACATTAATGCTTTATGTAGGCTATTAGTGGTCTTAATCTCTCTTACCTCACAGGTTCATGAGGGACACGTCTGTTTTCTTCTGTCATGGACAGTACTATGATAAATTACTGAAGCTCATCAGGAATAGCTGTGAGTTGGTGCACATAAAATGCCATGATAATCAAGCACTCTGCCAATCAGTTCTCACTGTACAGTTTGAAACTACTGCATTTTAAAATTAGGTCATGCTGTCATTTCTTTCCTGTGGGAGTTTGGAGAGCTAACGGCCACATTCTAGCCCAAGGCTCTTTCATCGTACTACTCAGCTGTCAGCTCCAGGCCTCGGGCTGCTGGAAACTGTCTTCCCCAGCAGTAGTGATCCTTAGCCCTCTCGTTGTCCCCCTGAGCTCCCTTTGATTGCTGCTTCATGGCTCGTAGTCTGCTAATTACATCCATGAACATGTTTGCTTATTACACATGAGTTTAACAAGATCCTTCACAATGCCCACACAATGCTTCAACTCAGAGATGAGAGTGACTCTAATGTTGTGGAGGTGGCTGCCATACTAAAGCAACAATTTTCTCTAAAAGATTTAGAGGCTGCTATCTGTGACACCTAACATATTGTTTTAATTTACATTGCTTGATAAATTTGGTTAAAAGTTTTAGCCTGAATTAGAGTCTGAATACACTCCTCAGGCAACATTACAGTAGGCCATGGTAGCTACATTTTCCTAGCACATGTTCCTTAATGACAAGGCTGCTCAAATTCCAAGTAAAGTAAGTACCTTTGATAATGTAAGTTCTGGCCAGCCATGTTACTAATTCCAGCATTAGCCTCCAGTCTCTACTGTGGACACAAGTATTAAAATTGTTGTTATGTATAATTAGAACAATTATTCATTGCATGCAAGGTGGATATCACTACATAGGATACACAGGAACATAAGGAAAGCAAACTGAAATGAGACTTTTATGACTTATTTACATTTTCTTGTTACTTATTTCATAAAGCATGACCGTGGTCACACACATTCCATTATCAGATATAGTTTAAAAAATACACTTTTTTTAAAACCTTTAAAGACAAGTAGTGGGG
This sequence comes from Neosilurus mollespiculum, assembly GCA_030014195.1. Taxonomy (NCBI): domain Eukaryota; kingdom Metazoa; phylum Chordata; class Actinopteri; order Siluriformes; family Plotosidae; genus Neosilurus; species Neosilurus mollespiculum. The sequence goes on from JAQMYF010000021.1 coordinate 27,226,399, forward strand.
TGTATTAATCAGAAACTAAACAATCAGTTCTCAGAGTTAATGTGTTGGAAGCAGGAATGATGAGCAAACATAGGGATCTGAGTGACTTTAACAAGGGCCACACTGTGTTGTCTAAATGATTGGGTCTATTGATTCAACAGTGATTGGTAAGTACCTACAAAAGTGGTAAGTGGTCCAAGGAAGGACAACCAGTGACCACAAGCATGCCATCCAGCTGACGAAGTGTGCTTTTTAAAATTGTCTTGAGCTGAGGCCCACTGGGTGGCTGATCGATCTATCTATCTATCTCTCTATCTCTCTCTATATATATAGATATATATATATACACACAATCACACACACATATCTCGGACTCAGCAGCATTACTTGGCAAGAAAATGATTTTATTCCAGAGCCAGACTCCATCCCAGACTCTGTTATCACAGATTGGTTCAGGAACTATAAGGAATCATTTCCACACATGCATGTGGATGTGCTGAAGAAGACTTTATGGATTTTACCATCATTTCAAGGTGTCAGTGAAAAGTGAACCCAACTCTGGTTGGAAATAAATACTCTAATATTGCCTAAATTTGTCAAAACAATGCCGTGGAGATTCATTTGTTCATTTTCTAAGTCGCTTAATTCTAATTAGGGTAACAGGGAGGCTTGCACCTATCTCAGCTGACTCTGGGTGAAGGTGGGGAACACCCTGTACAGCTTGCCAGACCATTGCAGGGCACCATGGAGATCATGTGCTGTAATCAACACTCAAGGTGCTCCAACAAAATATTAAAGTGCAGGACTTTTATTTTGGCTATGTATGAAAGTAGCAGTATGCATCTGAATTACTAACACAGTTTTGTAATATATACTTGCACCCTGAGCAAACAAAACCATTTTTGTAATATTGCTTCATTCATTCATTTTCTGAACTGCTTAATCCTAGCGTCGCGGGGAGGATGGCGCCCATCTCAGCTGACTCTTGGCGAGGGCAGAGTACACCCTGGACAGCTCGCCAGGCCATCGCAGGGCAGAAACAAGCTGATGGATATGAAGCCTACTCTTTACGAAAATCAGCAATGGTTCTTTTACATGCCGCTCACCACAGACAGTGAGAGACATGGCCGGCCTTTGATAACCCAGTTAGCTACACTGGGGGATTTCTGTAATATTTACTTTTTTTAAAAAAAAAACTTTAATTATAAGACAGGTTAGGTTCTATGAAAAATAGGAATTTCATTTGTCATGCCATGAAAAATATGAAACCTGTCCTGATAACAGGACAATTTAAAAATGTTTATACTACTTATTCATACTTAATCCCTTAAGTAAACCGTCTATATATGGTCTCTAAATCTGAAAACATCAGGAAATGTCATTTGAAAGAAAATACCAGTTTTCAACATTAGACACACAATAGCAATATAATAATAGTCATGAAAAATAATCCACTTCTAGTGCAATGCTTTTGAACAACCAGAAAAGACAGGTGCCCATTAAAGGGTGGACCCCCCTGACACTGTCCTACATCATACATGGCATTGTTTTAGACATGGACTATTGTTCCTGCACACAACGTACGTGTCTAATCAGTAAACAGGGCATGTGTAGACTTGCCCTGGGTTGAGGTATGGCCTCGGTCTCAGGTTAGCCTGTGCTTCTGCAAGAATATTAGAAAGCACATTGATGCTTAATTCTGTTTAGATAAATTACAGTCAGTAATTTAGTCCAGGGGGGTCGATCTGGATGAAAGACAGAAACCTTTACATTCATTAACAGTGGACATGAGTACACAGGCAGTGATAAAGCACTAACTTTAGAGAACAGCTTGTACAACAAATAACAATGTTGGTTTTAAAAGATGGTAAGGTATGCAATGTTATCCATCTTATTTACATTTAGATTAAGAATACTCATTAAGTAACATTCTGAAGAGCTTCATTAAATCTAATCAACAATGATAAAAAGGGGATTAGAAAGAAGTACCTGTGAATTACCATTAGGATTACCAGGTGCATGAACATGCTAGCTACATGGCTACTCTAAATTCTTCATAGATGTAGATAAATGTGTGAATGTGTGTATGCAACTGCCCTGTGCTATGTATTCCTGCCTTGAGTCATCATGTACAGGATAATATGGTTCCAGTATATTGCTTCACTGTGTGAGATCAAATATGTTCAGTGTTGGTTCCTTTAAAAAAGACAAAACAA
>JAQMYF010000021.1:27229711-27239971 GCA_030014195.1 Neosilurus mollespiculum
ACCATCAAAGACCACAAAGAACCAATACCACACAGACTAATGAAGGTTTTCTCAGTAATTTACTATATATTAGGCAAATGATTTTTTAAAAAGATAGATCTGATTGCCATGATTGTCTCCCACCATCTTATCATATGTTGGGACAGATTGAACAAGGAGATGTGTCTGATGATTCTATACATTTAAAGTTAAGAGGTTACTGGTTTGTAGTCATTCTTGCTGCATCCGCTGTTATATAGTATTGTTATGCTGTCTTTCCATAGATCCACCTGTAATGGCTCTCTACTGGTTCTATGACAACAGATTACCTAAGTATGATATTGACACTAGTGTTGTCAGTAATCTTTGAATTATGATGCTCTTGATATAAAGATAAGAAAGAGAACATCTTTTTTTCATCTCTCGAATTGTAGTCTCTAAATCAGAGTTGTTTTCCACAGTCATTGTTATGTACACTGGGAGTTTTGCACCTGGGTCGTTCACTGACCATCCAGTGAGATCTGGTCTCTGGTTAGACACTTGATGCTGGCATGATCTCAAAAGACAGGCTCAGACATGCCTGTAGCACACCCCTAGGACCTGGGCCGAGAGCATGTCTCTCTTTCAGCAGCTCTTACCCAATCATGACCAAGCACTTTCAATGCCCTGCCTGTGAAATTACAGCTTTGCTGATTTCATTAGAGTGGCACTCTAAACAGGGCAATCAAGTGTTTGTCTGCAAGGGTGCTCTATCAACATGTAACCAAGTTCAAATACCTGTTCAGCTGACCTCCAGAGATTTTCACATTCCTGTCCCAAGCCTCTGAAAAACTCTTCGAAAACTTTCTCAGCAAATAGTGACAGACATTACATACATGTTAACAGACATAGGCAATACAAAACACATTGTTGAATACACAAAGGTATGTACCAAACTATAGAGCATGCCCTGATGTATTCAACAATGTAGAATACAATAAAGAATCTAGTGTCACCTTCTCAAAGGTAATGCATCAAAAAGTAACAAGTGTCTCATGCTTTGAAAACCCAACACCAGTCTAGATTGTCATATAAAACTAACAGGCGTGCTATCTGCTGCCCCACTGTATGGTAACGCAGGCATGCATTGTCTGCCCTTGAAAATGAGGCTTTTCCAGCCTGCCTAGACTCTTAACAACAGCTTTACAATGCAGCGGGAGCTACGCCAGTAAATGAGGCTACCGGTGGACCAAACTCAGTCTTGGGAGGTAACTCAGCAGGCCTTCTTTGTCATGCTAAGAGAAGCTAAAGGAGGTCTGAGGAGCCAGGATACACATAAAAAGATCTAGGGACAGTGGACAGGCTGGGAGGCCCATGAGTACAAGGCCAGAGACAGATAGCACATTACGAGAGTGGAGGAATTTGTTGTGTCCATTTTTGTACCATAAGAAGATAATTTTACACTAAAACATTGCCCCTAGGTAGGAATGGGTATGGGTCTGGTGCCCTGTGATAAAGTGGAATTTCATCCAGATGAAATGGTTTCTCTACAGTGATCCTGCTATGGTCTCTGAAGCTACCACCTGGCAGAGCAGTTAAGTAAATGAATAAACAAACTGTAAAGCCTTAATATAAAAGCACTAAGATTTATTTGTATAATCCATTAGTTTTCATACATTTTATGGGCCCAATCATCACATGTACTGTGAGGATTTTTATGGTTCTCTTTTGCTTATTTACCCACTTCCTCCAGTGCTGATTGTTTTTCTTTAATTCAGAATTACCAGATTTAACTCCTTGGAAATTTACAACAAATCTTATATAGATAAAAACAAAAAAAGCCTGGAAAAAATGTGTCTGAAGTTTTACTTATTGATCTGTCTATTTCAAAATGTTTTTTTAATATATATAATTCCTATTAATTTAAGTCATGTATTGGGACTTACATATGAAGCGCAGAACAGGTTCAAGGCAAATTTTTTGCAATCATAATGACAACAGTTGAAGTGCTGCCCTTACTAGAACAAATGAACTACCCCAACCAACATAGCATAGATCTGTCTGGCTTTTTGTCTCTGATCTTCCTTTTGGTCAGTCAGTTGGAATAAAGAGTGTAGTCTGGCCACTTGCAGCACAGACCTGTCACAATTCCCAATGGGGCACAATTCCACAAACAACAGACAGCGTTAAAATTCCTCAGACATCTACTCCACTGTATACACCATGCCAAATGGACAAAGACAGTGATGTGAGTACACGCAGACAAGAGACAAGGCATTCATTGCAGAAACACAGGGGTCTGCTCATCCATCAACTTCAGCAAATTAAATAAGTAATTCCTCTAATTCCTTTCCAGATACAGGTTAAACTTCACGAAGGCTTTCCACTGAGATTTTCATTGACAACTTTTTTTTTCCTTCACAACTAACAACTATTCTTCATTGTTTCAGCCATCACACATCACAATGACCTGTGTTTAAACTACGGGTAAAATATGTGATATATTTGGCATGTGAACTATACATTGTATCGTTTGTTCTTTTAAAAAGCCCAGTCCTATTGAGGTGCTGCATAATTGGCACTACAAGGAGAGAGTGCTGCTCCGCACTGAGTGTAATCTGGCATAGGATCAGCGAGGCTCATTAAAAAGGAACAGAACTTTCTCCTTAGTCCAACTGGCTGGTCTGAATTCAAACAGGAGTTGCAAAAGGCTTGGGATGATCAGAAAGTGAAAGAGGATGGGTGTTTTTTAAACATCAGCTGCTTTAACTGGAACAAGTGAGACAAACCTTCATGATAGAGCAACAAAAGAACATCTCAGCCAATGGCTGTTCTGCACATCTTGCTTTTTTTGTATCAGATATTCAAGTACAGCCATCAGCGTGTTTCTGCCCTGTGATGGCCTGGCAAGCTGTCCAGGGTGTACTCTGCCCTCGCCCAAAGTTGGCTGAGATGGGTGCCAGCCTCTCCGCGACCCTAATTAGGATTAAGCGGTTCAGAAAATGAATGATTGAATGAATATTCAAATAAATCCAAATGCCACAAACATTTTAAGAGACTTTTTTAAGCACCTGTCCAAAAGACCACAGCCTCCAGAGAGACCCTGCAACATCTCTGGACAAACATAAAATAGGTCACGGTAAGGTCTGTCCTGGAGCCCTGGAGATATAGCAGCTCATACCTTCACCCCTCCACTGGTTTCCACAGGGACAATTAAGAGGCCATTTAAGTGTATTTTTAAAAATTGTAATTAAATACGGGAATCGCCTTACCCCCTATTAGCAGATATGCCTGCTTTTTTTTTAAATAAAATTAAAATTAAATATTTTAAAATATTTAAAATGAATGACCCATTTTATGTACAAGCTGGAGACTTAAAGCAAAGAAACCCTGCATTCTAACCGTGCTTTCTTGCCCTAACTTACGCGTATGATGAAACACTTCAGACGTCCTACATTACATATTCTTGAGTACACATGTGATATGCTCTGTGTTGTCAAACACTATCGATTTAATTATAAACAGTAAAATATTTAACACATGGCTACACACAAAGACGTTTTTTTCATATAGCACTTCCCAACTCTTTGCTGTTGTTCTCAGTAGAGAGCTATTACTCACCTCAGGCCTCATGTGTCCAATTAGCAGGCTTCAGCTCGTCAGAGGTTTTACCTACTGCTCTGCCATGCAACTGTACTGACTGTACCATGCATTTGGATCTCTCTCTCTCTCTCTCTCTCTCTCTCTCTCGCTCTCGCTCTCTCGCTCTCTCTCTTTCTCTCACATGAGCTTTTCTAAAAGCGAGGACACTGGCATAGCAAATATACATAGCTTGTTTTCAGAAACTAGTTTGCATGCTAAAAACACAGCAATACGAGTGACAGCTATAGATGACCTCTGTTCTTTATGTATAGTAATGTCAGGGGTAAATCTGTGATCATGGAATTATAGACAGGAAACAGGAAGTGGGCTCATCCAGGGAAATATTGAAATGTTCCACACAGTGAAGCCTCCAGAGAGACCTGTTTGTTCTGCTTGAGTCCATTGCAGTCACATACTCCTGATTCTGTGTTTGTAGGACATTAACCTTGCTCTTCTTGTTGATGGAGGCACTGCGCATGTGTGCACGACTGATTCCCAACCTGCCAGGAACAGGTGTGATCCCTGTGGGCCCAATCAGTTTTAATGAAGCCCTGGTGGTGTTTGCTCTCCCTCTTTCTCTCAGGTATCAGCAGGTATACCTTCGCCTCCTAGCCATGGTCGCTTTGATTCAGTATTTGCATTCATTTAATATCAGTTTTGTTGACTGATACAACTATCAGCTTACCTTGGTATGTTTCACCAAGCAAATTGAAGCATTTGTGGTTAATGACGCCATTTATTTTTTTTAGAATCTAGAATTTATTATTGAATCTTATTAGATTTGCCATTTCTATGTAGATTCTTAATTTATATTCAAAGAATTGCAGGGTCTCCTAACACAAGCTGGTATTTCTCCTAAACCAATGTTTCGCAGATCCCCTGCAGACTTTGAACCATGGGGCTTGACCAGGCTAACGAAAATGGGATTTCTCCAGAGAGTGTCTCATGCACTACTGATGAAAGGGATAACATCTTTCCATTCAACAAGCAAAACAACAAATCTTTCTCCCTAGAGTGAAATGGGAATGAGGAAGCCACAGACCACCTGGAAGAACATGTGCTGCACATTTCCAGCAAAGTGTCCAAACAAGCGTCTTGCTGGAGGAGAGACTCGCGACGCAAGCAAAGCCAGGTGATTTATTCCTTCATTACACACTGATTTCTAAGCACTGATTGAGCATGCCATAAATAGAAACTTCACCTGTATAACAAAAATAAAGACACTGCTGTATATAAGCTGTTATGGTAGGGCCATGTGTTTGTAGGCTCAGTGCTTTTGTCACCACCGTGTCTGTGGACGTAGTACTCAGGTGAGTAATGAATAATGAAGGACAGAAGGGAGCCACTCAAATGGAGGCCATGTCTCTCGTTTCCCCTGAGCAGCGTCATGTTTATGTAGTCGTGTGTTCATTCTGCTGCCAGTTAGCGGGAGTGCTAAAGCTAATGAGCTTTTCCTCAGCCTGTGTGGGCAGTGGACAGACTTGTAGGCAGGTGACAGAGTCTGAGCAGGATCTGATTCAAGAGAGCCAAGCTAACACGCCACAGCCTTTAACGAGGAAAGATGGAGCGCTGGCTTACAGAGAGGGTGTTGAATTGCCCTTCACAAGCATTAAATGCAAGGCAGTACACAAAGACAGAGCATGGCTAATCAAATAAGAGGCAAGAGAAAAGCAGGGGGGGGGAGGGGGGGTCTGTGGATGGGCATGCAGAAAGATAAAGGTGTTCACACACAAACGTGCAGTCTATTTCAAGATTTTTAAGTCATCTAAAATGTCAATAAGAAAAGATTTCTAACTGTTGCTCATTTAGTTATTTGAGACCGTAATGAAAGAAGCTCATGACTTCCTATTAACAAGTTATCATACAGTTAAACAATTCCACCTTATATCATATAAACCGTAGCTGTATAATGTACTTAAATATGTAACATAATTTTTTTTATGTTGTTTTTAATTTTCTGAACCTTCCAGTCATAGAGCTATTGAAGTAGCTTGTAGTTAAAAGCAGATGAAATTCAAAATTCAGACAAACAACTATTGTACACTTAGCTTGTGAGAGATCTGTATGAATTTGAATGTTCAACCCATTATAATAGCATTTGTCCTTTAATAGTCTGTGCTATTTAAAGGGCAAAAAATAGAAGTTTTCTGTGGCATGAAAGCAATTGTTACAAGTACTTTGGGTGGTAAAAGAAACAGAAAGGAGTTTTCCCATCATCTGCCTGGCATGGGGCACAGTGTGTGGCCAAGCTCCAGGATAGTGCCTCTTGTCCTGCACACCACAACATGTTGGCCTCTGGCTTCTCTCTCTCTCTCTCTCTCTCTCTCTCTCTCTCTCTCTCTCTCTCTCTCTATCTCTCCCCCCCCCTCTCGCTCGCTCTGTCTGTCTGTCTGTTGGTCTGTTGGTCTATCCATCTGTCTGTCTGCCTGTCTGTCTCTCTCTCTTTATCTCTCCCTCTCTCTCTGTCTGTCTGTCTGTCTCTCTCTCTTTCTCTCTGTCTGTCCCTCTGTGAGTGTGTGTGCGTGTGTGTGTGTCTCTGTCTCTCACCCCCCACACCTCCCTTCAGCCCCAGAGACCTGAGAGACCCTGGAGGAATGCTTTTGAGTAGCCAGTTTGCCAGCCAGCACCCTAGTCTGCAGCCCACTTTATGGCACGCAGAGAAGATGAAAGAGGCGGGAAGAAGTGACATTTAGAAAAACTCTAAGCTCATTCTACATTCCAATCACAGCTCAATCGTTTTCTACACAGCAGAATTCGCAGAGTTGAATTGACACTTTCAGTGTTCACTTAACTGCAGATGCACACAAATGAACACTATATGCGGTGAATCAGCTTTGTGAGGAAGTCGGCCATATATGAAAGTTATCCAATGCTGGAATTATCTTACACGTATGATGAGAGTACCTCAACTAGTCAGTGTGGAGATGTTGACTTGTAGATGTTTTATAACAGGTCCAGTTATGTCATCAAAGTAAAAAGAAGAAGGCATGATGATGATTCGACTGTAAGATTAGTTGATTAAACAGTGGTAAACAATCTATTTTTCATAGAAAATAAACCCACACTGCCCACATGCAGCAGGTTTTAAATGCTCATTTAGCTGAGGAGAGACGGGTGAGCAGAGGCTGTCTGTTGGCTGTAAGTGTGGAAGCATTTCAAAAGGATCCAGACTGCATGCCTATTCGCTCAGGCACTGCTATTGAGACTTTGTCACAAAGGCGTAAACAGCTGCCCAAATTTACGAGCGTATATATGTATTTGTATTTGGACAGTTTCAGCACAATACATATAATTAGCATATTAAAAACACATAAAACAAAGGCTGTGCATTTTAAATGTTGTTCCAACAAAGGCTGTTTTTCTGTTTTTCTGAAAAGCAAAGTCCTGAGCATAACCTTTTTACTGCAGTACAGACAAAATTATTAAGTTTCTGTTATGGTCACAGTTTCATTTTTTTATTTCCTCATTGTTTTATTTTTAAATCATCGGTTGGTTGACTTGGTGGTTGTAAACCATTTTGGAAAAGATGACATTACATTTGAAACACATATCTATTCTATTTTAAAGGTAATTCATTTATTTGTCTTTAATTCAAGAACAATGAATAAGTCATTAAAACGGTATATTTTATTTGTAAAATTGATAAATATTTGTAAAAAAAACCAAAAAAACTAAAAAAAAAACTATATCGTTATATCAAATATTTTCTTGCTTCACACGTGACCCTCCGGCACCAAACCAATTTGGAGGTCACAGGACTGTATTTTGAGAAGTATAATATAGAGAATTATTAGCTTAAGGGGTTGTTATCTGCCGAGGCTAAGGGCCAAGACCGAATAATTCTCCACAACATACAAAAGCCAACTTCTAGTTGTTGTTTTTTTTTTAATTGAGTTATGTTACTACGTTGTGCTTACCAGTCGTGCAGTGATCATTCAACTTATCCGCTGGCAGCAATTTTAATGTAATAATTTGGTTATCCCATTGCAGTGATGCAATACCAAATTTGCTGATAACTTTCCACCAGTCAGAAGCAAGAAAATGCTTTGAAATGAATAACAAAGCAGATTAATGCATTAGTGGATCAAAATTGATTTTCAGATTTTAGCAAAAATGCTAGAAAAATGTTTAGACTTTAAAAAAAAGATCCATGTCATTGATTTGGTGCTGGAGGGTCACATATTATTCAATTGCTTTAGATCATATTTAACACCATTTAATATACTGATGGACTAGGAATAGCAAGTGATTAAGAATGATACGTAAAAATCAAGCAAATCCAAGAAACTGAAAAACTGAATACAGTAAAACTATTCTTTCTTTGTTTCTTGATTATGATTTGGATTGGTTGTTTAAATGACAATAAATTTAATTTTATTGATGATTGATTCAATTATTAATTTCTTTAAAAATGACATGATTTGTTGCGTAAATTATATTTCAGGTTATAAGGCAAGACCAGGTCTATTAGATTAATATTAAGAACCTTGTATAGTGTGAAAGCATTGTTCTGAAAGTGATGCACTATAAGCAGAGATCTAACCTAAAAAATATGAAAAATAAATGGTGCAAGAGACATAAACGTTTTATCTCTTTTGCTCTGAATGTTATCACCGCATTATAGCTCTCTAAAGAATTGTTCAAAATTACCTCTGCCCTTTAACCTAGTCCTGTAGGTGTCCTCCCAAATCTAGACCAGAATAAAAGGGTTTGTGTGGTTTAGTCAAGGTCCAAATGAGATAAGGACAGTCTCAAAATGAAAAGTCTTCTCTGAAGTCTTCCACACTTCATAAGATCTACTTTACACCCGTATAAAGACTGATGAAAACAATGTTTCTGAAAAAATGGTGTCCATTTATGCCCAAGTAAACTTTTTTTTTGCACATTTTTGTGGTTTTGAAACTGTTTTACTCTCACTCAGTTCATTGTCTTGAACAAAAAGCTGGTTCTACTATGCCATCTTGCCCAAGATATCGATGGAAAGTGACTTTAACGTTCCTAAACATGAAGCTGATGCTATGTGCCCTTGTTTTTGCAAGCTGTACACCAAAGCCACCCTGTCTCTCTGTGTGAAATCTGGCTGGCATGCCTACATAACACCTGTAATCAGAGGCTGCCAGCCGCGCCCAGGGGGAAATAAAGCAGCGCTGGGCAGCCCTGCCGTGACAGCAGCCCTTGTTCCTGCTGACAGGTCCGTTTGCTGGGCCTGAGTAGAAACTGTGGCCCGTGTAAATAGAGCACTGAGGCTGTGACACTATGAAGATAATGTTATCTGTACTGCCAAGGAGCTCTTCCAGCCCACCTCCACATTAAAATGTCTCCCCTGGGATGTGCTCATCACCTCCTCCGCTCCCTTAGCCTTTCCACCCACACCATCATGAAGGCTCTAACTCATTTGTGCTACGTCACCTTCGTCAAGACAGAGAGCTGCACACCAGGTTAGTGCATTTTCTCCTCAAACTGTTCACAGCTCTGCAGAGAACCACTCAGTGAGCTAGCAAACATGAATACAAATACTGAGGAAATGCTTCAAATGTTGATCGTTGCTTTGTTTAGTTTAACCATAGGGAGTTGGAATTAGCATCCCTGCTTCTCGCTGAAGTTCTAGGAATGTGATTTATCCCACAGATCCAGAGGGGTCCCTACAAAGTGACCTCCAGCAGAAGGAGGCAGCGCCAACGTGATTGTATAATCCTTTCCTTTTTATCCTTTTTCATTAAAAAGAGATTTTAAAATGTGAAAGTATTACTTTTTGCCCCAAATGCACTGGAATTTCACTGGCAATGCTTTCCAGTGTGGGATTTGGAAGCTATAACAAAGGCACATACAGAAATAAATATATGGAGTACTTGTTTCTGTTTACAGTACTATGCAAAGCTCTTGGGCATTCTACCTCTTAGTATATACTTTAGTATGAACTTTGACTTCTATATTATTTATTCAGTTCAAAAGCATTTTAGGTTTCAAAAGATTAGTTATCCATCAGAAAATTAAATGATGCAGAAAAATATTTGTCAGTAAAGCAACCTTCTATACCACAAGATCACTTTTCAGGTAAAATCATAATGAAGGATGCGGAGCTTTGGTGCAGAAATAAGAAGCAAGTGCAACAGTCAAAACCTCCAGAAGGACCGTGGCTAGTCGTGCACGATGTTCAGTAACACTTACAGCTCAATTCCATATAAAACCACACACACACTGTATCTGAGAGTGCTGGTTAAAGAAAAAGGTCATCACACAAGATATTGTGTGATTCATTTTAGTCTTTACAGATCTTTACAGTGTTTTGTTAATGTAGAACCATTAAAAACTATCAATAACCTCATCATTTTTAAGGCATCTTTTCTCTACAGTATTTCTTTTCATGCGCTCAAGCCTGTTGCACTGTACTGTATATTCCTCGTCATTTTTTATTATTTCATTACAACACTACCAAACACAAAGCCAAAGCCCAATTCAAACACTTACACGTTTTGTAATGTTGAACTTTTAAGTTATTTCTGAATGCAATTTGTGAAAAAGGTTATCAGTGTGGGGCAGTGGTGGTCTGGTGGTAGGGTGCTGTCTTACTGATCTGAAGGACGGGGGTTCAAGCCCCACTGTCACCAGGTTGTCACTGCTGTCCCCCAGTGCAGCTAACTGGGTTATCAAAGGCCAGCC
>JAQMYF010000021.1:27241701-27267269 GCA_030014195.1 Neosilurus mollespiculum
CTGTCCCCCAGTGCAGCTAACTGGGTTATCAAAGGCCAGCCATGTCTCTCACTGTCTGTAGTGAGAGGCATGTAAAAAAACCATTGCTGTCGTTTGTAAAGAGTAGGCCACTAGGTTGCCGTCAGCGTGTTTCTGCCTTGCGATGGCCTGGCGAACTGCCCAGGGTGTACTCTACCCTCACCCAGAGTCGGCAGGGATGCGCACCAGCCTCCCTGCGACCCTAATTATAATTAAGCTGTTCAGAAAATGAATGAATGGATGAATGGTCTGGGCCAACATTACAGTTATTTATTCAGGGCAACTGATAATCATTTAAAGAAGGTAGGCCAGTCCAGGCATGGTCGAATCATATTTGCACTTTCTATGTTGATGGGTAAACTGTTCTGCCATTAAAACACAAGGACAGGAAACTGGTACAGAATAATAATAACAACCTGTCTGTGGCATCATTTTCAATTGTAGTGACTGTTTCAGACTCTGTGATCAAACATTCCAAACAATTAAAATGTACTGAGTTGGTTCTGTGAGCAGTGGAAATTCTCAAATTATATTAAAAGGTATTTTATACCTTTATACATACCCAAGAAAGCTGCAATACGAGTGTAAAAGCATATAAAGAGGACACTGGTATCACCCGCACATAAAGCCGATTATTTATTTATTTAAATGTTCCCTAAAAGATACTTGTGTGAAAGAAACATGAGGAGGCCACTGGTAATTGAACCCACAACCTTCTAGTAAAATAGTCCTTGGTGGATTTCCCAGCATTTCAACAAGGGGTTTGAGATAAAATTTGCCTTTGATTAATTGTTGACACTCTTATATAGTAATATCATATTGTTGGAGACTTACAGTAACCCCAAGCACTTACCTTTTAACCAGCTTAACATCACAATTGAAACAGTATTCGACTATCTAATGGATAATTACACCACAACTTGAAGAGATTGTTGATCCTTTTATTCAAGTACAGGATATAATTAGATTCAAGTTGCATGTTAGGTAACTCGATACAAATACAAATCTAAAACAGTCCTTGCCTTAACATGATATTGCTCCTAACAATTAAAAATCAGGACAATGGTGTCTAAAACAGATGTAAAAAAAAAACAAAAAACAAACAAACAAAAAAAAAAGGATTATAAAAACAAAGAAAAAGAAACTGCATTTTCTTACATTTAATAAATTACAAGGTTGATATATAAGAATGCAACTTATACACTGCCTCAAAGTGCTTGTGCTGGATTTCTAAAAATATTTCTGCAAAGCACTTTGGCTTGTTGCATCCCTTTTTCATCCAATATCTGATTTATTCTTTTAAGATGTAAAATATATCCCACATTCATAATTGGACCAAATATCTAAAATACAAAGTGAACTAAAATTAATATAGATTTAACTTGATTTATCTACACAAAATTTGTCACTACTTTGATATGTTCCACAGTAGTCATTAGCATGTTACTGAATCCAACCATGATTTAAACGTCTTCAAAAAAAAAAAAAAAAAAAAGAATTATCAAAGTTTTAGCATAGATTCTCAGGAAAATATCCAAAGCAAGTAAAAAGAATAATTACATAGTATTTCTTGAACCATTCATTATGCTAATGTAGCAAAACAAAAGTCAGCAGGCCTGCAGACCAGCAATGATGGTGTATGTGTTCAGAGAAACGCCTCGCCCCTCTCCCATATAGGCATCTCAGAGAAAAATCCTTCGCACAGACCATAGCCCTGATCCAGAGACAGGGGAATGGCCTGCGCCTCCTCTTTTACCTCCCAGGGTTGGTGCTGCTGAGGCAGGTCTGAAAACAGTGCCAGTCCCTCGTAATATTGCTGCTGGGTCTGTATCTGCTGTTGTTGTGGCTGCTGCTGGCGCTGAAAGTCCTCGATGCTACATCCCATCATGCTGCTCATTTCCAAGTAAGCACAAGCCTGCTCGTCCTCGTCGCTGTACCATTTGGACACAGAGGACGGGTGTTGGTTCTGAGAGGACACTTCCATCTCACAGCCGAGGGAACTCAGAGCACTGTTGATGTCCAGGTCCTCGAACGTGCTGCCATTTCCACTGAGGACATCATCAAACACCGAGGCCAGGTCAAAATCTCCCCGGAGCACGTCTGAGGTTTTGATTTCGCTTGCTAACAGTGGGGACTGGGACGTTCTTCCCAGTTTACCTCCACGTTTGGGGCAGGCCTGTTTGCGCTTGCTTCCTGCTACAGGTTCTTGGTAGTGATCCATGCCTGTTTGTGGGTTGCGCTGAGGGCTGTAAGGGGAGCAAGATGACAGAATTCTGTTTTGTCTCTGGGTGGTGAAGTTTGTGGCGGGCATTCGCCTTCGTTTGAAGACACCATTCACAAACATGTCTGCATACTGGGGATCGATTTGCCAGAAGCCTCCCTTTCCTGGCTCATCCTTCTGCCTGGGAACCTTCATGAAGCACTTGTTCAGAGACAGATTGTGGCGAATTGAATTCTGGAAGAGATTGGGACGATTGAGACAATTCTTTCATTGAAAAGACATTTGCCATTTACTTAAAACTCATTTCTTCAAAGCCATTTAAACACAAGTGGATATAAACACTCAGACATCATGTTCAATACCAAAAACATACTGTTTTCTCTTCATAAATACAATGCACATTACTTTTTCAGAAAGGAAAAAAAACGTTTTTGATAATGGTGCCGTGCCTCCAAACATAATGACCTCTGTAAGGTCTCGTTGTACAGCAGGTCGAGGTGTCCTGTTTCCCTGGCCCACTGTGCACAGTGGGTGGTGCTGGTGGAGATGAACACTGGGGGGAAGGGAGTGTTGTGTGTACAGGAGAGCAAACGCTCCTAATGAGGCTCTCCTGTAATGCAGCACTGCATGTTTCTTATGATCAGCTGTGCCGCACTGCCAGCATCTTGCCCCTAGGGGTCCATCATTAAAGAGACAGGTCCCAGGATACACTATGGCTCTTGGGCTTAGTGGGTTCAGGTTCCAGCTACAGCTCCCAGCTAAGGCTTAATTTACCTGAGCATCTTATCACATCATTGCACGCAGCATAATCTGTAAGCATGGACTTGGACTGGTGGCCTGTGTTTGTTCATGTTCATGTAGGTTTTCCATGTAGCTAGATTTTATTGCTTCATAAACAGGCTATATAATTCCAGTTTGGTGTATTTTTTTTGTGTACTACACAATAATTCATAATAATTAATAAATAATAGCCTTTTTTCTTCTACCCCCTGTAGGTAGGCTTAAAATTATTCTTAAAAGATTACGCCTATCCTATATAATACACAAAGCTCTGAGGTCAGATAAATATGAATAGAAACCAAGTGATGTATATTTATTCATGTAATCTTTATATCCACCTTCATATTGTGGGGATAAAGTAATATAAATAATATCACTACTTCTGCCACACTGGGAATGAAAGATCTAATGGATGAATATATTTCCCCCCCCCTCAAATATGCAGGTATTTAGTCCATTAAGAGTAACTACACCCTTAAACGATGAACCACTTGTTTGTGAAGAGCTTTTTAAGGTAAGAGTAGGGTATGATATCTGGTATTTACCTGCCAGCTGGGCTCGGCATGTCTGTAGTAGCAGAAGTTCTCGGTGATCCAGCTGTAGATGGCGGACAGGGTGATTTTGGTTTTCTTGCTGGCTTGCATGGCCATACAGATGAGCGTGGCGTATGAGTACGGCGGTTTCACATGCGGGTTGGATTTATAATCCACCTCCTCATGCGCCTGAGCTCCGCTGTGCCCGTACACCGGCGTGTAGGCGCTCGCTCCGGACAGCTTACTGCAGGACGCGGCGGGGTTGCCGGGAGTGTGCGCAGTACCGGAGGCGGCCGTGTCCCCGGCAGGAGGGCTGGAGGGGGACTCGGTACCACCCAGCGGGTGCAGGAGCTGCTGCGGTCGCCAGCCGAAACCGGGCGCTCTGTCCGGGGCTGCGCTCATGATGGAGAAGTTCTGCAGCCAGTGGAGGCTCGTCAGACTGTCATCAAAGCTCACAGCGCCGCCCGCGTCCTCCTCATCCTCCGGGTGCAGCAGCATCCACTTCTCCTTGAACTTCTTGGCGATCTCTGAACTCGTCAACACGGGCATCGTGATCGGGACACGGTCACCTTTTCTTTAAACACGGCTCGGGTTTCAGACCAGGAGCCCTAGTGAAAATAAACAAAATCGACTCAAATCTGGAATATTATGAGCTTGGTAATAGATTATGAATTTATTCGACTGGGAAATGTGTCATGATATTTATGAGTGCAGCTTTAGAAGAAATAAAAAGTGCGTGGAAAGGAGCACTGGCTCACCTCGGAGACAGGGGAGATGGGAAGCTGTGGTGGAGCCCCTTCCCGGGATGGAGGAAACCAGGTCCGTGAGATGGAGGCGGAGGAAGCGCAACAAGTGCATTCACTCTGTAGGAGAGACGAGCCGCAAAGCCGGGAACTCACTCACTCCATTCTCCTCCGGCGGAAATTAGATCCGGCGCAGGACTAGCACGCAAAAAACAAAAAAACGTGTCATGGTCCACAATGCAGGAGAGCGAAGTCGCGCTTCCAGACGGTCGCGTGCGCTCTTAACGGCCCTTTAAAAGCGCTCGCGCTCTGATTGGCTCAGTGAGGCGCGAGCGTCGCGTATCGCAGCGTGGACAAAACACACCGGGGGGAGTGTCTTTACCGGAATACACGCAAACACACACAAAGAGCCCGGGATTCTTGTGTCAGGATACATTAATGATTAGATAATCAGCAGGTTTAATGATTTCAGGTGTGTTGGAGCTCGTGAAGTGAAGCCACAGGTAGCAGGTCCTGTTCTTTTAATATGGTGCGTCTGACTGGTGCACTTCAGCTTCCTGCACTCGCACCTGCAGGACATTACTGTTTATCTCTGTTTATTTCTTTTCTAGACATTTGTTTTGTATTTTTATTGATTTTTCTCTGTGCACTATTTGCATACAGTAGACCTGGAGGTGTTGAGTGTGTGTGTGTGTGTAAGTTTCTTGACACTAGTGAAGACTTCTCACGTTTCGGTGTAGATGAAGCCGTTGGTGAGGTCACGCGCCAAAGCCGGGCGGAACGGCGCTAAACGAGGGCGCGCGCGCGCGCAGGCCGCCCGCCACACCGCGCGCCTGAGACAGACTCCCTCTCACCCTGTTACACCCCGTTATTAACCCTACACATCACCACAACACACTTCCTCTTACCTCGTCTGTCTTTTTCCTATAATCTTAAGATCAGTGTGATGATTGTGTGCTTGTTTAATAGTAAAAAAACATTATTTCGTGCGTTATCATCAGAATCTGGGGTCACAGCCCCACCTGGTGGGAGTATACCATTACTGCACTCTCCTCTCTCAAAATCCTACCCTCTCTTTAATGCTATTACATTTTTATTTTATTCTATTTTTTTTATTAATTTATATTTTTTGCTTTAATACTATTCAATTTTCCCGAGCTTTCAAGCCCCCGCGCTTGTTTTTGTTTGGTAATATTAGATTAAATGTATTTTACGCATTTCTGAGCAAATAGATTGTTTTCAAGGTTTCCCCCTTTAATGCAGCAAACCTACTTCTACCACCTTGTGTGATCTCTGTAATAATATGATGTCCATCCAACATGTTGGGACCAGGCCATTTGAATGAGAAGACACACTTGCTTACAGCACTTTATGACAAAATGATTTAACTACATACAAATATACAATATTCATTCTACAGGGTGTGAAGCAGTGAATCACTACAAAGCCATGCTTCTGACAAATTAGACTGGCTTTTAGTCAGACATTAAACTTAGCCCTGGAACAAAACGCAGAAGTGTTAAAAGCATTTATCCCCCACTAGGACTAGGTTTAATGCGTATAATGTGTATGAAGATACAAAGACCATTAAGGTTAACTGAAAATACTTATCTTATAGCGCTTACCATTTCCAATTTTGAACAGTATGACCAAAAGCGATGACAGACAGACTGTTTTTGATGGACATGATACAGAAGGAGAGTTGACTGTCCAATCCATGGAAAGCAATACATGGAAAAAAAAAACCTTGTGGAAAAAAAATAATAGCAGGATCTACAAGAAACTGATTGGACCATACACGATTACATCATCACTGTAAAAAAAAGTGTCTTATGAATAACAATCAACACTACACTTAGAGATGTGTTCGAGCAGTGAGATATCTGTTCATTTGATTGGGAAAATCAGTGGTACTTGGAACTATGGATCGAGTACCTTTTGCTTTAGTGAGTGTTTGTAAGACACTAAAACACACAAGATTTCAGTGAAAAGAATGTGTATGTCTGGGAGATCTGTGCCTTTCAAATGTGCAATGGTGTTTCTTAATAGCATTTAAGAGACATTGATGATTGTGCTATTCCTAAAAGGAAACTCTTGACTGAAGCAGAAAGGCTAACGCAGAGGCACACAGGAGTGTAGTGCTGCTAGGGGCTGAGGAGCTCGTCCTCGATGCACAGGCTGCTGGGGAGGCAGAGCAAAGGCTGGATGGAGCTGCTGGTGCTCTGACTCTTCAGACTCTCAACCGACCCTGATGACCCTGGAAAAAAAAGAGTACAGTAAGGTAAGGGTTGCTACAATAAGACATTTAGGGAGCTAAAGCACAGAAGGTAGTTTAAGCACAATATTAAACGGTGTTTAAAAGCAAAACGAAATGAACATAGGCTGTTAATGCAACGGGATGATAAAAGCAGTTGAAGTAGTGGCTTGGGGGTACTACTCCTACATACCGTTATGAACATTCCTCAACAGCAGTAGACCAGGACTCAGATGCTGAGTAAGTTGAGAGCAAGTTCAGGTCAGGTTAACAGAAAGAAAGTTAGGAAACAGAACAGCACAGAGGCACACAAGCATCAGACTGTAAAAGCTAGTCAAAATTCAGGCAAACATCAAGTATATTATAAGAAACCCAGAGCTTAAAATATGGCTGAACTAATTTACCCTGACCAATCATAGTGTTTTATTTGATCATACTTCACTAAAATACTTTTGCTTTATTTATTTGGTCAACTCTGACTCCAACTTTTTTTTTAATACAGTTCTGCCTTGTTTGTGGAACAATCTGTCAAATGGATGACATGTAGAATGTGAGTTTGTGGCAATGGGAAATGCACTGCTTTTTAGAAATGTACAACCCCAAATTAGAGAAAGTTGGGATGGTATGTTAAAACTGAAAGTAAAATTAAAAACAATAACTTGTAAATAATATTTGACCTGTATTATACTCAAATTTCAAAACAATACAACAGCATCTAATTGGATCTTTTGACTTTTTTTTTTTTTAATAAACACTTACTTATTCCTTCATTCATTTTCTGTACCGCTTAATCCTAATTAGGGTCACAGAGAGGCTGGTGTGCATCTCAGCCGACTCTGGGCGAGAGCAGAGTACTCCCTGGACAGCTCGTCAGGCCATCACACGGCAGAAACACGCTGACGGCAACTCAATGGCCCACTCTTTATGAACGACAGCAATGGTTCTTTTACATGCCTCTCACCACAGACAGTGAGGGACATGGCTGGCCTTTGATAACCCAGTTAGCTGCACTGGGGGGACAGCAGTGACTTGGTGATAGTGGGGCTTGAACCTCCGACCATCAGATCAGTAAGACAGCACCATACCACCAGACCACCACTGCCCCTAAACACTCACTTAAATTTAGATTTTTGCAACACAGTTAAAAAAAGGAGGGACAGTAATGCATTTATAACTTTGTAATAACACTCCTTCTCACAAGACATAAAAGACGTTTAGGGACTGAAGACACCAAGTGGTGAAGCATTTCAGGTCTTAAGGAGTGTAACGGTTGCTGGTCACTGTTGCATTTTTTTCCGTTTCAAAATTCTCCATATATACTCTATTGGGGACAGATAAGGACTGCAGACAGGCTCTTCCAGCACCCACTCCCTCTTCATGCGCAGCAACGCCTTTGTACTGTGAGCAGAATGAGATTTTTCCTTGTCTTGTTGAAACATGCATTGGAGTCCCTGCAAATAGGCCCTGCGATGGTCAGCGAGCTGTTCACCCCACCTTCCCGATCATAATAAAGTATAAATACTGCTACCAGAGAAGTGTAAGCTACCCTTTCTGGCACTGGCACGACCCCATACCATGGCAGACCCTGATCTTTGGATCTGTTGCTGATTAGAATCTGGACTGATTCGTCTGATCACAATACACATTTCCTCTGTGTGATGGTCCATCCCAAATTCCTCTGAGCCCATCAAACCGACGCTACTTTTGGACACAGTTAACATAAGCCATTTTGCACAACAAAGTGTACAGCTGATGTATTAACAATAAGTAAGTAATATAAGCAATAATAATATATATAATCCTACACTGCCTGTTGCAAACTGTAATATTTTCAGGAAGTGCATTTATCCTCGATCACAGCATGTAATCTCCATGGCAGTGTTGCTCCAGTTGGTCAGGTCGAGGCTCAGCAACATTACTGTGGCAATAAAATGAAGTCAGCTGATGACCTGAATGTACTGAATGAGCAGGTTCTCACATCAATGGACTTTTCTTCCCTGATGGCATGGAAATAAAATGGGGACTCAGATAATGAAAGAGTGGTTCAGGGAGCATGAGGAATGATTTTCACATATGTATTGGCACCCCACAGTCCTGACCTTAACCCTATTGAAACTTTTCAGGATGTGCTGGAGAAGACTTCATAGAGGGGTTCAATGTTTCCCTCAGCAATTCAACACATCAGTCAGAAATGAACCCAACACTGGAAATAAATGTTAATTTGCTTAAGTTTGTTGAAACAGTGGCATGACGATTACATGCTGTAAGCAAGGCTAAAGGAGGAACAACAACATATTCATGTGTGACTTTTTTTTTTGTCTGGGCAGTGTACTTAAAAGCTAAAAACTAACCATATCTTACCAACCATTAAGAAAACAAGGTGTAGTATTTGAACACCGATTGACACAGGGAGGGAGTAAATAATGAAGTAAATAATGACAGAAGGAAGTGTAAGACCAGTCTGTAGCTCGTAGAGATGCAGTGCAATGAAGCGTTAAGAGAATGTTTAACCCAGTGTTCATCAACCTTATTCCTGGAGATCTACCTCCCTGTAGCCTTTGGCTCTAATCTTAATTACCTAATCACTGCCTTAAGGAGTTCTTTATCAGTTAAAAGAGGTGTGTTAGATAAAACCTGCAGCAAGGTGGATTTCCAGGAACAGGCTGGGCGACCTCTGGTTTAAGGACTGGTCGCAGGCCATGTGTGGAGTCTAAAGGTAATGACGAAGAAGAGCTTACTCACCAGGCAGTGCCAGGTCTGCTGAGGGATCGCTCTCAGTGCAGCTCAGGCTACTGCGTGCACTGTGACAGTCCTGCAGGATTTCACTCACCGAAACCCCCACAGACCTGCCCTCTGAGCCTATACACACACACACACACACACACACACACACACACACAAATACCTGTAACAAATTATGCTTTAATCATAGATTATTTTCATTTCTAGTGCTGGATAATAACAGAATAAAATAAAAGACTTCCTCTCTTATGCAGATTTACCTGTGTTAGGGGATCCTAGATCTGATTCTATCCCATCTACTGTTGCCTAGGTGTGGTGGACAAAAGACAAAACAGATTTAAAGCACTGAGGAACAGCTGGAACAATAATGTACACAGTTACAACAATGCTTTTTGTTCCCAGTGTTTTCTTATTTCACTGAATGAGCCGGTCATAAAAAGAACCTTTAGCTTCTTAACCACAGGACCTCATTTTCACTTTCTGACTTTATCACCTTTATTTTATGATGAAACATTACTATTCTGATGGGAGTGATCTCTTCTTTGCTGATCATGCTGCCATTCACAGCAGGGCTGAATTTAGCACGTCTTGAATGAGGGTGCAGGCAAAATGTTAAGTGAGCATCTTTTACAGTCCTGCATGCTAATGAAATCTAAAGTTTGTATTATGATGCAATGTCATTTATTTATTTGTTTGACCATATCTAGAGAGGTCAGGGGTGTCAAACTGAATTTCTGCCTACATTCTGAAATTAAAATAAGTTTCTAGATAAAAAAAAAACGTTTCTAGAAAAAAAAAAGAAGAAGAAGAAGAACCAACAGATGGTGCCATGGTGACATAGTGGTTAACATGTCGGCCTCATAGAAAGAAGGTCCTGGCTTCGAGTCCCAGTAGGATTAAGTGGTTTGACAAATGGATGGAAGGTATACTACACAGGCATGGTACAATCTCATTAGTTCACTATATGGGGATAATTCACAATTAATCGCCGAATGTGAGGTGGATGTTGCTGAATAGAGGGAATGTCTAATAGACAGTCCATTTTAGTATACACTACATGGGAAGATAAAAAGCAAACTGTATCGAGATTTTCATAGTTTATTTTTTACATAATTTAACACTTACAGAGGCAGGTCAAGTGAGCTCTCTGCACTCTAAGCAGAACTAAGTGCTGTGTAGCTAACGGAGTTCCACCTTGCCTTCAGTGAATAACTGATATGTATGCACTGTGTACAAGTCTCTATGAATTGTTGGAAGAGAAAACAACCATCTACTATAGCCTTCAAAAACAGCTCATCTCAATTAAACAGAGATGGGAACTTTCTGCTATCATCAAAATACCATTGACGCAATACTTTTGGAAAGAATGGCATTTCATCAGTCATTTCCCTTTAACTTGTGTCTGTCTGTATTTGAATAGTATTATATTATTGTCATAATTATTATTAATGTAAAGCCCTTTGAAAAGCAATCCTATGAAATAAGCCTTTGCCTATAGAAGGTAGTAAGGAAAAAATATAAACAGCCTCCTTTCCTGATCTAATCAATAAAGTAATATAGCAGTGTGTGTGTGTGTATGTGTGTGTGTGTGTGTGTGTGTGTATATATATATATATATATAGGAAAGGAATATAAGGTTATTAATAAAACATGTGAGAGAGCAGTGATGCTGTATGTGTGTATATGGGTGCATGCTGCCACCTCAGAGGGAGCAGGACTGTAGGGCCGCACAGGGCGAGGCTGAGCATCAGACTGGTCAGACAGGTGTTCCTCATCCTCTTCCTCCTGGATAGGAGACGTGGGGGATCGTGTAGACCTGCAAACATTTATATGCACTCGTTAAAAAGAAGGATTGTGTCTTCTTTGCATTTAAATGTAAGTCCCTGGCAAATGTTATTCACTTTTAGACTGCGGGTCTCAGATTATACATCATCCCATCTGATGAGGTTGTTCAGGCCTTATATGCATCTGCTCACAAATATACATCCGTCATTACAGTAATAACATTATGGGTGAGTGAGTGAGTGCTGAATAGTATGTAGCGTGTGTGAGTGTGGGTTACATATGGAACATAAGGCTTTGTATCTGGGCTGTGGAAAATCTAGGTTGTGAAAATATCAGCACAGACAGTAGCAACAGTAATGAGTTTCTAAACAAAGACCCGTTTGTAGCTAGAGTCCTGCCCTGGCACCACTATATGCGTTTTTTTTTCCTGTTGCAAATCTTATATCTTGAATAGCTCCCCAGACCATCACACACAACCATTCACACTCACACCAGGGGAAATTTGGAACAGTTAGTTAGCTTAATGTGCATGTCTCTGGACCGTGAGAGGAAACCAGAGCGCCCGGAGGAAACCCACGCGAGCATGGGGAGAACATGCAAACTCCACACAGTAACGCCCTGAACCAAAGACTCAAACTCAGGACTTTGTAGCTGTGAGACAGATGTGCTACCACTAATTTAATTATAAAAATGTATTTATTATTTTTTTCATTAATGCATTTAAATATATTTAATTGTTTTACTATTTTAATTAGCTGGGTTCCATTTGATCATTATTCATTTATTCATCCATTTTCTTTGATCCTAATTAGGGTCTTGGGGAGGCTGGTGCCCATCTCAGCCGACTCTGGGCGAGGGCAGGGTACACCCTGGACAGCTCACCAGGCCATCACAGGGCTAACACACATACAACCATTCACACTCACTCTAACTCTTAGGGGTGATTTGGAACAGCCAATTAGCCTACTGTGCATGTTTTTGGACTGTGGGAGGAAACCGGAGTACCCAGAGGAAACCCACGCAAGCACGGAGATAACATGCAAACTACACACAGAAACGCTGGAGCCGGGGAATCAAACCCAAGCCTTCTTGCCGTGACGCAGACGTGCAAACCACTGCGCCACCGTGCCGCCCCATTTAATCATCATGTTTTGTTTTATAAATTCTTTATTTCTGTAAACATTTTTTTTTTCAAAGCTGATTATTGTAGTTATAATGTAGTCACTTATGGCATGACGTATTATTACGAAGAGTCACCCTAATATTGGTAATAAAGAAATGATTACACTAAAAACATTCTGTTACTTTTAACAGTTCAATGCTATGGCGTTACCCATCTGGTGATTTGGTGTGTTTGGATTTCAGAGCTGCTGGATCTGCACTGAGCTCCACGGTGCTTTGCTGCTTGATACTCAGAGTCAGTGGGTCGCCCATTTCTCCTGAGTACTGGACCTCTTCATACAGAGGGGCTGAGGGCAGAGCAGGAGACGCAGGTTGCACGCCGTTCAGGGCCTCCAGCAGGGACACAGGCTCATATCCTGGAGGAATGTTCTCTGAGTTCTGCAGTCCAATGTAAGAGATCAAAAACTGTCAGGTCACTGATTAAGTTTGAATCAAATTGCAAATATGAGTCCACAAACACTAGTTCATATTCTTATCTACACTCAGGGGAAGAAGAGTTCATATGTTAAGATCATATGTAGTGATAATCAGTTAAAAAAAAAAAAAAAAAAAAACACTTTATAACTCTGTACCGAATTTTCTGTGTTGTCTGAGCTCTGAGATAGCACTGGACTGAAGGGGACTGAGGACAGAACTCCGGCAGTTTTCTTTCTCACCGCACGGATTTGGAGCAGTGCTCTAAAGGCTAGTGCAGAAAAGAAAAAAAAAGGTTGTGTAAGGACAAGCGGACACGAATTAATACACTACAAATAAGCAAACACAGCTGTTGCACCCTCTTTACAAGGAGGCCAAATGTTACCAGATTCATTTTGGCAACAAAAGAGGTAAACATTTACAAATGTTTATTAAAAGGCTTTTGTTTTTCATTTCCTTGACTGGATTCACTGCAGGGGCTTTCCTTCTGTAGGTGTGTTTTCTGCTATCATGCTTAAAAAAAGAACAACAAACCAGTAACATCTCTTAATTTATAGTAGTTTAAACTTTAAACACATCACTTTATAAACACATAAACCGCAAGAATCCAGCGTAAACCTTTTTCTGACTCAACCATGAGTATTAATCTTAAGTGAAAGTGATACGTATATACATTATCCTATTGCCATTTTACAAAGACAAAGTTTCAGTTAATATGAATTCCTTCCAACCTTTTAAAACACATTTACAGTAATATACTCTTACTGTCCACTAGGTGTCAGTGTTTCCATAGTCAGTTTCACAACATGTACTGCACACATCAACAACAATATGAACAGCCATTTACAACCACATCCAATTCAACTAAATACAGACAACATGGAGGAAATGGAGACAGACCTTTTCAGCACCCTGCCTGATTTCTGTCTGAAATGCATTATCATGCTAACAGAACAATACTGGGCCCGGTTCAGAGACTAGCCATTACAGCATTTGTGTGATATGAGTTGATTAATGAGATGCTCACGCAGTCGGCAGATAGGGCAGTTGTTTGCCTGGTAACGTAGTGTGTCAGCACACGCATTGCAGAGACAAAGGTGCCTGCAGGGGAGAATGAGTGTGTCACGCAGGTCTGATAGGCACACCACACACTCGCTGCTGTTGTCACTGTTCTCGTCCTCTACAGACTGATAGGAAAATTAAGACACCATCGTAATTAACACAATGATTACGGACACCAACCCCCCTGCAGGTATAGCTGGCTGTAAATTATTAGTGAAGGCACATGAGTTATTGCTTCCTTGACATTCCTATATATCATCGGTTTGGTACAGTGGCTCGATTTACCTTTGTCTCTTGGTTGTTCTTATTCTCAATGCCATAAATCTCCTGGAGTAGGTAGCTGACACGATCAACCTGCATTATGGCATCAGTACAAGATGAGCTTGGGATAAGAGGTGGGCAGTAAATTCAGTTCATGTTTGCCATGAAGGGTTTGGGCTGAAAACAACCCTTGTATGCAATGAATGCAGTTGAGAGACAGATTTATAAATGTTAAATACTTCCGTGTACAACCTCCACCAGTGTGTCCTTCTATCTCTACCTGTTGTCGTAGTCATTAATGGTAAAAATGGGTTTCATTACTGTCTCTTTAAATGTGGTGAAAGATTGAGGAAAAGATACCACATTGAACTTCAAAAGAGAGGAAGTAAATAAGGAACATATTGCCAAAACAATAAAAACCATACAGTGCCTACCATCTGTAAATACCACCGATAACCCTGACACCACACTTACAATTTGCTTCTGCTTCAAAGGCTTCACTGAAAAACTGCCATCGACATGCTGTGCAAAAAGAAACAAGAAATTCAAAACCCTCTTATTATCTTGTCAATGCACATTCAATCACACATTTTACCAAAAATGTTTTGTCCTCATTTAAATGTCACTTAAGCAAAGCACATGTTTTAATATTTTGAATATTTCTTTAAAAAAAA
Organism: Neosilurus mollespiculum; assembly: GCA_030014195.1. NCBI lineage: Eukaryota > Metazoa > Chordata > Actinopteri > Siluriformes > Plotosidae > Neosilurus > Neosilurus mollespiculum. The sequence continues at coordinate 27,256,371 of JAQMYF010000021.1, forward strand.
AAAAAAAGTTGAAACAATATGCTTCTCACTATTCCTTAGGTTGGATGTGAGTCTGTAGACTAGCATCCAAGCTAAACACATGTCAGTACACTACTTGGAAATAGATTTTGTCAAAATACGAAAGTGTTTGATTAGTTCCTTTGCCATGCATTTAAGCCATATGCACAAAAGAATCAAAATGATTAGTTCTTCTTCAACACTGCCAGCTAACATTGATACATGACCCACAAAACAGTACATACCCTTTCAAATGCAGCTAAAAGCACATGAGCATGTCCAACGACATCTGTGACACCAAAAACAGTCAATCAAATGGACTAGTACAATTCATTATAACAGACATGACGTTTTACATGAGATATTCCTGTTATAAAGGTGACACGGTGGTGCAGTGGTTAGCACGCTCACCTCACAGCAAAGTATGTCCTAGGTTTGAGTCCCGGGCTCGGGAGTTTCTAAGTGGAGTTTGCATGTTCTGCCCGTGCTTGCATAGGTTTCCTCCGGGTACTCTGGTTTCTTCCCACAGTCCAAAGACATGCACATTAGGCTAATTGGCTGTTCCAAATTGCCCCTAGGTGTAAATGTGAGGTGTTGTGTGTGTGTGTTGGCCCTGTGATGGTCTGTCGAGCTGTACCCCACCTTCGCCCCATGTCCCCCTGCGTCCCTAGTAAGAGGATTCAGTGGCTCAGCTAATGAGTGAGTGAGTGTTCCTGCAATAGTTGTGAAACCTACCATCTCCATCATCCACAACTGCATGAATCACCAAAGGGAAAACACCTCTGTCCAGGTCAAAGTTCAGCTAAGAAACAGAAAATTGAAATCATCTATAAATTATCAGAAATCCTTCATCTCAGTACTAACTATACTGTACACTTACACTTCAGTCAGCCTTGTTGTTGTAGTCAGGAGCCCCGGGGGGGTTAAATAGTACAAATTGTCAGATATCAATCAAAATAAACTGTAAGGGTCAAAAGTGTCATCATCTGAAAGCCATTCAATACATTCATATTTTCCCAATTTTGTAAAATAGTTTGTTTTGCTACACTTTCCCAGTAAGAGCTTCTACACCCACCCCCTTGTGGCTAATTAGATGTTTTCCCATATGTAAACGGTCTCTGGCTGTTAGTTACATTCATTCAAGTTTGCCAAGACGTCGTATACTTCAAGAACATAAAAAGAATGGAAAACAGACTGAATATATAAATTATAATGACCAAACGTATGTGGACACCTGACTATCACACCTATAGTATGTAAGTTTACACTAAACTGTTGACACAAAGAATGGGAGCATGCAGTTGTCTAGAATGCCTTTATATGCTACAGCATTACAAAATTTCTCAACCCTAGAGTGAAGGGGGCGGCAGAGTGGTGTAGCGGTTAGCACGTCCACCACACAATAAAAGGGTCCTGGGTTTGAATCCCGTTTGAGTAGAGTTTGCATGTGCTTATGTGGGTTTCCTCTGGGTACTCTGGTTTCCTCTCAGAGTCCAAATACATGCATATTAGGCTATTGGCTGTTTTAAATTGCCCCTAGGTGTGAATATAAATGGTTACATGTAGATACTGCAAGGTCCATAAAGACAAGATTGACGTGGAAGAACTTGAGTGGCCTTGTCCACAACCCAACCTTTAGGATGAACTTCTTGTTTGACATCAGTGCCTAACCTCACTAATGCTTTTGTGGCTTGTTGCACCAAAATCTCTCAGAGAAGTGGAGGTTATTAGTCCACAGTAATGGTTTGGGAACAGGTTCAAACAAGCACATATACTGTAGGTGTGATGGTCCACATGTTTCTCTTCACTAAATGTTAGCAATGTCCCATTACAATGCATTATAGGCCGATTATAGCCATTTACACTTCACAGACTCTCCGCGTGTGTGTTTGCAGGTGTGTGTTTGCCTTCATGTCCTGCTTCGGACTAACCTGTCACCACAAAGTAGGTATATTTTAATTTTTGTGGACATTTTGATGGCCACTATGATGGAATCTGAACTTTTCTTCAGAAAGAGCACAATAATTAAATAAGGTAACAGAAAGAAATATTAATAATAAATAAATAACCTTCTAAGGTTAAGGTTAGGATTTGGTGTAGTTTTAATAAGCTGCACTGATAATTATCTGAATGGAAGTTCCTCACAAAAATAGACATAGACATTTACCTCACTCTGGTGTGTGTGTGTGTGTGGGGGGGGGGGGGGGGGGGGTCCTTGGGATCCTTTGTAAATGTTTTGTTCCAATCCCAGGCAATATGCACAACGTTCTGGCTCGAGTAAAACTACTGCTTATCTGATAAGAATGCTGCTATTGCACTACATGTCCAATAATGAGGTTGTTTGGTCAAATATTTAAAAGAAAATTCATATCTTATGAGGGTAATTTGTGAAAATTTGTTTTAGAAATAGGAAGCTATTAGCAAAGCTGACACGTTCAATATTTATGATCCTCACCTCCTCTGGTTTCCATTTAGTGAAATCAATCTTGAAGGATGGCAGAGAAAACTGCTGGTTTATCCCTCGCTTATAACAGACTGTCTCAGACGCCAGAGCTGGTGTTTTTGGAGTATAGCTTAAAATCAAACATTATCATTATTAAAAATGTTATAGTTATCCAATATGATGTCTCAACACAGTGCAATTATACATTTAAATGTACTAGTAGTCTTCAGTTATTATATAACACATAACAGATGATATCTACATCAGATAAGCACTTTTATTACTGTTATGACTTATGTTTAATCTCAAAAGTGTTTGTGTCTGCTGTAGTTTCCATGGTATTGCTTAAGCTGATAGTGTTGTATTTCTTTGGGCTCAGGTAACAAAGGCAGGACCACTGTAGGTTGTGTACAATCACATGACCTACATACTTCCTTTGACCTGTAATCCCATGAACACCTGCAGCATCTAGGCATAAATCATCTCATGTGCATTTGTAAAGTAGAAACTCACAGCAGAACTTGTATAGTTTACTCTAAAGACTTACACCGCCACTCCATTAGAAAACTCCTCAAAAGCCTGGCAGTATACAGTGATGGCCACCCTGGCGTCAGTGTCAAAGTAAAACTCCACACCGTACAAAACCACTGAATTTCCAACTTCCTCTGTAGGACTTTCAGTTTCAGCTTTGTACCTGATAAGAAGGTGCAAAGATTACATCTAAAGCGTCTTTTCTTTTATTGTCAAAAAACTGCTCTCAAGATGGTAAAAGAGGTTACCTAACAAGTCGTAATGAGTCTTTCCTGATGTTCACTAGACTCTTCAGGGTCTTTACAGGCTCGTGGGGTGCAGGGGTCACATAGGGAAACTAGGACATTGGGAAAAGGAAAGTATAGTATAATATCAGGGTGTTTACAAGAATCAAAAGGCACCTGAAAAAATTGTGTATTCTTACCTGAACTGGTCTGTTGCCTAAAAAATTCAAATCCATGTTTTCTCCAAACAGATAGCCCTCAGGATGGGGGGTGTCAAATTTCTGGCCTCCCATAAAAAAGTGACTGGTGAAATAATTTCCTGTAATTTGAAAGTGAAATATTGAGCATGAAATTGGCATGACACGAATGAAGCTGTGAACTACAGCAAATCTGAATCTGAGGAACCCCTAATGACCCAAGAGAGCTGGATTCCAGCACAGTATGTTAAAATCCCTTCTCCAACACTCATCAGTGCACTGTTGGGTTTAAGCAGGTAAAACTGTGCTGCGCTCCATCTGAGACCGGTGGGACTGAAGGAGCGACATGTAATGTATAAATCAGTGGATTTCACAGTCGGATTCAAAGCCATTTGAAAAAGAGTTGCGTAATGTACAAACTATATGATGTATAATGACATAAATATAACTTATTACTTATTATAAATGAACTGATTGCTTGCATTCTAGTCACACTGTTACTTACAGAAAGTTACTTTTATGGTCAAAATACCTGAGGCACTTCCTGGCCAGATAACTCCAAGACATACACACATAGAGCATAGCTTAGAGATTCAGCGAAAAAGGGAAACCTGTCTGTGCAAAACATAAAATTAAATAAAAACAAAACAAATATATATATATATATAATTTTTTTTTTTGAATCTTCATTGTTGAAAGAGATCCCTTTCTGCTTAAAAGTTTGAGAACCCCTGCAGTATGTGATGAATCTGATGCCTAAAATCACATTTTACTCTGAGCAAAAGTACTGATCCCCGATCCATGGTGAGTACTAAGCTTGGTCAGGTCTGAGTGTTAAGCCAAGCTTTGCATGCCATGAGATATAATGTAAGGTCCATGTATATAAAGGGAGTCTTACCAGATTTAGGAGGATATCTGTAAGCAGAATTGGCTTGAATGTCGATGTCTTCAACTCCAGCAATTCCTCGACTCAGTATTGAACCCATGTTTAGACAATAATATAAAGCTGAAAAGCTCGGAACTGTAACGAAGCAGGGTTGTTTTTTTTTTTGTTTTGTTTTTTTTTGGCAGGCTGCTCCACTCTTATTTGGTTAATAATTGCACCGATGCATTCCCATCTTTTCCAGCTGATCCCAGAACAGTCTCCTACATCAGGCAAAAATAAAATATACTGAACATCCAGTCACTGGGATGGAGCACAGACAGGCAAACCACTCATATAAAAATAATAGAAATGCCCAGTATAAACAACACTCTAACAGTCCAGACTCGTCACTGGAAACAACACGAGCTACCCCGCGAGACGTGAGTTCATAGCGCTGGGAATTATGGGATATGTAGTCAATAACAAGACCAGCACGAGCCAACCCAACATCAAATTAAATGTAAGCACCTTTAAATGTATAGCGTGTGTAGTCGGTAAGTAATGAATGATGCAGTAATTACCAGTAAAATGACACGGTGTATCATATTTATTATCTCCCTGTAAAACTTCGGGGTGTTTTATTCCTCTCTAGTGAACACTCCATTTTATCTTTTATACACTCCTTTTATCTTCCATTATCACATCATTTTGGTTGAGTACAAAGGTTTCCCAGCAAAACCACCCCAGCTCACTGGCTTAGTATCTCTTATTACACCTGTTTTACGCCTTGTTTTGGTTCTGTGTGTTTACAATAACTAGAAATTCCTGCAGAAATGTTGAAGGTTTGCTGCAGTTCGGTTCGTGTCCACCAGGTGTTCACGCTGCTGTGAGGCAACAATGCATGTTGTGTGAAGGGTGATGAAGAGTGTGAGTGGTGATGAAGAGGAAGAGGACTGGTACTTGTGGTATTTAGGAAATTATGTCACAAAGACATCTGTGAAAATGGCACAAAAAGGTTCCTATTCTAGTCAGTGCCAGATTTTACTAGCTACAGCTAGATGTATGACATTCCTTTCAGAAATGTTAAATAAATGGAAGTGAGGAGATGTTCTTTCAGACTTTGTCAAATAACCAAAGTTGTTAAAGATGTCGTGCGTCTCCCATACTCTGAATCAGCGGTTACTATGGAAACTACTTCATACTCGACTGTGCATTAATAAACCTATATAAATAGTTTATTTTACAGTCGAAATAATTATTGGACTCGAACTGTTATAGACCATCATTTAAGGCGAACCTAGTGACTAGTCTTTGTTGTTAATCAATCAATAAATAAATACATACGTTATACGTTGTGTGTATCATTGTAATAAGTGCGTGTAATATGGTTGCTCTGAACTCTGAAGTACATAGATGTAAATATAAACATTGGCCAGTCTGCGCAAATGTGGTGGGAGACAGTCACCTCTAAAGCACTTTCCTCGGTGTCTTTGAACTTTTATGTCGCTCCACGCAATTCAATTGGTCTGGGAAGATTTGTTTACCATATTTGGCAAGGTAGTGGCAGAACTCGGATGGGAATTGGACGGGAGCAGCCGTCATTCACAAAATCCAGCCTTACAGGATTTTACAAACAAAGAGTGGTCTGATGGGAAATGAAGTCCTCAAGAAAACAATGTAGACCCGAAACTTACCCGTGTATGCCTGGTGGAAATGTGAAAAGCCGAACTTAATTAATTATCGTATTGTAGAGGAGTAAAATAGCAAAACACTACCCTCGTGTTTGCTGTATTAATCGAGAGTATCCGTTTCGACGACGGGGATATGTAAAAACGGGATTACGGTCGCCTACAATTCCCACCTTTGTAGCTCGCTTCCTATTGGCTACTCGGCGCTGTCAGTCACAGACAGGCTCTTACCCCAGCGCTCCTACAGTAAATATTTGTGTTTGCTCAGCCGGCTGTAATGGTGGACGACTGAGAAAGGAAAGGGGAGAAACATAATCGGAAAAATTGAATCCCAGACCAAACACTACCGTCCGCGGCTCGGAAATACACTCCGGCGAACATGGATGAACTAAAACATCAAGTGATGATAAACCAGTTCGTCCTGACAGCTGGATGCGCCGCAGATCAGGCCAAACAGCTTTTGCAAGCGGCACACTGGCAGTTTGAGGTAAGAGGGTAACTACGCTAACGACATTGTTTATTATGTATGTGCTTATGTGGCGACGGCTTGAGCGCTCGCGCTTCCCGTCGGCGTGTCGCATAAGATCAGAAGGAAACCTTTCCTCGCACGCGCGCGTTTACACTTTACACTGTAAGCACGCGCGCCTCATAAAAGTCACGCTTTGTAAATTCGCGAATGTTTTATTCTAATTTGATTAGAATTAATTTAGGCGGGTTTGATTTATTGCTAGTATATACGTAGAGAACACAGACAAAAAGGGGGGACGATGTAGCTACTATCCCTTTATCTTTCACTCCAGATTAAAAACAATAATCTCCTCGTGGCTCAGGGTTCCTGCTCACAGTGCCATTATGCAATGAAGATGATCACAAGCACACCAATAAACAGCTCTTTACAACCCGCAATTAACCATCTCCCGGTTATATTATTATTATTATTATTATTATTACTGTTGTTACATAGTCTAATTTGTATAGCACAGATCCAAACCACTGTCAAATGTTGTTGTCTGAGAGTAAAAAGGTTGTTATTGTTATAATCATGGCATACAGACGTGTTTTGTGTGCTCTGGTTACAGACAGCCCTCAGTGCCTTTTTTCAAGAGACTAATATCCCATACGGTCACCATCATCAAATGGTAAGTACTAAAGACACTCGAGTGGTGTTAGAATTAAACACGTGTTTAATGATGATAACAGTGTATAAAGAAAACTCTTTTCACATGCGATGTGGTAAAAATGTCCAAAGATAATTCGTGTTAATGTTCACTCCAGCAAGGTGTCGGTGTGTTGGGTGAACAGAGAAGAAAGAGGCATAGTGAGCTAACAATAACAATGTAGGCTGTGTGTGTGTGTGTGTGTCGGCCATGTTGCGGAGACACGGAGCTTCCAGAAATAAACACACACTCAGGCCACGCTCGGCTCTGCGCCGCCGGGGGATCCGAACACACAGCCGCTTTTATATCTTTATACTCGAACAGTTAACAAACAATAAGAGCAGAGAGGAGGCTGCAGGTCCGGCCGCACGCGCTGCCAAATTAACACATCAAACAAACCGAGTAATCACCAGTCTGGGTTCAGCTCGTGCTTTGTTTACGTTCACTGTACAGGGTCATGTTTCCCGCATCTCTCTCTCTCTCTCTCTCTCTCTCTCATACACACACACACACTCACACACACCACAGCTATTGTTTAGAGTCCCTGTATCAGTCATCCGTGTTCTCCAACACCTCTCTCTCTCTCTCTCACACACACACTTATTTTGCATGCTGGTGTCTTGTGTAAGTGGCTGTTGTATCAGTATCAATCTGCTTCCGGTATTGCTTTAACACGAGCTGGCCGTTTTCCCTTCTTCAGTTAACTGCAAACAATTTAATGGCTGCGGTGTGATTTTTATTTTTAAAGACACTCTCGCCGTGTCAGATATCAAATCCGACCGTTTTGTTTCATCACCCAAAAGCAGTGAAAACAGAACTCGGAAACTGTCAGTGCACACACAGCAGAACAAATGGTTGATAAATATGTAAAGGCTTGAGGAAATCATGTGATTGTGGCTTCATGTGGTCTCCAGTACAGTTTTCACAGAGACTGTGTGCTTCTGTTCATGCTTTATCATCAGTGGGTTCTCCGGCGCACGGATTTACTAAACCGCCCCACACAGTTTCAGGGAAGGGTGTGATGAGTTCGATGAATGGCTGTAAGCATATTTGTTCATTATTTTATTGCAATTCCAACACAAACCCAATTTCGTAAACATTTGTTTATCCTTCATACCAATGATTTCCGTGGTTATATTTTGAAAGATGTGTATAAATATGTATGCCATATCACTTTTTGGCAGCTTTTCATAGTTATTAATGGCACACCGAGAGTACAGGCGCGCACATGCTTGTGTTCACCCATTCCCCTGCAGCTTATGACCGCTGGTTAGCTATTTTGCCCTAATCCACTTTGCTCCAGAATTTCCACAGCCTTGACACACTTATTCTGATTGACAGAACTGAGGCTCTATGTAGTCCCAGTGGCCTTAAGTACATATTCTATATGGTGAGTAAATGTTTGTGTTCTTCGATACAATTTTGTACTGTATTTGCTGGGGGAAAAAAAAGACTGACTTGAGTACCTCGTAAAAATTACGATTTTATTACATTCTGTCAAGACAAAAATAACAGCCATCATTAGAAATTTTACTAAGTACCCAGTGACTCGTTTTAAAACCCTTTAGCATGTCTTCAAGCGTAGTTTAAACAGTGGACTTTTGGAAATAACATATTTGTGGTGTGTAACGCTTCATCATAAATGTGTAACTGCTTCTGGTGTCCTTGTTACGTCCTTGATTGAGAATCATACTGTCACCTCTTGGGCTGGTCAATAGTCATTCAGTCACACAACTTTGTATAATACAAAATGGCTGCTGGTGTAGACACAGTATTTAAGATTCTAAGATTTTTGTGCAAAAGACACAGAGACAAACCCTGTCTTTATACCTAAATCACTTTTTTTATATTATTCTTAGGATAATCCATGAGGTAGTTATTACTGATTTACATTAGTCATGTACTGAGATGAAAATTTGTGGCTGCAAGCAGAAGGGAAATTTATGTTGCTTTGGGCCAATTCTACCAAAACCCAAAGCAAAAACCGTAATTAAGTTATTACTGAATTAAATTGAAGTTAAACCATAATTTAATTAAATTTTGATTTGCAAGGCATGCCAGGGTGACCAGTTCATACTGCAGACACTGAGATGACATGTTCACTATGGTCCAAACACAACATATTCTCTCTCTCTCTCACTCACTCACTCACTCACTCACTCACACACACACTCACACACACAGACAGACACATGCACTTATGTCCCTAAGAAGAGGCTCCTTAAAGCTAAACTGTGAATGATGAGGTTTTAAGAAATGGTCTGGAAATGTATGCTGTAAAACTGTCCTTGAATATATAATGAACACAACTGACTTTATGATTATGACTGCTCAGTTACATTCTGAATAGTCCATGAAAATGAGGTCATGTGTACAGTTCATTATGAAAGTGTAAATACAAGTAAAGGCTATGCTTTACTGGCCATGTTTTGATCTAATGTAACATGAAAACATTTTTGCTGTAATGTAGGCCTTTATGGTACAAGTTTTACCTGTAATAGTAAGGTAACACTTTCATGATGTACCGTAATAGGAAATAGTAATTGTGTGGTATAACTAATAAATGTGTAAAAGCATTTTTGCACAAGAATTGTTAATTTCTTTAAAAAGAAATCAACAACTTGACCTAAAACCTTCTTTCCTGCTTATTAATGTTCTGTTCTCTTTATATACAATCACCCCACCAACCATGTCAGCTCTGCGTAAAACTACCAAAGTCAATGGTTAATTTAAGCCAAGCCAAAAAAAAAAATGCATCCTGAAACCACAGACACAGGGGTTAACATGCATGTTCCTAGCAAGCTGAGTCATAACATTGGGAGTGTCAACGAGGGTGTGATGGTTCTGGTAACTTTAACCATGTGGTTCATTTCTGGGTGTGATGAAGGAAGAGCTGGAGTTTTTAGCAGCCGCCTCACTTAGTTAGGATAAGGTAATGTTCAGCTCTCGAGTCAGCTGGGATGCACTGAGCCCTAATAGTGGCATGGAGCTGAGAGATGAAGTGGCAGCTTTACCACAGATATGGTCATTTATTAATAAATAGGAAAATGTAGACGTGACACTTTGTCTTCTAACGGCTGGAAATTGGGGAAGTGGAACAGAAGAGTGAGATGATGTCATTATTGCTGCTAGTAGTGGTGGGTGATGGACAAAAAGATTAGATCACAATACTGTCTGAATTTCCTGATGTTTTTAACTGTCACATGTAAATATTATCATGTACAAAATTATAACTCCTAAACTGCCCCCCCAACACACACACACATAATTGTAACATTTTACAGTTTTTAAGATTTCGAACAGAATTTGTCTTCTGACCCGCTTTCAGTAATTTTGGGATTATTATAGAAGTACAGACAATATTATGATTACTGAGCATATTGTGATGTGGTCTATCACAATAATCAGTGCTATACTAACATGTTGTTCTGGCCTAACCCCAGGGTTTACACACACACACACACACACACACACACACACGTATAGGGATGTCATAATAGTTAATGTGTGTGTGTGTGTGTGTGTGTGTGTACATATATATCTCAAGACATAATAGTTAATAAATACTTGTTATATGGCCCGCTTCAATATTTCTCTGTCTTGAGATAAATATCCAATAAACATTAGGATTTTCAAGGCAATATATTTATTGCATAGAGACTAAAACAAGACTTTTCAAAACATGTTGCTTTTGCATGAAATAATTGAAATATGTTGTAAGTTCTGCGATGGCCTGGCGAGCTGTCCGGGGTGTACTCTGCCCTCGCCCAGAGTCGGCTGAGATGGGCGCCAGCCTC
>JAQMYF010000021.1:27270141-27280444 GCA_030014195.1 Neosilurus mollespiculum
GTGTGTGTGTGTGTGTGTGTGTGTGTGTGTGTGTGTGTGTGTGTGTGTGTGTGTGTGTGCGTGCGTGTGTGCGCGCGCACACACGTGCTTCAAGTAGATCTGCTTCCTGGAACTCAGGAGTTTAGCGGATGGTTTGGCTGAGTGTGAAAGCAGATGTGTGAACATGTACATATGCACACCCACATGTCTACCACATGCTTGAGTGGCATCAAGCCGAGATTTTTTATTTATTTATTTATTTTCAGCGGCATGTATGTAATCTGTGTGAGACATAAAATCAGACCCGAAATTCCATCCATTTCAGCCTACTGTGCATGTGGCTGTTGGTCATGTTCATGTTCTTTGCTATAACCTTGGGGATTTTTCAACCTTCTTTTCCTGATCGTTGCACAATAACGGCTTCTCATGGCTCACTAACACCCCAGTTCACGTTTCCTAATAACATCATGTTCCTCCTTTAGACATGAGCAGCGAATGATTATTCTCCTCAGCCATGTATTTAGAAAACTATACCAGCATAGCAAGACAATGACTGCCTATTGTTTTGTTTTGAAATCCCTCTGCGGTGTGTCAACAGTCAGGTTAATAATCAAGCGCAGCACCACGAGATCATTTACCCACATGTATGCAAGCACATACACACACAAAACAAATGTGGAACAGTTACTTCTACAGGTTTGATGCACTGCAAAGGATTGTCTGAGCAAATGATCAGGCTACAATAATAAACGAGCAGATCTGAGACATCCTGCCGTCACTTCACTGCGCTATTCTGGTCTCTCTGCACTGTGTTCTTGTCGGTTTCTCACTGACTGACACACACACACACACTTCCCTCAAACGGAGTCTGCCGCTCAGTGGACTTTGCTTGTGCTTTTGGGCTCAAGTCTGTTGTCTTGTGCTGGAATGCTGCAGTGCACCATCAATTATTCTATTACAATCCTCATCATTGTATTAACTGCAAGGCTCCTGTAGTATTTCTCACTCAATCTAACCTTCTGGCATTAACTGTGTGTGTGTGTGTGTGTGTGTGTGTGTGTGCGTGTGTGTGAAATGGAGAGAAAAGAAAAGCAGCACGTACCGTGAATATAATCAGTGATTCAACCAGCCATGCTTGCATGGTGTCAATAAACCAGGCCCTCAGAGTGGTGAGGGAATCTGAAAGCAGTCTTCTGTTGTCTGATGTTAATAAGAGAGAACAGTTATAGAGAGGGAGAGGAATGTTTTCAGAAGCATGTGTGAAAGCTATAAATCCTAGCAACCCTTGTTTATGGAGTCAAGTATTCATGTAGCTCTGACTGTAGTGGAATTGTAAAGGGAAATGGGGATGAGTGTGCAGCTCGCTCTCCGCCGCCTGTGGTATTCTCATCCCTGTGCAAGTGTGGACACGAGAGCGATTTCAGTGAAGAGAAGGTGAAAGCTCTGATCCCACACAGCTGCCTTTACTTGCCCATGGTGAAATTGTTGAGTTTTCTGATTTTGGTTACGATGCTGTGTAACACATTGCCTGCAGCTGTAAAATCCCAACTTCACTGACATCATGAGACAGCATTTGTTTACCTTTTCACCGTCCACTCAGACTCTTGTCTGAAAAAGCTTATAATGTAATATCATAATGGGTTTTTTTGGGGGGGTTATGGTGTGATGGTGTGGTATCGTTTGGTATGGTATGGTTTCCACAATGTGAGGATGGAGACAGAGACTAGGGGTGATGTATTTAAAAATTATTGACTAAAGTTGGATTCATATTTCAAATACAATCAATAAAGCAAAATAGTCTGTCTTAGTTCAAACTTGTTTCTTAGCAAGCCGTCTGTGCTCGCAACCAAAATATTTCCATAGCAACACAGCTGTGGGTCGCTGCGTGTTTGTTATGTACACTGCACTTGTGAACAGCAGTTTGTCGTGCTATTAGAATAACGGTGATTCCACAGATGCTCGTGTTTTGCTTTGCAGGCTGTATTTAGCTGTTGACCTTCACCTCTGTGCTGTTGCAGTAACTAAATACAGTATATTACCATTTCAGCACTTCTCAACAGATAGTCTTTTCCTGTGAGTTGCATTTAAGGCTTCACCTCAATTTCCAGATTTTCCTAATTTTACGAATTCCTGACAACGGTGTTGTTAGAGGCTGCAGATCATTCGAGACGTTTGACCGTTGATAAAGGGCCAGTTGTGGCCATTTCACGGCGATACTCTTTCAGATGGGTCGATAAGTGCCACGGACAAAGGGAATCAGGTTTGCTGACAGAACAGAGCTGAGTATCCTGACTGTGAGTGAAAGGCAAACGTGGCCTCAGCAGTAAGATAATCTGGAGACATACCTATCCATGGCCTGCGCAAGGAGACACCAGGAAGTGTATGAGGCTCCGTCACAACCACCCGCTGCAGAGCAGGCACACTTAAAACAGAAAGCACAAAAGTGCCTCACTATTCAGCACATCTCTGTTTGGTTCCTTATCCTGTTTATGTCTAGTGAGAACTCGAGGAAAGCAAATAGACCATTTGTGGGCATACTGACACTGATAAACGTTCACTGTGACCAGATTATTAGTGTTTTGAAGATAGGAATGTTCTTCAGCCTGTTGCACTCCCATGAGGGCTGTTGCTGTGTACCTTGGGGAAGGATTTGTGCTGAAAAGAGCGATGTAATACAAAGAGGACAATGGAGATGTTGCGTGGGGTCATAGCAGGGCAGAAAAGTGAGGGGGGGGGTGCAGTGTGAGCCATGCCAGGGAACAGATCAGAAAGCGGAAGTAGTATCGTTAACAAACAGAGGGAACTGTATGGGAAAGGGAAGGAATGTCGGAATGCTCTTCAGGGACAGCTTAGCTTGGTGTAGCTCGGTATTTTCAGCTTGGTAAATGCCTCTTGTTCTTCGCCTTCGAAAATGTTCCTAATCTTATAAAATAAGTAGTTCTGTCCTGCAGGTGACATTGATTGTCCTCCAGTGTTCTAATCCCTTGTGTGTTTGACCCTCCAGATGTGTACACCAGCAAACACACCGGCGACTCCACCTAACTTCCCTGACGCACTCACCATGTTCTCCCGGCTCAAGGCATCAGAAAGCTTCAGCAGCAGCAGCAGCCCCAGTATGGCATCCATGGCGACCTCTCCCCCACCACCCCCGGTCAGCTGGGGCATGACTCCACCTGTGGCCAGCCAGCAGGGATTATGGACTCAGGGCCCACCGGGCACACAGGCTCACCCTCCACCGGGCTGGCCATCTACTGTCAACCAGCAAGCAGCCGCCGAACAGAAGGCCAGCGTGGCCATGGAGGCTGAGAGATGAGGAGTAGGACTGCACAGCCCCTCTCCCTGCTTTCAATGGGGTGGTAGAAAAGGGAACGAGTGAGGTGAAAGGTGGGGGCATGGTTATAAGGAGGAGAGGGGCAGGACAGGGGCACTCGCTTTGTCCTCTCACCTTAAGTAGAGGTGGGAAGGACAGAGCGATACAAACAAGAATCCACCAAGCAACAGGGACAATTAAGGGAGGGGTGAGGTAGAGAACAGCCAATGCAAAGATAATAATAAAAAAAAAAATAGAGACGCACATTGTATTACTGAGAAAGCAACTGAATTTTCCTGGTTTTATCTTCATTAAAAATAGATGAATATGAATGGGACTATGATCGTCATGCCCAAGGATTATTTCTGATATTTTCTGAAAGATGGACATATATGTACTCTAAGGCAGCAACTTTTGTCACATTTTCTTTCAAGCTTTTATCTGGTGTCCTTTCTGTACTCGAAACATTACACAACTTGACACTGCATGAGGAGTGGAGCCCTGTTATGACTTTTTTTATTGAATAGTATTCATCACAAGCATTCATGTGTTCAGAGAGAGTGTGTGTATGTGTATGTGTGTGTGTGTGTGTGTGTGGTGCTCACACACAAACAACAGCAAGTCAGTAGGACAGTTTCCTTTATACCGTCAATACTGGGACTTTGGACTCTGCTTACCTCACTGGTCACCTGACGTTCCTCAGCCAATCAGGGAATCGCACTAGTTGAATGAAACCGTTTTTTTAAAAGCCGGATTTTACATAGGGCACCAGCCCTGCTTCTCTTCCTAATGCAGTGATGTTCTCAAAAGGTGTTAGGCTTGCTAGATACATCTGGACTCTTTTTTTTTTTTTTTTTTTTGGTCCCCTGCAATGACCAACAACTCTTTTGAAATCATGATTGAATATTTTATTGAAAGCTTTTTCAGGTGTTTGGTGTCGATCAGACTGTTTCTTAGCTGGGAAGGGGCTCAAACTTAAACTGATTAAAAACTACATAAAACCAGACTACTAGGACATGTTTGTAAGCCGACTTGCCACTTTGCATGATGTCTTCATATATAAATATATATCATATTTTGTAGTTTCTTGCTTTTTGGGGGGCTTTTTTGGGGGAAATTCTACATGATCTCCTTGTTTTGCAAAAAGGTTTTTTTTTTTTTTCGAGAACCTTCGCTCAATTCCTCCTCTGGATTCACCCGAGACAGGAGGGACAAATGTTTCAATTCAAAGTTCAGGGTAGGACTCATCCACATTTCTACAGTCTGTTTATTTTAACAAGACAAAATGAGAATGCATTTTTAAATGTTGATTTGATTGTTTCTCTTAAAAGAAGAAAAAAAAGGATAACCTTCATGAACTTACTGTCAGTAACCCATTTTAAATTTATGCCTGGGTTTATTTTCACCCGTTTTTTCTAATCAAAATTGTCTTCTGGGATCACATGTTCCTAAATGGATGTTCATGTATGTTTTCCCCTTTATGACTGTATTGATACCATTCCCACAATATTTGTGGACTACCTGATAATTAACTTATCATTGTTTGTGTTCCTAAATAAATATTGTATGTCATATGATAGTGGGAATTAATGTTTTTTTTTTTTTTTTTTTTTTTTTTTTTTAAACCTTTAGGCTTCTCCAGTCTCAGCTTTTCAGTATCCGCTCAAAAGATTTTTACAGTGTGGAATTATTGAACTATACAAATATTCCATGCGGTGATGGCAAACTTCAAGCTTAATATTCGGAGCCACCTGAACTTCTGAATTCAAACATACCGACATAGACATTCCTTTACAATCTGCTGACGCCTTAATGCTTCAAGTCAATAAGAGGAGCTGTTAGAACCCAATTCTTCTAAATAAATAGTTCACAGCTCTGGATCCTGGTAAATGTCCATGAGAGTAAACATAAAATCTAGATGGTTCCACAGAAACCGACACATACACGCCTCACATCGAGCGATCTGGTGTCAGTGAGTTCTCATCCTGGGTGTCCTCACTTAACTTCTTCACCGCACGCCAGCAGAGAGGGTGTCTTTGATTTACTGAAGCTGCTGCATACCTCTGTCCACTCCTCTACATTCTATGCTGTGTGTTGGTGTGTTTGTTTTCTTAGGCATGACTTAGAAACTGGGATGGTGCCAAGTGGATAAGTGGGGCTCTGCCAGACTGCATGAGCAGACACGTCTATGCCAGGTGAACCCTGGCCTGGACATTCACCGTAAATACTCTTTTCTCATATACACACACATGCGTGCATACCTAAGGACATTCCAGAGCATTCTTCCCTGTCCAAGCTTCTGTTTTTGACAAAGGTATTTATTGTTTAAATGTATTTTTTATTAACTTACGGTAAATGGCCAAAAGTACAGTTGTGCTCAGAAGTTTACATAACCTGGCAGAATTTGTGATGTTTTGGCCATTTTTCAGAGAATATAAATGATAACACAAAATCTTTTCTTAACACATGGTCATTTATCAAACAACTTTCATGTTCAAATCTGAAGCTTCATCATATAACCAGTTTTCTTTTTTCTTTATTTTTAATCCATTACTTATTAATCTCTCCACATCGGTGTCTCTGAATGAACTGTTACTATAGTAATGATAATATATTAGTCGGTGTGTTAATACAAAGCTGTGATCTGATTGAAAGCCAAAACTTTTCCCAGGAAGGCTTTTGTGAGCAATAATAAGATTCAACAATGATTAGATATATAAATCATTTTAATCCATTTTTAGATCTGATAGAAAAAACAATTTGTTCTGGATACTTTTTTGTACATTATTTTTAGGACATTTTTGTGGGGCAGAATAGTTGTACAACATATCTTAAACTCCTCTTATGTGCATGTCTTTGGACTGTGGAAACTGAAGTACCTGGAGGAAACCCACACAAGCACGGGGAAAACATGCGAACTCTGCACAGAACCCTCTGGCTGTAAGGCGGACGTGCTAACCATGATGCCACTGCGCCGTCCACATCTTTAAATAAAACCGTAAAATTTTGTGCAGGTTTTCAAGTTTTTATATTTTCTGGATATAGACAGATGTTAGTTACCAGGTTATCAAGTTTAAGTAATAGGTCTTCCTTCTTCTTTATTCCAAAGCATGATGCTACCACCACCATGCTTAACAGTTGGTGCAATGTTTATGGAGTTGACTCTGTCACCTTTATTCCTCCAAACATTCTCTGGCCAAATTTTACCAAGTTTTCCTCAACAAGGCTTTTTTTGTCCATGTGCTCTGCTTATTAAAGCTTGACTGTGTCAATGTAAAAAAAAATTTCACTACACCGTGACACCGGTGTTCCAGCTTCCAGTTCATGGCAGGCCTGTGCCTTAATGGTGCACCAATCTCTCTCTTTTTTTTTGGCTGCATAAAGTAATTCTGTCATGAAACATGTATTGTAGAACATTATGCAAGATTTGTGTTTTCTGCTTTTGAATTCATTTTCTAAGCTGCTTAATCCTAATTAGGGTTGCGGGGAGGCTGGCGCGCATCTCAGCCGACTCTGCTCGAAGGTGTGGTACCCTTGAACAGCTCGCCAGACCATTGCAGGGCCAACAATCATACAACCATTCACACTCACATCTAGGGGCAATTTGGAACCACCAATCAGCCTACCATGCATGTTTTTGGACTGTGGGAGGAAACCGGAGTACCCGGAGATAACCCATGCAAGCACGGAGAACATGCAAACCCCATACGGAAACAATTCGAGCCTGGGATTTGAACCCGGGACCTTCTTGCTGTGAGGCTAACATGCTAATTACCGCGCCACCGTGCCTTTTGATTGTATAAATCACATTGATTTCTACTGAATGATTATGTACATGCATTCATTTTGACTGTTCCTGCTTGGTAGCAGTTCAGAGAAATTGTCAGAAGATTGGTTACAAGCGTCCCGTGTGCAAAAGGTTAAAATCACAGAACCATCACAGGGCACCTACACAAACACACATGAACGCCTGCATACATGTCCACACAAACACACACAATCACTCGCATGAACGCACGAATACATGTACACACAAACACACACACACACAATATAATGGAACCATCACACCCACTGGCAGGTTTCTATGAGGTGGGAGGAAACCCAACAAGGCACGAGGTGAACATGTCAAACTCCACATATACAGTAAGCCGAGCTCAGGATTAAATCCTCACATGTAAGGGGCAGCAATGCTACCTGCTCACCATAATGCCACCCTCGACTCGAACATTTTTGTAGTCAGTTGAAATTGTATTCATAGATGAAGTCCACAGAGTTTCCCACCCCCTAGTGTTTTAATACAGGGAAGAGTGTTATGTAAGCAGCCAGCCCCTCATCCTTTCACTTCCTATTTGGGTGGGGGATGAATCGACAGCATGGGCACCTCACTTCACGTTGCCAAGGGGACAAGGCCAAGTTAGAATCTCTGTTCACTGTTCCTGTGTAAACATGAGGCTTGTGGTGTATAAAAGAAAAATGATGCTGTGCTGCATATAATCATAAATGTGAGTGAGGAGACAGCAACTCTCCTCTAGGATGAATCAGAAACTGTGAGAGTGTGTTGATACCGAATGTCAAACTGCAGAGTGAAGCAGCAGCTGAATGAAAGGCAGTGAGTCAGCAGGAAGTGAAAGTCTCAGGGTGTGCTATGATCACTGTGCTCTGTCATATGAGCAGTGGATTATAAATGAGCTGGTTTAAGTCCTGGACTCTAACACTAGGGCTAACACTAACCTTTATCCTAACGCACAGTCCTAACACTATCCCTATACACTCCATCCCTACAGGTAAACAAATACGCTTTTGGCTCAATAGCTGGAGAAAATGTTGGAAAACTTCAAAATCAGAACAGGCCGAGTTTCTTATGATCCTCATGATGACGTTGGGTAGCTTCAGTCTGCAGTTAAACTGGAAATCCGAACCCAGGATACCCACATATGATGCGATGGTATTTTCTCATGCATTGATGTAAATTTTTTTGACATACTGTATTAATCCTGCAAGGGAAATTTTGGCTCTGCATTTAACCCATCCAAAGTAAGCACACACGCACGGAAACAGTGAGGCTAAGGTTTGGGGGTCAGCTCACTCCCCCCGCCGCCACACAGTTTTCCTGCTGGTCCAGCAACTTTTAGGGTCCAAAACCTGCCTCTCCAACCATTAGGCCACGACTGCCCACAAACAACCAAAACCTCAGAATGAAACAATTAAGAGCAAACATTGACCTTTGAACTGTAGCAGTGTCACTCATGTTGTATTATATAAAGTGTGGAAATACTTTGAGTAGTTGATACATATTAAACAATGCAAACAAATAAACTGTTTGTTAATGTGTAAATACTAGCCTACACCCCCTAGGCAATATTACAGATTGTGATCTACAGTACATCGTTAAATCATCACAGACAACCTCTAAAAAGTTGTCGAACTGCTCTTTCAACAAACGAAGATGTTGATATTTCTCTTCATCAACTTCAATTTCACTTTCACTTTAAATCTGATTGAAAGCTTCCAATTCATCCCTCTTCTGGTATACGGGATGATCCCAGTAAGCATGCGTTCCCTTTCTCTGTTGTTTTTGGTAGTTTTTGATTATTCTCTTCTTGAAGAAGAAATTCTCCCATAAGAAATGTTGGAATTTTTCAAAGACGGCACAACAAAAAATGCCAGACTAGAGTTCCGTATAGGTGGAATCTGCAAGCACACGTTCTGCATACAGTGTGTACATAACATAACGCATTCTACATACTGTGCTTTACTGTATGTCCTGTGTGAGGACGTACTCCAGCACCTGTCTGTTCTTGCATACCTGATTGAATGCATCAGTTCATTTCTGAGTTTAAAATGTGTGTTACAGCAGGGAGATCCCCAAAGTGCACTAGAGTCTGGAGTTTATACCTATACAGATCTGTTTATAATCAGTGTCTATCTCTGTGTGTCAGACATATGAGGATTTGTTTGAAGGTTGAGTTTGTTGAGACTGAACAAGACACAGGTCTGAAAGTGTGAGAGAGTGTGTATGCATAAAAATATGAGACAGAGAGCAGTGTATCATTCTTTGCATGTGTCTGTATGCAGATGACAATAGTAGTGCCTGATTGGTTCTTTCTATCCCTCCCCAAACACAATCTTTGCTCCTCCTTTCAGCAGATACAAACAGCCAGATTCACAGACAAACCAGCACAGCTGCACCACACACACACACACACACACACACTAGTCTTACTATCCTTGTGAGAAATACTTGTGAAGACACATAATGAAATATATACATGTACACACACACACACACACACACAAACACACACACAAACACACATAAATATATATATATATATATATATGAATAATTGTATGATCGCAGTGACTATGAAAGGTCATTTTTGAAATTTTTCTTTTAGCACAAATTTTGAATGGATGATGCCACTTAAAAAAAAAAAAAGACAGTAGCTCAGTGATTAGCACTGCCATCTCACCGCGAGAAGGTTCTGGCTTTGAATCTAACAATATTTGGGTAGAACAAACATAGATGTCAAAGCATCATGATAGAAACTTCAAAACAATTGCCTTGAAAAGAGAAAATGCGCAACAAAACAAATGAAAAACAAACAAGTGGAAACAAGTAAATATATGTTATAAATGGGATTTACACATAGAATATGAAGATTTAGAATATACACATAGAATATGAAGATTTAGAATATACACATAGAATATGCTGATTTCTAAACAGAAGGAAATAAGGTTACAGTGGGCTTAAGAAAAGCAATCGTGGATGATTAGATGAAACTTATAATGAATCTACATTAGCAAAGGAAATGATGGCGGATTTATTGTCTGGTGAGGTTTTAATTAAGTTATAAAGAAAGTTATGAAAGTTATAGAGTGTCTGAAGAATCAAATTCCCCTACTCAGTTGTGATATGACACTAACATTAACACACACACACACACACACACACGCATACATGGAAAACAGGCTTTAATTACTTACTGATAGATGGATAGTAGATTA
>JAQMYF010000021.1:27280885-27291528 GCA_030014195.1 Neosilurus mollespiculum
TATATGTATTATGTGTGTATGTGTGTGTGTGTGTGTGTGTGTGTGTATAAAGCAAAGCGTGATAAAGCTTTTCACAGGAGAGGCAAAACAAGACTAGGCTAGCAAACAGATCACATCTTAATTTGAATAATGATGGTGGAAATTAAAAATAAATTTCCATTAAAAGAGTGTAAACTGCTATTTGAGAAAGTTGAAACCAGCTTAATGTAGAATACTGTTTTCTTTAGTATGAGTCCAAGTTCATGCCTTGAAGGATTCAGGCCATTATATAAGCCTAAGGAGGAGCACCAGCTAGCTGTACTAATTGCGATTTTGTTGTTGTTGTTGATAATGATGATTAGATAATTATTTCTTTAATTTTGAGTGGTTCCAGGATTCTCCCCGACTTGATCTGGGAAAAATTTTCCTTTAAGTGAAGTTGAGGAATTTTTCACGAAGACAGAATGTTCAGTTATTCAACAAAAATTGTTTTGTGTCATTTTGTGATTTGTTTATTTTCAAGAAATAAAAAAAAAAGCTGGATAAACAATCTCCAAGTGTGGTAATTACATAATTTTTGCCAAAGGATGTATCTGCTGATTCTGATTGGACAACTCTGATTGGAGAAACTCAGGGTTGTTTTTCTGACTCCCAGATTAAGCCCTGCCCAATGTGACATCATCACCAAGGGTCATGTTTGGCACATGTGTCTAGTGTTGAGAAAAGAGAAGTTGGTTGGGTGTGTGTATACACAAGCTGACAAACAAAGGAGGGAGGTTTAAAAGAGAGAGAGAGAGAGAGAGAGAGAGAGAGACTAAATCCAGCATTAGGGTCTTTTACACAGCTTTCTTAGTTAATGATGAACCTTCATACTTGTAATCACTAAGTGTTTTCACATTTATTTCAATCATCTGCTTTTCTTAAGCGCGTTGTGTTAAAATAAACTGTTAGTAATTACACAGGAGCAGTGGTTAGAAACAAAGGGTAAAACGTAAAGGGGTAAAGTGAGGCGAGGGAGAGGTAGACACATTTCTGGCTTGTGTGCGTCAGGCTTTTCGTTCCCCTCCCATTACTCATAGTGAAGAGCCAGCTGCTCCCACTGCAACAGGAAGTGGCTCTCAATGTTTTCATTCACGCATATGTTCTCTTTCTCTCTCTCTCTCTCTCTCTCTCTCTCTCACACACACACACACGCTTGCTGAGGTCTGACCAACACACTCTGAACTTCTGATTTTTACCAGCTGGGATTTTCTGTTAAACTAGAAAGGAAAGAGTTATAAATGCACTCATTATACCTCACCAGTAAAATAAATAAGTAAATAAATAATACAGTGTACCAGTTTGCCCAGTTCTTCCTTGGTTTTTGACAGCTGGTAGACAATCAAACCATGCTTGATTTTTCAACAGAGCTATTTTATTTTTGTTATATTACCCTTACACTTACATGATCTATTTAAATGATGTGTGTTATGTGTGTGAGGCTGCTAACTAGCAACAGTCGTTAGGTCTTCTGGTTAATATTTTAGTGTTGTGGGAATGCAGTGTTCCCACACAGCCAGGCCATGTGCTGCTCTCTCCTCACACTCACCTCCCTGAACAACACTGACCTCTAGGGATCAGGACCAGGAAAGAGCCTTCAAAACCTTTCACTGATCTACTGAAGTCTTTGACTTGGTCTTAATCCAACATGTCACAATTTTCATAACTTTTCATTTGACTTGAGCTTGTATATACACGACCTGAAACTACACAGACTTGAAGATGAGAGATACGGACTCTGGACTGAAAAGATTTTACTGAATTTTGCATGGTCTGACATGTACACAGGACAAGAATATATGTTTCTTCAACAAGAACTCAAGTGAAATTCACAATGGAACGTACTCCAGCTATGTTACTATAGCCTCTTTCAATCACATTCTGTTAAAAGAAATAAAGAGGCTCCTCCTGAGCACCATTCTTCAAAAACACACCTTGGATAATAGGGCACAATGATGACACTCAGGGTAAGTGACTTTGCACTGGTACAAAGTGTATCTCTAAGTGTATCTGATTTTCCACTACACAAATCCAAACTATTTCATTTTATTTCATTTTTTAATCTTTTGAATTGTGATTTAAATTCTGTGGCATCTTGCAAGAACCAGATAACCCACTTGACCATTAAAAGTGAGTCCAGTGCACTATTCTAGACCTTAGGCATCATAGTACACTCTATAGAATTGTTAGAACGGTATTAGTTCATTCAAAGGACAATAGGTGTCACTAGCAGTTCAAAGCATAACGAAACTTGTCAATTTCCAAGCAAGAAGCAGATAACCCACAATTTCAAGTTGGTGGCACCAACGAAAAGGCCACACTGCAACAAGTTCTTTGTCTTTTAACAATGTTTTAAGGGAGATTGAGAAAGGTAAGTTGAGCAGTTTATTTATCTATCATTCAATTGACACTTTTCTGATTACTTTGACCGACCATAAAACACTAAAAATTCGGAAGTAAGAGGCATTTTTGTATGGAGTTTGATGTGGGTTTTTGGGCAATTGCAGGAAAAATCTTTAATTTCAGGATTATTGTTGTATTCTATTGATTAAAAATAAATCCTTGGGTCATTATAGATTTGCTAAGAAAATCCCAGATTGGGACAAATATTACTTTACATAAATTTTGCACAATGTTCATCTCATAGAAAGATACCGTTTCCCTCAACTTGTTTTTTCTAAAAATGAACATTTTGTGGGTTGTCTGGTTCTTGCATGGTGCCACACAATTATTTCATTTGATCAGCTCCAAATTATCAGCTCAAATCCAGAAACATTTGCTTGATTTCTGAGCATTACATGCTGGCTAATCAAACTTTAATGATAATAATAGTATACGCACTCACTCATCTGCTTAAACCTTCTAGGGTCACACGGAGGCTGATGCTGATCTCAGTTGACACTGGGTGAAGGTGGGGTACATCCTGAACAGCTCACCAGACCATCGCAGGGCAACACACACAATCAACCATTAACACTCACACCTAGGGGCAATCTGGAACAGACAGTTAGCCTATTATACATATCTTTGGATTGTGGAAGGAAACCAGACTATCCGGAGGAAACCCACGCCTGCATAGGGAGAACATAAAAACTCCACACCAAAATGGCAGTGCCCAGGAGTCGAACACAGGACATTCTTGCGGTGAAGTGGATGTGCTAACCACAGTGCCACTTTGCCACCCTAATAATATTATAAATAATAGTGATCTATAATTTTGTAAAAATTCGCAATAAAGATAAAATTCTTTGTATTAGAAGTATGAATGCAGTCTTGGACGCTTCTAATTTAGACTGGAAAAGTACTCTCTGGAAATCTTTCCAGACACCATCCTTCTAGAAAGTTGAGAATAGCAGTCCACTCCTCTTTCAGGCAGCTCTGCTTATCTTTCCCATTTTATGTACGCAATTTGACTATGAAAATACATTCAAATTATTTCGGCACAGGTACTCGACCTCATGCTGGCACCATTACAGACCACAACAAACACAAACAAATGTGGACACTGAAACATCTAAGCCTCTGCATGTCACATTTCTTGAAATTTGTTTTCCAACATGAGACGTGATGTGGTATCTCATACCTGTTAACCACAGGAATATTCCAAAATCAGGAAAAAGGAAATAACTGACTTCATCCAGTAAACAGGGAAAATATCAGGCCTCAGTGTGAAATAATGAGAAAACTAATTTGTTATTAAAATGATGAGCATAAAGGGGTGTAGAGCATATACATGATACAAGTTTATTAGAGAGGCTTAACCTGGAGTGACAGGGACTCACTGGTACATCATGCCATTATTTGGTAATGCCACTGTTTATTTCTCAACTGAATTGAAATGCTTTCATTGATTTCCAAGAACCAATCCTGAGTGTAAAATATTTAAAGCAGGCTGTTTAGAGTAATAAACTAGAAGTGATCTACATTCATTTGCATGTTCGGTCTCGAAAAAGGACTACACAGGAACCATCTGAATAAACCAACATTGGGACTGTTTTAATAAAGCTCTCAGTTTATGTTCTGTACAGACGATAAAGACTCTTCATCAAGGCGAAACATTACAGGTCGGTGACAGATGACCATTTCAGTATTCTGGTCTGGCAGCGAACCGTGAGGAATGACGATGCTTGTGATACACGAGGAGGACCAGATAGAGATGGACTCCACAGAGATGTGGTACATCATGACTCGAAAGCAGCAGCTCCAGAGTCGGCGGGCTCTATTGCTGGAGCTGCAGGTGTTCCTAAAGAAAAACAACTTCAGAGAAGGTAACCAGGCCATGTGATGCCACAAAAACCCATAAGTGAAGGAAACTGTCTGGATCTCATACCCAACTTAGAAAGAGTCAAATGAAAAGCTGATTTAAAAAAATGATTTTACTTTGTTTTTTGCAAAAACTGTATTGCTGTTCTACATAACCTCTATAACATAGAGGTCATAGAATTTATTTTTGTAGAGGGGTGTTTCACTTTTCACACTTTTATTTGACTGACTCTTGCATGATTGTTTTAGTTGGGTTTTAGTCATTAATGCAGATAAATCTGTGGCCCCATGCATGAACCTGATAACCTACATGCTCCCAAAATGTTAGCTTGATATGTCTAACAAATTCCCCCAGTATCATTTTCTGATTAATAGGAGACATACGAAGCCATCATAATCCTAAAACCCATGTTTGGTTGACTGACCAGAATGTACAGATCATTGTATTCAGATTAAGTCTTCTCTTTTTTTGATGAATCTGTGGGTTATCAGGTTCATGCATGGAGCTAGAGAAATGATTCTGTAGTAAGTAATGTTGCCACGCCACAGGTCCAGAGTCCCCACTTTCATCCAGAGCTCAGGTTACTTTGTGTGGAGCTTTCTATGATCTCACCATGTTTGTGTGGAGTTCCTTTGGGTTTGCGGTTTTTATTTTCAACCTCTGCATCTTACTATGCTACGCTAGATTGCCCTTAGGTATGAATAATTATATAAACTCGTGTGAGCATGGAGCTTTCTAACAGACTAATGACCCTTCTTGCACGTATTCCTGACTCGCTGCCAGGATAAGCGACTCTTAAAACGAAGTTTTATTCTGTACATTTCAGATGAAATAAAACAGTGAACAGGATCACAGTAACCTGGTTCACATCTGTGACACCCAGCTCTGAGTCTGTGTTTTAGATCAACATGATATTAATAGTATTAAATTTTAGGAAGTTTCACTCCAAAAGATGACCAGGGACTGTGTGAGCTGAAGCAAATAGAAAAAGAGCTACAGAGCCTATCCGAGAGAGAGAAGGAGCTGAAAAACACAAAGTGTTTGCAGAAAAAACAATCCACCAACACGGAAATTACAGAGGAGTCATCTGCCACTGGTATGTTTTTATTACTACTGTTTAAGGGTGCAGTCTGTGTGTATATAAATCTAAATAATTCTACAAAATTTAACTATGTCCTGGAAATTCAGGCACACCTAATGAAAAACATATATAGAACTTTGTGTGTTAAACACGGTGGCAGAGTAGTTGGTACTTCTGCCTCACAACAAGGTCCTGGGTTTGAGCTCTGGGTCTGGTGATTGTGTTTGTGCGAAGTTTGCATGTTCCCACTGTACTTGTGTGGGTTTCCTCCAGGTGATCTGGTTTCCTCCCACAGTCCAAAGACATGTGGCTAATAGCTAATTGGAATTGTTGATTATTATTCATACAAAAGATTTTCTCGTTTCTGATTGGTAAAAAGCCATCGAATAATTCTTGGTATTGCATCTTTGCCATGGGATAACTGAATTATTGCAGTTGCCATCGGATAAGTTGAATGAATACTGCACCACTGGCACACACAAAGAGGCTTTCTACTTTGAAAAAAAATCAAATGAATAAAAAACAATTACAGAATTCGGCTTTCATACGATAGAGAATTACTCTGCATTCGGCCTCAACAGATAAACCCTCAACTGAATAATTTTCCATACACCTCAATCAATAACTGCTTATTGTCCCTAGGTGTGAGAAAAACTTAATTGATCCCAGGAAAGAAATTAATTGAAAATGAAATCAAAGTGAAGGATTTAGGAGTGATATGC
Source organism: Neosilurus mollespiculum (assembly GCA_030014195.1). Taxonomy (NCBI): domain Eukaryota; kingdom Metazoa; phylum Chordata; class Actinopteri; order Siluriformes; family Plotosidae; genus Neosilurus; species Neosilurus mollespiculum. The sequence continues at coordinate 27,286,971 of JAQMYF010000021.1, forward strand.
TGAAGGATTTAGGAAGTTGGCATCTGTTAGAGTATTCTGAATTCCCTGTACATACATGATGGTGGAGTGGTAAGCATGCCCACCTCACAGTCAGAAGGTCCTGGGTTCGATTTCTGGCGTTGGGGGTTTCTGTGTAGTTTGCATGTTCACCCTGTGCTTGTATGGGTTTCCTCCAGGTATTCCGGTTTCTTCGTACAGTCCAAAGACATGCACATCAGGCTTACTCTCTGTTCCCAGTTGCCCCTAGGTAATTTCAAATGTTCCAAACTGCTCCTGGGTGCGAGTCTGAATGGATGTGTGTGTTGCCCTCTGATGGTCAAATGTTCAGGGTGTACTCCGCCTTCGCCCAGTGTCAGCTGAGAGGGCACCAGCCTCTCCACAACTATAGGAAGAGTGAGTGAGAGTAGATACACTAGGGGTGGGGTCGGGTAGAACAGGCAGGCTTGTCAGGGTTTACATTGCAATTGAAATGTGCTTGCCAGACAGCAACCAGATTTTTGCCAAACGTAGCACCTCCAAAAAAAACATACAATATACAAACATTCTCGCCTTTAGGGTGTATGACGATCTGAATTTCAAGAGTTTCATCAAAAAAATTGAACATAACGCAGAAATGTTGCTCTTTTCATTCCAGCCCAGAGCCCATCTGCTCAAGAGTTGAGCTCCACATCATCTGAACCAGGTACTGCAGTGTCACCTAAAAACTCTAATATTTGAAAAATGAGGGTAGCACAGACACTCAACAGTGATTTCCTGCCACAGTGGTGGTGGAGGTGACGGACCTGTCATTTTCTCCAGCTATGGTGCAGTGTCCCACCTGCCAGCAACACGTTATCACTGAGATTCAGCACAAAGTGGGCAGATCCTCCTTTCTCCTCTGCTATCTATCTGCATTTCTGGGGTGAGTCACTACATCTAATTATGTCTAAAAAAAATCTACTGAGGTGACTGCTCACAAAGAATAAGGCATTTCATGTGAACACGGTAAAAGTAAGTCCCTTTCTGCTGTACACATTAAACAGTGGTGCTTCTGTTCAACCCGCCACTCGATGCTTGCAGCTGTGTAGGTGGATGCTGCCTGTTGCCCTTCTTTCTCAACTACTTTAAGGATACCTGCCACTACTGTCCCTCCTGTCACTCGGAAATCCAGATCGTCCCTCGGATCTAAAGCCTACACTGGACATACAGCTGTCCCCAAAGTCCTGATCTGATCTGTACGAAAGATATACAAGCTGCAATCAAAGTTCTGGGTCTGTTCCTGTTGTGAAGCAGTATGCAAGCTGTTTTGAGGGCCATATGCGGTTCAGGAGGCACAGAACATCATCCTCCAGTGACATCCTGAAATGTGAATACTATTCAAAGCACCTTATCGGACTCTAATCGGACTTCATTGCCATAGACGTGCAGAAGCATTTAAAGGGTCTCCACTACAGTCTACAAATGCACACATGCCAGTCACAAAAACGCACGTCACAATGTTGGCAGCAGGATGCAGAGTTATGTCGCAAACTGACTCACAAGAGTTACTGCTTGCTCCATCTGCACGTGTATGACCAAGACACGCACCATTTATTCGCTACAGGAGCAGTTCTGCAACTTTTTATTGTACCAGCACCTCATATGGCTTTAGGACGTTGGACATTGAGGACTGATGACCTCACTGAAGCTTATTGGACTTTACAGATTTACACTCGATATTGCACTATTTGTTGTATATTTGATAGCACGGCATAGTATATTGCCAAATATTTAGAAAATATTAACATTTAATTTATAGTGTTATCATTGATGAGTTTTGAGTTTTCACAAATGCACTTTGTAAAAATACAATAAACAAATTTTGTGATGACAGTTGTAACTAGACACTACTACTGTAGTCTGTTTTTAGGCTCAGTATTTTAAGCAAGGCAGCATTACCAACAATAGGGTTTTAACTTCCTCTAGGATTTGATTTGCTTAGACATAGTATATCTGGGAATGGTCAGTTTCATGCAGTCACATAAATTCTGTACTGACTATACAGGCTACTGGAAAGGCAAATAAGATGAGTTGGTTAATCTGATAATCAAATGAGCTGGTTAATCAATACTGAACGCACAACAAAATATTGTGTATGCAGCAAATATGACCACATAAATATCCAGAACAAATAGTATTAGACTTAACTCTACCAAATTAATGTGAATATTGTAGAATATACACATTTTCTGTTTTGTATCATTTTGTTCTAGAGACTGTAAATAGATATTTGTTGTAAAAGCAGCGGGGGAAAAAAAAGTCAATAAATAAAACAAACAAATAGACTTTTTTGTACTTCATTCCTCTGGTATATTTGAGAGATTCTGAAACATTCTCTACAACAGTATGTTCACAATACAGCAAAGTGAATTGACACATAACAGCGTATGTATACTCATATCTTTTAAAACTATTCACAAAATAGAGCTCATGGATGCGCTAAACATGTATAAAAATATGTATTACATCCATTCAAATATGTACACAATGTGCAAAACGTATGGCATACAAATGATGAGTGCTCCTCTGTTTGGAGGATGTAGAGAAGTGGTAGTCATCAGGTTGATCACCCAGTGTAGTCACCACTGATACTTTACACATTAACAATGTCGATAAAAAGAATTACAATGGAAAATAAAGTCCAGCAGTAGAAAATGGGACCAGATGATTGGTCAAATAAAAAGACTAACAATTGCGCAAAAAAATAAAATAAAATAAAAAGCAACGAATTATGGGTTGGCTCCACAAGACCACTGGATTTAAAAAAAGAGAGAGAAACTGGAAGTCTGCACTTGTCCACTTAAAAAAATGTAGGAAAAACATGTTGATCGGCCAGCTGCCTAGTTCATGTGCTCAGCACGGAGTCACGGAGGCTAAATTTCATCATCCATGCTGAGCTTTAGTATCCCCAAACAGATTAGGCGTTAATGCAAACAGTAACTTAATAAGTCCAAAGCAATATGCTAAACTTTACTACACATTACAGTAGTGTAATATCAAATTAAAGATGTAGTTATTGCTTTGCAGTTGAACTGACTGGAACTCTAGCCTCTTCAAGTTTTGTACTGACATGCTTTAAAAGCAAACGTCATTAGCGTTAGCCTACTTTACAGTTTGATTCCGCTCGCTAAATACATTACCAAAACAATTCATAAACCACTTACATGAAATGGCATTATGCGTTATTTATTTGGCCTCTTTGGTAATTATTTCATAAATTTATGCTTCAGTATCAGCCCCGGCCATCAACAGTATAATGGCAACGCATCACTGAAACATACCACGCATTAATCCATTCCCATATCTACAAGATAAGACTCATGTTTGGCATCATTTGGATACTGGAGAGGCCATGACTTGAACAATGTGTGGGGTGAACAGTACGAAGCCATGATGCAGGTGCCTTAGGCATGAGCCACTTTGATTAAATGTGTTAAGTGAAACAGCAAAACCAAAAATGGCTGATAAAAATCACACTCCTAAAAAAAAAAAAAAAAAAAAAAAAAAGCTGTATCCGTGAAGGTGCTCTGATGCAAAATGATTGTTTAAATCAGGATGAAACATTCATCACTGCAGGTAAAAGTGCCATACAGTCGGTATTTAAAAATAATTTCACAAACCGACATATTTAAAATAAATTCAGGTCAAATGTACTGTTACTAGCTTTAGATACTTTGCTAAGCCAGCAGTCGGTTATTGCCTCTTACGGAGTCTGATATCGGATCATGGATCCAGACAAAATGTTTATTTAAAAAAAACATTTGGGAAACATTTGTCTTAGAGCTATAACTATAATATAACATTCCTGATAAGTGAGGCAACTCTAGAAAAACACAACTCAATAAATAGAGTTTGGTCTCGGAGAGATTAACCCGGCGAACTGCGTGAGAAGCAAGTGTGATTTGCAACTGAACTAAAATCAAATAATTGTACAGAAAGTGTTTCAGCTGATTAAAATCACATAGATCACAGAATCACTTGTAGTTGCATGCTGCCGAGGTATTTCTTCTTTTCTTTAAATCACATACTTTTCACTTAGGCTGCCATTATTAATTGATTGATTGTTTGTCTGTTTGGTTTTTTTTTTGTTGCTCTTTTGTACTGTGTGCAGAGCAGTATTAGAATGGCGGCACAGTAATACATTAAACAATGAAACACAGACACAGCAATACATACCCCCCCCCATACACACACACACGCGCAAAGACAATAACGAGGCACAGACAAAAGGACAGACACATCATCAAAAGGTGCAGACACAACTGAGGGCCTTACAGGATCCAAAAATGGTCATTGGTGAGGTTATGAAGGAATGGGTACATGAAACCACTAGAGAATGCATCCTTTTCATTCTCAATAAACGGACACGAAGCTGCCGAAATGTTTACCATGCACTGTCTTCATGATTGCAAAATATGGTGCGTGAATATCTTAAACACAAATGGCTTAAAAAAAAAAATAAAACACAGAGAGAGAGAGAGAGAGAGAGAGAGAGAGACAGAGAGAGAGAGAGAGAGAGAGAGAGAGAGAGAGAGAGAGA
>JAQMYF010000021.1:27291628-27304500 GCA_030014195.1 Neosilurus mollespiculum
AGAGAGAGAGACAGAGAGAGAGAGAGAGAGAGAGAGAGAGAGAGAGAGAGAGAGAGAGAGAGAGATGGAGTCACCTGGACCTTCGCCTCTCACATTTGAACTGTCATTAACAATGTGAAGCTTCACACAGCCACAGAACTCAAGAGCTCCTCCAGGCCCAGGTGTGTCTGAAAACTCAAAGAGAAGGAAATCACTAGGAGTTGCACAATGAGCCCACATCACCCGAACCTTGTGTAAATAACAAGTCTATACATGTCATAGTTTTAGGCTACATGAATGCCCACTGTTCTTAGTGTCAGCTGTCACTTAGTTCATTTCCTACAGCAAGGCTGACACTCCTGTTCTAGAGTGTTCTAGCACTGAAAACTTTTACATCTATCGCATTCAACTCGCCAGCTATTTAGCAGGGTTTTCATGAGCCGAATTTGGTGGCCTGAAGAGAGAAAACAGAAACCTTCGAAGAGCTGTGCCCTTCAGGACTAGTGTCCGACACTCGCATGCTCATTAAAAAAAAGCACTGTGTCTTATTCAGATTTGTTTCACAACAAAGCGATATATACACACACCACCCCACTTGGCATTATACTCCATTATAATTATATCTTCATTGTACATTCAACCTCTGTAGCTGTTCGAGCACTGGCCTGGAACACCAGACGACATTCCTCATATGTTATTATTGACGTCAAGTGCCTGACACTCACCATCACACACACCCTCATATACACACAAAGAAATACTTCCACACATGATTCACCTGACACCACAGAACTATTTTCTGTGCAACTGCTCCCAGACTCGACATGATTGATGCAGAAATCTATCTAGTGAATGTATACAGGGTACTCAAGTGAACAGGTGAACTCGGGTTTGAGTGTCGTGATCCATTTTTTTCTTGACAACCAATGTTGGTGTCAGTGCATTAATTAATTTTTAAACAAATTAGTATGGAGTCAAAAACATTCAGAACAGGTTCCTTCCCTGGTCTCTAAAACTAGCTAAAATTGGCCACAAATGTATTTCTAACTTGTGCAGAGAACAACTGAGTCAATGGCACATGACTATGAAGAGATGGGCTACTGCACCAGATGTAGCCCATGGAAGGCCCTTTGTTCCTCTAATGCCATATTAGGTCATTAGTCTGAATGATGAATGAGACAAACCACCGTGCACTACAGCACAAGAGTAGAGGGAACCTCTCACGTCTTCTACCGAGTGAATCTGTGATTTTGTTCAAGGAGAGACCCTGTGGAGACACACTGCTGTAAATAAACTTATCCCTCCTCTCTCTCTTGCGCTCTCTTTTGCAAAAGCCCAATCACAAGAGTGTGTGTTTGTGTGTGCACACACTCACTAGAGAGTGAGTGTGTACAGTGCTATCAGTCCCAGTGGAGCTGCAGGTCAGGGGTGTCAAGGAAATCGGAGCCGATCCCCAGTGGATCGAGGGGTCCGACGAACCTTGGCATGGTCAGGTCCAGCCACTCCATGCTGTCCATGCCCGCGTCCTGCAGGCTGAAGGAGGAGGAGGAGGACAAGGGTGCAGGCGCATCACTGAAGCTCAGATCAGATGTGTCCATAGGGGAGTGGGGTTGCTCCAGCAGTTGGCTGTGTAGCTCTTCTAGAAGCCCCAGAGTCCTGTGCTCTGACTCGCCCCCCAGTGTGCCCTCCAGCAGCGCCTCCAGCTGGTTGTCTGAGGCCAGAGAGGCCAGGCTGGGCATGGGCTCCACCAGCAGTGCCGGAGGCGGTGCCATCTGCACCTGAGCAGGGGGCCGAGACAGGGCAGTGTTGACAGGTAAAGTGGTGATGTTGGCGGTGACTGGCATCAGCTTAGGCGCAGATGGTTCCTGCTGACTGAATGGGGTGATCTCTGTAGGGGCAAAACAACATTCAACAGAAAGCACAAGGTTAAAATACCTAAAAAACAAAAAAAACATGGACTTTCTCCACTGAAGTCACTGGCACAATACTGATATTCGGTCACAGCCTGCTTTTCAGTCTAATCTCTATCTGTAACAAATGTGTGATATCTGCAGACAAGAACCTACATATTTTACATCATAGTATGCAGTGCTGTGTGGAGTTGTTTTTCCATCAAAGATTTTAAACTGAAGGTTTTTCACAGTTCCCTAGCAACTTCCCTACTTCTCCAAATTACCACGTCTGTGTCTATCAGGTTAAACAAAGGTGGGCACACAATTATCACACTCTCTTCAGCATTTTCAGTTGCCGAATTTATAAAATAATGTTTTCCTCTCCAGAGTTTACAAATTAAGCTGATGGTTTCTGCTAATCTGAAGAATATTTATTTGTTATCCATATACATTCTGTTCCTGGATATTTAAGATTAAAATGTCTCTTCTGATCACCTTCATGACTTTACAGGGATAATATGATTATTATTTAATTAATAGCATCATACACTATATATCCAAAAGTTTATAGACACCTGACCCTCACACCCATCTGAGAACCATTAGTCTTTACTGTTATAGTGTAACAATACTACATATTTAACTTTTTTGACCAAAGAACTATTGGCTGACAGAACTATTACTTCCTTATTGAAGGAAATTGGTCAACTTTATCTTGCATGAGCGATGAACACATCAAACCACACCTTAGTCAACCACAGCAGGCACTTATCAGAGTGAAGTACCTACGCGGACATCCCTAGGTCCCGTAGGATTCACAAATTGCACATGCGTGGTGCCCCATGGCCCCATAGTTGATGCAATGAATGTACAGTAATCATATACTTTAACAGGGGTGGAATTTAGCAAAACTAAGATAGTGGCCAACAGGACTAGTGAAATTAAACTATTAGTCCTCCTTCATATTTACTGATCAGGAACACTATATCTTCTTTGCCTATTGGATTTGTCTGGCCACCAGCAGGATGATTTGCTAGCTAAATTCACTTGACCTACAGATTTTTGACTCGCCACGGGCCAGCGAACTAGTGTTAATTTCTACCCCTGCTTTAAAAGCTCTCGCGGGAAACATAAAAGGAGTCGGAGGGTCGGATTTAGCCCTTGGGCCTTAAGTTTGGCACCTGTTATAGGGAAACTCCCATTTAATTAATTAAAAATATTGTCAACGTGTATATGTTAAGGCACCCAAGTCTTAAAAAAAACACTCAAGGTATCTTTTTCATTCAGTGCATCAATTAAAATCGACAGAATTCTTTTGACCTTCCTGACTGAGTACCTTTAAGTCAGTTTGGGTTAAATTCACATTACAGAGTACCTTTTGCTTATGGGAATTATGGAAATACACAACAGACATGGCTAATTCATTTCATGTTAACAAATGATGGCATGTTCCTTTAAACTATGAGCACATACCTCCACTTTCTATGAGAATATCAAACAGATCATCCATCTGCTGACTGGTCGCTGTCGGAAGCTGCACCACAATAAAATCAGAACAGAAACAGTGTTGGTGTGAGTAACAGCAGCAGATGGACTCCGCAGTGTGTTTGTGTCGAGGTGCATATAAATATGAGATGAGACCTGTGTGACGGCAGCTGCTTGCAGGCGGCGGGTCTGTTTAACAGCATCCTCATAAGGAGGTGGCTCTCGGCTCTTAGGGGCGTGACTGAATGATGAGGGTGGCAGGATGAAGGCATTCGAGACCTGAGAGGGTGACTAACACAACACGGCTACTTGTACACATCCCAAAAAAAAAACAACAACAAACCAGCACTGAAATACCTCATGTAAATGGCAGTTCCTTTACCTTATGCAGAGGGCCGTTGGTGAGGGAGGGTGCTACTGGGGCAGTCTGAGCAGACCGCATATTCTCTGGGGAGCTGCTCAGGAAACAGCGAGGCATCTCCAGACTTGCCTGATTTTCAATGGCACCAAACTGAAAAGCAGACCCAGCAGAGCTACACATAGGCAGGGTCTGTGCAAAAACACAGCAAGGTATAAGGCAACGACACAACCAATTATCATATATTCCTAACACAAAAAGCATCTGTTAAGCAGTTACAGATATGCTGCCCACTAACCGCCCCAATATACCACCATTAAAAGACGCTTTGGTAAGAGGGCTCAACTAAGGGCATGTGATAGTAGATAATGATGAAAGGCATCCTACCATTCAGTGAAAGTACTATCAGTGCTTCTTTCTATTCCTGAGATCTGTTTACATACAAGGCTGACAACCAAACTGAGGCCAGGACCACAGGCATGCTCACTCACTGGGCGCCTGGCACCGGCGAGCATGTTCTGATATTACTCGGGTAACTCTAGCACAGCTATACCAGACACCAAGCATCAATCTTACTTATGTAGGGCAGTGGTGGCTTAGTGGTTAAGGCGATGGGATACTGATCCGAAGGTAAGCGGTTCAATCCCCACTATCATCACTGTTGGGCCCTTGAGCAAGGCCCTTAACCCTCAATTGCTCAGTTGTATAAAAATTATAATTGTAAGTCACTCTGGATAAGATCATCTGCCAAAATGCTGTAAATGAAATAAATGATAGATGACTCCCTCCTCCCCTATAGCCCAATCCTATAGCCTCCATTTAATACCCCTCATCTTGACTGATCTACTTTCCTTTACAGGTTCGTTCCACTTGGCTAATCATTGTTAAAAATGCCAGTCTACTCTACAGAAGAGGGAAATTAGAGCTAGACACCAGTGATCAAACTGAACTCTACTTCTGAGCTGTTTGTTACTGTAATGTAATGAACAATCTAGAGATGATGCAACACAAACCAGTCCAACAGCAACACAAAAATAGGATAGCCTTAAACAAAAGGTTTTTAAACCTAGACCCACAGACAACTTGTATCATAACAGCTGAACGTGATGCTGAATTTACTCTTGATGGATTTGCAGACGTATCCTGGTATTCCGGATGTCACTCACTACATTAAAATTTCTGTATGTTCCGTTCGCTGATACAGACCACACAATCTTTCTGTACTCTTCACCTACCAACCTTAGGAAAATGAATAAACTCTTCTTAAATTAGCGGTGTCTGGTCTCTACAGACACGTTTCCACCTGGTTCCATTTATCTGGAACCCCACCCACCATTACACACAAGATGCATTTATCATGTGTCATGCTGATTAAGTAATCAACATGAGGAATTTACAAAATAAAGAGTCACCTGCACTATATTGTTGTGACTGACAGGCTGTGGTGAGGAGCTCTCTGCTTTGGCAGGGTGCAGCTGAGTGGTCTGGATCAGTCCTTGGCCTTGAGGAGAAACAGCTGCTTGGAGGACTGGCTGTCAAACAGAACGCAGATATTATAAACACAGACACAAAGAAAACAGAATCAATGTAAACAGCACAACAGCTTTAACCCAGGTGGCGTTTTCATGTAGCTCTATTAAGGTAAGAACAACCAATGGCATGCTTGATAGGTACCTGTAGATTGACATTCGTATTTGTGAGCTGGATTGTAGTGGTACTGTTGGGCAGAGAGACCGGGAGCAGGATCTGGGTACCCGTGTGCGGTGAAGCGAGCAGAGTCTGGGGCTGCCCGATGACCTGCGACACGCCCTGATGACTGATAAAGAACTGTGGTAGAGGCGTGGCTGTCACCGATGCAGCATGGCTTTTCTCCAGCTTCACTAGAGATCGAGTGCTGTGGGAGGCCAGCGTGCAGTTCGGCATAACTGCGCTCTCAGTCTTTACCGTGACCTGGGAAGCAGCTTGACTGATGCTGCTGTTACTTTCTGGTGAGGCAGGGATCTGTGTACTCCTCTTCTCCACCTCTAGCTGCATCTTCAGTTCCTCCACCAACTTCTGTTCCTGTTCCAGCTTCCGCAGCAACTCCTCAATCTGACGCTCCTTCTCATGCAGCCTCCTATCCTGCTCCTCAGGAATGGCTGCCGGCTGGCCACTACCAACGCTGCTTTGGCAGTGGGTCTCTGGTTGACCCTCCATAGCATCCTCTCTAGTGTGCACTTCTGAGGATATTGGGGATACAGGTGGAGTGGAGCTGTGGGTCTCAGGGGGCTGCTGTGAAGGTGAAAGGCATGTGGTGGTGTTGGACACCTCCATGGATGTGCTGCAGGTTTGTGTGTTTGGATTGGTGTTGGGAATGGACACAGAGCTCTCCTGATAAGGCTTTAACCGCTCGATCAAGTCTGTTTTAGTTCCAGACACAGGTAGCCCACGCAGCTTTAATTCCATTTTTAGTTCAGCCACCTGAAGGAAGAAACAACTGACAAGTGACTAAACCTAAGAAACAAATAACTAATTTATGCACCGTTTGCACAAATGTCTTTCATACAGTCCACAGCTTTCCAGCTTTGGTCTCAAAGTACCTCCTTTTCTGCATATTTTGTATTACCGGATGTTGGCATGCATAAAGTTTTTGCCAAGAAGCACCAATCACAATGCATAACAGCCCATCAAAACTGCTATGCGTATGGACACCATATCTATGTACGATCCAAAATCAAGTTCAATGACTTGTGAAACACTAACACAGCAGTCACTTTGAAGACCGCACAGACACATGTTGACGGGCAACAAGCTAAGGCTAGCAGCTAGTGTGGATTTCTATTGAAATATTTATTTTATTTGTTAAAAGTGTTATTGTGTTGAAAGTTTTTAAACAAGTTTATTTTGCATCTTTTCATAGCTGCAAAAAAAGTCTGACAGTATGACGTTCGAAATTTTTACGATTTTACCACAGCAAAGTCATGAATATATGCTTTACTATGTGAACCGGTGAATGAATGAACGCTATTACGCTGCAAAAGCTGTGTGCTGGTTCTTTTTCTGCCTGTTCTCTGCTATGATATACAATTACATAGCAGGATACAATGTCGCAAAATAATACTACTGATTTCGGATGAAGCCATGAAACAAACTTGATCTGTCTTAAGTATATTGAGACATTCTTAAAGTTTCGTGATGATTATGACTCATTTTTTAATTATCTTGCTGAAGCCGCCAGATTGAAGATGGACAGAGGAAAAGAAAACCAAGGAAGACTGCCCCTCCTGTCTGGTGATCCTCTCATGCAGGCCTTATTATAGCGTTTACCCTGCTCTACCAACATCCTCTTTAACTCAGAAAGGGCTGTTAATTACAGTTATTTGAATTAGGTGTGTTAGCATGTGAGTTGGGGAATCATTGATTTAATTGAGGAATCATCACATGCACAGTATTACTATTTCTATTATCTTAATTTGCTATACCCAAGGCTAAAGATCCATCATGATAATTAACACTACGTAGGTGACATTAAAAACCCACTGAGCGGTTAATCACCTTCATCTCTTCCAGGTTGGCTGGCAGTGTGCCGGCTTTGCGGCTTGACAGGGTGTTATTCGGGCGCACTGGTGCAGGAGGAGGCAGAGACACCACAATGGAGGCAGGAAGACTTTGGGCGCTGTTAATGGCAACAGTAGCAGTGCTGCTTTGCCCCTCCATCACAGGCCTGAACAGGAAGTGGGGTGGAGATGGGGAGAAGCAGGAGAATTAAATCTGTTAACAACATGGAGGAAACAATTTCCTCTGTCCTCCTCTCTCACAATAAACAAACCTGGTTGTGCACATCAGGCAGGATAAAATGCAACAGCTCAGGTTAAACAAATCTTGCACATGTTCAGATAGCGATGGAAAAGGAAGCTAAATAAAAATCTCACTGACTTCCTGCCATTAATTAAGATCAACGGACTTGTTATTGTAAACTAGGTAATGGGCCTGAGGCCCTTTGGCAACAACATCAGTGTTCCAAGACTTTTTCCAGCTACAAATGCATGTATATCCACTCACAACCCGACTTGTTGACAAATAACAAACTAGTAACTATACATGGAAGCTTTAATGACAGAAGGTAAACTTTACTAAATGAATATCTAAACCACTCGGCAGCTGGGGTACTGTATACGGGGGTATATGTACTATATTATAAAGGGTACAGCTCCATAAGTAAAGTACTACAGTGTATAAACAAAGACAGAGAGGATGAAATGAGGGTAATAAGAGTCAAGCTTACTTGAGGGGAGCCGGCAGAATGGTCTGGTAGTTGTAATGTTGTTGTTGTTGCTGACTGAGGATCTGCAGCTGCAAGAAGAGCTGCTGCTGCTGCAGTAAGCGAGCATAAGAGGAGTCCATAGGAGCTTCACTGGGCTCCTGTTTCTGATCAGGGGGAATGTACTGATGATACTTCAGCTTCTTCACTCGTGGTTTGCCCTCTTTGTTTTTCTTACTACGACTCTTGTCACTACTCTTAGGCTGACTTTGCTATGGAATGAAGAGTAAAAGAAAAACATTGATTTTGCTTGCTTAAATAAAAGTTAAAGCAGAGCTGTTGGAGATGTTCTTATTAATACTATAATATTATTAATTACTAATGTTCATAACCAGTTTGAGATACACTAACCTTGATAAGAGGAAGCACAGATTTGGAAGGAGGTGTAGTGATTGGTTGAGGTTGTAAAGCTGGAGGGCTGACTGCCTGTTCACTGGAGGAATAAGGTTTAAGAAAATCTCCTGTAACCTGTGTGATAGGAGGGCAGTGCTGCAGCAAGAAGACAAACCGGTTAAAAAGGGATGCTCTATCAGACTCCCAGCATTTCATATTTCAGACATATTAAATGAAGTCTTTAGTTTTTCACATTTCATTTAAAGCAGGAATTAAAATCACCTGCATGAAATTATTTGGCAATGGTGAGGAGGCCTCCATGGGCTTTGAATCCCCAGGTGAAGGTGCGGAACCATGGGACTCCTGACTGGCAGGCTGTTCCGGAGAAAATGCATCACCGCTGTCTTCATCAAACTCCTGTGTTTTGGGGTAATGCATCTGGCCATCTGCAAATGCAACACCAGCAGAAAGTAGCATATTCACTTGCACTTGTATAATTACTTATAGAATACCAAATCTGTACATAATAATAGGAATGCACGGATACAGATGCTGGTATGAGACATTGGTCTGATTGTACTAAGAAAAAAAACCCACCATGTGATACTGTGTGACAAGCCCAGTCTGCATTATAGTGCTAACAGAGAGTTTGAAATAACAGTAATCTGGAGGCCTACAGAACATAATAATCCAATATAAGAATGCTGATAAAACATCTTAAATCCAAATCTTAGCATAAGAGGTCCACATAGTACTACACTGCAGCAGAAGTTACCTATGTGACAACTCTAGAGAAGTGATAGCATTGTTTAGCCAGTAGGTTGTTCTTAAAGCAGTATTATCAGTTACTGACATCAAGAGATTTCAGTGCAATGTGAACAATTGGAAAAATTCCTAACACGTGTGCTCTTTTTTTAACAGCAACTATGTAAACCAGGGAAACATAAACAAAGCCAAATAGACAATCTGTTAGCTGATGCTCCTGATTGCTCAACAATAAACTGATATCAACAGAGTATAAAAAACACGTACTGAAAAATGGTATTGATACATCTCTACAGCCACAACAGACACAACTCTTAGCCCTCCTCTGAACGTGTGGTCAATTTATTTACCAATAATAGCTTCTTTGACACTGGATGCCACAGGCAGGATGTTTTTCTCCACCAACTCCATGGGGCCAGGTCGCTGTGCAATCTTCTCATTGAGATCGTCAGCCAGTCGAGCTCTCTTCAGCTTCAGCTGTGTAGCCTGCAGTGATGGTTCAGCCACCGTCTCTGCCAAATCAACAGAAAACACTGATATTGAGCATACAGTCCAAAAATACTGCCACCAAAACCATGACAGGCCATCCCTACAAGCACAGTGGAAATGATGGCTTACCTTGCAAGATGTGCATGCGGACAAGCTCAGACCTTTCTGGACGACTCCGAATCTTGTGCTTTAGGAAATTCTCAGTCTGTAGACAAATTAAGAAAAGGTTAAAACTGTGGAAATATTTCCACCTCAGTAAGGAACCAATGCTGAAAAAATAAGAGCGGTGTAATTTGCAAAGAGAAGCTCAGGTTATTTAAACATTTCAGTGGCCCCAATGACTGCATCAAGGCAGAGAGATCGACATCCCTCTTTGTACTTGGAGTGATAAGGATCCTGACGTTTGGGGGGTGGTGAGGATTAGAAAATGCCCAGTGCTTACCCTGGCTCTCTCCAGGCTGCGGATCTGTTCATGGAAGGCCGCTGGGCTCTTGAGAGCTGAAAACAGTAAAACACAGAGCCAGTGAGCTTTTCTCCACACTTCAGACACATGGTACATGTTACAGCTGGTGTGACAACATGCTCTCCAAAAGTATAACCACACTCAGGAGAAAAAGTACATTTTTATCTGTGGAAACGTGTGCTTAAGCATCTCGTCAATCTAAAAGCTGTGTGTTAGGTCACAGAAGAGTCAGTGGACAAAATGGTATGTGTGCTTTGGTGCTTTTGCAGACTTCAGACAAGGTACTTGTGAGAGGAGTAATGATTAACAGTAGAGTAAGCTGTGGGGTTAGCTTTTAAAATAACACATGCCAAGTTTATGTGTAATATGACAACGCTCAATGAGGAAAAATTAGGGTGCTCATAAATAAACAAACAAACAAACAAACAAATAAATAAATAAAGAGAGAGAGAGAGAGAGAGAGAGAGAGAGAGAGAGAGAGAACTGCAGATTCTTTTTCCTTTTAAAAATACCCTGTCTGATATCGAACAATGAATAATTCTTACATAAATGTACTAAGGCACAACAGCACATTTTCCAGTATGGGGGTTAGTTTAGCAGCATGGATGAAGGGTACAGGTTGTACTCACGTGGCATGATGCCCTGGTCCACAAGTTGCTCCCGAGTGCGTCGCTGCTGTAGCCGCAACTGAAGGACTGTTAAAAACAACAACACAGTCACTCATCATGTCATTGCATAGTGCAACACATACTGTATAGTACTGGGATATCAAATATTCATCTGGATGCGCTTTTTTTACAGTCAAAATAACACCCCCCAGTCATTCAAATATTGCAGATACTAAACAGCATCCGGAGCTCCTTTAGTATGGACTCAGCTGAGTTACTGAAACATGAACAAACAAGCAAGGCAGCTGAAGATAAAACACCCCAAAAGTGCTAAATACAAATACTGAAAGTGGTTTGTTTATATCAATCTGGTAATGAGGCAGTAGAAAGGGCAGCACCTGAGCTGAAGGCGTTCCTGCAGGCGGCATGGTGCTCTACGCTCAGACACGCCATCATTCTTCTGACGCGTACTCCTGGGCACTGAGTCTCAGTGAAGAATCTCAGAGCTTTACATTCCCAATACTCTTTCCAAATCCACGGCTTGTGTGTTCTCTCATACTCCAGAGCAGATCATACTGACTGACTGCTCGGGTATGCTGTTATGAGGGTGAGAGAGAGGCAGGAGCATTACCTTGAACACTCCCACCCACTGCATCACTGTTTCTCTATCGACCTTCCATGATTGTGATGCCCTTCTGAGGAGCTGGGCTTCTCTTTGTATTTGGATAATTTACAGGCGAAAGAAAACCTTGTTCTGTCGTTGGCATTTGTTATTTGTTCGAACTTGTTTCCGTCTGACAACAAAAAACATCTGGAGAAATATCTCTGGCTGAGGAGCCTGTACTTCATTTCTGATGCGTACAGCATACCTACCTCAAGATGTAAGACGCTAAAGAAAGAAAGGGGGCACGGAGCGTACAAGCCTGTGGCCGAATGATTGACATAATCAGTGTCCTGGGAGAAAAGTGTACACTTCCCCTCTATGACAGGGTGACCTAAGCAGAGCAAGTTGCCAACATCGTCAACCTGCTGCTGACGCGCAAACAGCCAACCACACAGAGCTGTGAACTAGTCCATGTGCTTCTAACAGTGCTGTAAGTTTTCACATGTCAATCAAACGTGCAAACCAAAATGAGGCATTCAAGGAAACTTTAGACATGATACTCTGTTACTCTCATATTGGGGATGGTGAGACATTCCTGTGTGACTGCCAATAGTTAAAGTGGTATAGAGGCCAAACAGTTGTCAGGAAGGTTTAAATCTGCTCCAAGTTGATGACACATTTATCATACTTATATATGGGTATATAACTATCCAATAAATATAACAAATAACTAAAGGTCTGGATGATTAATAAGTACTCTGTAATGTGTTCCAGTCCAACCATATGACAAATAATATGACTGATTAAAATACTGTGTACATTTTTATTTCTTATTTTCACAGCTTTTTTTTTTAACCACATAGTCTTGCAGTCCTCCATCATCCAGACTGAAATTCCTGTCTTGAAGTGTATGACTTTAGCATAAACTACACCAGAAAGGTATGTTCTGATTGGTCTTCTATCTCAAGATTAAAAGTGATCGAGTGGATAATGCATGAATCAAAATGGTGGACACTTACAATTTGCCAAAGGGCACTTAGAGCATGCAGCGTCATTATCATCATGCTTAAAAATAGACAAATAAACCAACCAAAACTAAAACCAAAATTACGTTTCAGTTTGTTTTTCTTGTGATTCCAAGTGGCAGCCAGTTAGATTAGTTAGATCTTGCCCCCTAGCTGCATTTGATGGCTTCTTCTGAGTCCAGGCCGATATAGTCACGTTTGGTGGAACAAAACGCCAAGTTCTTAAGATCCAACAGTCCGATTCTAAGCCGGCCGGATTTTCTGTAAGCGAGCTAACTGGATGTTAGCTTTAAGCCACTGGGATAAGGGAGCCTCGGCCAGTTGGCGTACTCTCGCTGTGCCTATTCTGCTTTGCAGGCCTGTTTCTTGGAGCAGGCTGATAAAGTAACATTTGGTTGGAAAAAACCCCACCTAATTCCTGAAAATAAAAAAAATATATTCATACCATCAAACGGTTCCATTCCAATTTTTATTTTTTTTTCATGGAATAACTAGAATGAATAGATTGGAGCCAGCTCACAGCACACAGAGCTCACCTAACCAAGTCTGACATGGTCAATATATATATATA
>JAQMYF010000021.1:27305680-27323085 GCA_030014195.1 Neosilurus mollespiculum
CTAAGGCAATTATGTGCCTCTGTGAATGCTGCTGAACTGAATATTTCACGAACTTCCACCTTGCCTTCAGTGCATAACTGTTAAGTATCACTCCAAACAAAGTTATTATCCCGAAATTATCAATATCTAAATGGACGAAGAGAGCATGTGTGAGGATATCTGTTGTTCAGTAAAAAGACTGTACAGTATGTGAACGGTCTCAACTGCACCTCTTGACTCACCGTTCTTGCGCTCGTTAAGAGGTGGTAGGTTCTGGCTGGGCTGCAGCGACAGTTCCTCCAGCTCATGGGTCACCGCCTCGCTCTGAGGGCTGGATGCCAACAGCCCCCCTGCGCCAGCTTCTCCCTGGGCATTCATATCTCCTCCGGGAGGAGTCAAGGGACTCCTTGGAGATCCGCACAGAACAACGCTCGCAGGCAAACCACTGCTGTCTCTGATAAACACAGAGAACCCTGGGATTTCTACAGGTATGAAAAACAAACAGAAGTAAAATCAATATTAACAGATGAAATTGCCCAAAATCTCCTTAAAACCAAAATTGATATATTGGAAAATTGAATATATCGACTTAGGCACGGCATAAAAGCGGAGCTGTCTCGACTGCTAGGTGTCTTAGCATGGATTTGCTTTTCCGTAACTTTCCTTTCATTACTTGATTTTCATGTTCATTTAGATCACCTGTCTTTTTAGAGTATCCACTTAACCAGTTCATGTTCTGTGAAGCTTCTGATTTCAGCATTTGCTCAACAAACATTTCTTTACATGCAACATTATCTTAAGACTGTGTTGTTGTTTTTTTTTTTTTTATCCAGTACAAGTCTGAGCAGTGGTGTATGAGCCTTTTGTGGAGTTTCAGTTTTGTTGGTAATAATAAATCTTTTTTTTTTTTTTTTACTGTTTATACACAAAAAACAGCCAATCAGCATCACTTCAGCAATATGGCGACCTAATGGGGTCTCCTGTGGTGGGCATGCACAGACAGTGGTCGAACACAGGAAACCATCTATGCCATATTCCATAACTATTTTGCCCTTGAGAAAACGTCAGCAGGTTGTTGGATGAATATTCTGGTTATTAGCTTTGGTGTTCTTTTATCCCCACATATTATGTTTACATAAATAGACAGGAAGGTAGCAGGTAAGTGGGTGGGTTGATTTATTGCTATTGTAGCATGTGAGGCATTGGCATGGCAAGAAAGTGTAAACATAAATAGGAAGTAGGTTTTCTCTGGTTGTTCACCAAGCAACTGTTAGATTTAAGACACAAAATCTGCTTGTCCCAGGCAACAGATTAGTCAACCGTTGGATCAAATTCCAAGATCAGTCAATTCTGCAGGATCAGATGTCACAAATTTGACAAATGGGAGCGGTGTGTAGAGAAACAGCAGCAGTAATGCAGCACACAGAGACTTATGAGACAGAGACAGATGTGCCTCGCCAATTAAAAGGATGCGGTTAAGTCTGTAATATCACTTCAGTCATACAGGAGAACCAAAAACTTGAGCCATGACCATCAAAACTGAACCACACAATGATTTCTGCTGATATACAAGCTTCAGGAAAATTAATCAACTCTGAGCTAGTCAGTGTAGCTTTGCTCCAGGCCTCTGACATCATGCTGGTTTAAGAGTTGGACATAAAGCATTCTGGGTACATATAAAAAAAACCATCATTCATAAATGAATGGCAAGACAATATAAAATGTGTAGAATTGCCTTTGCTGACACTAAATACTCTGACCACATTTATTCATATGGAGGGAAATATTACTCAAAATGTAGCCTGATCTTTCTCACCGAAAATGAATGATGAGTAACTCTCCACCACTTCAGTTCAGTAACAGTTTCCAACACATTACATCACATGAAGTTATAAAATCCTGAGAAAATCCCACTGCCACTCAATTACCAGTAAGCAGATCAGCAATTTCAGTGGTCATGTTTAGTTTAGAATTACATACACAGTAAAGACAAAGTTTAAAAAAAAAAAAAAAACCTTCCCTGAAATTTACAGTATTTAAAACACACAGTTTCAATATTGACAAACACTGCCGCCAATAAAGTTTTAACACAGAATATTAAAAAAAAGGAAAAAAAAAAAAAAGAAAAAGAAACAAAGATGGCCAGCATACAACATACGAGTGTAGCTTAGATGCAGCAGGGACAAACGTCATGGGTTCTCTGTTTGTTCTGCCTTCCTTCATTTATTTTTGGTATTTTAGTACTAATGATAGCTATTGTGATGCATTCTGTTCATGACTTATGTTTCACTACACTTACCCTTTATTTAAACTTTCGGAATCATGCTGGTGATGCACCAAGCTGAAGAAAACATCTAGAGGTCATTATAAAGCTTACGTACTGTAAGTACCATCATTTCATATGTACTCGTTTTCCCATAGTGTTTTTTTCTGGATTAGTTCAAATTGTGTTATCTAGTTACAAACAGTTTAGCATGATACAGGTATGCTGAAAGGTACAGTCTTCCACCAATCAGAATGTGCATCTGGATCTTCAGCACCCATGAAGAAGAGAGATTTGTCCTTCTACTTTGAGGTGTTCAAAAACAAAACAAAACACAATTTTGTCATCCACCTTCAAACTGACATTTCTTTCCTCTTGAATGAATACTAGAGTTTTTCAGAATACACCATTCCAGAACAAGTCTCCATCATTCCAGGATAAGTTATTCCCAGCGCTTAGTGAAATCCAGATGTTTAGGAATGGTAAATAACCCAGAATGCCAGCTGGGTTTGCAGGCAAATCAGTCATTAGAAGCCCTCTTAAAACCACACATTTACCAAATCACTGTGGTCATTGATCTCATCAAGATAAAAAGAGCATAACTGGAGTTGGTTAAAACCTTCATCAGCAGCAGAGAGCAAAGGTTTGTGACCTGAAACCAAGGTGGGGGGAAAGAGAGTGGAGTCATACATAGCAGATATAATTCCCTTTCCTCAGTCTTTGCGGTTAACGACTACACTGTCTTGTCCTGTTTCTCAGTGAAATACTTGCAGGTCACGATTGGTGAGTATAGGTTGTTGTCTATATTACTAGCAGGGGTTTTTACCACCGCCTTTAACCTCTTGCTACTGCAGTGTATGATTCCCACCCTGCCTCAAGACAGCCACCATCATTCCTGTGCCGAAGAAGAGAACAGTGAGCAGCCTGAATGACTATCGCCCAGTTGCCCTAACCCCCATCATCACCAGATATTTCAAGAGACTTGTTTTGTCTCACATTAAGGTTGACATCCCTGCTGATCTTGATCCACATCAGTTTGCATACAGAGAACACAGGCCAGAGGATGCCATCAATACAGCCCTCCTGACAGACCTCACACAGTTGGACAGCAGTAACTCCTATGTGAGGACGCTGTTCAATACAGTTCTACCACATAACTGGTTCAGAAGTTGGGCAACCTGAGCCTAGGGAACTCACTGTGCACCTGGACACTGGACTTTGTTAGCAACAGACCTCAGAATGTCAGAACACCACAGGGGTGTGCCCTCAGTCCCCTCCCCTTCTCCCTCTTCACACACGACTGTTCCTACATTCACACCAGCAATACTATCACCAAATTCGCCGACGCCACCACTGTCATAGGTCTGATAACAGATAACGATGAGTCAGCCTAAAAGAAGGAGCTCCGGCATCATACACCTTATGATTAAAAAGCTCTACCTCTCACCCTGTGTACACCATGCACCTCTGACATATCATGCACCCTACTATGTATGTGTGTACATGTGTAAATATGTGGATAGATGTATATATGTTTGCATATACAGGATATATGTACGCATTTGTGTCTATATGTGCACATATAGGTATGTGTATATATATGTGTATGTAGGTATATGCACATATATAGCTTAGTGTAGTTCCTTAGTTGTCTTTTGTGCACTTTTTTTTATAATTGCTGCTAAACAGAGAGCTGCTAATCTGATTTTCATTGTTCACAATAAGATCTCTATCTTATTTTTATCTTATCTTTATCTGGTAGGTAGTAGGGCTGAACAATAAAATGAAAATATGTCGCTGTTTTCAGTGGCATTCCTATAATACACAACATAGACAAAAACAACTCACACTCGCATTCATTCATATGCAATCTAGAGATGCTAGCTGACCTAATGTGAATGTCTTTGGACTGTGAGATGAGAGACTATGAGTGTAGTACCTGGAGGAAACCCACACAAGCACCAGGAGAACATACAAACCACACAGAAATGCCCTAGCTGACCACAGGGCTGAAACCCAGGGCTTTCATGCTGTAAGGTAAGAGGGTTAACCTCTATGCCACCGTTCCTCTCTCAAATTTTGCTTATGAATTGACTTGCAAAGTATCTCATGGCCTGTGCCGGCTCAGCATCATTGGCGCAGTGTGCATGATTTTTTCACAGAATTTTTTTTGTAGAGCAATTGCTGAGGTTTGAATCACAATTTTCAGGGATTTCAGAATAACTCGAGGTTCTGGTGTTATATTTAAAATGATTCGAACACATTTAACATATTCGAACATATTCTCTCCAGAAAGCACAGCTAGACCTGTGTTAATGTGTATCAATAACAAGTTATCATGACTGTCGGTGTTATCTGGTGTCAGTAACCCAGTCTATACTGACAGTGATTAAACGCAAAGCTGTTGGAAATTTACATCCATTTGAGTTAATGCTACATGGTATGGAATATCTCCGGTTAATTTGGGACGAAGTGTGGATCTCAGGAAGGTATACATATTTAACATTCTATGTTTAGAGAGAAAATGTATCCTGAGTTCCAATTCCAGCCTCACTGTTAATGTAAACGTACAGAGCGCGGACATAAGTAAATAGACACCCAAAATTTCAGAATGAAAGTTTGCTGGTTGAAGAAGAGGCTTGCGTCTTGCTGCTCGGCCATAGTAGCCCATTTGATGAAGATAGCGCGTAACAGTTTTCGAGCTGGTCTGGATGTCTTCTGCAATGTTTGAGGCCTTGGAATGGGGATTTTTCTCCACTGCATCAATCGCAAAAGGGCTTATTTTGCATCACATATTGTGATGCGATACTGGACATTTTGGACCTTGTCTAGTCATGTGACATGCTTCAGGAAGAATGTTGAATGATATTAAAAAGTCAAGCATTTAATAAATATAGTAAAGCATTCTGATTATGAGATTACACGAACAATTTAGTTTTGTCGAACATTTCTAATAAACAGCACTAAGCTCATACTGCAGTGCATATGTAATAACAGAAGTATTACTTGTAATAAAATAAGTACTATTAATAAACTCTGGCGCAAAAGACGTATTTATAAAATGAAAATCTTCCAGATTAGCTTGATTTTTTTATGGCATGAAACAACTAAAAGAGGAATCAAGAATAAACCAAGAATGGAGGAAGAATCTGACCCAACTCCACCCTTAGCCTTTTTTATAGACACTAAAATAAATTCTCTTGACTGAAACATGCTGTTCTTCTTATGTTTCATGTTTAAATTATGCAACCTGATGCATGTCACTTTAAGCTACACATACACTCTAACTAAAAATCCAATAGTGTTTGCACTGTAACCTACAAGACTGCAATTATTGACTAGATCTCATTTTTACTGATGAACTCCAGCTGAATGGCTGCTTGTGGAAGAGTCTGCTTCTCAACATGCAGACAGTCGCTGCAGAAAAAAATAAGATTGCACAAGTAGAGAAGTAAGGCTGCAGCAAGCGTCTCGGTTTGGGGAAAACATTTTGTCTTTCCTCTCCACAAAAGCGGACCGTCACCTGATCAAGATCTAGGCTTGGCTGTAAAAAGCTCGAGTTTCAGATCCTCCTAAACCATAATCCTTGCACAGAGATTGCTTTTTCCCCTCTGTGGTCTGTGAGCATATGGAACTTTTCTGTATGTTGCAGCACTAGAGTGAGGAAGTTAAAATGTTAATGCCTGGGATCAGCAGAAGCGGCGGGTACAGCCTGTGCTTTCTCTGAGCCAGCTGGAGCCATCTGTCTGCAAAGAGACTGTGCCACGGTGACACTGACAGCATCACCATCTTTAAGTTAAAAGTGCTGATTTATCCAGAGTTGGCCACAGAACATGCAAACTTGCTATACAAAGCAGTTCCGACACGGTGCTTTCAAGGTGACGTCAGTGATTTTTAGGTTCAAAATTGGCAAAGAAGACTTTCGACGTGACTAGTTGCTTCAGCGGCATCCTCACCCACCGGTGAACACAAGCCTGTGTTTTGGTGGGCATGTCTTTTCAGGGAACACTAACGGAACACTTTGTATTTGTTTTGAGTCTGAATTTCAAACCAGCCAGCTTCGCTTTGCATCTCCCAAAATCATCAGTGACTGCGAGTTCTCCATCGTCTGTCAACTGTCATTGGTTAACTCCAACATTCTGCTTATTTTCCCATCAAACCTGCAGAAGTCTGGAATCACTGGGCTTTTTTGTGCTTCAGGAGAATCTGCTGTTGCTGTTTCTCTTTTGGTCGCTATGCTGCTATGATGAAAACAGTTTAGTGATTTGCTGAGCTCCAGACGCCTCATACTAGTGGCCTGGAATCCATCATTAATAACAACCTGAAGAATGCAAGCAAAACATAGCAGGGCATGGGCTGAAACCTAGCATTATTGTAAACACGGCGTCACTTTCCTTATACCCCATGCACCAGTGCTGCAAAATCAGTGTTCTGATCTTCCAACTCCTCACTGCAGGACTTTGTTATTAAGGCAGACCAAGGAGCCTAACCTGACTTGTTCCTCAGTGGAGTCAATTAATTTTTGGGCTTATCTTCTCATTGGTTTTCCAAATCCCTCACACTTAATGGACAACACGTCTTTTCATGTCATGTTTGCAATCTGCAGGACACTATTGCACTTGAATGAATCAGATCTTTGAGGCTTGCTGACATTCAGCCTGTGTTGTCTTGGTGATGGGTGGAACAATTACACATCATGTTTTATTCTTAAGTGATTCAGCACCAACCTGCTGTAAGCTCGTTCACTGTTGCTAAGGGCTGTCTCATGGTCAGGGTTGTATTTTTGAAATTATACAAGGGACCCCTTTAAGTAGGCACTTGCATACTTTATGACTGTCTCTTGTTTATTGAACAGAGAAAGAGTAGACCCAGCTACACTAGTGGAATCTTTTCTCAATTCTGATAAATAGTGCTATCAGAGGAAAATATTTCTCAAATAGTACAGAATTCAATCCACTGTAATAAAAACAGTAGCTTTTAGCTGAATTGCCTCCTAATTACTAACTTTTACTACTGGAGGGATATTTTCATACAATCTGGAAAGATGTTCTGCTGCTTGTAAGCTCTATATATAATCTAAGTGGCTTTGTCGGGATCCTTTGTCCGTCAAAAATGGCTTCTCCGGAAAGTAGCCTTTACATGTGGAGGACAGAAGTGCTTTTTTCAGATAATAATTGCTGTTTCTAAAGCAGCATAGTACTGTATAGCTTGCTGAAAAATATAATTGGGATTGGATGTGAAATATTATCTGTCTAGAGTTCCAAATCAGATTCATAAGCACGTCCGTCAAAAAGTGTCTTCTCCGGAAAACCACAATGTTTTGTCACTGATGCTGTTAATAATATATACAACTAATGTTGCATGAAACCTCATGCTCAGATAAAGTGTTTAGTGAGCTTTTCCTCTTAATGCTGTGAATTCTATACAAGCGGTGCTTGCCAGGTCATGTGTAAAAAATGTCCTCTCCGGAAAGCATTTACAGACTTACAGTTAAACAGAAACATATAGCATCATCTGAGCATTTCTCACATGTATAAGACTTGATATTTTGTTAATATTATTGTTTAAGGAGGATATGCTGTGAAAACTTTTTTTAAAAAACTGAGATTCAGTGCATTTTATTTACCATAATGCTTTTTGTGTACACCAAAAAGTTGTTATGAAGCACTGCTTTTGTCTCGAGTAACCAAATCCAATTTAAAGCTGCAAGTTAATTTGTTAAATTATTCTGATACACTACAAGCAGATGTAGTTATTTTACTGTCCCTGAGACCCTGTACCTGTTATACTTACACCCAATGTAATTTAGACACCATTAGACCTGTAGCTCTGATACTAAACACAAAATATTCTTGTCTCATAAGGTGTTGACTGGTAACAAGAAACCACAAAAACTAGGAGTTTTATTTGTGAGCTACTGTAAACCCAAAAAGTATACCCTGATTGTGAAGCAGCCCTTAAAGTATTCTGATATTCTGATATACTGATCAAGCCAGGGACTTGTGGGACTAAAAATCCAAAACAATCAAGTAGTTTTTAAAATTAGAATTTTTAAAGAATAAGTGAGTTGTGTGGAATTTTTGTTTCCAACAGAAAAGCAAAAATAGAGATTAACTCATATTTTGTGTACATCTATGCAGCCCCCCCCCCAATCGCTGATTATTCAGTCATTCATATTTAATAAGTACTTTATCCTAATCTCAGATAGGTCCCAGTCCTAGTGCTGTTTGGAAGTTGGTTTCAGATATTCTAAGCCCAGTTTGATTTTCCATGGGCCAGAGTTACATTCTACCTCAGCTGATTGTTGCACACACAATTTGCACTCTCTGCGCACACAATATCCACACCCACTGGACATCTTGTGTGCACACTGCACCGACACTTTACATACGTACCACTTATAAAATCGCCACTACATTTATATTTTATTTTATATATATTGTTATATTTTATATTTCACATTTTTATATTTATATTCCACCTTTAACTATGTTCTTCGAATAGTTATAGTTGTTGTTATTTTTCTGCTTGATACTGATAGATTTTATTCGTCAAATTTTAGGACAGTCCTTACAAGCATTTCACTACGTATTGTACCGTGTATGATTTTGTACGTGACAAATAAATTTGAATTTGAATTTGAGTACCACCACAGATCTCCATCTGTACCTTCCCAGTAATTCTAACACCAAGCACAGCAATGGCAGACTCATGGATTATTCAAACTAAACACTACATTAGCTCTGTTTTTAATGGTGATCAATATTTTTTCTGTCGCATTTGTTGGACGTGATGTTCCTGCCACCAATCCCCTGACATAAGCAGTTCTTGGTTCTAGACCAGCAAACTGTTGGTGCTGCTCTTAAACATGTTTTAATTTATGAGAGCCAGTTTTTTTTTTAAGAGATGAAAATCCGAAAGACTAGATTGTGATTAGACCCCGAACCTGTCTTGGTAAAACGGGTAGCAGTGCATCTGGGACCTATTCCACGAACACAGGAATACACCTGAATGAGATAACGTGTAAAACATGCACAAATTCATGTTAAATCCAACAGCCAGGGACCTGAGCTCAGGATCGAACCCAGGACACTGGAGCCCTGGACACCATCACTGATTATACTGATCAAACCTCGAACTGAAAGCATGTTACACTTTCACTCTGCTGTAGAAGAAGATTCTCTCCTGTAAATTGACAATGGCATCCGGAAAAAAACGCTTCCAATCAATCGACATTGGCTGGGGAAGAAAGAATGAGGAGCACGTGCAGAAACTTCTGGAGGCTCTGGGAGGTGATGAGAAATCTATGGATATGAAGTAGTGAGTCACTCACACTGCCATGTATGTACTGAAGAACGAGAGTGGGCTTTGAACAGACTCCAGGTAATTTACATGGAAGCTCGGGTTTTCTGGTAATGATGATACATAGGGAATGTTTGATCCATTCCAGCTCAGGATCCAAAATCTTTTTTAAATAATACACTGGTGTGAACTTTCTCTCTCTCTCTCTCAAACCTCTCTCCTTTGTTTATATATATATATATACACACACACACACACACACACACACCACTGTAGTATAAATGATACCATTGCTTCATTGCTTTAAAAAACTAGAACAAAAGATCAAATATCAAGTTTCAGTGTCACTGTGAGTAAATCAGGGCTCGACATAACCGCTTGGCCGATGCCAATACATCATGACATCTCGTATCCGATTCTGTGCAAGTCCATACTTCTCTGTAGGGCATGTAAGATGTTTTTATAATTTGATGCAATATATTCTTAATCTAATGAGCACTTTCGGTATAGCCCCCTATAACCATTTCAATTAAATCTTCGTGTTCGAGCTGCATCAGCCGTACTCGTTTCCGAACATATGCTGCATTCATATGCATTCAATTTGTGAAATCGTAATTCCCATTTCTCGAGTTGTTAAAAACATTCAAATGGCAGTGTTTCCTGTGATACTCGTGAACTCGGGTCAGCACGATAAACTCGATTTTCACAAGTCGGGAAAACCAGTGGTATTTATGACAGTGATGCTCTCGACTTTTAGGCAGTAACCCGTGCCTTTGGTGAAAAGTCATGAAGTTTCCATATTCACAACTTTCATTTGAACGCAACATAGACACTGATCTGCGTTTCCGATTCACAACCACAACTGGTCCCCTTCTGTTTCACATCAGTTCATGTATACAGAGCGCCACCGTATATACGACTGATGCAGTGACAGCTTGTGAGCGGACCGGGAATCAGCTCATCTGTATAGAAACTACACCGTGATTAACCAAATGGAAAGTACTAAACATGAAAACCAATACCGACGCAAACATTTCAGCAAATGCAAACTATGGTAACCGTGTCCGCCAAACTCCGGGGCTGGTGGCTCAACTCGGTGTGCGATATTTCAGGTTTTGTTGGCCCCACACTGAAACGCTGTGTCTAGCCCTGTAAATCTGAACTGTGTTATTCTTCTTCTTGTTCCTTGTAGGAATAAAGATCAGAAATAAATCAGAACATGCTTATGCTAAAGGCTCAACACAGTTGAGAGTTTTAGTTCTCACTTCTCATTTCTTTGACGACACCTAACAAATTTAACTGTATAAGATTAGCTCGGGAGTATAAAAAGTTCTGAAAGCAGAGCAACCACTGATAACGTCATTTTGTCAAATCTAGACTGGAAAAACAGCCTCGGGTGGGCTCAGTGCCAGGATGACCGCGGCCCTGCGCAGAAGACAGGCAAATATGAGGCATGACTAATCACCCTGGTAATATCAAAATTGCTCTGAATAATCTGAACAGACCAAGTCCAGATGGCAAACCTTTTTTCACTGTTCTGCAAGAAACACAAGCAACAACTACCATGTGTTCATCAAAGACAAAGTAACAAAGAGGCCCAGCACAAGCTAAATGGTTTAGATAGGACTTGTGTGCAAATTGCAGCGAGACTTTTATGCTTACAACAACATGCACGTTCACGTTGTTCAGATTTGGGTGAACTAAGTCACCTTTCCACTGCTGCTTTTTACCACTGTGGGTTAGGAGTGGCCAGAATGTGTAATAATCCTGATCCAAAAATAAAGATTTGTGATTAGATCCACACGTGCTGCGGGTGACCACTAGAAAAATTAGGTTCACTCTGACTGTTGTTTGTTTTCCTGCTGTGCAGTCTTTTGCTCTGCCACTTTGCATGCTCTGAGGAGTGTGAGTATTGTTTGTGTCGTCTGGGAAAATCTCACCAAAAATGTCTTTTTTTTTTTTTATAAAGTGTTCTGCATTTTTGAGATGTATGTAGTCCAATGAACCTTTCCTCCATATTTCAGCTGATTATCTCCAAGATTCTCAGAAATGTTGAAATTTGGAAGTTCAAACTTCAAAAGCCGAGGTTTAAAGTCTCAAGGTGATTGACACGATGTCATAAGACAACAAAAATAATCAAAAGTTTGTTTAAAAAAATGAATAAAAATAGTGCTTATCTTGGGGAAATAAACACTGAAAGCTGACCTCGTGAAAGGTGCCCTGAGTGCACTGATGTCAGGAATCTGAGCTGTTTACACTCTGTGGATGGATATCGAGTCCAATACTTTGGTACTCTGTCGAAAAGAAGTTCATGAAGACAGGTAGGAGTTTTAGCAGCCCGAGAAACTCACTTGGACTCTGTGGACTCTTTGCTTCACAAAATCATAACCTGTTTTATTGCTCAAATAAACACTGTATGTACAGATGCACCGAGAAACCAGCCAGAAATCAGAATCGGACAATTTTTAAGTGTTCTTAGCCAAAGACTGAAATCAGACAATCATTATCACATAGTTCAGATTCTCTCATACCGTGGACTTACATGTATCCCTATTACATTACAGCGGCACACACGCATAAAACCTTGTATCGCTCGTGTGTACAGTTTTTACTATCAGTAAAGACATAACACATGCAATTTATAGTACATGTAAACCACCATAAAAACCTTCGGAACATCAAACCTAAACCCAGTTTATTTACAATTAATTATTGCTTCAAATCTCGACAAACAATCTCCTAATAATGTGAGAGTGTCTATAGTACCCATACGTACTTCATTCTGCTTCTCACCTGAACACACTTTTTGTTCACATTTTAGTGTAAAGAGTGACATTTAAAACTCCAGAATCAGGACATCATCATGAACTGTGTCATTATGTTCACGCCTTTAACAGGAAGTGGGCCACAGTCCCCCAGGATTCCCTTCAATAAATAGCCAAGAAGCACAAACTCTGCAGGGTGCATAAATCCAGGCTAAAAGACAACAGAAAAGGGTTTCAGGTTGGTTTTAGTTTTTATTTCAGATTTTGTCCAAATATATTCTTGCTTAACTTATTTAATATCGTGTACCAAGTTTAAAAATACACCTGAAATCAGCTTTGTGTCAGGGTCCATTGTTAAAAGTGCTATACAAATAAAATGAAGGGCAGCGGTAGCTCAGTGGTTAGGGCTCTGGAGTACTGATCCGAAGGTTCAAGGTGCCACTGTTGGGTTCTTGAGCAACCCTCAATTGCTCAGTTGTATAAGAAAAAGAAAACGAAATGATGAATCACTCTGGATAACGGTGTCTGCCAAATGCTGTAAATGTGAAATAATGCACTCATCACCAAATTTTGATGAATTCAGTCATAGAGGTTTCAAGGCAAATTCCTCTGTGGTACATATTAAGCATGCTTACAGCACAGCCCGCCCACATGAGCACAGCACCATACTTAGAGACCATCAACTTGATTTTGGATGGCTTGTATGTTCGTCTGTCCGGTGTCCTCATTCATCGTGATGCTGATTGGCTGTTTGCTCTTTTGCAGGAACGTGATGCGTGCCGATATCCGGGAAAACATACCATACTGAAGCAATGTTTTTACAAAACTTTTCAAGAAGTACAACAAGAGACTGAGTTGAACAAGTATTTATTTATTTATTTATTTATTTAGTGGAGCATTTGTTTTGAAAATGCCAATGCTGATTTTTCCAGAGAACATGACTTAAACTTCTAAAACATTGTCAGAATAATGAATTATTTATGAATAGATTGGAAACAGCACAAAAACATCTCACAGGGAGCTTCGCCTTTAGGTAGCACCTAAATCTGTATATTACTGAAACAGCTGAGGCGTGTGTAGCGATTCTGATGCTATTTAGTAGATCGGTGCTTTAATTCCCGAGAGGAGTTAGCAGGGGACAGCGTGTGATGTGATAAAGGTCGAGCTTGAGTGTTAGCTTCTAAAAACAAAGCACAAGAGTTTTATTTCTCACTCCCCATTTTTCAGTTATTTTGCTTTGATGTTGTATTAAAGACGAATCCAACACATAAATAACGAAGACAGCAACCTTGTGACTCAAAGATCCAGAATGGAATGCAGCTAGCCTGTATAAAACTGTATATAAGCTAATTTTACAGTGAACGATCTATGACATAGTAGTCAAGCTCAAGGCCCGTGGGTCAAATCCGGCCCTCCAACTCATTTTATGTTTCCTGCGAGAGCTTTTAAAGTATAACGATTATTGTACATTCTTTGCATTACATTTTTCAACTATTACCATGAAATGTCATTCATCATCCTTCTACTGGGTGGAGCCAACCTATTTCACGTAAACAGCTAGCCATTCATGACTCAGGAACGATCGCAAGCTAGCTTATCACTGTCAAGCATTTTCAGAAAAGGAAAGTAAATAAAGGAGAAGAGGACAAATGTATAAACAAATAACATGGCCATGCCGATTTCATGATCGCCCATTTTGAACAGATGTTGAACGATTATTCAGCCCTCAATTACCTCGAAATTAAGGGATGTGGCCTCATGTGAAAATGAGTTTGACAGCCCTGCCCTATGAGGTGGTGAACACGATGGTGCTGATGGAGGCATGAAGGCTGAACATGATAAAGTAGAATAAGGAGGGGAAACAGTTGGACAGACTAAAAGCCTAAAGCGCTGCTGCATTAAGATTCTTAGTAGAGATGAAGCACTGACTAAATCCCACTGCCACTAATATCAGCAGCTAGTTGAACGGCATTGTGGGTAAACAGACTATAGTGAAAATACGCAAATACAGAGATGAAAAAAGCTGAGTTCTTAATTTCATTACAAGATAAATCTCAGACACATTCAGTGATCATGTGTTGATTATAAAGATTAATATTCAACATGTTACTACTGCCAAAAACATGTGCGATACAGTAAATAGAGTAATTACAGGACTGCTGCTAATGCCAGAATTACATCTTTAGCAAATTTTCTAGTCTTAATCCCATGACACCAACCTGACTCAATAAAATCAGCGGAAAAGCTCTTAGAGCTTTGCCAAATGAATAGGAATCTAAATGTGCTGCGTGAGAGCTGATACAAAGGGCGGTCCTGCAGCAGGGACATGCTCACATGATGCCCTACTTCATAAAGAGGAAGAAGAAA
Organism: Neosilurus mollespiculum; assembly: GCA_030014195.1. Lineage (NCBI taxonomy): Eukaryota > Metazoa > Chordata > Actinopteri > Siluriformes > Plotosidae > Neosilurus > Neosilurus mollespiculum. The sequence goes on from JAQMYF010000021.1 coordinate 27,320,357, forward strand.
AGGAAAAAAAAATGACAATCACAATGTCCCGAAGCCTGAATGAGGATCTGAATGAGGAGATCCAGTGTGATAAATTAGATAGCTGTCCTCCCCTGTCCTGCAGAGGACACTGAATCCCCCACAGCAGAGGTGTGAAATTTCAGTTGCGGTTCTCTAATCAAACTCGCCGTCACTGGATCACTCCCCGCTTCTTAATCATGACTTGTGGCCAAGTCTGTAATCAAATATAAACTTACACGCCTGGCTATGAGTCATCGCAGAATCCTCGTCTTATCACTTCAGAGCGCAAGCCATCTGCTATACACGCACACATGAATAATTAACAAACAAGCCTTCTGTGTTAAGCTGCTCTTTGTTTCCATAAAAAAATGTTTTGTTTTTTTTTTTTGCTCTGGGTGTGTCTGTATAGTTACATTACTCTGGTGTTCGGTAGACACCCAGAGCTCGAAAGTGTTGTGTGTGTGAGACTCATGCCAAGGAGTGTGAGGTCATCTATACACTGGCAATCAAGGTATCTACGGTGTTGCTTCTTAAGCACAGGACCCCAGAAAGTCCACCAAACCCAGGCAGGGTGGAAAGCAGGGTGTAACAAGGGTGGACACCACGACCCACAATCACCAAAGTTATTTAAATAAGCAGCAGTATAAATAATGTCAGCTTTGGTTAAAATGTGTTGTGTCAGTGGGAAGTTCAGGGAAATCAAAGTTCTAAGGATGCAATAAATAATCAGTACAAAACAGTCTGAATAATGAGTCTCACATTTAAAGGGTAGGAGGATGAGATTTTTTAATAAAATCTGTACTAAGGGGATGTACAGGGCTGCTTTTCTGAAGAGGTCACAGGCTCCAGAAGCTCACAGGACCAGAGATCTACATTACAACAGGCTCGATGGTGACTAATCAGATCCTTCCTGGGAAAGAAAAGCAGTATAAACAATACCACAAGGCTTCACCAACATCTCCTCTGTCCTCATGCATAGGTGTGCATACACATCTCCAACCATATCTGTGTGCACAGTGAGCACAGCACAGAGTTTATTCACTGAAAGTTCAGGAAACGCCAGCAGCCGAGGATTCCTCTAATTAAAAACACAGCTCGCTACTGAAAGTGTTCCCTCGGCTGGAGTCTGGAACAAGTAAACAAAACACCAGCGCACCATAAGGACAGTCCAGGTTCACAGGAAACCTTGTGTGTTTGGAAACCGGTGCAGTCAAATAACTGTAAGCGAGCCAAGTAAGGAAGGCCAACATGCCTGATGTTTATCTTCACAGCCCGGCAGCTGTGCTACAGCAGAAGCTAAGCTAAGCTAAGCTAAGCGCTAAGAATGAAATGAAAACACAGTAAACAACCGACACGCCTGCAGCCTTACCCTGTCCTTTAGAGCTGTCGTGGAAGTGCCTGCCTGGGTATGAAGTTCAGAGGTCCATCACTGTCCTCGGAATGAGCATTTCGGGTGTTGACAAATGAGTAGCCAGTGTTTTCCTCCAGTGCTGAAGTTTTGGTGGAAATAAGATGGCCGCCGCTAGACTGCACGTCTGAACCCAGTGACGCAATCAGGGCTCTGGCGAATCTCTTCTGGCTCCGTCCAAATCCGCATACTAGCGCCCTACAGAGTGTGCTAGAATTATGCGCCACCTACTGAACCTATAGCGATCTAGGCGAGGAGATTATCTGCATACTATGTAGTATTGTAGGATGCAATTGTGGATGTCACTTCTGCCGCGACTGCCTATACCTCGTAGTGCCGACAGGGGGCGCCAACATATCTGTAGGGTTTATAAACAAACTCAGATGTTTAACATAATATAGGAGTATCTTAATACACAGCTTTTCTTTTCTAATCATTTTTTTTTGGTAATGTAAAATACAAGTATAGTGTAATATAAGTATAAACACAGCGTTGTTGTTTCTTTATTGCTTGTACAGGATATGGTGAAAATATGGAGCATTGCAAATGTTACCAAGTACCATGGTGGAGTAAAGGTTCGCACATCTGCCTTACAGCAAGAGGGTCCTGGGTTCGAGTCCCAGGCCCGGGACGTTTGTATGTTCTCTCTGTGCTTGCGTGGGCTTCCTCCGGGTTACATTAAACTAATTGGCTGTTCCAAAATTGCCTGTAGGTGTGAGAGTGAATGGCGTCAGATGAAATAGACACTGCCTCTCTGCAACACTAACAGAGGGCAGCCATGGCCTAACGCGTAGAGACGCGGGTTTGGGACCAAAAGGTCGCTGGTTCGATTTCCAAACCAGCAGGAAAAATGTGTGGTGGTGGGAGGAGTGAGCTGCACCTTCCGATCCTCCACCTTCAAGGCTTTAGTGCCCTTAAACACTGCCAGCGTGTGGCAGCCCAGTGGTCCAGGTGGGTTTGGGTGTGTGTGTGTGTGTGTGCACGCACATGCACTCACTTTGGATAGGTTAAATTCTGAGGCTAAATTTCCCTTATCCGCATTATCAAAATAATAGGATTAAACAGTTCACTAAATGAATGAGTGAGTAAAATTGCTTAACACACATCAAAATATACAACAAACACACACCACCACTCCACCTTACACACCCAGTTTCCTGGTCAAATTCTTTTAATAGGCCAAATTTCAGTCATTTACATTAAAACTACATTAGAAATATATATTCAGATATAGACAGTTGAAAATTCATACACTACTCATCATTTATAATATAAAAAAGTCCCATTAAATATACAAGGCACACACACACACACACTATAT
>JAQMYF010000021.1:27367700-27386884 GCA_030014195.1 Neosilurus mollespiculum
ACCAACCCCCCCCCCCCCCCCCCCCAATCAAATCATCAACGTGGATTCTGAACCTGACATATAAAACAAGCATGAGAAGAAAATCAGCAAGGATTTCTAACTGAACGGATCTTTGGAAGTTACAGTCTTAACAACATGTCTTTCAATGGTTGCCATGGAGATTATCTCTTCTCACCTCTTGGAGTTGGGAGAGAGTAATGGGCTTGGACACGGAGGATGAAATCAGCCCACGACCAGCTCGAACACCACTTCCACTTGCTTATTAGTGTGATCAGGTGATGTGGGATTAAAGGAAGTGAGGATTCTCGACTACATTTGATTCAAATGTCAAGATGTTTGATTAAGGTATAGAAGATGAGAAGAGAGAGGGAGCTGTACCACTAATTATTAAAATGACAGACCAGGAAGGAAAGACCAAAACATTCTAACAGCACTTTGATGACACCATAGAATATAGTAATTTTTCCTTGCTTGCTCCTGCTGTGCACAGAAGCTTATTATTCAGATGCCTCCTGGATATTGACATAAAATGGCTGCTTTTGTTCTGAGGCGGTGCCAGTTGAAAGCAGACTTTGTTCTTTTTCTACTGATCTCAAACCCACAAATCTAATTCGAAAAAACAGCACACAAAGGTAAAAAAAAAAAAAGAAAAAGAAAAAAAAAAAAAGATTTAAGATTCCATTTAGGATAAAAGTTTCTTCAGATCTTCAGCTATCCCCGTCTCACTCAGCTGGTCCAGAGAGTGGTAACTATGGATGATTTTATCAGCGGTCACCACCACCACCCGGACCCCGTGTGCATCCTTGCCCAGCTGGCAGCCAATAGCTGAGCTCACCACCATGTCCAGACCTTCATGGCAGCCACCGGCATTGCGATGGTAGTGACCTGAGAACACGGCTTTAACACCTGAAACAGAGTTGAGTAGGAAAAGATACATTAATATCCTTCTTAGATTCAATCACCAAAAAACAAGGATATCAAACTTAAGGTGTCAAACTCAAGGCCAAATCCAGCCCACCGACATATTTTATGTCGCTCACAAGAGCTTTCAAAGAATAAGATTATCATACATTCTCTGCATCCACCATTACCGTGTAACAGCTAGTCATTCATGACTCAAGAAAAATTGCATGCTAGCTTGTTGCTGTTATGCGCGGTCAGAAAATGCAGCTGAATAAAGGAAAAGAGGAAAAATGCCTAAACGAATCATTTTGCCTTGCAGATTTCATGGTTGTCCTTTTTTTGGGGGGAATTTTGCTATACTGTATTAATCCCGCAAGGGAAATATTGCTTCTGCAGAGGCAACACCCATTCACCCATCCAAATTGAGCACACACACATCAATTTTAGAATATGTATAATGTTCAGTGATTAATTCGGCCCTCGATCACTTTAAATCACTAATCACTTTAAATTGTGATTCAGTGAACTCAGTGAAAATGAGTTTGACACACCTGATCCACCGTATCTACCCTACTAATTGATTAGCATTATTATGTACATTAAACAGCACTGTCAACAAATTCTTAACGGGAAGTATCTTCAAATAACCAAGTCCCATTACGCCCTATCAGAGTGGCCGCCACTCAGTTACTGGCTGAAAAGAAGAGTCAGACATTTCAAAAGAACTTCGGCTATGATGGAGCCCTCTTGAGAAATCTATTTTCTGTGTTAATCTGCATGATTATGGGGAAGGTTTTCATCTCACCTCTTCCCCTCAGCAGCCAATGCAGTTCCTTCTTGTTGCAGAAGGCAAAAGAATGGACTGATCACCACAGTTGTCAGAGAACACTACACAGAATGGGATGCACAAATTCCTCTCTCCATCTTAAAGGAACGCAGACTGAGAGTGATAACTAGAGCCAAAATTGACTTAAGAAGACAGCCCAGACACGCAAAGACACTTCCTGTGTCCGAAACCGCTCACTCATTCACTACCCCTACTCACTATTTAGGGAATTAAATGCAGAAGACCATATTGTGAGCTGAGAGTTAAAATGTTTTTGACCACTGCTCCTCGGCACCATTGTGAGCTGGTGGTTTGCTGCTGCCTTTTATTCAATTAAATTTGAGGCTTTGGACCAATTTCTTTAACTGCATTGTAACTCTAATACATTTTATTAAGACATATTTTCTTACAGTCCAGTCTTACTGTTTTTGGCCAATTTGTTTATTTTCCTCCTGTCTGTCAGGCATTTTTTCCATCACCCCAAATATAATGGTATATTGATTGGTTAGTGCACCTAGTTATATGTAGAACTGGAGGCATTACGACAGGTTACGCGCGAGTGTATGACATTGAAGGTAGTCCCTATGGGTAACTGCCATATTGGTGGTACCTCGTAATTGTTAAACTGCATACGTAATCATTAACAGTAAAATATCTCTGACCTTTCTATAGAACTAGAGTGTGATTTGCTAATAAATCCACCAAAAGTACTGAAGCAATGTGTCCATCATTTTTGTCCTCCCTACTCATTTACTTAGCAAATAAAAAGAAGCTGTCAGGATGCCAACATAAGGTAAGATAAGGCTTTGTTTGTCAGTATTACACAACTAAACAGACATTAAGCATGCACATAAAACTTTTACGGTCCCCATTGCTTAGAACACAAACAATGAATAAATACCTTTATTCACTCTTCATATCACAAATGAGCAAGTACTGATTGTTTAATGCATTTCAGACGCATATAAAACCACGTGAATCAAAAAATAATCCTCAGGCTTTTAATTGCCATGTTTTTCATTATTTACTACTGCATCTGACAGCTGATAGGGAGGAACAAAATGGTTGCCAACATGGGTTAGTGACAATTTCTTGTACACTACACTATTTCACAATGCATTATAGGATACATTGTGTGCAGTATATAGTTCTTACTATACATTCTGACAACACTACAAATCACCAACTCACTACATAGTGCACTATATAAGTAGTGAGTGAATTGTGACATAGGGATTGTGGTGTTGACAGTAATTTTTCAAGTTGTACCAGGTGCAAATGGGTCAAGCCCATGCGAGGCAACGCCCAGCTGGTACTCATTTATACCGCTGGGTGAACAGAGGCACACGTGAGGTTTTAGACCTTGCCCAGTGGTCTTGGCACAGTGGGGGTCTAACAGGGATTTGAACCCACAACCTCTCGATCATGAGCCCAGCATCCTAACTATTATTTCACCTTCACCAAAAACAAGCTGCAGTTCGTGGCTAAGTCTGATTTTTACTGAGTTCTTCACTTTGTTTACTGAAAGTGTGTGTGTGTTGGAAGTTTAGGTCTTTTCAAATAAATTTTGATGGCGTGATGTTTGTAATATTGGCAATTTCTTCACTGCAAAGTTTAGAAAATATGCTTCTCTACGTGAACAGATGAATGTATGAGTGCTCTTGTACATACACTGGGCCACAAATTGCTACATATACAAATACATAGCTGGATACAGTGACCAAAAATACACTTTACTGATTTTGGATGAAACGAGGAATCAAACTCGATCTGTCTTTTGAATATATCGAGACACAGTGAAAGGTTTGTGCTGACAAGTGACTTAGTTATCGGGCTTTTTTTAGTTACCCTGCTGAAACCAACAGACTGGAAGCAGACAGAGGAAAAATAGCACTTCAAAAAACCCAAAGAAGATCGCCCCATCTGTGATAAAATAAAAATAAAAGTATTCAAGAATTAACTTGCTCACTAACAGAAACTTGCATACTAGATACGACGTATTAATACAAACTGTATAAACCCACACATCTCAGAACAACAATACTATTTCAGGAAGAGTTTAATGTGTGTGACATAATGATTAAAAGCCATTATTATATAATACAGGTGAACAGCGCAATATGATTGGACCATTTTGGTCTGGAATTGTATCAGAGGATGGCTTGTCATAGACACTCATGATGTGTCATGGACACATGAGCAGGCAGCATTTTCTTACTTTTAGCAGAAATATATACTAAAACCTTGGATGGGTTTAAACAGATGCCGTTAGCTTCACAGCGCTTTAACTGTGCGGGGCTCACCTGACTGTCCTCTGTAATAGAAAAAAATATGTCGAAATAAACTATAATCATGATTTAGTTTGATTTAGTTTTGATTTTAGTTTGATGTTTTAGTACATACTGAAATATATGCCAGGAATTCCCAGCTGTAACTACTGGGTAATCACGGGTTTTACATGGAGCATTCAGACAGTCTTTAAACATTAGCTTAAAGTACAGAACATGTCAGCACATTCTAATGCCCTTTAGAAATTTTGGACAAGTTTTCTAAAACATGCTAACTCTGCCTGTGGAGAAAAACTAAACTGAGGAACGCAGATAATTATACAGTGTTACACAACTGCAGACACCTTCATCCTAAAAGCAATTAGACAGCCGTGTTGCAGAACAGCAGAAATGACTCAAAATTATAACTTTTTTATTATTAAATCAAAAGTAAAATGCATTCTAATGTAATTTTCTTTTCAAAGGAGAGCTGTTTAATTATGTAAATTTCAAAGATGTCTCTAATGATGGGTTATGATTCAGACCTTGAAATATGCATAAACATGGCGTAAGCAGAGACAAAACAGATTATCTTGAGGTGTAAGATGTAAAACTGGACCAACCATCCGGGCAGGCGTGGGAGTGTGTTGAGGTAATCAAAACATTACTAAAACAAGCCTTTTACTCAATGGAGCAGCAGCGTGGAGAAACAGTAGAATAAGTACATATGCTGTGTATTAATGTGCCAAGCAGTGTGCGCTTCAGAAAATAATCTTCTGGGGGAAAACACTCTACCCTCTTAATGTCTTAATGTAGCTTGCAACTTTGTGGTGTATGAAATCATTGCTTTAATACAGCACAAACTAGCAGAACTAGATCTGACATCGAGTTTGTGTGAAACTTTGTTTACGATGGATATATGAGCTGTCTTTACAGCAGTCACACTTGTGAAGATAAAATCTTTGAACACTCAACAGTAAAACAGCAGGTGATTCAGGTGTGTAACGACCATAAAATTATTTCTGTATTTAAAAAAAAAAACAAAAAAAAAAACCTAAATCACTCTTTCATCTGCTGATGTTTTTTTAGATGGTGTCCAAGCTCCCGTTTTGCTTAAGTGCTCTTCCAAGTTCACTAATGGAAAACTGAATAAACAAGCTGTGATTGTTAACTATGAAGCACATTGTGGAGATCGATTTTTTTCTTTGCCTGGCTGAAAATTATGAGGCACAGAAAAAACCCCAATCAAAACAATCACAACAAACTGCCTAGCAGCATCACTATTGTATGAATTTCTAAGTATGATTTTTGCTTACAGACTACAGCCTGCCCATAGAGCAGGGAAAAAAAATTAGGCATTACGTCCATTAGGGAAAAGCACATGAACAAAAAAATCTCCTCAAATACAGTACTGAGAAACGCTGTACCACTGCACGAAGCTGACCTTTTTTAAGTGCTCCCACATACATTCCAAGCATACACTATATATTAATTAGTACTTACACTTCCTGTGAGCTCACAATTTTCATACAATCCCATATAACTGTCAGCTTTTTCAGTGCAGTTGCTCCAACAGAAATACCACCACCTAGGGACTGCTGTACATTTTAGCTGAGCACGCCAAAGTTTGCCAAAGGCCTGAGAAAACAGTAAGCAACGCATTCAGAAAATAAACTGTCACACAAAATGAAATTAAGTTCTAATGAACAGGGAAGTACAAACAGCGGTCTGGTTTCTGTTCCCCCGAGACACACTCACGGTGCCGCCGATGACTCTATTCATAGGCAGACGGATTTTGCGGCTGCCTGCCAGATATGGATGATATGTAAATTCGGCTGCTGTCTTCTACCCAAACAAGTCTGAGAGAATTTATTTCATAGTTACAGAGGGTGTATGTGTGTGCGTGTGTTTGTGTTATCATTAGGCCCCTGGGATTTAATCACCTAACTATGCCCATAAACAATTTGCATGACAGAAGGAAAGATAGAATGAACTGTGAGGAGAGCATTGCTTATGCTGCTCATATATCACAGTCACTTATTCCCTCGAGTCCCTTTATGAAGTGCTCAGTGAGGGACGGCCTGTGTATTGTGTGTGATGTAAGTAATTAAGAATGTACACTGATGCAGAGCAGGAAATCAGGGGGGTTTAAATTGCTCTCACAAAGGAGCTGCAGTTTTACATAAAAATAGAGACGGCGGCATTTGGACATTTTCCCTCTTGCTATGGGACCAATATCACAGATGGCTGAGGAGCCTTGACTGAACAGGCTTTGACAAAGTATTAAAAAAAGAAAACGCATGTAATGACTAATCTTGCTAACCAAAATCAAAATGTCTATTAAGAAAGGAACACGATGTGGCATACTATTACAAGAAAATAATCCGCTATGTGAAGCAGAGCAAACCCTGAAGTGTATTATTCAATCTTGTAACAGGTTTATTCCTTTTATACTACAGCAATCTGCCAATGGCAATGTCGAATTTATTAATGAACAACACTCTGCTTTTTAACCAGTTATACTTAAATTTAATGCTGTGGAACATTTCTGAGACGACCTTTAGCAGTTCATGTTATCAGTTTTTCTATAGCAGCCATTCCTTCACCATCTATTTTTGTCTTTACTTGAAGATAATAAGACAAGATCACAGTATGCCGTTTTGAGTTTCCCGACCCTGAAAACTTTCCCATGTTGAAAACTTACTCTTAAATCAAATTTCTAATTTATTCGTCACATACAAAATCATACACAGTACAGTATGTAGTGAAATGCTTGTTACGACAGTCCTATATGTGAAGATATAGATATAAAAATATATTAATATCAAGAAGAGAACAAAGAGATCAATAACAATAACAGTGACTATTTGAAGGACTACCAATAGTTAAAAGGCGAATATAAATATAAAAATATACAATATAAATGTAGTGACGATAAATAATAATGCATAAAGTGTCGGTGCAGTATGCACACTAAGATGTTCAGTGAGTGTGGTTGTTGTGTGCGCAGAGTAGTGCAAGGTGTACAGAGAGTGCAAGGTGTATAATGTGTTAATAATTTGGAACAGATTTCTATTTGCACAACAACATCTGTGGTACAAGTTTGTGCTACAAGGGATCTGATAAAAATGATGTATTACAATAAATGCTTTGAATAAATCAGTTGAATTACAAATGGAAATACACTTCACCCTCGATTTCCCGGATTATAAGGGGGGATAGGCTGTCTGGGAACCTCAAAAGACCGGTAATTGCTAAGGTCCGGGGTCCCTACCCTTTCCCGGACATTTACTATAATTGGTCCAGCAATCACCATTATTCAGCAGCAGTCCTGGACTTTTACAACACTTATCCGACACTCAATATCAGCATATCAGAACATTCTTTTATCACATTCATTTTGAATGTGGGACCGACTCGTGTTCACTGATCGCACTTTCACTTAGCTCTCCAGTCACTGATGCCACTATCTGTTCATCGGACATTATTTTGTCCCCCTCTGCTGCTTTATTTATGTCCATCCACTCGGACGGTAATGGGCCCGACAGGAGGAAAGTTTAAAAATCATGACCGACCCGGACTTCCATCATCGATTCCCGTACTTGATCGAGCATTTTTCCGGCAATACCAAATAATGTCCGGCACCGGACTTTGTACGGGAAATCTGAAATCCGGGAAATAGGGGTACAGGAAATCAAGGGTGAAGTGTAGACACAAAGAGTTTTACTGTTAGACACTGCCTGGCCAAAAAAAACGTTGCAAACTCTAATATTTTCATTGAGTGCATTTAGCCTTGATCACAGCATGTAATCTCCATGGAATTGTTGATCCAGTAGGTCAAGTCGAGGCTCAGCAACAATAATGTGGCAATAAAATAAAGTCAATGATGAACTGAATGTACTGAATGAGCAGATTCACATCAATGGACTTTTTCTTCCCTGATGGCACGGATATAAAATGGGGACTCAAAAAATGAAAGAGTGGTTCAGGGAGCATGAGGAATCATTTTCACATATGTATTGGCACCCCAGAGCCCTGACCTTAACCCTATTGAAAGTTTTCGTGATGTCCTGGAGAAGAATTTATGGAGTGGTTAAATTTTTCCCCTCAGCAATTCAAGACATCAGTGAGAAATGAACTGAACACTGGATGGAAATTAATGTGATTTTGAAACAAGTTTGTCAAAACAATGCCATGGATTTTACATGCTGAGATAAAGGCTAAAGGCTTTCCAAGAAAATATTAGTGTGAGACTTTTTTTTTTTTGGCCGGGCAGTGTAGAAAATGAATTCAACAACACTGGTATGTCATTAACTAAAAACTCATATCTACTGCAGGTTTATCAGTAGTGATAATGGAGAACTGTATCCATAACTGCAAACACAGCCTCCATTCTGAGACACTTTCTGAGAAGTGGCTATTATAAAAATCAAGACAGCAGAATAAGACCAGCAGAAGCAGACAGCAGAATAAAACCCTCCTACAGCAGCTGCACGAGAAGATGAGCCCAGAACAACCAAAGGCACGCGAGCTTCCAATGATAATGGGCGCTTTGAGATGGTAACAACACTGCCATTAAAGTCAGAAATTACAACCTAAACAAGAGGGAATTCTATGACGCGTTAAGCCTTAGGTACGACTGAACAATCTGTACAGGTGAAACTCGAAAAATTAGAATATCGTGCAAAACTTCATTTATTTCAGTAATTCAACTTAAAAGGTGAAACTAATATATTATAGAAACTCATTACATGCAAAGAGATATTTCAAGCCTTCACTTGTTATAATTTTGATGATTATGGCTTACAGCTTATGAAAACCCCAAATCCAAAATCTCAGAAAATTAGAATATTACATGAAATCAATAAAAAAAAGGATTTTGAATACAGAAATGTAAGCGCTCTGAGAAGTATAATCATGCATATGTACTCAGTACTTCATAGAGAATCTCTGGGGCATTGCCAAGAGAAAGGTGAGAGACATGAGACTGAACAATGCAGCAAGAGATTCGACGTCGATCATGCAATGTCATGTATGAAAGGCGGATTTATCCATAGGAGGCATGACATAGTACGAGACATGTTTACATCTCTTCTCAAGGACGTATGTCATGAAGTTGAGGTCGAACCACACCTTTAGACCTTTAGTGGAAAAGTTTTAACCAGCACAGCCAATGTTTGGATGTTATGAAGCTTGTTTGGATGTCAGTGTGTGCGATTTTTGCCAAAGGGGGGGCAACATGCATTTTTTTATGTAAGAGAGACTCAACACGGCCTTCAGTAGTAATGAGAACAAGAAAAAGCAACAGTACAACCAGCAAATTATTACTTTCAGCATCCTTATTTTCTCACCATATGGGAAGCTGAACGATTTCTAGCTGAATTGGCTTTGAAGGTTTCTGAGAAGAAACAGCTGGACAACAGCATTTTAATTAATTGTCTGAGAGCCAAATTATCTTTTAAAAAAGGTTATATTATATTCAAATTCAAATTCAAATTTAATTTGTCACATACAAATTATATACAGTACAATATGTAGTGAAATGCTTAGTACGACTGTCCAAAATGTAAAGAATAAACTATCAAAGTAACAAGAAGAAAAGAACAATAACAATAACTAAAACTTTTTGAAGGATTTTAAAGGTCAGTATAAATATAAATATAAAATGCAAAAAAAAAAAACAACCCAAAAACTAGATATTGTATTATTAAAAAACTAGATATTGTATTGTATTACATATTGTAATTACCATAAGTATTGACCAAATATTCATAATGGAAACATGACAAGAGCAATATATAGTTTGGGGTCATACTCATCAATGGAAAGTCAATACAATCAAATAAACAATAAAAAAATCTTTACATTCTACCTGTTATTATCTCCATTATAACTCTAAGCTCAGCCCATTCTTCATCATCTGCCCAAAACAGAACGGGTGCTAATTTATCTCGACTTTTCCAGTGATACCAAACACTCCCTTGACTTCCTCACACCCATACTAATTAACATTAGCTTGCCTTAAGCCAACTGAAATCACAAAGGGAAAAACATGAGTTTTTATAGAGTGAATAATACTCTCTCTCATTGTTTTGGAAATAGACCCACAGTCCTGCTCTCTGTCCATGTATGGAGGGGTCTTCAAAGATAAAAGAGAGAATTCGGCTCAGTCTCATTCAGTGATGATATGCATGTTGAAAGCACAGGAATAAACCCTTCATGTTAAATAAACATTCTCATCATCAACATGAACCAAACTTACATGCTTGTTCCAATCCCATGATGATACCTATAAAGGGAAGCATGAGAGCGGATAGCTTCCTCGGAGGGATTCACAAAGAACAATGTTTAGATTCTCCAGTGATGCTGAGGGGACATTAAGCCGGGCTGTGGTTCATGGGCACCTCTGAGTACTGAGCCGGAAATCTTGCAGTGAGTCACGGTGACAATAATAGATGGAGAAGTCTGCCACCGAGTTCAGAAGGTACAGTGCTTCCAATTAGGACACCACGAGCGCCCTGAAACATTCACAAGTATATTCATGAGATCCATCAGAAATGAAAATAAATTAGGGGTGTGCTCTGCTGGCCCGACTGATATTCAGAACCTGATTAAAAAGAACTGAGTGATTTTCCCAGTGAGGGAGAAGTATTTGGATGAAATGTCCTTCTCTGCTATTTTTACATCATGGCTTTAGCCCCTGAGGTAAGACTGTGGGGATCATACAAGTATCCATACTATCATACTAAACTGAGAGACGATTCTGAACATTGTGTGACAAAACAATGACGTACAATCATCATCATTTGATCCTAAACCCTGGAAAAAAACTACAGCAATCGTCTAGTTAACAAAGATCTGCTTTCCAAAAGGGTACGTCTCGAAATAGGCAATCTTCCCACAATCATTCTGTCTCATACCAAACATAGATTAAATCATTAAAAGTGGCATTTGATCACATGTCTAAAGCCAGAGTGAGCATAAGGGGATTGATTATTGGCAGCAACCTTCTGTAAGTCATGAACAAATCAAATCCTTCTTTAATCCCCATTTTGTGGATCTTTTAATAATTCTGCCATGAAATGGAAAACTAAAAATGCTTTAGACAGTGGAGATGTATAAGAAGACATCTTGCTTGTGAAGATAAATTGTGTCACATTGTAGCTTACTGCACAGTCTGCTTCGTAAATTTCCCCTGTAAAAAATTCTAATTTCCACTGTACATTTTACTTCCCTCATGGAGCACTGAAGCAACTCAACTGCCCAAATATGTCTACACAGAAGGGGATTACCTGTGATATACTATATGGCCAAAAGGTTATGGACACCTGTATACTTGTATACTGTGGCATTACAATTTCTATTCACTAGAACCCAAACCTCCAAGCGGCCCAAACCTGTTCCAGCATGACAATGCTCTGTGCACAAGATGAGCTCTATCACACATGGTTTGCCAGAGTAGGAGCACAACTCAGTTGGCCTGCAGAGAGCACTGACCTCAACCCCACTGAACACCTCCGGGACCACCAACTAAAAACCAGGCCTCCTCACTTAACATCAGTGTCTGGCCGCACTAATGCTCTCATGGCTGGATGAGCACAAATCTTCACAGCCATGTACCAAAATCCCTTCCCAGAAGCAAACATCAGCAAAAAAGGTGTTCTTGTGCATGCATCACTAACTTAATAACACGTGTTCGGTGGCAACATAAAGCAAAATAATAATAATAAAATTTAAAAAATCAATAAAGGAGTAAAAAGACTGCTGTACAGTTAAGATATGTAACTACAGCAGGTTCAAAATGCACACAACAGGAACATTGCTAGTTGAAGTATTATATGAATCATATAAAACCTCTCTAATACAAAGAACACTGACCTTTAACCTTACGTCTGGGCCTACTTGACCGTTTATGGCAGGTAGCTACACGGCTCAACAAAACCTCCTTATTATGAAAGCTGATAAAAATACCGCACATCCAGTGGGTTACACATCAGGATTAATTAGCAAATTTTGAACAATTCTTAACAGTATCATGCACTTTTGTGGGCCCCACTATCTACAGAGACAAATCAAAAGTAAATAGACACCAAACATTACAGAGTTTTATCTGTGAAACCCATCTGATCAAACTTGTTAAAATGGTATTGGTTTTAAATTTTATATTAAAGAATATACATTGCTTATAACAACTAGCTATGTTGTGAACACCAGGAGAAAGAGTTTGATTTTCACACATTACCACAGTAAACAGAGTGATTGTACAATTCATCAGCAAAGGCAAGGAATCAACAGTATCCTGTTCAGGTTCACCTCTAACAGGTGCCCTTAGACAATCCAGAGGATTGTTAAAAATAATCCCTGTTGTAAAGAAACTGATGTTGCAGAGAAACTCCAAGTGAGTCTGCTGTGAGGTTTCACCATCAACATGGCATTTATATATATGTATATCTATGTATAAATCTTTCAAAAATGGTGTCCATTTACTTTATCTCACTGAATACTATAAAAGACCCAAAGTTTTTAGATTTCTTGCCCCTAATTCTGCTTATTGCAGTGAATGAATAAAACCTATCACTGCACTGGACTGTGTGTATGAGCAGGTTGTTTTTAGTTTCAATTTGTTCTGTATTCCTGTGTTCTCCGGAGGTGCGCTCATGTGGGAAAAGTCAACCTGTGTGTTTGGGTAAAGGCACATAAACAAACCTGAATGAACAAAGTCAGGAAACACAATCCTAAATTATCTCAGGCTGAGCCTGGACCAGAAAACAGGCATTTCTTTGAATAGATGATGGCATAAGTCAAAAATTATTTCCCTTCTGAATATCTCTGAGAAACAATTGTTTATAGAAATCTCTTTTTTAAAAGTACAGGTTCATCCTGCATTATTTGCTGAAAACATTTAAAATATTATATATCCAGTATAATGGGTTTTATTTCTTACTGGATTGTAAAATCTTTTTTTTTTTTTTTTTTAACAAAAGTTTAGACCTACAAAATACAATACAGACAATTCAAAAAAATTAATGCACTTAAAAAAAAAACTGTATAACTCTATACAAAATAGTCTTCAGATCGAAAATGTTTAGCCAACGCCTGGTTTCTATACGCCCATCCCTAAACTGGGCTCTAAAGACCTGCCACAAGGGTTCCTACATCAGCGGTGCCAGGATCACAAAAACCTTGTAGAACTCAAGTAGTATAAATGTGCATATAATTAAATTTGTCAAGGCTCACAGTCCCAGCACATGAGTGGGGCATACCCGTGCAGGATCTCCTGACGGATGTCATCAAGGCAACATCCAAAATCTTACTCCCACAGGGGGTCATTGAGATATCCCCGATACTGTGCCTGAATCTATGTCTATGCTTCACTCTTTTCCTGTTCCTTCATGAGCTCTGCCTTGTTCTGGGTGCTACATGCTATGAGCCGCAACGCACCTTGCAAAAGGCACGTGGACACTTCCTGGTTACGCAGCACCTCACTGAAACCACCACAGATTTCCTCCCACAGTCCAAAAACATGCACAGTAGGCTAACTGGCCATTCCAAATTGACCCTAGATGTGAGTGTGAGTGTGAATGGTTGTGTGTGTTGGCCCTGCAATGGTTTGGTGAGCTGTTCATGGTATACACTGATCAGCCATAACAGTAAGTAGTTGTTCAGCCATCACAGTGTGGACAGAGTTGCACAAGTCCTTACACATTGTTGCTCATTTTTTCTGCTTCCAATCAACTTTGAGAACTGACTGTTTACTTTCTCCCTAATACATCTCGCTCCTTGGCAGGTGCCACTGTAACAAGATAATCAATGTTACTCACTTCACCTGTCAGTGGTCATGTTTTAATGTTATAGCTGATCGGTGTATGTGTTCAATCAGTTTGTCTTTAACAAGCTGACGCTGCTCAGAACCATACCTGCTTGGCGGAATCTGTGAATCAGATTCTCCCTCTTGGCTTTCTGCAGATTAAAGTAGTCATCCTCCTCATCTGGAGATCTCAGGTAGAGTGGAATGTGCTGGAAGATAATGACGTGCCTTGCTGAGCTCTCGGCTGCTTTCTGTAGCTGTTTCTCCAGCCAGGCCTCATGCGCTTCCTCCAGCTGAGGGCAGTCCGATGCATCAAAGAACAGCTGGGAATTCAACACCAGGAACAGCACTCCACCTACCCAGAAACTGAAGTAGTCATCACCCCAGACACGGCAATATTGCTCCACGGTGTCTGCAGTGGGAGTGTTGCCCAGGTCATGGTTACCACTGACAAACACAAGAGGAATGTCTGGATCGGTGGCCCGCAGAACATCCTTCAGGTCCCTCTCCTGCTCCTCCCTGAACTGGCAACCTGAGGAACACACAGATTTTTTTTAAAAGAATAAATTACTCTTTACCAACTGAGGGTGATGAGTGTGTTCCTGTTACCTCATTAGCTAAAACTGGGCACACACTGCACATGCGGACTACGGTTTTTGACCAGCCCCACAAATTGTAGAGTTTCAAGCGTCGGTGTGCATAAAACGGCTGAGTGGTGGAGCGAACACACATGTGGCACCTTTCGTGGGTACTCAGACACAGGTATGCTCTGTCTAACTTGAAGATGAAGTTGAACGTAACGACTATCGTAATATTACTTTACTTTAGTACAATTTCCGTAAGCTCTCTGTGTAGTAATAATGTGTAGTAATTATATGAACAATATATAGCTCACGCGAAAGGTAATAACTTACTAGGACAGAGAATGCACTCATGGACTTCGGACAGACAAGGACACACAATTTCCTAATAATAATAATTCATAATAATTTGATATTTGCTGGCATCAAATTCACTAACTCGTTCACCTGCACATCAGGATGCAGCCATATTCAGACCGGCATCATTTGAAAATGACGGCAGTGAAGAAACCGCCGATCAAAGCTGTAGCCCGCAAGTGTAGTGTGCACCAAGCATAGGGGTAGAAAAACTGTTTTCAAGGCTGTATTTACAAACTGATCCCATTGCATTAATATTATTAAACATACTAAATGTATGCATGTTGTGCTGAGTGTAATTAACACATGGATATCTTACTGACATTCTGGCCAACAATCACTGAGGAGCTTATAGTTTCAGCAAAGTTGTCTACCTTCTCTTTGTAGCTGATAGTGTTCCCTGTACGTTAGGCACTCCACCCAGGCAAAATAACAACCCAAACGTAATTTCAAAAAATTATTTAAATGTAATACATATAAATATAAAAATAAACAATATCTTACTTTTAACTGTTAAAGCCCCGGTCTCATACATCGCATTAAAAGTATAGGACCGGTCCACAACTGAAAATTGGACAAATTCCTACAACAGTTGTCGGTGCATCATACGTAGCTCACCTGTTGTGATGTGTGAAATGTTGTTGTCGATGCTTGTCATGGAGTTTTGAAATTGTATCTGCTAACAGGTAATTCTCGACATCAGGTCCATTTCCTAGGTCTGTGGTGCAATGCCCTATGACGTCCTACAGCTGTGTTACGACAGCCATACAAATCTTATATGCCTTTGTTATCTAACGCACTCAAGATTACAGTTTTCTTACAATATATGATTGCCATACATTAAATCCACTGGACCTCCTTATATACCCTAAGGTATAGCATGACATTTTTACTAAAGTGTGTATGTACGTCATGTTCATTAACCATGTATCACAGGAATCAATCGGATCACTTTCATATGAATAACGTACCACTTGAGTTGCAGACCTGACCTTTTTTGTCCACGAGAGAAGTACAAGTCATATTTTATGTGTGAACGCAACTACGCATCTTCCACATCCACCTCGCCCAAACCAAGGTCAGTCCCTTCTGTCATAGCGACGCTAAATTCATACAAAAAAAAAACACCTTCGGGTTGTTTCTAACAGGGGCTTAAGGTACAGATAGTCCATTTCCAATTTTGCAATGCCATAAACAAAGCTCAGGGTTAAGAGAAGTGGGAGAAAGAGCAGAAGAAGGCAGGGGATGAGGGAAAGGTAGAGATGGAGGGGAGGTACAGTTCTGCATATAGTAGAAGCAATACAGTACTGTTTGTGTGGTAAACCACAACTGCTCACACTTTCTCACCAGGCATGTATCATTTGCAATCTGTATGATTGTAATGAAGCCATTATTACAATGCAGTTCTGTACTGGTATAGTATATAAATATATATATAATCATGTAAATATATGTAATTCATTATACCTCTCAACAATTCATTCTGCTGTTCATTCATTCACATAGAGTTACACTCCTATTCTAAATACTCTGAGGCGGTTAGAACTTTCACAAGATCTGGATCTTAATCAGAGTCAGAACATGTGCTACCGCAGTAGGGTTAGCTACAGCTCCCGGTGGACTCGAGTCATGCAAAACATCTTAAGCAGATGAGTTTTTAATAGATAAAGGTATTTCAAATCAATGTTTATGTAGCCATGGCTTGGCACTTTGAAGTTACTGATAAATCTTGCCGTTTTGTTGCTATTAGCGGTGTTTACTCTTGCATGAGAGACAGAGTTTCTTGCAGCCACACATTTAATCCTTAACATTTCACCTAGTCTGCATCTGATTTGCAGTCATTAACCTTGCTTAATGCTAGGTTAACCTTATTAATATTACAATCTGGAACAACAATCTTTGAAACAAATATTAGATTAAGTAATCTGTCCAGGAGGGTTTCTCCCCTGATATAGCTAGAACACTCTGATATAATACAAAAAGCTAAATATATTCTATATCCTGATACCTTAAATACAGAAACTGTGAAGACAATAATTTGATGTGAAATGACAGCTGAAACATTGGAGAAAATAAACAAATAAAATTCGCTGACGACTCAAAATATCTGTGAAAATGTGTCCAACACCCACCACCCTCTCATCTGGGAAACACAGAGCTACCCGTAAGCGCTACCTATAATTATCCTAAAAGAAATAAACAATTTTACAGGAATATAGCCTGCAAACAATCTATTGTTAAGAATTTCAAATCAACCACCCAAGTTTCAACCAATTTATATTTATTGCAGGTCAGCCATCAAAAACGTGACAGTAACCAACAATATCTTATGAATTCAAAGAAAAGAATAAATAATAAATCATTTATAAGCCGTAGACATTCCAAGTACAGCATTTTAAAGCTGTTAGTGCCAACATGACGATTGTTAATTTCCCCAGGGGTAGACCATGCAAGAGAGACTGAGTTTTAAAATATACGTATATTCACCATCCACTTTAACAGAAGCATCTTATCCACACATACCAACACACGGATCCAAAACAAGAGTTAAATGTTCATATGAAACAAGGCAACTGAAAATAATCAACGTTTCCATCCATGGTCAGCAGAAAAGCATCACAGAACATCTTAAGAAAAATCATCTCAAAATTATACCTTCAGACAGGCGGGGTACAACAGAAAAAGACCACATCAGATCACTCATGTCAGTCAAGAGATGGAATCTGGGAATGCAGTGAGCACTGACTCGGCAAACAAGACTGGTGCAGACTTGAAAAACAACCGTCTGGCACCAACAAATAAACAATTTTCTGATGTTTAATGTGAACATTATCTGAAGTAACCTGTGTCTGCACGATTTAATTCAATGTTCTGCTGTCACATGATCAACTGACTGGATAATTGCATGAAATAACAAATAGAGTGGCCGGTGAGTGTATACCAGGCTTGTGCAAAATTCCAAATTGAATTGAGAATGAGTCCCAAATTCCAATTCAATTCCATGAATTTAAACTGAATTTGAATTCCAATTAATAATTTTGGTGTATTCAAGAATCATGCTTTACAGTATATTCCATACATGACCGTTTTACATATTTCACACAAATATTATTACTATGAGCTCCTTGTCTACCTAAGTAAACCCTGCCTGACAGAGGATGCTGGTCCTTTGGTGTTTTGGAAAGAAAACCAGAGCAGATTTCCAAACCTAGCTGCACTTGCCTGCAAATATCTGGCCATACCTGCATCCTCTGCACCTGTGGAGAGGATCTTTAGTGTTGCAGGAAAGATATTTCAACCAGAAAGATGCCGTCTCAAAGATAATACCATTGAGGAACTTATGACTCCTATAAATCCCTTACCCTATAAATTATGAACTGTAATAAATGATTATTGCATTTACCACAATTTTGAGTCATTTGGTCATTTTCAAATAAAAAGAATATTACAAATTATTCAAAATGGAGGGAACTTGTGTTTAATTTTAGTGTTTGTAAAGTATTTTTAGTATTTAGTATTTAGGCCAAAACCTTTGTTAAACGTCCTGTTACTTGGCTATAAGGAATTTCTCTAAATTGCAATGAATTTAATTCTACTTCCTGTAATTCCAGTTCAACATCCTGTGGGGTGGAACCAATTCAATTCAAATTCCAATTCTTCAAATGAATTGAATTGAAATTTCAAATTCGGAATTTTGCACAAGCCTAGTGTATCAGTGGATTATTGTTTGAGCATTTTTGACCTTTTTAGCACTAGACAGTTATTACACTCTGTGGCCCATGGACCCAAACAGATTCATGGAGTTGTCTGTTTGTTCAAATTTGAAAAAAAAAAAAAAAAAGGAAAGGCTCTATTACCCAAATTAACACCAAAAGATAATTAGTGCAAATGAAATAGCTGAAGCTGTGGCTTAATGTTTAAAGGCTATTTTAGAAAATTATTTGTAGTGAACTAATGTTTTGTTAAGCTAGAGGATTTGGAGCTATTTTCTTCTCTCTTATCAGAAGTACAAAGTGTTCAACTTTAACAGCTCTCTGCGTCTCCAATCAGTGACAAACCCCAAAGAACCCCATTACAAACTCTCCCAACGGAGATCTGTATCAGCTAAACACACAGAGAACTCATCTCCCTCTGGACATTCCCACCGCTCAATGTTCGGAGAACTTCATTTCTATCCATTCCTCCAGTGCCTCAAGTGCTTACATGTGTGGTTCAGAAAGCATAACATTATCCTTGCTTTTTCATTCCTCCATCAATGAAGCCCCTCCTCTAAGTCCACAAGCATCATGTCTAATCCTCTCCCAACACAAGCTCGCCGTCTGGAGTCTGGAATCTACTCTGATATCACATCCATCAATTCTAGAACACTGCTGACACACTACTCTCTGTGGTTCATGATAAGATGAGAAAAGAACAGTTGAGAACAGCAGCTGTTGGGGGGG
>JAQMYF010000021.1:27386984-27394484 GCA_030014195.1 Neosilurus mollespiculum
CCAGTTGAGAACCGCCGCTGTTGGGGGGGTGGGGGGGGGTGGGGGGGGGTGGGGGGATGCAATTTGGTCACCAGTCAGGCTTGAAGTGGCCAGGGCATGAGCTCAGTAAAGGTGAATGATGAATGGGGCCCTGAGTAAACCTTCGCTCTGAGTCTAACCATAATCACATTTTCATCTTAAAATATTAATTACAGATACAGTAAACTTGCACCAATATATTCACTATAACGCTAACTTGTTTTTATACATTATAGATGTCCAAGGGTTACGCATGCAGCGTTTTAACTAATGGGTTTAATTTTAAGAAGATATCATTTTAGCAGTTGCCCTAACCTAAAGATAAACTGTATTATATAAGGGATAATGTACAGTGAACCAGTCAGTATCATTATCAAATTAACCCTGAAGGGGCTTGCAACACTTGTTTACTCACAATAATGCTAAGCTTGCTGTACATTATCTTTCTTAAATTGATTTAAAAAATTATTTTATTGCTTCCATGCTCCATAGCAACAGTCTGTCATACTTAACAGCGGCCTCTTACAAAGAATTAAGAAAGCTGAATCCCATAATTAACCAATCAGTATGAAGTATTCAAATGAGCCCTGTAATTATGCAATTCCAATGCTTCTGTAGCTCTTTTTTCTTTTTTTTAAGTAAAGCGCAATACTGGACAAATAAGCCATTGCAAGACCCACACAGTCTATATTAAAGAACATATCTTTCTCCAATTTCATTCTTTGTTAGAGATTAGACAAAACTGTTTTCTGTTACAACTTCACTCCAAGGCAGAGGAGAGAAAATGTCAGATGGGTTCAGCTGATTTCGAAAAGCTGGAAAGAGGTTGCATGATAAATGGGTCATCTCATGTGTCTGCCATAGCTGGGTAGCTTGGGTGGCACTCACAGACTGTTATAAAGGTCTACACACATCTCCACAGGAAGCAGCTGTGCCTTTACAGTCCACATATATCTTTACCAACAAAGTGCAGCTACCACAGAACACGTACAGCAATCAGCCACAAAGATTCTCAAAGGTAAAATATATCCCTCCTGAGACGATTCAGAGTTCACAAGTAGAAAGGATTTGCAGAAAAGGCGCTCCCCAAGAGCCCTGTCCCCGTCTACCCTTTCCTATGAAAACGAAAGAAAAGCCTATTTTAAAATATACTGCAAGACTTTCACTGCTTTATATTCAATACATATATCTATGTAAAAACAAAACAAAATAAAATATGACTCACAATGAGATAACAGCTCCACACCTTAGAAAACAGAATTTCAAATACAAGTTCAATGCATTTGAAAAAGGATGATGCATCAAAAATGAGGGGATGGACGGTGCCATGAAATACGACTTTATAATGCTCTTTGCAAATATTTGCACCAAGTTTAGATTAAATAAACCAGAGCAATCTAGATCCATACAGCTGTGGAAATGGGACAGGGCAAAAAAATAGTGCAAAAGAGAAATTAATTACTGTTTACTCTATTGCAGGGTTTGACTCGGATTATTAGTGTTTCTCATCTTTCATTACAGCTTCACTAAGCTCTTAATCAGAACGACTAAGCCCTTTATCAGATTAAAGTAGGTGACCTAATGCAGTAAAAGCTCAGTAAAGTAGCACTCCAGGACCAAAACTTCCAAACTATGATGCAATGTATTGCATTTATTCACGCTGTGAAATAATAATAATTATTTTAAACAGTTTAAATGTTTTGCCATGTAGGAAACATCACACTGAAATGCAGTATCTATCATCATCTTCTTCTTCTTCTTCCGCTTGGTCCTGGGTCAGGTCGCGGGGGCAGCAGCCTAAGCAGTGAGGCCCAGAAGTATCAGTATCATCATTCATTTTCTGAACCGCTTAATCCTAGGGTCGCGGCGAGGCTGGCGCACATCTCAGCCGACTCAGGGCGAGGGCGGGATATGCCCTGGACAGCTCGCCAGACCATCACAGATCAGTATCTAATTAACTTTAAATAAAAACGTGCATCGATATTAAAATTACTTCAGTCCACAGTGCTGTCAAATTCTCAAATCTGAATAGTTCAGATGGTGTGGATTAATTTCCTGTGATGCATGATTCTGACAAGGAGGCTTAGATTAACGTGCTCATATTTAAACACATTCATAAGATGCTCTTACCGATAACTTTATTATGAACATTACACTAATACTGAGCGGAGCCTCTGTTTACCCTGAAAACCGCCTTATTTCCTCATGGCAGAGATTACACAAGACATTGCAAACATTTCTTTCAGATTCTAGTCCATGTTGACTTGTTTACATCCTGTAATTCCTTCAGATTTTTCAGATACACGTTCCTGTTGATTTCGCCCATTTCATTACATTCTACATTTCAGATCAGGTGACAGGGAAAGCTGCTGAAGATCACTGAACTCGTGGTTTTGTTGCTTTGTGACATGGTGCATTATCATGCTGGAAGTAGCCGTTAGAAGATCGGTTAACTGTGATCATGAAGGAATACAAATGATCAGCAACAATATAACAGGCTGTGGAATTTAACTGACGACTGTTTGGTAATAACAGGCTCAAAGAGTCTTAACACCATTATACCACTTTCATCAGCCTGGACTGTTGACACAAGGCAGGTTGGGTCCATGGATTCATGCTGTCGGCACCAAATTCTGACTTCTATTTCTGTGCCTTGCAAGAAATCAAATCAGACCAGGATACATTTTTCTAGATTTCACTTGTTCTGTTTTAGTGAGTCTGACT
The DNA here is from genome assembly GCA_030014195.1 of Neosilurus mollespiculum. Classification (NCBI taxonomy): domain Eukaryota; kingdom Metazoa; phylum Chordata; class Actinopteri; order Siluriformes; family Plotosidae; genus Neosilurus; species Neosilurus mollespiculum. The sequence goes on from JAQMYF010000021.1 coordinate 27,389,727, forward strand.
TCTCTCATCAATAAGCGACTTAAATCCGCAGAACTGCTGCGCACGGGATGTTTTTCTTTTTCACACCATTCTGACTAAACTATACAGACTGTTGTGCATGAAAAAGAGCAAAATCACTGAACATTTTCACCATTCTGATGGTTGAGATGAGCATTACTTGTACAGGTGTATAAGGGTTCCTAATAAAGTGTCTACGTGGAAACATAATGCCTCCTGCACCTAATGACAATGGGGAATACAAAAATTTGTGAAACAGCTCGCAGAACATGATGTTTTGGCACTTGGAAACTCAAATACAATTAAACGTTCTTCACTGATGCACAGTCAAGGTAAAATCATTTTCAAGCCCTGATTAAATACTTGTCAGTTCATATCGGCTTCCTGAACTGTGATCTTACCTGGCAAAGCATGGATCAAATCCCCACAAAGAACAACAAACTGGGGGCGGGGCTGCAGTTTGTTGATGGCCTCAACAGCCTGCTTGGTGAGCTGCACCTCCTCTTCCCACTCATCTCCTCCTCTGTCACAGTCTCCGGTCCTCCAAGCCTTCATCAGTCCCAGCTGCGGGTCAGCCGCCTGGATGAAGAAAAATGGCCCGCTCCACTCATTCCCCTCATCTGTGGAATACAGAACGCCATGTTGGTTAATGCAAAACCAGTCAATGAAATGCATTCATAATTAATTTTCTGATGAGCTTTGCAAGATGAATTGTTTTACATAATCCAGAATTACATAAGACACAAAGCATGTCTTTTCAAATATTTATAAAAAGCTTGATCTTCATTACCAGGAGGGGTGTCACTCTGTGACCTGTCAGTATAGAACAGTGAGAGTATGGGAAAAACAAAGCTGCAGTGCAATAGACTTGTTTAAATCTATAGCCTAGAAATAATGCATCAGCTCTTGTGCTGGAAGAAACAAATGAGAGTCGAAGTGCAACCTTTCACCCCATGAGGCTCGTGGTGTACAAATCCATATTCAACCTTTCGGCAACTCAAGTGCTACACTTCTATACATGCTCTTCATACATTGCTCTCTTCCTCCCACACGGATTAATGTTAATATTCCATTCTATCCTAGGCAGAGAAGAAAAGAAGAGGATTCCCCTACTACCAGTGAAAGAATCATTTCAAACAACTCCACTTTGATGCAGATAAAAGGACACAAATGATCTGACTACAGAAAGAGTCATTAAAGCATTACAGCTCTTTTCCTAATAGCACAGACTGGCACTATTTGAAATGAATGATGCCATTAAATGACTTTTGCTTCAAAGGGAATATCTGTCAAATTTATAACCTGCAGTTTTACAAGGGATTCACGAGTATATGACTACATAAACCAAGCAAATCATTCAAACACAACTCCAACAGCTGAGCATTTAGCACCAATCGTTTCAGGGCTTCAATAAATTAGAGCTTATGTCAGTTCTACACACCGCTATATGTACACTCTACAGAAAAACAATGTTTGTTGGTGCAGTTCAACCTTCTATCAGTTACTGATTTTATTTTAAGAAAGATTTTCAAATTCAAATTCTATGTCACATACAAATTATACACAGTACAATATGTAGTGAAATGCTTAGTACGACTGTCCAGAATGTAAAGAATAAACTATCAAAGTAACAAGAAGAAAAGAACAATAACAATAACTAAAGCTTTTTAAAGGATTTTAAAGGTCAGTATAAATATAAAATGTTAAAAAAAATAGAAAATAAAGAAAATATATAGAATAAAATAAAATATAATATAAAATAAAATATAGGATACAAAAAAAATATATATATATATATGAAATGAAATATAAGTGAAATATAATGCAAATATACAGGCAGTATAATGAAATATAATGCAATGCAGTGGCGATTTTTCAAGTAATTGTCTGTCTGTAAAGTGTAAAGTGTGTGTGCAAAGTGACAAGTGTCTGTAAAGTGACAAGTGTCTGTGTGCAGCAGTCAGCTGGGGTGGATGTTCATGTGTAGGGTAGGTTTACAGTGTCCAGGTACCAGTGTTCTGGTTCAGGGCCTGAACAGCCTGCGGGAAGATGCTCCTCCACATTCGCTCAGTGTTTGCTTTCAAGGATCGGAAACGTTTCCCTGACCGCAACAGAGAGAAGAGTCCATTGTTGGGATGGCTGAGGTCCTTCACTATCTTCCTGGCCTTGGTTCAGCACCGCTTGCTGTTTAAAGTGTCCAGGCCAGGAAGCTCTATATGGATGGTACACTCTGCTGATCGCACCACCCTCTGGAGAGCTTGCCTGTCCTATTTTTTTAAAGTAATAAACCCTTTCAGGGTAATTCATGACCTCTCTGTTTTGTGATGGGGTCTTGCATCACCCTGTCAGAGTTTGTTTTTTAATAACAAAAAGTTTGCAACTATCTCTTAACTGATTTTCACAAAGCATCCTTTCAAATTCATCCTTTCAACAAACCTGAAAATGATTTCCCCAGTAAAGTTTTGTGTAAAATCCAAGAGGGCACAAAAACATAAAGTTCAAAAAGTAGAAAGCATTCGCTGTGAAGTAAATAAGAAGACAAACCTACAAAATGAAATTTTAGAGCAGCATTGTTAAGCCCAGACAGTGATAAAAATAAAATTTTGTCACCATAACCGTAAGTGCGTCAAACCTTCTTTAATCAGATTTCCCAAAAAATCTAAACTTCATCAAACAATTCAGTAGATATTGGTTCATAAATAAGAAATGGTTCAAACGGCAGAAAAAAGTGGTTGTTGTATTGAGAAGTTTTCTGATGTTTTACAAACCACGGGGTATTATCCATGGGGTATTATCAACCATGGTAACAACAGATAACATACATTTCTGATCTTTGAAGAACAGTTAATTACAATAAATTTAAAAATGAAACTAAAGGATAACATGGCTTTGCAGCACCAGATGTCCAAAATTCCAAAAGCCATACTTTCTTTTATATGTTTCATCTCCAAAATAGCAGGTCTTGTGGGGTGTTCATGGCATAGTACTTCTGGTTGGAGTTACCATTCTAGAAACAGTGGAAGTCTAACTGGGGCCCCGTATGGACTAAATATTGAAGTTGTGCCAATACCAGTATCAGAAAATGATACCGGTAAAAAAGACTACCCTGGTCTATGTGCCCACCTGATACCACATGACAAAACAGTGATTTTATACAAGTTATACCGCTGTTTTTAATCCTGGAAATCAGTTCTTCTTCAGCAGTGGAGATAGTGTGCTGAACACCAGCAATCTTATAAAACATTTGAAGTCTGAACCGGCAGGACAAACGAGTGACGACTGTGGAGTGAGCTACTGAGCTTGGGGGAATGACCAGCTTCCTCCCCCTTGCTCCACATTCACAGCTGAAATCTGCTTGAGCAAGGTACCTAATGCCCCAACTGCTCTGGGTATGTGTGCTCACTTTGGATGGGTTAGAGGCAGAGTTTAATTTTCCTCATGAAATTAAAGCAATATATTAAAAAAGACATGCCTTGCAAAGGGAAACCCATTCACTGAGGTAAAGGAGGGGGTAAAGGTTGAACTGCAGGAAAGTGCATTTAATAATAATAATAATAATAATATTAATAATTTTACACATTCTGTTCTTACATAGGATATTATTCCCAAAACAAGATCAAAAATAATTTTTGGCTGGAGATAAATCTAAAAATCTTTTAAATCTTGATTAGACAGCAAATTTTTGCAATGTTTGTGTTTTAATACACTATTGAAGGCTCCCAAGTGGAGTGTTGACAAGGTGCATGACTATCAACATGGAGATCGCAAGTTCGAATCCAGGTTGATGCCACAGCCATCCGTGACCGGGAGTCCAAGGGAGCTCATTGGCCGAGCTCTCACGGGAGGGAGGGATGGCATATGTTCACATACGCAGCAGTTTGTAAAGAGGCGGGTGGCAACATTGCATGTCACGGAGGGGTGGTTGGTGGTGGTCATGTGATAGGGAGCGAATACTTGATGGCTGGGAATTGGATAAAAAAAATTCAGGGGAAAAAATGGAGGGAAAAAAGCTTTCAGTTCAGGCAGAGCTTGACGATTGGTTTTAACCTTTGTTTTATTGATCATTTTATCAATGGTTCTTATCGAATGGTGGTTTTTTACTACTTTTGTTGTTTTTTACTTATTTAATGACTTGCCCACTGCTGTCTTATTATGTTTTATCTTTCTGAGTTGGGTTGTTTGTTGTACAGCACTTTGGTGCAATTGTGTTGTTATAAAGGTGCGTTATAAGTAAAGTTGACATTGTTAACTTTACAAGTTAACAAATTTTAAATAAATTTTTAAGCTGTCAAAACAATCTATCTACTACATATACACTCAATAATTCACCATAAACACAATAGCTGGCAGCAACCCATTTAAAGTAAACAGCAAGTCATTCATGACTCAAGAACGATCACAAGCTAGCTCGTCAATAAAGTTCACAAATGCTTAAACAAACTGTTTTTCCATGCAGATTTCACGATTGCTCTTTTTAAATAGACAGGTGAAGTCTTTTGGGCTTTTTAACACTCTCATTAATCATTATCCAGGGTTGTGTAGTGTGTAGCGACTAGGAGTTCAACTTCTCCTGGATGGGACACTAGTCCATTGCTGGTTATCGTTCCAATATTTTTACGGGTACCCATTTATACTGTTGGGTGGACAGAGGCACACTTGGGGTGAATATCTTGCCTAGGAGTCTTAGCATGGTGGTGGACTAACGGGGATTCGAACCCATGACCTCTCGATCATCAGCCCAGCACCCTAACAACAACACTA
>JAQMYF010000021.1:27399484-27403632 GCA_030014195.1 Neosilurus mollespiculum
CACATGAATTTTTTTTTTTTTTTTTTTTTTTTTATACATCACATTTAAATGTAGCAGTAAAAATGGGCATATACACTAGAAACATAGTTAAGCTTTTACACCACTTTGGTTTAACTTTGGGCAAGGGTGGGGCACACCCTGTACAGCTCACCAGGCCATCGCAGGGCAGAAACACACTGATGGCTAACCAGTGGCCTCAAATGGTCTTTTTGAACGATAGCAATGGGTCTTTTACATGCCTCTCACCACAGACCTTTGATAACTGGGGCAGCAGTGACAACTCGGTGGTAGTGGAGCTTGAACCCCCGACCTTCGGATCAGTAAGCCGGCACCTTAACCACTGAGCCACCACTGCCCCTTGTATAAATATATAAACTGAAAAAGATGATTAAGTTAATCTTACCACGTGTAAAAACAGAACAAAGATGGCAGTGGAAAAAAGACAGTCAATTAATGTTTCATGCAAATGAAGACTGTAGGAGCTTTAGGCCATTCATTCCAATTATTATTAATATTAGTAGTGGTATTTTAATTAATGGCACAGTTTGGTGCCATGTCTTGCATGAGTCTGTATCTAAATCTACAGCAGACTCAGAAAACAGAGAGAGAGATAGAGAGAAAGAGAGAGAGAGAGAGAGAGAGAGAGAGAGAGAGAGTAAAATTATCATTTAAAACAGTGTTAATATTGAAAAGAAAAACCTTTTAAAATTCGGTATAAAATGAAAGAGGTGTTGCTGTTTTTGGAGCTCAAATAATGCTTTAATATCTGTAATACTGATACTACTAAAAATTATGTATACCATTTAAAGTATCCAGTTTAATGATGAAGGATTCTCATCTTAATGACTGAATACCCCAATGCCTTTGTAGTTGCCGTGGTTCCCCTGTGAGAGCCTCCTTTATTCACTAGGAAGGCATGAAGATCTGAGTAGAAAGACTTGTTCAGATGATAATGAATTATTCAAATCTATAATTTTAGGGCAGTGAAAAGTACTGACGGGTAACAAATCAAGGGGAAATAGTGCCTCTGTTTTGCTGTGAAGCACATTTTTCAGACATGATTTTGGGTAACTGCTAAAATGGTGCGCCTGATCACCATTTGTCTGTGATGAAATGTTTCTGTCCAAGGTTTTCCATCCACAGGGCACAAGGGCTCTGTGATGATTTAATGAGAAAATCCTTGCTCTGACTCTTACAGTCACCAGCTGTCAACACATTTAAACACCTATGGAAGACTGTGGACTCTAACGCTCCCTATTGACACTTTCTAGGAAGAATGTCTTGCACTCAAGTCTCTGTCAATTTATAGAACAGTTGGTAACTTCATCTTCATGTTAAAACTGTTATGAATTTCCAACTTATACAATTACACTTTTTTGAATATCATTCGGGGCAGTGGTGGCCCAGTGGTAGGGTGCTGAGATGGGCGCCAGCCTCCGTGCGACCCTAATTAGGATTAAGCAGTTCAGAAAATTAATGAATGATGATGAACATCATTCATTCTTTTTCTAAGTCGTTTAGTCCTAATTAGGGTTGCTGGGAGGCTGGCGCCCATCTCAGCCGACTTTGGGCGAGGGCAGAGTACACCCTGGACAGCTCGCCAGGCCATCGCAGGGCCAACACACACATACAACCATTCACACTCACACTCACACCTTGGGGCGAGTCTACCTTGCAGTACCCAGAGGAAACCCACACAAGCACGAGGAGAATATACAAACTCCACACTGAAACCCTGAGCCCGGGAATCGAACCCAGTCCTTCTTGCTGTGAGGTGGATGTGCTAACCACTGCACCCCTGTGCTGCCCCTTTACAGAATATATATAGGACACAGTTATAGAACTATCTGTCTATCCGTTATCTGTTCTCCTTATCAGTCAGAGCAAGCTGGAGCCAGTCCCAGCTGACTTCAGGGAAGAGGCAGAGTACAACCTGATAAGGGCACGAATCCTTAGAGAGCTAACACGGACACAGTCAAGCATTCATGCTCACATTCAAATCTTTGTGCAGTCTTGAATAGCCAGGTAATCTAATCAACATGTATTTGGACTGTGGGAGGAAAACAAAGTACTTGGAAGGAATGCACACAAGCACAGGGAAACATGCAAACTGCAAATAGAAAGACCTTAGTAGGCCATGAGGATCAATTCCAGAACTGTGAGGTGACAATGCTAACCACTGAGCCACTGTGCCACCCCAGTTATAGAACCAAGTTATTTATAATCTCAACATCCAGTGTCACCCAAATGAGGACGAGTTCCCTTTTGAGCCTGGTTCCTCTTAAGGTTTTCCCCTCATGACATCTCAGGGACTTTTTCCACGCCACTATCACTTCAAGCTTACTTATTAGGGATGTAATTATACATTCTTATGTTTCAAATTCATATGCAGAAGTTTATACTGTAACTGTGAAGCTAAAGCTAACATGGCAATTTGTGGTGGCCCAGTTCCGCACGAACACATTTTATGTTGGTTATTCCTTGAATCTGTCACTTATATGCATCACTGAAGCTTGACAAGAGTTGTAGACAACCCAGGGTAAATAACACACCGTGTGACACAATTGAGACAAAATAAAACGTAATACATCTTTCAAGCTGCTCTTGGCTAAGAAAGCCACAAGAGATGCAGACAAGTGAGATCCATTTTTCTTTCACTGTGATGTAGTTGTTATATTATTTCTTCTCATACGATTGACAGTGATAAGTACCTGATTAAATGCAGAACAGGTTTATTTGTTCAATATGTAACACTGTGGATTAGGACAATGTTCACAAAATGTCAATCTGATCCGTCAGCTTTTATTCATTTATGTTTAGATTGACTATGTGTGGTTTAAAAGATTGCCTGGTTTCAATGTATTATATGAAGCAGATCCTTTTGTAGGTGGACCATGTGTTAAATTAATCAGAATTACAATGTATGGAATTCAGCCTGAGGGAAGACCTTGTCTAGTCTGATTTTGTTTCCATACACAACCTGGTCTCAGACACACACACACACACACACACACACACACACACAAAGATTTAAATAAGCAAATACTAAAGAACCTTTGAATCAATATTTACTTCAGTAATTAATATTAAACACTCAATATTAGTATTTTTGTTAATATTATATTATTGCTATCATGTGGATAACTATAATGGGTACTGGAAATGATTATATACTAATTGGAAATGTGATCTGATTGGGCCACTATCTCTGGATTAAAAATGATTATCCTGAGTGAATAATGCTTGAATCAAAATAACAGACAGTAACAGTTTGTCACAGGCACTTAAGCAGACAGTGTCATCATCACACTTTTAAATGAAAAAACTACCCATATAAATATACTCTGCAGACTAGATATGGCCTACATGCACCCTACATTACATTTACTTTACTACATTTTTCTGAACCCTTATCATGTCTATGTAATATCATGTGAATGTAAATTTTAACATATTTAAAAAAAAAAAATCATGTGCTTATCCATAAAGAACTCCAGCAAGTAAGGTATAACCTAAAAGCTCATTTAGAGTGCTCTGTATAAATAATGAAAGATGGGCAATATGTAATAGCATTTGATGACCAAGGCCTGTGATGTGACCAAACACCCCCCCCCCCCCAATTATTTTTTTGTTTTGGGGGAAATTGTGGAGGATAAATCTACTGATATTATTTTTAATGCACTACCACATCCAAGATGCTTCATTTGATATCAAATTTGTAGACCTATGTCCTCATGAAGCTCAGATATTAAATATTCAAAACCTGAGGAGTATGCACTAATTTCAGTGATTTGTTCAATGCATGTATATTTGTAAACCTGTATGTTCTCCATGTTGAAATCATCAGGCAATATTTGACTCCAAATGAAAACTAATCCAACTGTCTATGCCATACTTTACCCTACTTTTATTGCAAAATGTGAATCAAGCGTATCATAAAGACAGCTCAGGAATCTTTACAAGATATATGCAATTTTTGTATCAGAATTTGTTAATATTTCTCAGAGTGTAGAATAATTGAGTAATTTTACACAGTGTAAGAAAAGAGGCAAGTATATGTACAACATGGGGTATAATCAGAATAAGAATCAGAGTACTTTATTGACCCTGGAGGAAATTGAGACCCTCTGTGTGTTTATATATATATA
>JAQMYF010000021.1:27403732-27415841 GCA_030014195.1 Neosilurus mollespiculum
AGAAAGCCAAAACTTCACTTTTACTACTTAAATGTTCAGGTTTGAGGGTTTGTTAACATTTTGGATTGACCAAGAGACTGTATAGTTGTACAATAACAATAACTCCTCAAAAATACAACTTGCCTAAAAATTGTGCACACAGTGTATATACAAATTGTTATGGCTTATTAGTGTCTAAGTCTAAGTACATCTATGAGGACAAATTCTTCTAAGTTTAGACTAAGAACAAATCGTAGGCCTATACACCTTTTTGCCTATACATCAGTACTGAGGAGGTAAGAAAAACTGGATATAATTTATGCCATGAACACCTAAGATGTTGACTGAAACAACAGCCTACTGTATCTTGAATTCAAACAAAAGACCCAGCTTGCCCTAACTTGTCCACAGTCATCACACCACATTTTTCACAACTTGACAACCGAAGCATGGAGAGAGAATTGAATCGGTTGCTAAGAGGATCAGTTTTATATCACAGAACCATCTCAAAAATAAACCACATCAAAAGTGGCAAAAGTGTTGGCCTAAATACAAAATATTATCTGTGTTTTGGGTGTAGCAGTGAAGCTTTTTTCAAACTGTTCTGTATTGTAAAATCAATTCTTCTCTCTCTCTCTCTCTCTCTCTCTCTCTCTCTCTCTCTCTCCCTCCCTCCCTCCCTCCATCTCTCTCCTGGTTCTTTTCTTTTTCTCCATCAGGCATGTGTACCTCTCCCTAGCCTGAGCTACCAGACACCCTCTGAAGGAAACAAATTTTAGCTGCTTGTGTCCAAGGCGGGGTACACCCTGAACAGCTCACCAGACTATTGTAAGTCCAAAACACACAATGATTCACACTCACTCCTAGGGGAAATGTGGAACAGCCAATTAGCCTGATGTGCATATCTTTGGACTGTGGGAAAAAAACTGACATCCCAGAGGAAACCCACGCATGCACATGTAGAACATGCAAACTCCACTCACTGTGTGTTAAACAGCACAGAGGAATAGATGCTTCTGTGAAGATAACATGGATTTCTTCATTTTTAGCCAAATGTGGTATCTTGTAATTTTGAGGGTCTCTATTTCTTTGTGTAGGTGTGATTTGTACCAGATGATGAGACACCAAGACCCCTCCCCTCTCCCCTTCCCTGACTTTCTGCCCAGATGCACAGTGTTCAGTTCTTGGGAGGGGATCATAATTTCCCTATAACCTCAGGGACGGTGAGTGGCCATGTCAGCCTTGCACCATGTCTGCTGTAGGAAGATGATGTCAGGGTTTTTAGTCTTTTTAGTCCAAAAGCAGAAGAACCCAGATCATGGATATTCCACATGGTGATAGTGAGGGAAGTCATGACTGTGCTAAATGTTTGAAGAATTAGATAGACTAAACAAAACAGACTTAAATCTTCTCAAAATAACAATGTGTTACAGCTTTTATAGAAATGTGTGTTAACTTACTTTTTGTTTGAATGTACACATTTCTGTGCAGTTTTAGTGTTTATATGAGCCTATTACAGATGTACTGCAGTTCAAGCTCACCCATCTCACTGTGTTGTGGTCATCTGAACACTTCAGCATAGCTGTGTTGTGGTTGAGGGGTGTGGGTGGAATGCGGTGGTGCTGCTGCTACTGTGTGCTGTGGCTGGTGTTGATATGCCAGTGGGGTTGACAGGATTTAGGCAGGTTAGGGACTTGTCTGCATCATGTTATTGCAGTCTGTTGGGAGTGCTGAGAATGTTGAGGTTGATGTCTTCTGATGGGCGTGCTGTTGCTGTGATGGTTTTGGGGTTTTTCTTGTTGTCCTGTCACGTGCATTGGGGTGTCTGCCCAGTTCTGTGTCTTCCAGTGTCCTAGCAAACTCCCTGACGCTGTCTTTGTTCAGGTGCACATTATCATAGAGGTGTTGGTGTGTAATGTGAGCGTGGAGAGCCAGGTGCATGTTAGGTATAAGGGCACATCTTCATGAGACAAGATTGTTAACCTTCTCCATGGTGGCAGGGTGGAGGTGCTTTTGTAGTATGAAGGTGGATATGATGATTTTGGCATTGGGGAATGTTTCCATGACCCTTTCTGCTGCTCTGCTACCAGGGCACAGACACATTCCTGTTCTGCCAGTAGGTCATAAGTGTCCATGTGGATGATTATGCTGGTCTTGCACATGACATTTTTGTTTATCAGATTGTGCACGTCTTTTGTTCTTGGGCACCAGAATCTCTTTCTCTATCTCACTCCATTCCTCTTCTGAGTTCTTGAGTTATCTCTCTCTCTCTCTCTCTCTCTCTCTCTCTCTCTCTCCATCGCTCTTCCGACTTCTCTCTCTCTCTCTCTTTCTCTCTCTCTCTCTCTCTCTCTCTCTCTCTCTCTCTCAGTGTGACGCGCAGAGTCCGTTGTTGCCCGCGGTTTTGCTCGGAGGCTCTGTACGCGTGCACAGCATCACTCACACAGCATTGCGCACTGCACTGAAACGCTTTAAAGTACAGTAAGAAAACCTTTCAGTTCGTTTCAGCTGAACGCACAACAACCCCTGTGGACTTTACAAGTGCGGGTCCAAAAAAACTGGAAGAAAAGAAATCTAAGAAAAATGGTGAAAAGCACTCCGCATGGGTACAATTTCGTACTTAAATCTGTGTTCAGTTCCAGCTGCTAGCCACTGGCACTGAGAGATCGGGAGCAGGATGAGATGGACGGTCTTGCTGTGGGAGTACCTGTTGGTGGAGGTCACGGCGCTGGTGTGCAGGGCGGATGGTGAAGCAGAGCGGCGACTCGAGGGATTCGTCGTGTTGTCGGGCTCAAACGGCTCCGAAGAGAGCGGTGTATCCGAGAAGCCGCACACTCAGGACGAGTGTCGCGGCTACTACGACGTGATGGGTCAGTGGGACCCGCCGTTCGTGTGCCGCACGGGCACCTACCTGTACTGCTGCGGCACCTGTGGCTTCCGCTTCTGCTGCGCGTACAAGAGCTCGCGCCTGGATCAGAGCTTGTGCACAAACTACAACACACCAGTGTGGCTCAAGGGCCAAACACCCCACAAGAAGACGGACCCGAGGCACGATCCGACTAAGGACAAGACTAACTTAATCGTATACGTCGTTTGTGGAGTAGTGGCCATTATGGCTCTCGTCGGGATTTTTACCAAACTTGGATTGGAAAAGGCACAGAGACCTCACAGGGAAAACATGACTCGGTAGGTTGAAAATCCTTCACTGGAGGTTGTGACCTATTGCATTCGCTGTTTATATCCGATTTGCGTAAATAGGCGTGATTTGAAAATAACTCACAGTGTGATGATTTCCAAAACATCATAGTTGGACAAACTGCTTTCTGATCACTCAGTGCGTCTGACTGATGATATAACACTTGATGCGAAGACCCCACGTTGTTTGTAGTCGCATTTAGGACGCAAGCATCTGTTTATACACCTACACACAGGACAGAATTCAAGACCAATGCCTAATTGGAAGAAGGCGAGGTTTAAATGAGACTCAGTACAATGAGCCGAGCTTGTGTGGTGCTCGCTTCACATGCGCAGCAAGTATGAGACCACAGCATTTCACATGACGCGCTCTGCAGTTTCTTAGGAGAGGGTTTAAATTCAAAAAAACAAACAAAACAAAAAAAAAAAAAAAACAAGAAGGTTATAAAACATTTTCTAAAGAATCCAATTCAGGGCATTCTTATGCTGTTGCATTTTGGCTACCAGTACATATTTACGGACATACTGAGCCATGCCAGCCAACTGCTGGTTTCAGTCATGCTGAACCACTAAAATGACATTGAGCTGCTACTAGTGTGGAGGCTTTTGGCTGATTATATGTGGGTAATATATTTTTAACAGTTTAAAGTAGTTTATAGTAATTTTGATGATTTTTAAACATCATTGCCTGTGTATAATTTATCCAATCATTCACCTTCTTGAATATTGCATCCCTTGTGTGGATCAGCACCTTGGACAGCAGTCAAATCGTAACGTTGGGGCGTCTTCTCACTCTCTCTCTCACTCACTCACTCATTTGCTTAACCGCTTAATCGTACTAGGAGGCTGTGCCTATCTCAGCTGATACTGGGCAATAACAGGGTACACCCTGAACAGCTCACCAGACCATCGCAGGGCCAACACACACAACCATTCACTCTCAGCCATTGGACCAGCCACTTAACCTAAAGTGCATGTGTTCGGATTGTGGGAGGAAAACAGAGTACCCGGAGGAAACCCAGGCAAGCACAGGGAGAATATGCAAACTCCACACAGAAACGCCAAGCCCGGGCCTTGAACCCAGGACCTTTTTACTTTGAAGCGGACGTGTTAACCACTGTGCCGCCCGTCTTCTAACATCTGAAGACATAGATATTGAAACACTTGTCATGACCTCTTTCCTGAAAAATTTCTTTCTACATGATAGCAAAACCTATTTCTAAAATTAAAAAACATCTTATTTCTATTTGTAAGATAAGAAAGTAAACAAAACCCTATTAATGTAAGAAAATAATGATTAATTGCTTCACATTTGTTTGAGCTTTTTCAAATGCTCTTTAGGAGCTGGATCAGCCTTTTTTGAGATATCAGCAGGAATGATTTCAGGACAGCAGGGGACCACTATTTTAATCGTACATAAATTTTCATGGGAGGGCGGCACAGTGGCGTAGTGGTTAGTACATCTGCCTCACAGCAAGAAGGTCCTGGGTTCGATTCCCAGCTCGGGGCGTTTCTGTGTGGGGTTTGCATGTTCTCCCTGTGCTTGCATGGGTTTCCTCCGGTACTCCGGTTTTCTCCCACAGTCCAAAAACATGCACAGTAGGCTAATTGTGCCTGTTGATGTAAATCCAGGGTGTACCCCGCCCTTGCCCAGAGTCGGCTGAGATGGGTGCCAGCCTCTCTGCGACCCTAATTAGGATTAAGCAGTTCAGAAAATGAATGAAATTTTCATGGGTGGCATAGTGGTTAGTATGTCGGCCTGTCTGCAAGAAGGTCCTGGGTTCAAGTCTCCGGCATTTCTGTGTAGGGTTTGAAAGGTAGTGCCTTTTAAACTGCAATTCTTTGACAAGCTATTAAGGGTGTACCCTGTCATCGCCCAGTGTCGGCTGAGATAGGCATAGCCTCCCCCCAACCCTAGTAGTAGGATTAAGCAGTTCTGCAAACGAGTGTGTGAATAAATTATCATCACGTGTCCCACATGGGAAAAGATAATGTCAGCACAGTCAACTTTGGAGCCATAGCCCATAGTGTTCACTGACTAAGTAAATGTTTGTTCCCTGACAGGGCTGTAGCAAGTGTGATGCAAGGTGCCTGTCAAGCTGAACATGAAGAAGCCATCGGAAGACATGTACAGAACTATGACACCATGCAGGCGAGGGCAAACAATATGCGTAAGTCACATTTGGAGTTGCTTTCGCCTTACCATAATGTTTCATCAGCTGTGCAAGTGCATGAGGCAGAAACACAATGCTACACTTCAAACATGTTTATATGTCTACGTTGACATGGGATTACACAATATTAGGCATAATGAAAAGCAAGGCTCCTCAACATGTCCTCATATTAGGCCACTAATGAAATTCAGCTCAAATTGTGTTTGAATATTCAGACTTGTATCTTGTATGCTGTCTGGATGTTTACAGCAAACTTTAATATATTTGTGTTTACTTTTCTAGTCCTTAATCTGTAAAATTATATTTCAAGCGACAGAATTATTGAGTGTGTAAACATATCTTATGGTTTGGTGGTGGTTTGGGCTGCAGCTGTGGTTTTGGGTACTGTGATTTTACAACACTGAAATCATAGCTCAGAGTGAATGTCTCATTGTGGAATGGGTAGACATATTTCTAATTCAATACCCTTACATGGTGATTACATCATCTGCTTTGTGGTTAAAGCTTGAATGGAAGGGAACCATTTTGGTTTTGGTAGTATGTTTTCATTTTGCTTAATTCCTTAGATGATGATACTTAAAGCAGCAGTGTTTATTGTACGGATTGTATGGATATTCAAACATCCATAATTCATAAGCTCTTTTTTCTGGTGTTTATTTTACAGAGTTTTATTGGATTTTTTTTTATTTATAAGGTATTGATTAAAGTTTATAAAACCAAGTACAGTATGTAGGCTATGTGTAAGAAGCACAGGGGATGCATACAGAATAAACAGTAACTTAAAGTTTGCGTATGTGGTAAATAATTTTTAAACACTGGCATTCCAGAAGGGTTTTATTGACAATCATAAGTTCAGATAATATAACAGAGCTTTGGGACATTTTGTAGGTGGTACCACATTAAGGCTATTAAAATTCTTAACTTTCCTCATTCTTGATTACTTTACTCAGTGTATAGGCACAATTAATTGTCTGTTTCACATTTTCTGTAAATAAGCCCTCAGGTGTTTGTCTAATATGAGTATATTTAAAAAGGCAAGACAATTAGAGTGCATTCATACATTCATTCACTTTCAACCGCTTAATCCTAATTAGAGTCGCGGGGAGGCTGGTGCCCATCTCAGCCAATTTTGGGCGAGGGCAGAGCACACCCTGAACAGCTCGCCAGGCCATCTCAGGGCAGAAACACGCTGTTGGCAACCCAATGGCCTACTCTTTACAAACAACAGCAATGGTTCTTTTCATTGCCTCTCACCACAGACAGTGAGAGACATGGCTGGCCTTTGATAACCCAGTTAGCTGCACTGAGGGAACAGCAGTGACAACTTGGTGATAGTGGACCTTTGTATCAGTAAGCAAGCTCCCTACCACCGGGCCACCACTGCCCCAAAAGTGTATTCATAAATCACTAAGAATTAAATCTAAGATTATTAATGAAGTGTGACTCATGTTGAGTTGTATTATTCTCTCTGACCTGTAGATAATTGTGATCCTTTAAACTGATAACCAAGAGAAATGCTGACAGAAAGTAAAACAGTGATATACTCAGTTGATTAGAATGTAAATGTGAACAGTACACACATCCATTCTGCCCTTTTCTTGGCCTACAGTTCCAATAATAGGAGCTCTTAGGTGATGCCACAAGAGGAAGTACCAGCAGATACGCTGAACAAATAAAAATCTTTCATGACATTTAAAATATTTGAGACAAGATAATAACACAAGACAAAGATGATCATCCAAAATGTGAAATCAGAGTGTATAATGGGAAATGGGATACTGAGAAAAAAGGAATGAGTGTGACATCAATGCAGCACACTGAAGAAGAAGCTCTGTAGTCTAACCATGATTGCACAGATCACAGATCCAATTTTCACTTTCTGAAAGAGTGCTTGAAAAACCCTGAACAGATTAAAAATGTGTGCTTCTAGCAGTCCTTCCCAGGCTTAATCATTTCAGATATATTAACAATAGTACTTTCTACATGCTGATCACTCTCATCACTGTTACAGCTGAAACAAACAGAAATTCTTTTGACTTATTTCAGAATATCTGAATGTCTACAGAAAAATAGGACCTCTTTTTCATGGATCAAGCCATAAAATCCTCACTCTAGAAAAGAAAACAAAACAATTAGAGAAACCTTCAAAGAGAAATCAGAGAAAAAAATTAATGTTCTCCAAAGGAGTTGTTATTTCTTCCCAATCTTTTTTGTTTATGAATGTAAAATCACACTTCAATCAGACACCAACTCTGTTTCTGGGGTTTATTTTAGTGCTTTGGCTAAAATGAACTTCCTTAATGTGGTTTCTAAATGGGCCTATTATTTCTCATTTACTAGTGCCTTGTGCTAGCAGATGCCTGAAATCGATCAGTGTCTTCAATCACCCAAGACTCTGGAGCAAGATATATGTTCCAAAGACCGACTCCACAGCAAAATCCTTAAAGCTAAATTAAGCCTTATTTTGTGCATATGCATTCAGTTGAACTTGAAAAATTTTTGCTCAGGTGATAAAACAATTTTTTTATTAAGCAAAGTGAAAATATTCATAATGGTGAGAATACAGACTAGAAATGGGAGAATAATGATCGACTATGGCAAGCACACCTCAGAATAATGGAGAACAGATTGATAGAGTAGAGGGAATGCAAAATTATCAGGTTTAAGGATTTTAAAAATATATTTAAAGAAAAAATGAACGAAATAAAAGAAAGACGCGATATTCAGACAGATAATAAGAGAAAATAAATTATTAAGTGTTCTTATTAATATATGAGTGAGTAAAACAGCTCAAATGAGACTTGTCTTCAAACTGTACTCGAGTGATAAACACCATTTTACACATCTTTTAAAATTTATAGCGGAGCTCCTAAATGGAGCACCCTAGTTATGATAGACGTCTAGGATGGTTGTTCCATGTTCTGTCTGGTGTCTACCACAGGAAACCCAATAAGGCTGCCATGTCACTGAGTTGATTAGCTGTTATATACTGCTGACTTGCATGGATGGACAACAAAAAAAAGAGGGGGAAAGTATAATTATTAATAACGAAACTGAAACCAAAAATAGAGGTTCATACACCAACACTCAGATTCAGAATTTCAGAAGCTTGACAGAACATGAACTTGTTAAATGGATAATTAAACTAACAAGAGAGGTGGTACATAGCAAAAATCAGAAAGGAGGTAAACAGCAAACCCAGGCTCGGACACCTGTCAAGAGACATCTATTGGGAGCTCCACTTTTAGGCAGTGCCTAACTCTATATATTATTTATTCAGTTGATGTTTGGGTCATGGACACTCAGAGTTAACTGTGAAGGTCATACCATATAAATTATATTAATATTACACTTATCAGACAGTTGAATAATTGTGCCCTGTGAATGGAAACAGTGACATTCTGGTAAGGAGTACTCTAAATAGGATAGAGAAGCTTCATCTTAGGATAAAAGGTAGTCACTAAGAAACTTTCTATTGATCTGAGGTGACCCCCTGCACTAAAAGGATAAGTGGAGCCTAAATGACAGATTAAAGTTAAACCTTTTCCTTTTTTCTATTTTTTAATATGAGCAAGTGAACACCTTTAACATCAAATTCCGTAGCAAAGTAAGTCTGTATTGTGGTTATATACTGTATTTTACCTTTTGAATAAGCTGTCAGAACTATTTATGAACCACTTATAATAATTGCTTCCAAATAATGGCTGGAATGTAAACCAATCCTCCTTAGTGGATTTTTGACCACTCTGCAACTATTTGGTATACAACCGAAAATACCTAAACTTTGTACCAGGTGACTGTGAGAATACTGTGCAGCCAGTGCATCTGGATCATCTGTAGCCATGTAACACTACACCATGATAAGGAAAATCCAAGGGAGGAAGCTGGAGACAAAACCCATTAGAGACTGCTGAAAGCTTGTTGATGTACTAGGTTTTCCCGGAACAAAATGTTTGTGAATGTGCAGTATTTTTTAAATTCACATACATTATAGGCTGTGGAAGAACCTTGTAACTCCATTTAATGCATAAGCCAAATTATGGACTTAATACGTTTTTGCTTAACACTCTGACATTGGGCGAGAGGTAGGGCACATCCTGAACAGGTCACCAGACACAGAGACAACAATAATTCACATTTAAAGTAGCCAGTTGACCTTAACTGCACCTCAGTTTGAACCCAGAACCTTCATGCTGTGAGGCAATGCTAACCACTGCTCTACAGTGCCACCCCAGAGATGGTGTTGCCTGAAGGAACATTCTCCTGAGCAGTAACTTTAATTAAATATGACAAAATTTTAAATAAGGCTGCTTTATCATTTAAAGAACATTCAGATGGCAGTTTTAAACCCTGCAACCCTAATTTTAATTAAAAAACTATGTATGCTATGTGTTGTTGCTGCAATGTAAACATCTCCTTCTATATAGAATCAGAATCACAGTCAGAATACTTTATTTATTCCTGAGGAAATTATGTGCACACAGTTGCTCCATATCAAGTAAAGAACAAATTAAAGATAAAGATAAAAGTCTCAATATAAAGAAAAATTACAAATATATATATATATATATAAAATCCTGAGTCGATTTTCCGTACAACAGTGCTCAATACGTCGAAGTAGAGCAAAATATATGGTATGTGAGAAAAAATAAAAAGACTGACTTGTCGGGATGAAAAAGTAGTCTTTTTATTTTTTCTTACATACCATACACACACATATATATATAGAGATACAGTATGTAAGTCTAAAATTAGAAGTTACAAATATCTATATAAACAGATCCAGAATTATTACTTTTAGTGAGTAAAATGTACAGTACTATCAATATGATAAATAGTACAATATAAATGTAGTGCAAAATGCACATGTATATTTTCCTATATATTTTTGTATACCAGTGGATGTTGTTGCTATATGGTGGAGTTGTAGAGTTTAATGGCTACAGGTAGGAATGATTTCCTGTGTCGTTCAGTGGAGCATTTAGGTGGTATCAGTCTCTCACTGAACGTGCTCCTGTGACTGATCAGCAGGTTGTGAAGTGGGTGGGAGGTATTGTCCTTATTTTGGACAACATTCTAGAAATATTCCTTTATATAATAAATACCTTTCTTACAATAAAAAACATTTTTGGGGGGATTTTATGACTGTTGTCTCAACTTTTTAATATAGTTCCACACCTGTTTGATAAATCTATTTTTTCATTAGTAAATTTTCACTGTGAAATACATTCTACTGTAAATAAAAAGAAAATACATAGCTTTTGAACAATTCTCCAGACATATTAATCATGTGGATGGTTTATAAATTATTCTAATTTCAGGCAATAATCTTTATTCTATGGAATGAGTTGAGATTCGTAATAATAGGTACGATATTTCTCATAGGCCTAGGTTTAGAGATCAGCACAAATCACAAAGAGGGATTAAAGCTCCATTAAACTCTCTGAAATTCCTTATGGTGAAAAAACCTTCTTAATCTTTAGCCTTTGTGAAGGAGTTCTCATTTTCTCACTGTTCCATTGTGTAGAATCCATGTGTTCTGCTCTTGTTTCTTAATGATAACACTTCATATATAAATAACCCACTGTAAAGCATGACCTCTCTCTTTTTTTCCATGCCACTCTTTACTTTTTCCCTCTTGAGGCTGTTGGCTTTGGGCGAAAACATGGTGTGTATGGCCATGGCAGCATATCAACACGCTCTCCTGAGGCTCTGTCCCACCCTGATTACTCACCCATGGTTCATGCTCCTTGAGGCAGGCTGCACATTTCTGCTGGTTCACTGAGCACAATCACTAATACTGCCATGCTAACAGGACAGGAGCCCTCTGTTGGGGGTGTATTTGGACCAGTATGGTCCATGCTCCTGGAGAACTCCATCAAACAATATTGGCTCAGAATTTGCACCCAGAGGACAGGCTGGCACTCTACTTCCTCATGGGCAGCCAACACATTGGAGGGAAGGGACATGTGGTCAATAAAGTGCGTCATTGAAACATGGGAACATACAGGTCTCATACTTGGTGCCAATGCTAATTTTATTTCAGATACAAACTCTGCTGTTGTAAGTCCATGCATTTCTGCCTTTGGGTTGTGCAAATGAATGATGTGTTTCACTAAGTAGGAAAAAAACAGGAAACATTGTTGTTAGTGTGAGGAATTATACTTTGCCATTTATTCACTATTTTCCTCTATCCTAAACTGTCTGTTTACATTTCTATCTCATGCATATATGCAAATACCCCATTTGACTATCTGTAGATCTCAGATGCTATCACTGCAATGCATGCAGACACATTACTCAGGCATCATCCTAGCTTATTCCATGACTTTGTAGTGGAGCACCACAGATAAGGAAAAAAGCGTCTAACCATTGGGTGGCTTTTGGAACGTCAAGAAAAACCTATAGCGTACATTTGTCCGTATGTTCCTCCGTCCTTGGCACATTGACCTTGAACATATAAAGTTTGTCTGGGCAATTGCTCGGCACATATGCATGATAGCTTCTGAACTTTTGTATAGGCACTTCCTATGACCTAAACCTGTGTGTGGGGTAGCTGATTTGCATATGTGATCTTTAACCTTGGCACAGTGACCTTAAACATATAAAGATTGTCCGAGCCATTGCTCGGCTCATATGCATTCTGAACATTTGCATAGGCACGCCCTATGACCTAAACCTGTGCGTAGGGTGGCTAATAAAATGTTGATTGTCTGAAACTGTTCATATTGGTTATGGCTTTTCACCTCCGTCTGCTTGAC
>JAQMYF010000021.1:27419040-27434731 GCA_030014195.1 Neosilurus mollespiculum
TGTGTGTGTGTGTGTGTGTGTGTGTGTGTGTGTGTGTGTGTGTGAGAGAGAGAGAGAGAGAGAGAGAGAGAGAGCTGAATATTTCAGCAAGAACTCTGTTCTAGTTACTAAAAAAAATGAATGTAAATTTCTAATCTTGCAGTGTTATCTGATTTAGGTTAAGCTCCTAGGGGGAAACACACAAATATAAGATGATAACCAGATATTCATTGCTGAAAATATTTTGCTTCAAATCAATCAGTCATGTTACTGCTGTATGCATGATAGGCATTATCACCATATTTCTCTCTTAAATATTAAGCCTTCAGGAATGATATCTGCAGGCAAAGTTGCTATGTTCTTTGCTGGCGAAAGAATTTTAATCTTTGCTCAAGGGCATTTTCTGGCTCCATATGGGTTTCCCTGCACAAAATGTATTTATTTATTCCATTTTTTCCCCCTGTATTTTTGCTAGCAGATTCTCTGCCTTGGAGAACTGTTTCTTGAACACAGTTGGTAAGGCATTATCCCTGGGCTTATGCGCTCCAGAAGAGAAGATAAGAGTAGATGCATCACTCACTGACTTACTTCCCATTCCACACCCATGATGTACTGGGAAACTTACCTGGTTTCTATTACAATATACGTTTTTACCTGAGCGGGCTGCAAGCCCCGTGAAGAGCCTGCTCTCTAGGACAAAGATCCATTCATACCTAGGACTGTGGGAGGAAACCAGAGCATGCAGAGGAAACCTCCCTCACTGAAAACAGGGCTTGAATTCAGGACCTCCTTACTGTGAGTGTTAACCACTACACTACCGTGCCCTCAAGAAAATGCATAATCAAATATAAATATGCTACAGTGTCATTGGATTTCAACTGATACATATCATGCTAGACTAAGATCAGATCCCGAGAACTGCAAGAGAAAAGCACTCTATCATTGAGAGAGTGTATGTTCAAATTCCAATCATACTATAGTGATCGGGAGTCCAAGAGAGCATAACAGGTTCTACTCTCTGGTTGTGAGAGGATCACACTGCAGTGTCCCATGTGAGCTCATTATTCAGAAGAGGACAGTTAAAAATTTAGTTCAAAAGAAAAGTATGTACAGCTGGTCTGAGATGAAAGTGGTGATTGGCTTCATAGGCTGCAGAAGAGGAAAGCTCTCACCCTCTATGACTTGTTGCTGTTTATTGAAAAGCCTTTACCTTTATCAAAAGCCAAAGCTGACAACATACATAACACAAACTCCCTGCACTGAGTGATATATATTTTGTCTGTGGAAGTATTTTAGAATATATTGCAATTGTTTTTTTGTGTGTGTGTGTGAACAGAGTTAAACTTAGAGATGAAGGAAGCATTTCTAATCTATTAGCTTTATCACAGTTCAGTCTCTTTTAATTTAAGCTAGTTGCATTTGCATTAATTGCCAGATATTCTTAGTTCGCTGCACCTGATACAGTAATCCTATGGTATCTATGACAAAATGTCACATCGAATTTGGCCACACAAGCTTGTTTGACTGTCGGCTAATACTCTGATATAAGCAGAGAAACAAACATCACAGGGTGGGAAAGATAAGCCTCTGAGGAGATAATGCTTGGCATCTTGCACTCAGAGTGCTGAAATTATTTCTGCACTGCCTGCATTTTGCTAATGTCAAAAACAAGTGGCAGACATGAGAAGAAAAGTCCTGTCTGATGTGGAACGGAAATCACTCATGGGCCCAGCTGCCCTTCTCATACTATCATCCCCCAAGATGTGCAGCTCCCAAAATATTCTCATGCATTTTTAATGAATTTCTCAAAAGGTGTCTCATGGTTACACTGTTGTCTTGTCTTTGTATGGTCTGATTTATAGTAACCTTGGCATATTCAATTCCTGTAGATGATCATAAGTTGATTATTCCAGAAATGATGCATGATACAACAGATACAACAAACAAAGATACACTACACAGAGGTCAAATAAATAGCATACACACGTCAGGCAGTGGTTCCATTACACCTGAAGTGCCATAAAATAAGTAGCTGTGGACAGTGAGCTCAGTGACACCTAAGAGGGCAACAAAAACAGAACCTACTAGAGGGCACTCATAGAGTGCAAGGTGTCTCTGCCATGCACAAATGCATGAATATAACTTGCCCAGTGTTCATTAAAGATTAGATTAAAGAATATTTTTGGGTATTTCAGAATTTTTTTTTTTCAACATGACCCCATCCAAAATTCACCTCCAAAATTGAATGAGTTCTTTTCAGGTCCAGGTCCCACCCCACCACCAAATTTAATAAAAATCAGAGTAGTAGTTTATGCATAGTCCTGCTAAAAAAATCCTTTAATAAAAGCTAGTTAAAAAGGATTTAATAAATTCCTGCATCCGGATCATGATCTAGATCGGCTCCAGGCCTGTACCCCAGCCCTTCATCAGTTCAGTGGTTTTTGTGTAATCCTGCTAACAGACAATCAAACAAACAAATAGACACTAGTGGATACATAACCTCCCCTGCCAGTTGGTGGTGAAGGTAACTATAGGACAAATAGACACTAGTGGATACATAACCTCCCCTGCCAGTTGGTGGTGAAGGTAACTATAGGACATACTCTTCAGGCAAGGCTGAACAGGATTATAGTAGCTAGAAGCCACTGATTTCTTCATGTACCTCAGATGGCATCATGTAGATGAAAGGATAAGTACGAAGGATAAGTGAAAACCTTTTAACCTTTTAAAATCTTTTAACCATCTCTCTCTTCCCGGGATGTCTTTACTGATTTCTATTGCAGACAGAAACACAACTGAATCTGCAGCTCCTCTATCCAAGAACAACACATTACTCAGTAGTTTGTCTGTTTGAAAAACATTGCTGAATATCGACTATTAATCCACTACATACAGGCACAGGAGTCCCACTGCAGGGTGTGTAAGTTCCTTACTAAACTAATTATGGAAGATGATGTGACAAGGATCACCCTACACATGGGCAGCACAACAAATTCTGTCACTGCTACCCATAACAGCCTAGTCTAGAGGTTTCGTCATTGATGCAATTTAGCAGAGCGCTCAAATCCTTATTACTTTGCAATAAGACTGACCATTGCTGCAACCCAGTTGGGGCTGTATGCAGAATACCTTATACAGTTCAACAGATAAAGCAAATTCTTTGCATGATGTGCTGTTAATCACACTGGGATTTTCTTTGAGCTTTTCTGAGAGTCTGACAACAGAAAACTAACATTAAATTTCATTCATTTCATTTTTATAAACTTCCTTATGCTTTATTAGGGTCGTGGGGAGGTTAGAACCCATTCCAGTTTGCTCAGGGTGAAGGTGAGGTAGACCCTGAAAAATTGCCAGACCATCAGAAGGCAACACAGACAAAACCATTCACACTCACACCTAAGGGCAATCCAGAAAATCCAATCAACCCAATGTGGATGTCTTAGGACTGTGGGAGGAAACTGGAGCACCCAGAGGAAATCCATGCGAGCACTGGGAGAACATGCAAATTCCACATAGCACAGGGCTTGAACCCAGGACCTTTTTGCTGTGAGGGAGAAGTGCTATTCGCTACACCACCGTGCCAACCCTAAGCACTAACATTTTATTTATATATATATATATATATTTTTTTTTTTATTTGAATGCATGAAGTGGAAGAGACTTATAAATCTAAATATTATGAATTGCAAAGATCAGTCTGTTGATGGTGAGGAGCTCCAAATCAGAGTCAGCAAGCCTGGCGGGGTTGTGGCATGAGTCACTAGAACAGGCAAATGAACAAGTAATCATGAGGGTTGAACGGACAAAGAACTACGGATCAGAACTATGGACATTAAATAGGTAAAAAAGACAGAATAGTCAATGAACAACCCAGAAACTAATAAACCAGACACTTAATTTAAACGAGAACAGGTGAGCAGGTTAGTGCAGGAGAACCATTCACTCAGTTGCTAAGATGTTGACGTGCTAAGGAGAGAATGAGATTGAGAGGTTGTGTTCTCTCTACTCTGTTAATTACAGTGACGCTGGGTAATCATGGTCATCTGTGAGTTCACAAATACAAAGGTGAGTGGATAGTGCCTCCCTCCAAAAATGACACAGTCGTCTAGCCTCATGGGGTTTGGGAAAAAGGATGAAGAGAGGAAACAGTTAAGTAACTATAATCATAAACATTGCACTAATCCTTTATTTAGCTTACCTAATCCTCTTAGTTGCTCACAAATTCCACAAAGAAGCCAGAAAGGTGACGAGAATTCAGGCCAGTAGAACAAAGTTGCTTCGGAATAGCAGCATGCCATATTTCCCATTCATCCTATTCATTATAGCTCCCAATACTAAGCAGCTTAAAGCACAATATAACTTACTCATTCTCTGTACATGCCTACATGCAATTTCATAATTAGGGACAATTCCCTGGCTCGGGGGTTTCTCCAGGTACTCAGGTTTCCATCCACAATCCAAAGACAAGCACATTAGGCAAATGCCCCTTGGTGTGAGTGTGAATGGTTCTGTGTGTTGGGCCTGCAATGGTCTGGCAAGCTGTTTATAGTGTACCCTGCCTTCAAAAAGTGTTGGCTAAAATAGGCTTTAGCTTCCACACGAACCTACTAGAATTAAGCGTTTTGGCAAATGAGTGAGCGAGTGAGTGAATGATCTACATAATTCGTGTCAATACCCTTCTGTGTTTCTACTTATATAGAAATATGCCAGACAGCTGAAAGTTGAATAAATAGTATTTATCATATGTGTGTCCCTTTGTTTTTGAACAGATCCATATAAATTGTTTTATATACATGTATGTCATGCATTGGCTTAAGCTTGCTTCAGATTTTTGTCTTTGCCAATTCATTCCTACTCACTTGCTAGATAGTTAGCATACACATACAGTACCTGTCACTCACATGCGCACAATACAAACTAGTGCTGCTCTGATTGAGAGGGGAAAATAATGCCATCTTACCCACTCTGTGAGCAAAGTCAATTATGCTCTCTTGGACCTCACAGATGGTTCTAATATTGTCAGGATTCAGTTTCATGATCTCCAGACCATAAAACAAATGCTTTTCTGTGGTGACACTTTGGAGCTCTTACTTGTGCTTACAAATCCTTGGTGGAAGCAAAGGAGAGGCATATACTCATATAAGTCAATTCATCACCAGCCTAACAAGTCTTGATGGGTGGCTCATCTCAAAGAGGTGACATTCTCCAAATCAGCATTTAAAATGGAAACAGGGCATACATCTATTATTTTGCATAGTTAATGGCTGTCCTCTTAAATCAGGAGGATCCTGGGTATAGACACATTCAGTGGTATTCATTTCAGTTAGTTTATTAATTTATGATGGACATTACAAATTTTATAGCAACCGCAGCCCTAAATTACATTACGTGTATTTTCCCTACATAATTTTATGATGTATGATTCACAGTGGGAGGTGTTACAGTGGGTATCACTGTCATTTCACAGCTAGAAGAGTGTGGGTTCGGACCTCACAGTCTGCTGGCTGGGACTTATTGTGTAGAGTTTGCATGTTCTCCACATGCTTGCGTGGGTTTCCTCCCATGGTCCAAAGACATTCAGATTAGGTCAACTGGATAAACATTATATATTTAATAAATATGGGGGCGGCACAGTGGCGCAGTGGTTTCCACGTCTGCCTCACAGCAAGAAGGCCTGGGTTCAATTCCAGGCATGGGCGTTTCTGTATGGAGTTTGCATGTACTCTCGGTGCTTGTGTGGGTTTTCTCCGTATACTCCATTTCCTCCCACAGTCCAAAAACATGCACACTAGGCTAACTGGCTGCTCCATATCACCTCTACGTGTGAGTGTGAGTGTCAACAGTTGTATGTGTGTTGGCCCTACAATGGTCTGGTGAACTGTTCAGGGTGTACCCTGCCTTCACCCAGAGTTGGCTTAGATGGGCGCCAGCCTGCCTGCAACCATAATTAGGATTAAGCGGCTTAGAAAATGAATGAATGAATGAATGAATATAAGTATGAATGTGAGTGTGAATGAAGTCATATAAATATTTGATGGATGGATGGATGATTGGATGAATGGATGGTTGTTTGGATGAATGATTGGATGGATGGTAGGATGATTAACAGTTTGAAGAAAAATGCTTTTGTTATACTCATTTTTAAACTATTATTTTTGTATCTTTTTCTGTTATTCAGCTTTTTTTCTGGTTGTTTTCTCTTAAAAAATATTTTCCCTTTCATTTTACTTAGTCTGACTGTATTGTACAATTGTTTCAAGTTTACAGTGTCCTTGAATAATTGGAACTCAACATTATTGGCCCATAATTTCTGTACGAACAAATGAAGAATTTGTGGTTGTAACTGTTGCTCTTTGGGTGGCATTAAGTAGTTGTTGCTATTCTGGTATTAGCCTTACATGAAAAGCTGCAATAATTCCAACTATTAGAGCCAGAAATTCATTTCTGTTAGGCTAGAAGAAAGTGAGGGGCTGTTGCCCCAGATATCACACAAGGAAATATGCATGCATAGCTTAGGGCTGTCTAACTGAAAGCCTCTTTTCAGGCTGATAAAGAATTAAAAAGGTAGTGGTAGAAGAAAACGAAGTTTAGAATTAGAAGAAAGCTTTACTCTTTCAGGGTTCACAGCACTTTCTATTTGCACATACACTAAACAGGATTAAGTAAAAGGGTCTTCGACAGGACTTTGATTATTAATGCATTACAATTATTTATAGACAGCACAGAGGTGCAGCAGGTAACACTCTTACCTTACAGCTGCAGGGTCCCTGATTCAATCCTAAACTTGGGTGATTGCATGTCTGTGTGGGATTTTACATGTTCTGGATTGGCTACTCTAAATTGTCCATAGGTATGAGTGTGTGTGTTTGGCATCTTACCCAGGGTGCACCTTAGTGTTCCTGGGATGGGCTCAGCTCACCACAACCATGATCAGATGAAGAAGTTATTCAAGATGAATTAATGACTTCACATCTCTGTGATAAGGAAGTGAGGAGGAGTCTAATGAACCACTGTTATTAAAACCTAACTGAATTCATTTAATCTTTATTCTATTTCCTATATTATATCTGGTGCCCCCACTAAAAATTATTGCCTTCACATCTGTAGTGTATCTCTATTACAGTTACATAAGACTGTATATCATATGTAAATGTATATATGGTATAAATCCACTGGTCATCAACTCACATGCAAACACATTTTCAGTGTTGTTCTAGCACCGTCTTAAGGTGTGCCGATTGTCAGCTTTTGCGCATATCCAAGGTTTACTGGAGCAAGTTTATTTGGTATTCTGATTGATTGTGCTGTCAGAGTGAAATTGCTTTGAACATGAGCAGAATTAGAAACCATCTGCCCCAATATTGCTGCAATCTTTTAATTTAAAATGAACAATTTTAACACAGCATCTTCATTATCCCATTGTTTAATTAGTTTTTATTACTCACTCAATCATTCATTTGCCAAATCACTTAATCCTATTAGGGTCGAAGGGAGACTGGTGCCTATTTCAGCCAACACTAGGTGAAGGGGAGGCACACAATGAATAGCTCACCAGACCATCGCAGGGCAACACACACACAACCATTCACACTCACACTCACACCTAGGGACAATTCAGAACAGGCAATTAGTCTAATTCACATGTCTTCTGACTCTGGGAGGAAACCAGAGTACCCAGAGAAAACCCATGCAAGCATAGGGGGAACATGGAAACTCCATACAGAAATGCCCAAGCCTGGGAATTAAACCCAGGACCTTCTTGTTTTTTGGCAGACGTGCTAACAGCTACGCCACTGTGCCACCATATTATTATTATTATTATTATTATTAATAATAATAATAATAATAATAACAACAACAATAATAATAATAATAATTTAAATACCTATGCTATGGCTAACCACCTTTTATATTAGGGATATTGTTTCATTTTTAGGTTTCACCTGCCTTTTAATCAGTTAGATTGTGTCTTTAAATCAAGGCTATTCATTTGTTTTAAGAAAAGTCAGTATAATGTGCAATTTGCTACCTGCAGCCCAATAAATGATTAAACTTTTCCAAATTGAATATGTTTAAGTCTTGCAGTCTGATTTTTGTCATTCTGTCTCTTACAGATAATTAACAATTATCAAGGTGAGGTGGATGTCACTGAATAGTCCCCTAAATATTTCGTCTTGGGGATTATTCTGCAACATTCACTGAGTCTGAGCCAAATCATTGTTTTGTTTCATACTACATGGGAACATAAGAAAAGCAAACTAAAATAAGATTTTATAGCTTATCTATACATTTTAAGAATGGCAGTTCAGTGCACACATGCGTATGTCAGACTTTGAGGCAGATCAGAGCAACTTGCTGCTGTTATAGGACTAACAAATAACTAAAAAGGATATGAAGACATACAAGTTTATTCAATTCAGGTTCATGTTTTGAAACTCATTCAGAGTTTTAGCATATTCTACATGGAAACATAATGCCTGGACCTCACATATCAATGACTTGTTAATAGATAAAAGTGTTCTGGACACAACCACCAGAATACTTGAGAACAGAGAAGCTACCCTGAGAACTGGGAGGGCATGGTTTCCATTCCTGGAAAGTCTGGTTGTGTGGAAAATTGATGTGAAGTGCCAGGTCAATTAACCATTGTTTTATTTTCTCTGCCCATATTTACAACAGATTGCAATCAAAATCCATCTGAATAGTTACGATAGTCCCAGTGATGGTTCTCATGCATTACCTGGCTCTGTGTGACTTTAAGACGTAGCATTTGTATGGTTTATTTTTAAATTTTTAAAACATGACAGTGATCACACCACCTGTTCCATCTTAATGATCATACACACTTCATAAAGTATTTTGAATCCATGAAAATTGTGCGGGATATAATTTCATAGTTTTATTAATATTTTTTGGGATAGCATTTAAAAAAAACTTCTAGAATTTAGGAATTTATGACAGTGACAAACGTTGACCTTTTCACCACTGCGTTGATTTAAGCATTATACACTTGAAATAATGTCTGTTAACCCGAGATAGTGAACCAGTGAGATTGTGTTGTTCCCTTGTAGCATACACTAGCATGAGATTAAGACAGATTTCATTGCCTTTGCTCTGCCACTCACATTTTTAGTATTGGATTGGATATTTTTATTCTGTTATAAAGCAAAGATTTACTATCATGCAGAAAGAAGAAGAAATGAATTAATGTTCAAGTGGAGTTGATTATGAAGACATCAGTGTAGCACCAGTATAACAACCTCTCACTTTTTACTAGACCTGCATCTATTATACTGTATCTCTGTCTGATATGCATGAGTTTTTACTGTAGAAATGTAACAGCACTCTGAGCTTTGATTGAATTTAGGTTTAAAATGTTGCAAGTGTCTGAGTCTTAACCCTTCCTCAAAAATCCCAGTCAAAATGTCTGCAGTAAATCAACAGTAAACTCTTCAAATACTGATACCAATACAATCATGCCTATTCCTGGCTTTCTTTCTTTCTGTATTTCTTTCTTTGTTTATCTATTTCATTCAATTCTAGTTTGTCTTCTTTTTTTTTGTCTTTTATTTTGAATTGCTGTAAGTTTTTCATTGAACAGGTATATTTTCTGTTTTTTCCACAGTGCATTATGAAATTAAAATCAAAGTAAAAATAGCCTAAATATTATTGTTGATGTTCCAATTGCTCATACCAGGGCAGGTCAAGATAATATATTTGTGGTGCATGCTCAAGTAATTATTGTGGTGTTTCCTTTTCTGCAGTTCTATACAGAGTGAGTACCATTTTCACCTTTCTTTTCAAAAGTGCTAGCTCTGAATTGTTGAATTCAGCCTGATAGAACTTGAAAACGTATCTCACTTCCATTCACTTCCATTGATAGCAAACACTGTGTTCTAACTATGTGGGTGGCAGATACCATGTGTCATATTATACATCATAAATGGAACAAAAAAACAGATGTGTTCACATGACAAGAGACAAGTATGGGGAGAAGATGCTGTAGAGGCAATTTGCAGCTGAAAACTTGGGAGGAAACTTTCCCTGTAGAGATGAGTCAGTTCAAAATACAAAGCAAAACACGCTGAGATATAGCAATTGAACAAAACCAAGCATGGGATCACTCCCACTTAGCTGCTACTTTTGTCAATTTTTCAAGTGAGTAGGCTGAGAAATCTGTGGTGAACAAAATGAACAGCATGTAACAGCAGCGATTTTGTCCAAAGCAAAAGTTCTTTATAAAAATGTGTTGTTATTGATGTTATCTTGTCACTTCAGATCTTCTCAATTCTATCAGGTGTTTGGTTTGGTATTTAATTATTCTTGAATTGTGCACCTCACTGCTTTCCACCACATCTACCTCATAGTTGAGAGAAAGTTTAGGCTGTACTAAAAAGAAGCAAGTTATATCACATCCAAGCTCAGACTTTTCCTTAAAAAAACCTGAGTCCTTCACTGTTGTCACTCTTTTGGAACATTATGGCTTCAATAGAAGGATTTTAACAAAAAAAATTACAATATGTCAAACTGCCAGAGTAAATTTGTCTTGATAAATTGAAGTAAATATACATTATTTAAATTAGAGAGTCAAATATAGTATATCAAAATATTATTCAGATGCGTCTTTCCTGTTTTTAATAGCCCAAATGTCTCAATGCGTATAGAAAGCTATAAACTTGGTGTTGCAGTGCGCATCTCTTGAGGGCAGAAGATAAATAACGCAAACTAAGCACATTTGCCCCTACATACATCAGTCAATATTTAATTGTGAAGCTTGAACTGTCAGGGGGAAACACCGCACTAATATGAAGCGAGTAAATTTGCCTTTCTGGCAACGGATTTTTTAACATCTATCCTAAGATGTCCAATTTGGAATTCAATTACATGTGTGATTAATGAAGCAATACTGAGACACAGAGTAAAGTGCAAAGGAAAGAGGCAAAAACATCTTCCTGTTATTGAGGCAAAATCCATTCAATATTGCCGTCTTTGTTTACTCTGTGAAACACTGTGTGGTATATCGTATTTGAGTGTACAGTCTGGAGGTGGATTCAGCACGTTGACTGGTGTTGTGTGACTCATTGCATGGCGCTTGGCGCCGACGTTTGTCAGCAACCCTGCAGCAAGGCTAAGTGATTAATTAGTCACAACAGGAGCTACTCGCTGACAGATATGCCAGACAGGTTACACTGCTTTGATCATCATTCACAGCTGACAATCTATCTCCACCTACCAGAGTGAGGTGAGGTTTGAAATCACTGTAGCTGCCTGCACGTGTATATCATTTCTCCATTTGTTTCCCTCTTCAGTCTTCACATTAATTGAAGGCACACTGGTGACATTGGCAAAGTACATACAATACAAGCATCAATCCACTGGCTCTTTTGTCTGCTAATTTGTCCTTTAGAAACACATAATGCTGCAATAATTGCCTCTGTTTATCTGTGATAAAGAAGTTTTCAGTTACAGGGTCTGGAAATCCCCATGACATTTGTTGCCCTCTTTCTTTGTCTGAGGTAATAAGATCCCCAAGGCGATGTTGTTATGTTTGTGATGAAAGAAATTTAGACCACATCCAAACTTCTAATCCTAACAGTGACAAATAATACTGACCTATATTCAGTCATTGAAGTCTAAAAATGATGCAAGTCTCCAACCAACTTACACTTTTTTTTTTTTTTTTCATTTCAGAGGCAGCCCAAATGCACAGTATGACACAGACTCACCCCTACCCTGTCCTCAGCCAGCTGGCCCATGTGTACGAACAACAGCAGCAGCAGCAGCAGCAACAGCAGCAGCAGCAGCAGCAGCAGCAGCCTCTCAAAGAACTCAATAAATATGCCTCACTGAAGGCTGTTGGTAAGGCCATGATATAGTTAACACTCTTTGGAAAAGAGAACATAATAATATTGCATGTTTCTGAATTGATAACAGATTCTGTATCATATGTGCAATTCTTTACCACAAAATACACTCACAGAACACATTATTAGGAATACATAGAACACCTACGGCTTCAAGCATTTAATCAGCTGATTGTGTGGCAGCAGTGCTACACATAAAATCACACAGATACAGGTCAGAAAATACAAATGACCATGGCATGATTGTTAGTGCCAAAAGGCTGGTTTGTCTCTCAACAGTCTCTTAAGTTTACTTAGAATGGTGCAAAAAAAAAAATAATTTAAATCCAGTATGCAGAAGTTCTGTAGACAATAACGACTTATGTCGAACTTTTAATATGTCAAACTTTACACATGTCGAACTTTGAAGTAGATAGGTCAAACAGCAGAAGACCACATTAGGTTCCACTTCTGTCAGTCAGGAGTAGAAAGTTGAAGATTCAAAAGGCACAAAGTCAGCAGAACTGGAGAAATGAAGACCGCAAAGAATGAAGCCTGATCTGACGAACTTTCTGCTCATTTGTGAAATTTCTGTTGAGCCACACATATGATACTCACCATGTTTGGCAAAATTTTACAATTTGGCACCATGGACCTAACCTGCTTTGTGTCAACAGTCCAGGATAGTGGATGTCCTGTAATGTTGTGGGGAATGTTTTATTTGCACAATTTGGCACAATCAATTGTAACTTGTAAACTATTTGAGTAATGTTGTTGACCACATGTATCCATCCATGGCCACAATTCTCTCATCTTCTAATGGTTACTTCCTGCATGATAATGCACCATGTCACAAAGCAAAATTCCGTAAAGCAAAGTTCAGTGTTTTTCCATTGGCCTTCTCAGACACTGAATCTGAATACAATAGAACTCCTTTGGCATGTGGTAGAAATGGAGGTTCAAAAAATGAAATTGCAACTGAAAAATCTAAAGGAACTGCATGATGCAATCATGTCAACATGGACCAGGATCTCCAAGAAATTTTTGCAGCATCTTGTGGAATCCATGGCATAAAGATTTGAGCCTGCTTGGGGAGCAAAGAGAGGAAAAAACAAATTTTAGAATAGTGAAAAAGTGAAGTGAGCAGTGATTTGTGAGGGTATGTTCAATCTTTTTGTGTTATAATACACTTTAAGTTCCTTGCTTTATTCTAATAATAATGTGCATTAACAATAGTTCACATTGTTTAAGGTTTTCCTGCTGTTTTTTAGACTTTAGACATAGCTTCAACATTTCAATTCAAAAGAACAACTAACCAAAATCGTAACTATATTCAAGCAATGCAGGACTCTTTTCCAACATTATGGTGCCATGAATTTCCCATTGTCTCTCATGTTCCTCTGCATCTCTCATTTAGCCAGAGCCCAATGGAAAAGAATATCATTTGAGCATGAAATATATTCAGTCATGCCACTGCAGGTGTGCTTTCCTCTCTCGGTGCAGCTTGCAAATGCAGTCCGACCACCTAATTTTTTTCCCATCATGAGTGACAAACTGAGAAATCGTTTAAACGAGAAAAAGTGACTCCCTGGAGTCACTGTTGTTATTATTTTTTTATTTAATTGCCTTTTCTTGAGAATTCCCAAAGTAGCAAAAGGGACCTGATAAGCCACAGTACTGCCAATCGATAGTTATCACTGCTGTGCCTTCACTGTATCTCTAAGGTCACCAGGTATTGAATTTTCCTTGGATTCAGAGAAAAGAAGGAACTAATAAAGGAACACACCAGGAGAGGCATCCTAGGAGGATAGTGTACAGCAGTATCATAGTTTGGTATATGATCCATTTTGAATAAAACTGTTATTCAAATAGCACACTTTTATTTAAATGGAGTAACAACAGTTAAGCTAAAAAGAAATAAAGAAATAAGAAAGTTAACTGTAAAAGTCACACAAACAGGCTCTGGAATATTCCTGGAGTTTTCAATATCAAATTGTAAAATGGTGCCATATTTTAGTTGTAGTTACCTCCTCCAAAGAGTTTGTGTTTTTATCGACACTGGTTTGTTTGTTTGTTTGTCTGTCTGTTTGTTAGCAATGGTAGGGGGAAAAAAATTAACAGATTGTGGAGATTTTTTTAGAGGGATGGAATATGGCCCAAGTAACACTCCATTACATCACAATCTACTTGAATTTTACTAGGAATTTTCAAAGGATATTTTTGCCATAGCTGGATAGATCTATAATAAATGTGTATCAGCAGAAAGGACTGTACTGTGGGGAACATAGCAGAAATGAAAATAGGGAGGCAAATGAGTTGCCTTGGTGGAGGTTTGCGCTCTTGGAATGATTTTAGTTAGAAATTGAGCTATTTGGCATTGCTTTTATGCATCATATAAACAAATAAATATGAGCTTTTTCCACAATTTTTAGTCACATTATATTTTAAGAAATTTGGTTTACTGTAATTAATTCTACCATGTCACAGAATTTTTATTTCTGCAGTGTCACAATTCAAAAAAAGTTTGTATCTTGGTTTCAGATTACTCTGAAAAATGCTGGACAAGCATTTAACTACCATTTCCCCTAAAGGCACTGACATATAACTGTTTTGAATGAAATGCTGATGGGGTCTAATTTCACTGTATTTTCTGTTACTTTTTAAATATATCACTGCTAATTTGAATATACATATATACAATAAATGAGTAAAAATAGTAATTTTTTTATTTTAGACAGCATATACTGCCTACAGTGAAAAATATGTGCTTGTATCACTGGCATTTTACAGTTTTTGTGATCATCACACTTTTTTTTGTGATCATCCCACTTCACGCACTACCTACAGTTGAAGTTTACATACACATATGGTGAATTCTTAAAAGTTACTTTACCGAGGTTTGTTCCTTACAAACTACACATTTGGCATATCAGTTCAAAACACCTTTGTGCAGGGTAATAGTACAGTTTTTCAACAGTGATCACAGACAGTTTTTTTATTGACCATAATCACAATTTTAGTTGGTCACAAGTTTACATCTACTTTATTTACTATGCCTTTTAACAGCTTAAATTTCACACAATGATGTCAAGCCTTTAGACAATTAGATAATTAGCTCCTGATAGACAATTAGCCTCATGTTGATATATGTGAAAGTCTGCCATCAGACTCACTCCTCTTTTCCTTGACATAATGGGAAAATTAAAATAAAATCTGCCAAGTTAAGTACCAAGACAAGAAATAATAGTAATTAAAAAAAAAGTGGACCTTCACAAATCTGGTACACCCTGAATATCAATCTCCAAATGCAAAAAGGCCCCATGTTGATCTGTACAAACAATGATACACATGTATAAACAGCATGGGACCACACAGCCATCATATCATTCAGGAAGGAGATGCTTTTGTCTCTTAGAGAAGAAAGCCCCTTGGTATGAAAACTATCAATCCCAGAACAAGAGCAAAAGACCTTGTGAAGATGCTAAAAACAGGTAGCACTATATTGACCTGAAAGGCTGCTCAGCAAGGAAAAGAACTATGTACAATGACCCCAAGCATCCCTCTAAATTTGTTGCAAAATGGCTTAAGGACAATAAGTTTAGAGTATTGAAGTGGCCATTACAAAGTCCTGACCTCAAAAAAATTTCCAAAATTTCTGGACAAAGCTGAAAAAGCATGTGCAAGCAAGGAGGCCTACAAGCCTGTCCCAGTTACACCAGTTCCTGTCTGAAGGGTCCAAAATATATGGCTCAAGTTAAACAATTTAAAGGCAATGCTACAGCACGATGGCGCAGTGGTTAGCACGTCCGCCTCACAGCAAGAAGGTCCTGGGTTCGATTCCCAGCTCGGGCGTTTCTGTGTGTAGTTTG
>JAQMYF010000021.1:27447602-27458352 GCA_030014195.1 Neosilurus mollespiculum
CACATTATCACTTATATATTTTTGGCAAAAACCTTATAGCTACTATTACCTGACTATCTACTGATTATAAGTACCTGAAGTAAACATGTTCTGATTGCAAATGTTTATTTGAAAGCTAAAGAAAAAAATATTCTTAAATTTAAATTTATTTCAATATATTAATTCAGTACCAGTCAAATGTTTGGGCAGATCTTCTATTTCAATCAGACTGAGTGAGGGTGTGCCCACTTTTGATTGGTACTGTATGTTTGATTATTTAATTTATTCCATTTCATTCATTCTTGAGCCAAAGAGCTCAAGAGAGACTATCAGCTGTGTAACTCGAGAAATGCTAATCTGCGTCAATCCAAGAGACATGTGGATCAGTAAATTAGCCTAATGTGCGTTTTTGGACTGTGGGAGATAACCTTAGGACACGAAGGTAACTGGGCATGCACATGGAGAACATGCAAACTCTACACAGAAACACCCATGCTAATGAGCCCACGACCTTCTTGCTGTGAGGCGAGAATGCTAACCACTATGCCACCGAGCCACCCATGTTTGATTAATAGTAATTAATCAAATTAATCAAATTATATTACATTGAGGAGAACAAGTAGTAGTGATTAATAATTGTAGTAGTGATGGTAACAGCATGTTTTTGAGAACCAAGAAGAAATATGTTATGTAACCTGAGCTCAGGATTGAAGCTGAGACCCTGGAG
This sequence comes from Neosilurus mollespiculum, assembly GCA_030014195.1. Taxonomy (NCBI): domain Eukaryota; kingdom Metazoa; phylum Chordata; class Actinopteri; order Siluriformes; family Plotosidae; genus Neosilurus; species Neosilurus mollespiculum. The sequence continues at coordinate 27,448,309 of JAQMYF010000021.1, forward strand.
CTGTGGAGCAGTAGAGTCACTCACCGCACCATAATTCATTTATTCATCACACTGTTTAATCCTATTAGTGTCGCGGGACAACTCAGACCATGTTGGACGTAGGTGGGGTACACCCTGAAAAGCTCGCCAGTCCAGTGGAGGACTAGGACACACACAGCCATTCACACACACAGTCTCACCTAGGGGCAGTTTGGAACAGCCAATTAACCTAACGTGCATGTCTATGGACTGTGTGTGTGTGGGGGGGGGGTGTGGACCTCCTGGAGCACCCTGAGAAAACCCACAAAAGCACAGAGGAAAACTCCCCACTGAAATGCTCTTGCTGAGCCTGGGACTCAAACCCAGGACCCTTTTTTGTTGTGAGGAGGACGTGCTAACCACTACGGCACCAACTGCACCAACATGCCACTCTTAAATACAGTCTCATCTGTACTGGAGATAATCGAGCACATGGAGTTAATCGACGATTAAAAACCTTGAATTTGTGTGACAAAATATAATGACTAAATCTATTAATCAGGCTGACTCGGTGCTGACAATTTCATTATATTCTTCTCATAGCCAAAGCAGTTACCTTTTTCAACTTGCTAAAGAAATGACAAGAAACTTTTCATCCACGATACAAGCAAATGCTTCAGCTAGCATGCTAAAGTAATACTTTTGTGAATGTTATTGAAGTACAACAATCAATAGTACACTTTACATATCATGTAAAAGAGGGTAAGACTGGATTTGAATAATAGGAACAAGATATATTACTATATAAAATATGGATTTAGTCATTAATCAGTTTAAACTAATCAGGATCCCTTCTCATGATGAGCTGAATGATATTAATATATTATAATTTCTGAAATGAGATTATGTTATTTGATACTGTTGGAGAAGTAAACATAGCTGTGAGTTTAGTAGCACATTCAAGCTGAACACAGATATGCTCTTAATGGATCTTTAAAGAGATTTGTAGATTAATTTGATGTAACTGCATGATATTATTGCCACTATTCTTCATTTCATTTGTATTTCTGACCTCCTGCTATAAATATTTCAGACCTCATTTAAGTCTTTTGTATGATTGAGTGTCATTAAATATTTCAGCAGCATTTTAAGCATAGCACAAACAAAGCATTTTTCCGTTCACCAAAATGTCACCATAATGTTGATCTATATCCTCGCTTTGAACCACTTCAGCTGCCTGTGGAGATGCTGTTTATTCAAAAGCAACACTCACTGTATGCCTAATGCTCTAATCCATTTTCTTAGGTGGCAATAAAAGAACAGGCACCGTTTACTGTAAGCTCTGCATTCTGTCTCCTGATCTTTTGGTTACTTTTTGTCTTCTCAACTGGATTATTTAAAAAGAAAAAACGATCTATATAATTCTATAATGAATCGCTGTAGCTATTTGGAATGCTAAACCATTTCAGCCAAACCCATGCTGTCTGTACACGACTTTGTTTTTCTCAATTTTGTAATTATGAACATATTGACAATAACCCATGTGAATACGCGTACAGGTACCAGTATTCTCACAGATTAATTATATATATATATATCTCAGCAGAGCTGCTCTCCTGAGTCCATGCTGAAAACTAGAACAAAAGTGAGCGGAGTTTTCTGTCTTTAATTACAGCAGCACATTCTTGCATGGACTGTTTGAAAAAACCCAATTAAATTGCACAAAATAACCACTGACGCCGGTAATATGTTACGCCACACACCAATCTCTTGAAAAAAACTTGAATGCTTCAATACCTTTGCGATCTCTTGTGTTATCTAAAATGACTATTCGTTCCCCTGTACAGAAGTAGAACTGACAACCCAGATGTGTACTTTTACAGAGACTGGATTGTTCATGGCATTAGCAGTATGTGAGCACAGATCAGATCAAAACAGAACAGAACAGAACTTCACTGATAGCTAGCAAAAATAAATAAAAAAAAATACTCCAGTTTTGGGAACTAAGTGTTCCTCTGAAACACTGCAAATAAAAAGTTGAGTGTTTTTATTGTTGGTCTTTAAACCATAAATCCGGTCTTGTGTTGTCTGAGAGCGTTAGAATGTACAGTCCTGTCATTTCACAGAATTTCAGTGTGGCCCAGTTTGTAGCTCACCATCTGTTCTGTTCCAAACCAGACGAAAAGCTCCTCTGCAGTCTTTCTTTAAAGGCCATCAAATGTCTTATTGATTACTCTGCAGAAGTGAGTAAGAGGCTGCGTTGAATCTGTCTGGCTCTATCAGTCCTTGCTAAGTCTGAGTGAACAATAACAAGGTTTAAGACGAGATGACAACCTGAGGGAGGAGCGCTTTCTCTAGAATACACTTTCAGCTTGTGCATGAATTCAAATAATACACCCCTGTGTCTTGAAATGAAGATTCGGATAGTTTTAGAAAGAGAGCCTGTTATTAATGTGATGAATAAACCGTGGCAGGTCATAAGAGCAGTTAGCAGAAGAAGTACTGCCTTGAAAAAAGTATTCAGACTCGTTCTTTCACTTTATGGTGCAATAATATCCTGAGTGATTAAGATCTGAGTGGCACACTGAAAATTCTAATATGAGTTTTTCTTTGTTTCTGACAGGATTTGTCTGAATGTCTTTGTATCAGGCTAGTGCAGAAGACATTATTTTAAAAATTATAATCTGTGTGTGTGTGTGTGTGTGTGTGTGTGTGTGTGTGTGTGTGTGTGTGTACGTGTGTGCGTGTGTGCGTGCGCGCGCGCGCACGTAAAACTGAAAAGAAAAGATGGCTGTGCAAAAGTATTAAGTTATCATGTGATGATGTTGTCCAGGCATTTATGCAGTAAGAATAAAACCCAATTTCATATAGAACCATTTTGCAGTTATGGTCTATGGGTCCTGAATTGGTCAGTGGTCAGTTGGACAAAATAAGTTGAACAGAACGAACTATGCGTGGATGAAAGTCAACTGTTGCCTGGGTGACAGAACTCGTGCAGTCTGCTTTGAAATCTCTTTGTATGTTTCCATGGCAACAACTGTAGCTGGGTGGTGGAGCAAGTGGTGGTGGGCATCGAGGGAATCACATGCCTGCATTGTTTATGCTCGCGAAAACATCCATCGGCACAGTTATCCAAGATAGCTCCAAAGCAAAAGTATTAGTCAGCAGCTGAGAGATGGCAGAGATGAACAGATCCAAGCAGCGTGGCGTAGCGGATTTTCCCCATAAAGTGCTGGATTAGGGCTACAAGGAGCCTCTATTAACCATAGCAACAATCAGTGATGAAGCCGAGCTCAAATCTATCCCAGTCCTGCTTAATGACAGGACAGGAATATAAATGATAATGCAGTAGCAATGAGCTCATGCAGCTCATTATGAGAGTACAGCAAGGACACAGACCACACACACACACACACACACACACACACACGCACACACGCACACACGTGTACTCACTTCACCTGGGAGCAGGCAAGCCCCTTGAAAACAAGAGCTGGTAGAGCTTTATACTGCTGAGATGCACTGCTTAGGAGGAAAAAACAACCATTTAGGCAAAATACACACACACAAACACAAACACACACACACACATGCACACACACTCACACACACATCATGCAAGGACATTTCCCATCACTTGAAAGCACATCATCATCATCATCACACACAAACACGCACACATACACACATACACACATCATGCAAGGACATTTGCCATCACTTGAAAGCTCATCATCATCATCATCATCATCACACACACACACACACACACACACACACACAGACATTTGTCTAATTATTGCAAGTGGAAGCCAGTCAACCATGCACACGCACACACACATGCACACACACACAAACACACACACAAACATTTTAGACGTAAGTTATTAGCCTCACATATAAATGGACTACAACACAAAATACTTCATGCATTTCAAAATCTATATGATTTTATCAGAACACTAAAGACGGTTGCCGGTATTTTATTCATGTTGAATTTATTCAATCATATCAAGTAAACTCAATTTATCACTTGTTAGTGCAATTCTTGTCAACTGTTTCCTCTTGAAAAAATCATCAGATGTATCTACTCATACTGCAGACAATAGATGCCACTGTGGAGCATGGCAGCACTCTGTACTCTCTCATTCACCGACTATCATTTCTAACATGGTCAGTGATAGTAGTCTCTTCACTTGGTTCCACTCTGCCTACCTATTCCTCTTCTGCTCCCTCTCTCTGCCACTCTTATTTCTGTGCTACTTCTCTATTCCGCATTAGATTTCAAAGATGTCCTCTCTTGTAAAAATGGCAACAAAGTGAAAAACAGAAAGCCTGGATAGGTCTTCAGCTAAAGTGGAAAGTTGGGATCTATTGACAGTTGTGACTGGTTCGTTCGCAATTCATTTATTTATCCATCCATTTTCTATACTGTTAATCCTTCAGAGTCATGAAGGAAGTTGAAGGATCCCAGCTGACTTCAGGCAAGAGGGGAGGTACAGCCTGAACAGGTTACCAAGCTATTGCAGAGCTGTCACAGACACAAATAACCATTCACACACACATTCATAGTGTTGGACAATTTAGAGTAGCCAGTTGATCTAATATGCATATCTTTGGACTGTTGGAGAAAACCTACACATCCATCTTTCTATCCATCCATCCCTCCCTTCCTCTATCTATCTATCTATCTATCTATCTATCTATCTATAGGATTGTAAAAAGGGTCCACTGTTCAGTAAACATAGACCATTCTTGGATTTGGTTTTGAAAAAGTAAACTCTGCAGATAACTACATGGAAATAATTATAAATGCTGTAATATAAGTATGCAAATAAAGATCTGTCATAAAAGAAATGTGGCCTTTCACGCAGTCCCACATAACAACAAAAAAAATCACATAAAACCAAAAGAGAGTGTAACAAACTTTGGAAGGAAAAAGGCTATTTGGTCAGACCTTGTCTTTCAAAGCCTTATCCCTACTGAGATCAGCAGCTACAAATAAACAAGAAAAAGCAATTATCCTACATAGTTTCCGCTCCCTACACTGAAGCTACCCTACATCTGCTCTATTTAAACTGCACCATCTTGTACGCAGCCTTGATAGAGCCTCAGTGTTTTTGTTTATTTTATTTTTAAATACTGTTTTCATGCACGTTCTAAAGACCAGGATGATTTGCATGAGCATCTTCTATTTCAAACTTCGGAAGGATGCCGTGTTTTCTACATCACTCACAGACACACCAAGCAATCATCAATCATTTGTATACTCAGCTTCCAACTTCCAGATGTAATTTTTGCATGTACACCTTGCTGTCTATGTCCCTGTAATTATCACAACCACTAACATCTGATTAGTCTCAGGGAAAATGAAGCACTTTGCATATACACAGATACGGGAATGTTGTTTGTTCAAAGGCTAAAATGTTTCACTTCATCGCTAACAGTTATTTCCTATAGTTAGGTTAATAATGAATGCCTCAGCAGTGTTTCTAAAATCAGGTGTTAATGAGGACTTGATAAGCAAAGATGCATATGGCTTTGCAAAAACACGTATGCCATATGATGGAGTTGCTTCTTGTCCTATGAGCGCTCCTCTGCATGCTAATTTTCACACCTCAGGCCTGGGCCAACCTGGCCATGCTGCTAGTGCCCCTGAGTTGGGCCTGTGGCCAGCAGTAACAGATGGCTGACTGGGTGACAAAGCTCCCATCACCGTGTTCAATGAGATGTGAATGTGATTCCAGCTATTTCACAGAGTTCTATAAAATGGAGGCACTATTTGGGATATTAGTTGACGAGCAGTACATCTTAATTTTCATGTCCAAGTTCATGTATGCTCTTCAGTCAAACTGGAAAGGAGAGGAAGGAAAAAATCTCTGACCTGCAGCCTTGCTGGAAAATGCATCTGTGTATCAATTCTGTAAAAAGCATATTATAGTCGGCCATATTGTACATGTTCTTTTTTAATCCTAATCTTGTCGTTTGTATGAAAAATAATAATTAAAAGTAAATAAATATGGCAAAAACGATATATTTATGTGTCTTACTTGTTTTAAATTACTCTACTATATCTTTGCATTAAACATTTACATTTATAAGATGCTTTTTCTTCCTAGTCTGTACTTAAAGTGCATGTGCTTGTGGCTTCTACTAGATGGAAGGCACTAAAGTTTCTTAAGCATTACCATATGCTGTGGGACCCATCTCTCTGAATAAAAAAACCACACACCTGCTGAATAAACCTCCCTCCCTAATGATGCCACTGATGCATATTAAAGATTTCAAACAGGTACAGTTGCACCAACACAGGTGTGTTCATAATCACACATTTTTGGTCCCATTTGATGGACAGAAAAGCAGCAGCAAGATTCCCTCAGCACCATGCTTAATTACATGCCTGCTGAGTAGCATCTGGATATCTGTATGAAATCACTCTCATCCTTCTCCTTTCCCAAATACAATGAAACCAATGACTTCTGAAATGAGACGTGTTCATTAACCTGAGTTCTATCTTGGTGAGATGAGATGTGTGAGTTTTAGTTTTCACATGATATTCTAATGGGAGGTCAGAGATCCCCAAACAAATAAAATATCAAAAGTTCAAATTAATTCCATCATCATCTATATACTGTATATATGTGAGGAAGCCAGAGTACCCCAAGGAAACCTACGCAAACACAGAGAAAACATGCCAACCCCACTCAGAAACACCCACGCTAAGCCTGGAACTCAAACCCAGGACCTTCTTACTGTGAGGCTGACGTGCTAACCACTACACCACCATGCCACCCTACAATACCTTTAACCAGGCTGCTGTCTTTGTTGCTGTTGTGTTTTTTTTTTGAGCATTTTTACAGAATAGATGTTAAAAAAAATTTGTTGTAGTGCAAGTTGACCAAAGTCTGTGTTAAAGAATATGTAGACAGAACCCCCCCCCCCCCCATGAAAACATTGTGTTGAACATTTAATCTCATAAAAGACATAATAATACAGTTTTTTCTATTCATAACAAATCAACACTGCAACAAAAACAGATAATGAAGGCATAATGATGGAAATACTAATGCATTTGTGAAGATACTCTCTGTATCCAGCCAAAGCCCACATTGCACTAATGAGTCATTTGGAGGTTTTTTTGTTTGTTTGGTTGTTTTTTTTTGTGCTACAAATGGCATAAATGTACTGCATAAGTTACTTATAAATACTAATCCAACAGCAGGTTGCAGTTGCAGGTATTGCTGAGCAGCTTGGTCTCATTACTATAGTCTCATCAAGTGATTTTGATAATTTAAAAATTGCCAGTAAAATATGGGTGAGGCTACTGTTAGTGATCCAAAAACTGTTTGCTCGTAAAATATGCATGAACTGCTGTGACATGAGTTGTCTTTAAAAGGCTTTTAAAAGCTATAGAAATAATAATGATGTGTTTCTTATGGGTAGTTTTTGGCCAGTGATGAATCTGTGAGTCATGTATTTGTACCTATTTGTTCCCATCAACCTCATCTGGCACTAATAGTCCCTGAGTGGGTTATTGGTGAAATGGAGCAGGCCTTATGACAGGACACTGTATGAGTCCTACGAGGTTTTATCATGTGTGTCAGCTAACTCATGTGTGTCAGCTATATTGGTTGATAGCACAAATGGAGTGCAGATGGAGCCAATCCATGCTGGACCTTAAGGGTTCAGTGTGATGCATATATCCACTGGGAAATTATCCGGATCCATAGGGCGCTGCTCTCATAGCTGTCTTTCAGTTACCTGCGCTGTTAGAGATGTGAGTCCAGATATTCAAGCACTGAGCACTTGATCCGTAACAGATCACATGCTTAAAAGTACAAGAGCTGCACTGAACTAGAACATCCACTCTTTCAAGTTTTACTTAAACAGCCACAGTAGAAATCTAGGTTGCATTAAATTAGATCCAAGTATTTTGCGGCATGTTATTATGTAAACACCACTCTACCAATGATGTCTTTTGATAGTGAGTCAGGTTTTGTTAAGGTTATACAAGTCACAGACAAAATTCATTAGCCAGCGAAGGCACTCCAGGGCTCAGCACATCCTAGACAACATCTGTCTTTACATTAGTCAAAGCACAAAGCTGTGCATCTCAGTCTGATCAGTTGTATTTATGTGCATGCTAAGTTCTGTGAGTAAGTGTGAGTTCTGGTATGTGAAAAAGGTGTGAGCAGGAATGAAGTGCAAAGAGAATTTTTAGAGTCGATTTAATATTTAGTGAAATGAACAGTGCAGCTAATACAAAGCTGCCCATGGTGCTTCCACAGCACACGGCCCTGTGTGATATTAAACAATCTAGGGGTCGTAACTGGTGCCTACTATGATAAAGGAAGCTCAATCATGACAAAACACCTCCACAGTTACTGAGTTAGACAGACACATAAAGACTTATCACTGGCAGACGGAGCAGAAATAATAATAATAATAAAAAAAATCAATGCAAATATTTTGTCTGCAAGTGCAAAGGTATTCAAGTGTCTTTCACTGAATAAAATATATTTCACAATACTTAACATCGCCAATGCTGTAATTAAATAGGATTCAAAAACAACTTATGCAAATGGTGTAACTGTGACATGTCATGTTACACAGTCACATATTAGTCTTATAAAGTTGGGTAGCATTTGTTACTGTACTCTCTGAAGCAAGGCAAGTTTCTCATATTTCATATTTCTTGTCCATCTTGTCCATTGGGGCAATGAATAAATCATGAAATGAGTTAATGGCTTTGTGGCTTGTGATAAACCTTGTTTTTAATAAGCTTCATTAAGTTTTCTCATTTGTAGATGCTGGAAATGCCATGAGTGATTCTTTTCCATTTGTACGACAAAATTCACTCTTCTCTCTCTCTCTTCCTGCTTGATAATGCGTCTGTATAGCACTGGCACCCAAACCCAATTAAAAGCAAAATAAACGATAAAGATCAATCCAGATTAAAACAAATAAAATCCAATTTAAGAATCACTTAAAAGAGAATGTTAAGTGAACTTTTAAGTCTTGAGAGAATTGACACATTTATTTTAATGCTCACGTTTCATTCAAGAGCAAAAACAATATCGAAGAGAAGCGTGCAAGCTGTTCAACCAGAAACAAATGGATGAGTTCATTTGTGATTCCTCACAGGGCATTGTTTTTAAAGGATTTTCTCTTCATGCAGCATGTGCAAAAGGAGAAAAAGAGAAATGATTGGATTATGAGTGTACGAACTTTGCCGGGGTTTATTCTGGAGCAAGCTGATGTGCGTGAACGAGTTTGGCCAGAGGCGGAGAGAAAGCCTTCTCTCAGCTAGACACACCTATTGTGCAGGCGGAGAGATGGGAAGCAGGGCCATGTATTGTTCAGGAGGAGAATGCCTCTGTGGATTGCATAGAGCAGATAGTTGCTGGTCTAGTCTCCACATGAGGCCCTATTCTCTCCCCCATGCTAGCACATTATTTCTGTTGGAGCACAATGGAGTACTGAAGAAAACATCTCAGAGTGAGTAAGACAGCAGCACAGCACACTGTAACGACAATAAAGACTAATGATGGCCGTGTGAAAAACGCAGGTTCTGTGATTCAACAATAAAGTCTTGGAACAAAACAAGTATTGCTAATGTCCAAGGTGATGTGCTAGGGCTTTTTAGTTGTTCATTAGAAATCACTTAAGAGAAAACAATACAGCTACATTTCCACAAACAAAGGGGTGAGAAATGAGTCCATTTTCTCTGAAAACCAAAATGCAGGAAAACATTTAAGGAACCCATTTTTAGAAATAAAATTTGAGACATTGAGTCTTAAATAACCAAATATTTTACTGAGTTCCTGAAATAAGTTATTGAATGCGGCGAATGATGATATAGAGATTCATTCCGATCAAGGAGGTGTTTTCTGCCGAGGCTTAAATCTGTAACTGATTCATTATTCATTCAAAATATTTTCAGGTCCGAAGGAAAGCGCATCATAGCTGGTGTGAGTCAGCCATAAGTGCTGCAAGCTATTCCCTGCTAACGCTGCTTCCAATTCATTCTGGACAAATCATACAAAATAATGCAACAAAACACAGAAATATAGTATTTGATGGAAA
>JAQMYF010000021.1:27459229-27490287 GCA_030014195.1 Neosilurus mollespiculum
AAGATATATATATATATATATATATATATATATATATATATATATATATATATTTTTTTTTTTTTTGTGCTTGTTGAACGGAGCATGCTTCCAGTTTTGACAGTAGGCAGCCATTTTCTTACAAACTTTCTCTCTGAGACAGAGCAGGATATAATAGCAAATAGCAAATAAGATGGACAACAGCATAAATATTGAGAAAATATTTCTTTTTTTATGCACAGGTATGCAGTGCTGCACTGTAAATTGCACTACCTCACTAACCAAGAGGGCAGGCAGAAGGAGCCATCCATCTTAGGTGATGTCACATTGGTGCGTGCCAATCATGTAGTAACTGTTCAATCCAAAGTCAAATGATGAATAAATTGGCTCTTATAACAATACCAATAATTTGCTGTTGGCTATACATCAAACAGAAAAGAGAAAATATTTTTAATGAATAATAACATGCTTTATTATATGGTAACAACATCTGATTATTTTTCCCGAAGAGACCAGTCAATGACCTTTTTTTCTTGGCCCAACAGCACTCAGCTAAAAGTGAATCCTTTCTCATTCTTTTTTTTTTTTAAAAAAAAAAGAAATATCACATTAGATTCACTGCAGGAAGCTTTTCAACATGAGTGATGACAGGGATTCAGAGAGTAATTTCTACTATCCTGAAAAAAGAGAAGGCAACTCTGTTCTCATTCATATTGCAAAGCTGTGAAAGCAAACAAGGTTGTGTCTTCAATGCAAGATGAGCTGACATCCGGACATATACATCAACTTCTGGTTCCTTTTTTCCCAACTTTCCCTTTTTTCTTTTTTCTTAAGGGATATTACAAACTATAAAAAATAATAAATACAAAATAACCACATTAATTCGGTCAGTACATAGAAATTCTAGACCTTCGCCTCACTGTCGCTTATTAAATACATCAGAGCCTCAGTCTGGAATTTCTCTGTAGAGACCTCATGCTTGGTAAATAAGTAGTATTTATTTCAAAGTTTGTATGAATTTCACAGTCGAAGAGTCCACCTCCTGACATGCCATTTTTAAATATTCCAAATTGTATAATTCTGCAGGGTGGAAAGATTAACAAGGTAGTGTTTCACTTTGCAAACATATACAAAAACATAAACATATACATTTCTCCAGTAATGCGACAGTGAAAGTATGCAGTATGATTGAGTATATTGATTCAATCAGGTGTCTAAAAATGCAACAAGACAAAAAAGTATGTAAAATAGCATGTATGTAATGTAAATACAGTACATAACCCTGTTTATCAAAAACAGAGGAGCATAGTGAGATTAACAGCACAAATGCGATATGTGGGTGGCACAGTGGCTCAGTGGATTGCACTGTTACTTCACAGCGAGAAAGTTCTGGGTTGAAATCTCAGCCAAGGGAGTGGAGTTTGCATGTTCTACCCGTGCTTGAGTGGGTTTCCTCCCACAGTATTAAATTGCCCATAGGTGTAAATGTAAGTGTGAATGATTGTTTGTGTCTGTGTTAACCATGCAATAGACTGGAGAGCCTGTTCAGGATGTACCCCTGCCTCTTGCCCAAAGTCAGCAGGAATTGGCTCCAGTTGCCCCTGTGACTGTGATGAATAAGCAGTATAGATAATAGATAGAAGAATGGATGTGAGATATGGTTTGGCTGCAGCTTAGTCAAAACATGCATGCGGATTTATACTATTAAAAAATAAATGCTTGCATGTATTTATTTCACCAATAATTTGCATTAATAAAATTTAGCATCATGAACAAAGTAAACCTCTAATTGACTCGCCTGCTTGAATTTATTTGGTTCAACTGTAACAGAGCAAGCATGAATATGCTGTTTGAAAAAGGATAAAGCAAAATCTGCCTCTGTCTCTGTCACAATGGCATCGTATATAATATACATCTTGCCCTTGTTGCTGTGACTCTGACATCTTGTTGAAAAGTTCAAAAGTTTGGTTGTGTTGTCTTTATGATTTATTCTGCATCATGTAAGAGATCCAGAAGAATCCTTCTATCAATAAAATTTTAATGTGATGACCATGAACTGACACCAGAACACTTTAATATCCTGGTCCTTGATAGACGTGTTGCAAATTAGAATCTGGATTTTAATTAATTTTGAGAAAGTCTGGCTGAAAACAGTCCTGCATAAAGAAAAGAGCCAGCCAGAGAGAGGCAGAGAGAGAGAGAGAGAGAGAGAGAGAGAGAGAGAGAGAGAAGTACTTGTACCTTTGTAGTAGCATTGATGTGCCAGAATGGGAAGATAATTTTTTGAAAAGGTTTCCCTGCATCAGATTCCTTCCTTCTGTAACACTCAGATCCACACCTTAGAGGCTGGTGAAGTACAATAAATACAGTGCTGGAGGAATCCTTGGAAGTTGTGCGAATGTCTGGAGTTGAAAGGAAAATGTAACCCCTGAGAACAGACAACAAAGTACATCTTGAACAGAACGTGTTTTCTCATCATTTCAAAGCCTCTTTTGTTCTGGAACACATGTACATTTGTACTTGCATGTGTTATTACAATATTATACACACTTTTGAAATCATCGTCTTTATGGATCAGGAAAATTGGGTTAGCTTGTTCCAACATTCATTAATTAAGAAAACGTGAGCAAAAGATAAAGGACAAAAAAGTCAGAAGCAAATTCAGACATGCAGTCAGATATGCAATTAACAAACAAATGGACACAGGCAATGGGATAAACAAAGTAATCAAGCAAACAGAGGTCATGCCAGAAAAGCAATCCAGTAAACATAAGGCTTGGAACTGCTTCAGAAACAATGCAAGATGTGAGGTTTCACATTGTGCTAATGAAAGTCTGTGTTGAGCTTTAAAGGAAGTGGGTAGTAACGGAGCCCATAGGTATGGAACACGACTTGTCCTGTGCTCACAAGGGGGAACTCGTTGAGGCTGCTGCATTGCTAAGTTAATGCTGATAGGCTGTTACGTATTGCTGACCTGCATGACAAAAAAAACTGATTTATTATTAATAATGCAACTGAAAAAAATACAAAAAAGACACCATACACCACTGCTCAGATTCTAATTCAGGTAGGAAGACAAACTTTTGTTAAGCAAAACAACATGAAACATGAACAGTAACAAAGAATATGAACCTCTTAAACGGACAATAAACAAGACAGATGATATAAATGAATGCAGAAATCAGCTAGTGAAAGGAGGTGAAAAGCAGACCCTTTAGTGATAACCTTTCATGCTTTCGCTTCAGACTGCAGTCAGGAAACGCAGCTTCTTGGAGTTATTTAGTTGTTTCCTCCAAGGCCAAAGGTGATGCTGGCTCTGGGGTAACCCCCTTTAGTCAGAAGTGGCGAGGCAAAACACAGAGACTTCCTGAAGTGGTTAATATTCATTCATTCATTTTCTGAATAGCTTAATCCTATCCTATCGCATGGAGACTAGAGCCTATCTCGGCTGACTCTGGCTGAAAGCGGGGTGCACCTTGAACAGCTCACCAGTGCATTCCAGGGTCAATTAGCCTAATGTGCATGTGTTTGGACTGTAAGAGAAAACAGGAGTACCCAGAGAAAACCCACAATGTTCACCAATGGTCTCTACATGCAAACTCCACACAGAAACATCCTCCTCAAACATGGGATCCAAACTCAGAACCTTCTTACTGTGAAGAAGTGGGTAATAGTGAATGGTAATTTAAAGGAAGTGGTTTATAGTTAATGGACTTTAAAGGAAGTGGTAATAGTGAATGGGAGTTTAAAGGAAGTGGGTAAAAGTGAATGGGACTATAAAGGAAGTGGGTAATAGTAAATGATAATTTAAAGGAATATTGACTGGGACTTTAAAAGAAGTGGGGAATAGTGAATAGGACTTTAAAGTAAGTGGTAATAGTGAATGGGACTTTAAAGGAAGTGGGGAATAGTAAATGGGACTTTAAAGGAAGTGTGACTGGGACTTTAAAGAAAGTGGTTTAAAGTTAATGGTCCTTTAAAGAAAGTGGGTAATAGTGAATGGGACTTTAAAGGAAGTGTGAGTCCCATTCACTATTACCCAGTTCCTTTAAAGTCCCATTCACTATCCCCCACTTCCTTTAAAGTCCCATTTACTGTTACCACTTCCCTTAAAGTCCCATTCACTATTACCCACTCCCTTTATAGTCCCAGTCACTATTACCCACTTCCTTTAAATTATCATTTACTATTACCCACTTCCTTTAAAGTCCCATTCACTATTACCCACTTCCTTAAAGTCCCATTCACTATTACCCACTTCCTTTAAAGTCCCATGCACTATTACCCACTTCCTTTAAAGTACCATTCACTATTACTCACTTCCTTTAAAGTACCATTCACTATTACTCACTTCCTTTAAAGTCCCGAAGACTGGGACTTTAAAGGAAGTGGTTTAAAGTTAATGGTCCTTTAAAGGAATTTCTCTACTTTCTCTATTCTTCCTATATTTATATCCCTATAGTTATTCTTCTATTTATATGAGATACATATGAGATACATATTTTCTTCCCCTCTTACTTATGTATGCATAATGAAGCATCCAGTTCAAAGCTTTCACCAGCTGCTTAGAAGGGGTGTTGCAAGTACTCTTACATGGATATTATTGCTGTTCATCCTCAAGAGCTCTAGCAGACTCTGACTATAAAATATTGCCAGTACAAATGAGTATTGCAAAGAAGCAGGAAATACAGGAGCAGTCTTAATGTGAAAGTGTTTGAGCATATCCCATTAAGTGCACATATAATATTAGCAAAACATCTGCATAACAGAGGTGACCTTTCATCCTATTCATATCACTCTGTAATTACTATTCAAAGCATGCTAATTAATGGGGAAAAGTAAGGGTCATTGGAGAACACGGAGAACATTGGAGGGTGAAGCAGTTAAAGGACATCTGTAAGTGCAACAGTTTTGTTTCTCATGTTTGCTTAAAATAGCTTAATGTTTAAATTACAAAAAGTCTTCTATAGCTCCATTATTGTGCTGTAAACCATACTTTTACCCGAATACATCAACTACGTGATTCTCTAGTTACAGTATTTACAAAGCTATACTTTAGAACTACACAAGGAATACTGGACCTGAAATTTGACCAAAATATTTATGGTTGAGCAAATAGAACAAAATCCAGCCAGATCCATAAATACTGACAAATTTGTACCTATCAGCCATAACATTAAAGCCACCTGACAAGTCTGTGGCTAGGCAGCCCCATACACAGCAAGCTGCAATGCACTGTATGCTCTTAGATCCTTAAATTTTCTAATTTTTCCTGCTTCCAACAAAAACTGTGTAGTTTTGCAATGACATCATATGGATGAGATAACCATCAATTTGAAGAATGAAGGGAAGAGTATGGAGAAGGGATGGAAATGCTCAAGAGCCAAAGCGTACTACTTCGTCATATGGTGTGATCATGTATGCATGGCCATGGAACTAAAAGAGAATTTAATTTATGATCCAGTTTATTCGTCAGTTACTTTAGATGCATTGAAAAACAGAGGGGTATAATGAATATTATTAGAATGTAAATACATTCAGTTATATAATTAAATTTCAAGTCCAATATGCCATAACAAATAGCTAAAATAACCTCTAACCTTTTCAATGTCCAAAAATTTATAGAAGCCATGGGGCTCTTACGACTGAAAAACCAACAATCCTATACAATCACATTTTATGTCCATTTCATAAGCACTACAAGACATGTGACATGGCATTTAAGACATCACTGATTACAAAATAGAATGGCGCGTCTGTGACAACGATGCTTCACTCCATGATGTGTTGCAGTACTTTGATGTGCTGTAAGAAATACATAACATTCCTGCAAGGAAGACCATCACTCTGCTGTATAATATGATATTCTGTCTGTCCTCAGCTGACTGACCTCAGAGACCTCAGTCAGTATAGATCAGTAACACCTCTACTCTCACCATGTTGATCATTGGTGGCTCCCAGGGCTGTATGCTTAGTTCACTGTTGTTCACACTGCTGACACACACACTGTCAACTCTTGTTTAAATGACAGCAAGCTAGCTGATGACACAACATCAGCAAGGATGCTGAATTAGCATAAAGAGAGAAGTGGTGAGCAGCTTGTGGACAAGTGTGAACACAACTGACTGATGAGTTCAGGAAGACTCACACCAGCTACTGCAAATCAGAAACTAAAGAAAAATCTCTACAAATAGTCAACAGCTTGACATTTCTGAAAGTTTCATGGAAAGTTTTGCTTCAGTCCAAGAAAGCACAACAATGCACACACAAACAGTTGACATCTAACTATTCACATCACCATGAAAACGACCGGTCCACCTGTACCAAAAACTGGTCTGTGAATTCCGTACCTCAGAGTAAAAGACACTACAGAGGACAGTACAAATGGCTGAGAACACCACCATGGTCTCTCTTCCATGTACTTGTGACATTTACCACAAAAACTACACCTGCAAAGACTATCATTTGTGTGTGACCCATATAACTTATCTCACAGGCTCTGTAACTGCATCTGTAATTTGGCAAAAGTTTGAGAGAGAGAGAGAGAGAGAGAGAAACAAAAAAATGTACTTTTATAGCATAAATAATCCAGCTACAAATTTATTTCACAAACTGCTTCTGGTGAAAGCTTACAGCTACATGTAATTTGCACCCTGTTTAGCTTTTTATAAGATACTTTTATGCTGTTTGCTTTGCACATTAGGTGAGTTGGCTGTGTAAGTGTCAATGGTTGTGTGTGTGTTGGCTCTGCCATGGAATGGCGAGCTGTTCAGAGTGCACTCTGCTTTCACCCAGTCGGATGAGATAGTAGGATTAACCAGTTCCAGATATAGATGGATAAATGAATAAATGAATGTTTTGCGGCGGCATGGTGGCATAGTGGTTAGCACGTCCACCTAACAGCAAGAAGGCCTGGGTGCAATTCCCAGCTCGGGCGTTTCTGTGTGGAGTTTGCATGTTTGCCCCATGCTTGTGTGGGTTCCTCTAGGTACTCCGGTTTCCTCCCACAGTCCAAAAACATACACAATAGGCTAATTGGCTGTTCCAAATCACCCCTAGGTAAGGTGGGTGTGAGTGTGAATGGTTGTATGTGTGTTGGCCCTGCGATGGCCTGGTGAGCTGTCCAGGGTGTACCCCGCCCCCTTACCCAGAGTCAGCTGAGATGGGCACCAGCCTCCCTGCGCCCTAATTAGGATTAAGCGGCTTAGAAAATGAATGAATGTTTCGCATTCAAATTATTTCCGTCATACAGTATGTGTGTATTTGGATGGGATAACCATTCACACTCCGATTAACACCTATGGGCAATTTAGAGTATCCAGGTGACTTGATAAAAGAAGGATTGGAAGGAAATTCATGCCAGCATGAGGAGAACATCCAAACACCACCCAGAACAATGACCAGGTTCAAAGCCAGAACCGGCTTACTGTGAGGTGACAGTGCTAATAATGGCACCCCAAGCAGCCTACTGACTTGTACTGCAAGGAAAATCAAAGTAGGCCAGAAGGTGTCATGCACAGAGGATCTTTATATTGAATTCTCAGTTAAAATTGTTATCTTGTCCTTTTACCTGCTTTTACAACAGAATTGAGTCAGTAAGTTTTGCAATGTTATTATCAATATTAACACCTGCCCCCAGATGTGACCCCACTGAGATTCAGTCACTCAGAGATGCTTTACATACACTGAATAGATATTGTCCTTAACCATCAGTGTTACTCAACTTTCCTTTAAGGCATTTTCCATTTCTTGTGACCTTTATACTCTTTCTCTTGGTAGGAAAGAAATTACCTTAAAACGATCGGTCTCTGAAGGGCTTGAGGTAGGTAGGAAAGCCTGAATTACTGTCACTAAATCAACGATCCAGATGTGCATGTAAAATACAGCATGTTGGCATATGTAAAAGTCATATATAATATTCATCAGAGCTCTTTTATTTCCCCTGGGATACCAGCGTACACTTTTATTCACAAAGTACCATGAATAAATTTACCAAACCACTCCTCACACAGATGCTACTGGCAACGACTTCATAAATCTCTCATCTGTTTTTTGAGGCAAAATTATATGTTCTATTCCCCAGAGCTGTTCAATAACTCAAACATTTTGTTATATAAAAAAGAATATGCTAAAGACTTTTGTTATACTCACTATACTTGTGCCTAGGTATAGTGAAAATTACCCATGTCTATTGATACTCTACAGTGTGTGTGTGTGTACATTTATATATATATATATATATATAAAATCCTGAGTTGATTTTCCGTAGAACAGTGCTCGATGAAATTGTAGTACTTTTATTTAGTACTTATTTTTCCCACATACTATATATATATATAATAGATATACCCACAGCATAATCTAAAAAATATAAGATAGGTATTTCTTTGACTTTTCTGGCTAGTCCCAGCTGGACTGTTCGTGTTATCATGGTAAATAGATAATCTTCTGGCAGAATCCATGCAGATGTACCCATGTTGTCTCCAGGAATTATATTAACCCCTGTAATAGCACAGATGTGGTGCCTATCACTGGGGAATTCTCATTAAGCCATGTGGAGCAGATGCATTAATAAAAAATAAAATGCTTGCTTCTTACAGTCATGATGGCAATCATGAGCATTGAAACCTTGACAGTTCCACATTACTGAAACTGTACACATTCAATTTAAACATGAACTGAATTTTGCCGGGTGTATTGTAATCACCAGTGTTTTTTCTGTTTGTCAGTTTGGTTGTGAACAAAATCCTGGTCACATCTGTGCAAGGATTGTCACAAAACTTGGTGGAGACACTACCCTACCTGAATCCCAGAGATGATTTGATTTTGGTGTGGCATAGTCAAAGATAAAGATTGGGATAAGGCCATAAAGTTCTGGAGATAGACAGTTTCCATGATAAAATTTGGCATAGACACATAGATGCAAAGAGAGAGAGACAGGAAACCATATAAATGCTTTCAAATAACATAACCTCCTTTGAGCTGAAGAGACCTCATTCATTAATAATTCATTTATTATATGTAGTGCTTATCCTGTATAGGGTCGCAGAAAAGCTGGAGACAATCCCAGCTGACTCAGGGCAAGAGGCAGGGTACATCCTGAACAGGTCCAGAGGACACCCTTAAGTGACCTTGAAAGGTAAAAATCCGGTTACAGTATTTTTAGTGCTCTCTGAAATGGGTACCAACATAATGCTACTATGGAACATTAATAGAAAACCATATATGGACCTTTAAATGAGAAAATGACCAGAGTGACCTCAGGGCAAACCCCAGCCATCTTGTAAATACTTCAACCAAGAAAGTTTTTTTGCAAATTAGTTCATATACACATACTATAAAACAGACTGCAAGATAAGCACATTGGTAATTAAAACCAGTACAGATATTATCCATGTTGAATGGTTCAGGTACCTTGACGTCTATGAGTATCCCTCTAGTTTGGTCTGTTTACAGTTACATGCATTTCTATTTTGGAAATATATCTATTTATATTGTTAAAAAAAGATGTACAGAATAAATCACATTCAGGACTTATGTAATTACTAATTGTAATGAACAATTTTCAATTTGTTTCTGGAGAACCTCTTACTGCCTACATTATATATTATTACATAAACCAGGGTATTCTTGAGACAGTAGGCTGTAACATGGAAGCAAAATATAAACATTTCATTAGCTAAATAACAGAAGAGGAATAATGTTGAATCAGGTGCATGGACCTAACAATAATGTACTCTGTGCTCACATACAAACACAGAGCTGTGTGGGTTAATTGTGTTGAACAAGCAAAGCATATTCCTGGTTTAATTAAATTCATTCACTGGTTACTTTTACCAGGAAAAGAAGAAAACCATGTTTCCATGGTGATGTGCAGTGATACATGATTTACTCAGTGGATGGAATGGGGGCTGCATGTGCACACAAACTACATCCTATAAACACTGTGCACAGTGCCAAACATCACATTATATTCACCAAGGCATTGAAGGGCATCCCTTTCATCCTGCCATCTAAGCAAGGGCATCAAGGCAAGTGTGTGAATCATGAAAGCAGACATAATCACAAAATATGTCCAGCAGCTACATGTACCACACTGCACATGCATGAGTCCCCATGGAGAGCACTACATGAGGATATCAGTATAACTGGGAACTTCTCTCATGGAGTTCCTTGGTTCAGGTATCAGGGGTTTATGTGATTAGATTTGTGCTGTAGAGGAGAAGCATCTCAGCACCACTACACTGAGAGAACCAGAACGTGCAGGCATATAAAACCAATTCACATCTCCCCACTTGAAAGACTCAAACTTGTCCAAACTGGTGGTCAACACACAGCAATCAAACTTTGTCTGCCATTATGTGTCACACACCTACAGTCCAGTGACAGTACCACATACATACTATCTTAATCAGACTTAACAATAATGTAATCAGTGACAGTGGGTGGCACAGTAGCATAGCGGGTAGCATTCCTTCCTTACAACACCAGGGATACTGGTTTAGCTCGGGATCTAAGGAACTCAGAGAAATTGTACATTGGAACACTGAAGTACATTTCAATTAAAATTAAATCTGAAAAACTGTACGGCACACAAAACACACACACAAAAAAATCTCGCAAAATATTTCAGAAAGGTTGGGACGGTAAAGTATTTAGCACTTTGTAACGTTGCTATTTCTTCTCACAACACTTAAAAGATGTTTAGGGACTGAAGACAAAATCATGAAGTGTTTCAGGTGTTCCACGCTTTCCAGGTCTTAAAGGGGTGCAACAGTACTGAGTCACTGTTCACATTTTTAATTTTAAAATTCACCACATATTCTCTATTGAGAACAGTACAGGACTACAGACAGGCCAGTCCAGCCTCTGAAGCCTCTTTTTCCACAGCCATGCCTTTATAATTATGTACAAAATATGGTTTTGTTTTGTCTTGGACATCTCTAGAAAACATTCTACTCAATCACAGTATACTTTTCTGCATTAACTCTGCCACCACAGAGGTGCAACTTGCTTCTGCCAAGGGCAGTGATGCAACCCCATGCCATGCCAAGAACTGGTTTTTGGACTTATTGCTAATAACAGTCTGGATGGTCCTTTTTGTCTTTGGTCCATAGCTTCCTTTGGTTCAGATTTCTTCCAAGCAGACCTGAAATACTGATCTGTGTAACCAGACATTTCCACTCTGTGATGGTCAATACCAGGTGCCTCAGGGATGGGAAAAGCCATGGTGCTCCTGGATACTTGTGGGTGTAACTCCATACTGTAGTGCTTGATAAAGGTTTGCCTTTCCTGGATACTGTTTTTGTTGCTTGTAGCCATCACTTGCGATGGACTGGTGAGCTGTTCAGGGAGTACTCCGCCTTCATCAGAGTGAAGCAACCCAAGTAGAAGTAAGTGGCCTTGGGTAATTGCTCTTAAGTATGAACCAGTGCAGTGCACATAGTATCCTGTGATGTACTGGTCTACAGTAAAGGTGTTGTGCATCTTAGAATAGTCAAGCAAGAACCTGTCACATGAGTGTAACATGACAGCAGGACATGAAATGCTTTCACTTGAAGATATACATTGCAAGACTAACTCTGTCTTAGCATAGTACTGGTCTGAATACAACCAGAAACATGATATGGACACCACAACATGAAGTGAATGAATTAAAGTTTATGTCCAAGGCCAAGAACGGTGCATATAAAGGCATAGCCAATACCAATTTTTTCCCTCTATGATGTTGTGTCTTTCAGGATTGTGGCTCTCGGTGGGTGGTGGAGATCAAGTATCTCTCCTTTGGCCTCTGGGTCAAAAAAATAAATCATAAACGTTTTTGCCAGGTCCTGCATCACAGTATGATGGAAAATGACTTTGAGGTATAGGATTAAACAATTATGTAAGATCGTTGAGTCTGTGATAACTGATTTATACAATTTAAAAATACTCTTGTAAAGGTTTATACACCCGCACATTCATAGTTCAACAGCTCTCATTTGTGTAGGCTGATATTAGAATTATCATGTTGTTCAAGTGGTGATTAACAAAAGTTGCAATCTGTGGGGTTTCACCTTTCTGGGTTTCATCAGTGGAAACATGGCATGGCTCTGCTGAGTGAATGCAGTGATAAAACACTATCACTGAACAAGTACCAGGTGTGCTCACCGAGACAGAAAATAACTGCGGCACAGGAAGGTGAGAGGAATCGCCTGGAATGTGTGTGAAGAGGGAAAATACCACAGTAAATGAGTGCAAAATGTAATAAGTTAGTGTGAGAGTGAAGGCGTGATGGATAAAAATCTTTATCATGTTTAGTACTAAGAGTGTAACAGAAATTTCAGTGTTTCGTGTTTGTTGGATTGCAGGGATAAGCTCTGAAAGATTCATTGATTTATAGGTTAGTCAAACCACAATCCACCATTGTAGTGTCTGAAAAAAAAAGTGCTGCCACAGTGCTACTACTATTAGATATGCGCAGCGACATGTTGCCTTCTCAGCGTCTTGCCTTTGACTGGGCTGCATGCAGCAGAACCAGAGTGCAAAGCATACGGCCGCACAAACAACAAGCGGAGAACATAACAAAACATTGGCACAGAACATATTCCAAAAACGTTTCCTTTCAGACGTTATTCAGTTGTCTGCGAAGACCACTTCAAGCTGTCCTGTTACTGGGGTGACCTCCAGGCAGAACTACTTGGCACGAAGCCCAAGCTTTTACGTCTAAAACCGGAAGCTGTTCCTACAGAATTCCTTCATGAAAAGCAAAAAGCTTGGCAATGGACGGGAGCAACGCCTCACCAAAAGGAACCAGTAGGTAAAGAGCTAAAGGTAAGAGCCTTTAGTATGCGGGGAGTTTTTTCACCTAAAATGTCACTCCCTGCTTATTTACTTGCGCTGGACAACCGGCCCAACAAGTTCATGTCACTTCTGGAAAAAAAAGTTTGTTCCGCATTGGTTCTGCTCCCACTATGGGATAAATTTGACCAGTAAAGTGCTTTTTATGGTCATTTATGTTAAAATAAGGTCTGTATCACTTAAACGTATTACATTACTCACAAATTATGCTGCAAGCATGACCAGTACCGGTACTCTTTAATAATTATTTGCTGAAAGCAAGACAGATGTCACTGAATTGTCTTTGAGATAAATAATTGTTTTAGTATATACTACACGGAAAGAGGGGGGAAAAAATCAATCAAGATATTTTTTGTAACTATTTTAACAATTACAGAGGCAGGTCAGGTGATTTGTGTGAAGTGTACTTTAATGTGTCTTTAAAACCCATTCAGAGTTTTAGTACATACTAAATGGAAACAAGTAAACCGCGCTCTGGAACAACTTGTTTTTAAACTCTTTCGTAGTATTTAGCATTTAGCAAAAACAAACTAAAATATGATTCTTATGGTTTATGTTTCCATTTTTAAAGCATGACAGTGAAAACACAGGCAGGTTACAAGTAACCTGTGGCAAACTGAGAGTGCCCATCGTTTGATCTGAGCGTTATCTATTTGGGAAAACATCCCTGATTGTGGACTAATCAGATTGTTCCAATCCCATGTAGTATTTTAATAACTAAACTCCAAAATAGCTATATGGCACAGTTTAAGTACCTAATATAAAGTACTTTACCGTTTATGTACTTTTAATAGCCTACGTAGTTTAAAGCTTACTGATAACAGAAAAGGGTATGAGATCTACGTCATAGCCTTTAGCACAAAAATATGTTTGTTGAAATCAATCAATAAAAAAGAATCTCATCTCCTTACTCTTAAGCATGTAAGTTTTTAACTTTTGAGATTATGTTTAGCTGTGATAAAATTTCTCCCTCAATGTGACTGTCTGTGTTTAAAATCAACATAAAGGTTAGTGTACATCCTGAACCACATCCCATTATTTAAATGGTATTTCACTGTACTGTGTGAAGTGATTCATGGAGCCACAATATTTTGAGATACTGTTTAGTACATTAGTATGTGATTTGTGATGTACTCACACCGTCCTATTGATCGAGTAACCTCAAAAAATAATGAGTGAAAACACTTTGCATTTCCAGCACGGCACATTTCTCTCAGGTCAGCATTGAGGCAACAGGCCAGTATGACAGGAGCTATTGATTTATCCTGGGGATTCATGACATTAAATAATAAATCAGCATATTTCTGCACACGTTTGGAACAGCAGCTGGTTACAAAATAGACTGTACAGAGAACATCTGCTGATATTAACGTACAAAATGCTGCTTCCCTTATTAATCTAGTTAATTTACTGGACTAGGTTAATGTAACCTCACTGACCCTGTTGACGATGCATAAAACCGCCATAAACTAATGAATATTAATGAGCATATTGGTTTGTTCAGGAATATCAACAAATAGTAAGCAGTCTTAATGAAAACAGAGTAGAAGAGGCAGAATAAACTAGTTTCTACATTGGCAGAGAATTTGGGCAATAGTTCTGAGATGTTTCAAAAACACATGCATAGTGGGCTCCCGGGTGGCGCCTTGACAAGATGCATGACTATCAATCTGGAGATCACAAGTTCGAATCCAGCTGGATGCCGCAGCCATCCAGGACCGGGAGTCCGTGGGAGCTAATTGGCCTGGCTCTCATGGGAGGAGGGATGGCATACGTTCACTTCCCTGTCACTCACAGCGATCACCTGCCAATCATGGGTGTCTGTGAGCTCACTTATACAAAGGGCCGGATAACGCTTTCCCTCTGATTGTGTTAGGTCACCCCCAAATATGCATGCGCATATGTCACAGAGGGGGCATGTGCATGCTTACGCCCCACCCTGGTTGGTGGTGGTTGAGTGATAGGGAAAGCAACACTTGACAGGTGGGAATTGAATACGACTAAAATTTGGGGAGAAATTGGGGGGAAATGGGGAAAAAAAGTGCATATGCAAAGCAAGAAAATGAGCTCATTAATTACCAACCTGAGATAGCAAACCAATCAGATTGCTCCATTCTCGTATAGCACATAGTACATACATTTATGCAAGTTGAGATGCATTGTTCTCCGTGTGTCTTTATATGTTCTTTAATTTTCCCTCCTGCTAAAACCATGCATGTAGGTGGACTAGTGACTCAAAATTCCACATAGGTGTGAATCTTTGTGTGTGTGTGTGCGTGTGTGTATGTATGTGTGAGTTTTGCATTTATGTCACATCCAGTATGTGTTCCTGTCTCAAATTCAGTGTTCCTAGGCAGGGTTCCAAATTCACTTAAAAACACTTAAATAATTTAGATTTACACCACAGTGTACGTTTGAAAGGACTAGTTAATGCAGATTCAAAACAATGTTCTTCTAAAAAAAATTTTATCTGCCATCTTGTTTTCATATTTGTAACTTGTCTGATGTACTGACCTCAGCACTGACCCCAAAAAACACCGTGTGCTTCATTAGTAACCAATTAAGCTGTGTCCTTACAAAAAGTTATAAGCGACAAGCAACCGTTCAAAGTCAAAGAACGGCAGAGAAATGACTGATAAGAAGCCAATTTTTTTCAAGCGACGCAGTTACAAAGTTCAACTGTGCTGAACTTTCACGTGATGTGATTTGAGCAATTAACAATCAGAGCTTAAAGTTATAAATGATTGACAGATGTCACCAAACACAGAGATCCCCAAAACATTTAACACAGGGAAACAACGAACACAAGTTTAATGATTCCGCCTACATCAACATCGAAGAGCAGCTCAGTACTGCTGTGTGCTTTATGACTACACACACGAATTTTACAAGGATAATAACCAGAAATGCCATGCTTGGGTCCATATTTCCGAAACAGTCTGCAACTTCTGATTCTATATTTATACACATCTAACTTTCATCATGATGCACAAGAGTCTCCATACTATGCTTGCCATGCAAAAAAATAAAGCTATTAATTATAATATGAGGTGATATAAGCAAAAATAATATAATTAATGAAATAACCTATTTTTAGTGAACTAGCTAGATATTGCTTGCAGATCTATGTTTCCTGTAGGGAACTAGCTGTTTATGGTTTCACTCAGAAACATTTGGAAGCAAGAAACATGAGATTCACATGCATTGTGCGGTGATTCGTGTGTCACTCATCACTACCTGTGTGGACGCTGCTTTAATAAAGAGGGTACAGGGCACAGCAGCTTTCCCATCTAGAGGGGTGGAGCTAATTTCCTAGCCAGAAAAAGACTGGAGCTTAAAAACACAATCTAGCTGGGTAGTTTTAGTCCAGGTTTTGCTAATGTATCTTTGACATTACATGATTATTACAGATCTATAAAGACGTGTTCGCTTAGCTGTGCCAATTTGTAGTATTATGTTATGTAATGCTATGTTCAGTCCAATGTGCTCATTACGGGGGATCCATATTTGACAGCAGGTAGAGCATTTATTTAGAGTAACATTTCATCTGTCCTTTTTCCTTTCCTGTCCAAAGACCAAATGCTTTAAAAGCCCAGACAATTGATGTTGACCTCCATCACTCGGCAGGCTCCAACGCATCGTACCCAAAAGTCTATCTGTCTTTCCATTTAACAAATATAACCCTTCAGCTTAATGTGAGCAGTCACCTAAGGACTCAGTATCAATGCTACACCTCAAAAGTGATTTTCTTATGTCAGGTTTAATCCTCAGTGTGAACTGAATTATCCCTGGTGTAAGGAAAGAAGCTCTTGGCTGCTGCTCTTGTAAAATCAGAAGAAAGATGAAAAGAGAGCCCTCTGCTACAGTATCAAAGCACTGCTACTGTATCTAGGGCAGCAGACTGTTGTGTCCAATATACTCCCTTCTTTTTTTTCGTGATGGGGGTGGTTTGGGTTTGGGGGGGAATTCTACTTTTCTAGCACTCCAAAGTACCAGCTCCTACCCTCAGCTGGCAAATGATATGATTAAGTGTACGCTCAGTCTGTGCTTTGGCTTTCTCCGCACAATAGCTTTGCTGGATTATAATATACTTGTTGAACTATTCAGTCATTGTGCCATGCGATCATTGAGTTCCTTAGATTAAATTTCCTTTAGGATTTTCCCTGTAAGTGAAATAACTTTGTGCTTTAATGTAAAAATAGAGCACTCATACCAGAAAAAGGAACATCTAGGACAGACTGTGTCTGAATATGTAAACCTTGTTGGTATGGGGAAAATGACCATGCATTGAGAGATCCTCAACGTGTCATCATCCGACTGCTACTAGAGGCACACAGCAGGGAGCGGAACTGATCTATGGCGCTCAGAACACATCAAGAGAAGCACTCGTAACAGCTGTGCAGCTCAGGCAAAACATCTTTTTGTTATTAGCAAATGAATTCAGAGACGAAGTGCTGAAATACAGCCTGCATGCTCTGCTGTTTAACCTTGAGGCACAGGCTTAAAAGCACCTTGAAATCTGAATTCAGTCTAAACCTGTTCAATGCTATTTGCCCTGTTTATGTCTGATAATGACTCGACCCAGTATAATCACCATAATTAAGTGATAATTACATCGATTACAAATAAAAGGGCTGCTTAGAGCACAGCACACAAATAGACTTTCTCAAACACAAGGTGGCTGTGGATGGACTGTCTGCTATTTTTTTTTTCTTCTTCTTCTTTGGGTGGCGGTGGTGTTGGTGGTGGTGGTTATGGTGGCGGGTGGTCTACAACAGACATCTCTTCCCGTTATGTGCCATAAAGTTTGTTTTACAGTGTGAAAAGATATTCAGACAGAACCCCTAGCGTGGCATGGTCTAGGCACTGTCTCCATCTCGCATCTGTCATCCGATTTCAGTCAACCAGTCGAAGCACACTGCATCTGTGCCTGCTTATTGCAAAAGGATCCATTCCAATAAATGGAATCCCTACAGACCAGCACACAGCATGCCCAGATCATGTCCACACACCAGTGAGATTTGATTGCAGTGTCAGCTGGTACCCGTCTCAAACAGGATAGATCTGTTCTAGTACATTTAGATACCAGTGTGTCTGAACGGGCTTTAAAAGGTGATATCAGTGGAATGTAAACATCACTCAGTGAGTGTTTTAATGCAGAGTGCAACTGAGAATATGACAGATTTCAGTACCGCACTGTCAATGTAATGAAGTGCCTCTATAGTGTATGTGGCTGGAAATGCATCCCTAAACAATAATCAATCATGTAAATAGCCAGTGTAATGTTCTACCGTGGAAGAGAGGATGGCTCTTTAGCCCAAAGGTTTGCTCCAGGCCTTTTTGTTTTTTTTTTTAATGCAGACTGGGCCCATCCACATCTGGCTCATCTTCCAGTCCCAAATGCAAATGACACATGTTGTACTTATAAACGTGTCAGTTTCTCCTCCTCTTCAAGCCTTTGTTGTAAATAAGAGGTTAATGGAAAAACACTGCAGGTTGTTCACTTTTCTGGCTGACAGCCATTCCGCTCGTTTCAGAGGTTCTTGTCATCTGCTGTCGATCATTACATCCCAATATTTAATTGCTCTCTTGTAAATATTTAGCATTCTCAATTTATTCATCAAAGACTCAAACAGAGATTTTAATTCCCCCTGCGACTCTACTCATCATTAGAATTAGCGTTCCATATGGTCTGACACATAGATAGAGCATCTTATTCTAGGCTATATTTGGCTTTCTTATGTCATTCCTGATTAACTCAGAAATTCCTGTAAGAGGTTATACTATTGGTCTGTATGAGTCCACGTCATTTCACTAAGGCAAAATAATTTCCATTTGTAATATTCATAATACTACAACCTCAAGAGCTATTTATGCAACATACTTGTTTTAATAAGGTCAACAACACCTATTCTGCTTGCAGATAAAGGGGCATTGAATCGAAAATCATGTTCATTTGAACAAAAAGAGTAAGACGTACTGCATGAATAAAAAAGTATGCTTGGTCTCAGGATGCACAGAAGCAGATTTTGAATTAAGTAGCACTGTAGGGAGCCGGGAAGGTAAACATCCGGAACTGGTGGCTTTAAACATTTGAAATAAATTCAGCAACAGTGTGAAACAAACATGCGCCAGTTAAAAAAAAGGCTTTGTTGATAGATTATCAACCTTAAACATGACCGACATTACATAAAAGGACTTATCTAAACAGAGTTGTGTATAGCGACTGGCCTGGACACACTCGACTGTGCAGTCATCCACTCCTGAGCAGCCATGCCCACATTTTCCGGGCAGGCAGTACCCCCATTTAGAGCAGGCATTATTCTGAAATTACATAACCACTGAAAAAGCAGAGAACCCAAAACCTTTTTTTTGATGGCTGCTAAACCATCAGGTAACTATAGCAACCAGTGATCCAGGTTCCTGCGTCAATAACTGTATTTGGAAATATTTTGTGGACCATCGTTTACAAACATTTACAATTTGTTCTGCTTCCTGTCAGAGGTGTAAAAACTCTGGGAATTGGACACCAAACAGAAATGTTTCGTTCTACTGATTTATTCAGCTTGCTATTTTAACTGGTTTAAGGCTGGCAGCTCTGCCACTGCTGATAGAAAGAAAACCACAGAGTTTGCGGAGTAACGCTTATGTACAAAAAACTGCAAAACTAATATCCAGTATAAAGCTGCGGTCAGATGGACAGAAAACTACTGTAATGCAGGCTAATGGCAATGACATTATGCTGAATACATTTCATTAATGTACTCATTTCAATAGGATTTCTTTCATCTTAGTGTACATAATAGTTTAACAGTCAATAAACAATGACATTGTCATTTGTCAAGTCGAAGTAAAAAAAAAACAAACAAACTAGAACTGGATTCAGAATATACTGTACACAGGATCATAATTGTGTTCCAACATAAAAATAAAGAGGATTTGTTCATTCAGTTCGTGGAGTGTACGCTAACGTACTTACAGCTCATCTGGCCCATCTTAGCATTTGACTTTGTGTAACAAAACTCCACCTTGTCAGAGATGAAGCACAAAGCATCGTGAAAATATCACAAATCTGTGATCAATCAGGCTCTCCAGTTTCACAAGACACATACAGTCAGTTCCTAGGGCAGCATCTACTCAGTTTCATGATTGAAGATATTGTGAGATATATTCAGCTATAATCTATCCAGGATATCTTTTCTGATGTATTGTGGACATTATAGAATATTGATAGAACTGAAACATGAAAAGAATTAAGGCCATTAAGCCAATACGTGTAAGAGCACTGTAATACTTTAGTGTGTCCAACATACAATATAGCATAGTAACAAAACATTTATAAAAAAAAAAAAAAAAAAAAAAGTTTTCCCCATTTTTTTGGTCAAGTTGAGTATATGGTCATGTGCAAGTTACCACAAAGTGAATCCACATCTTTCACTAAAGCATCACCTTAATGGGATTTTACAAGAAATACGTCCTGCATTCTTTTGATGACGTCTGCTATAAATCACTAGGCGCGGTCATGACAGGAAGCTCCACCACACCACTGAGAGTGAAAAAAGAAACTATTCTGTTGGGACTCCTGTTCCTCAACTCATCTTGTCCTCGTGTATCTCCTTAATGGAAAAGATGGCAGAGTTTTACAGAATTGAGCCTCAGTTTTGAAGGTTAAGACAAGAGACATCCTAGAATCCATAATTCATAGTTCGGGTCAGAGGTCAGTGTGTCTCTCAACATATGGTGTGTAAATAGAGGGTTAAAGGTCACCACTCTGGGGCTCTGGGTTACGAGCATCATTGGCAGAACTGCGGCCCAGCCGAGGGAAACGAGATGATGCCTTTGATCGTCCTGCTTTACTCCCGCTCTCATTGGCAGCAGGGGCATCCCTGTGGGAAACAAAAGGAAACAAAAGCATGGGTGATGCTCATGATGTTCAGCCTGTCATACTGGATAAACCATGTCATGACTTTTCACTGTACACGTCTCCAAAACACAGGGCAGCCTCACTTGAGCTCAATAGACTAGACCCAATTTTTTTCATAATTCCAAGTTCCTTCCTTCCTTCCACGCTAAAACTGTTTAGCTAGGTTAAAGTGCACTTCAGTTAACAGCTGTGTATACAAGCTACAATTTTGACTATACAAAAACAAAAAAATAAACCAGCACAATAAATATACAAAGTTCCATTATATAAAGAGGTTAAAAATGCATGCCGTGGATGAGCTGGCGGCTCAGCTGAAATAGTTGATGCTGGCATGGAAGCTCCTTATAACTTAATGACGGATGGAGTGTGCCACGACTTCAGGAGTCTCTGGAAAGTTTTTCTGTCACATTCAACTTCTTTCTCAGTAGCGACAGAAAAGGAATCTGGATTGGTTTCTTTGAGATAGCAAATTCCAGTGATCTGTCTCTAAACTAGCTGAGTGGGATGTCACAGTGATGCACCTCCCGGATGATTTTTTTTTCTTTTTTTCTTTTTTTTTCTTTTTAAATAAACACAGCACAGGTCACAGTGGAATTCATTATGCTACAGTGAAAAAAAATTACGTTTCCTTTAGCTTTAAAAAAAAAACTGCAAGTAAAATTCCTTTAGGGGCAGGATTTAAGAAAAAAAACACAGACGCTCTCTCTCTTACACAGACACACACACACAACTCCACTTCATGTCAAGTGACATCAAAATGTTAACAGTTCATTAAAGCAAAAGAAAAGACATTCAGCTTCCTTTAATCTATTGTAGTTTGGATTTATTAGATGGCTAGTTCAAGCAACTCTTCTGGTTTATATATTACATGTCTGACTTTTTTAATTTAAAATCTTTCTAGTGTTAGTTTCAGTTAGAAACAGACATGCATCAGCACTCCAAGCAACACTTTTGG
Source organism: Neosilurus mollespiculum (assembly GCA_030014195.1). Lineage (NCBI taxonomy): Eukaryota > Metazoa > Chordata > Actinopteri > Siluriformes > Plotosidae > Neosilurus > Neosilurus mollespiculum. The sequence goes on from JAQMYF010000021.1 coordinate 27,480,928, forward strand.
TTCAGATCAAAGCTGCACTGTTTTGTTTTTGCTTTTTTCAAATTGGGGATCATCTATCTATTTTATTACTGGTAAACAGTAGTTAATACTATCACTGTCATTTATGGATATCTGATACATTTTTTATTGATTATTTATGGATCACGCACAAAGAGATCCTGTAGAAAAACAAATTCTGTGCTACAGTTAGAGCGCTTCAGCACCTTGCCTCACTCACTGGCTGCCATGACAACCAACACTGCTCATGAACCAAGAGCTATTGACCACCTAAGAAAATCCTACTCCCTTTATGTGATTGTGTGAATGTGTTTGTGTGTGAGAGAGAGAGAGAGAGAGAGAGAACAAGAGAGAGAGAGTGAGTGAGAGAGAGAGCGAGAAAGAGAGAGAGCGAGTGAGAGAGAGATGTTGCAGAGATCATGTTTACACAGTCACATTATGGGGACTTGTCTTCCTTATAGGGACAAAACACAAGTCCCTGTAAGCTAAATCATTATATTTAGGTGTTTTAAGGTTAGGGTTAGATTAAGGTTAGGTAAGTAGTGGATAGAGGTGCCACAGTGGTGCAAGAACAAGAACAGCAAGAAGGTCCCAGGTTCGATTCCTGGACTCGGGGCGTGTCTGTGTGGAGATTGCATGTTCTCCCTGTGCTTGTGTGGGTTTCCTCTGGGTGCTCTGGTTTCCTCTCATAGTCCAGAAACATACACAGTATGCTAACTGGCTGTTGCAAACTGCCCCTAGGTGTGACTCTAAGTGTGAATAGTTGTGTGTGTGTTGGCCCTGCGATGGCCTGGCGAGCTGTTCAGGGTGTACCCCGTTCTCGCCCAGAGTTGGCTGAGATGGGCACCAGCCACCCCACAACCCTAATTAGAATAAGCATTCTTTTTATAAGCAACTTATAAAATGAATGAAAGAATGAAGTAGTGGATAGGGTTACGGTAAGTCTCTGGGAAACAAAATCACATATGGAACATTCACATAATACATAAGTCTATGTATTGTCCCCTGCAGTTATGGAAACAAGACGTGTGTGTGTGTGTGTGTGTGTGTGTGTGTGTGTGTGTGTGTGTGTGTGTGTGTGCGCGCGCGCGCGCGCGTGTTGTACTAAGACGTGACAGGAGATCACAAAACAAAGACTGAGCTATGATGTCATGAAGAAGAAAAATCTTTTTTTTTTTTTAGCTTAGAGTATGAAGCTCAGAGACAATAGGGTATGGATATTCTCTCTAAATACACCGACACACTACTCTGCAGGTAGAGGAGCGTAGCTGAGGAAGTGAGGGGAAGAGTAGGAAAGTGATGGAAAGAGGGAACAGAGAGCAAGAACAACTGCTGAGCAGCTTTCAATCAAGTCTGAACAGCAGGGAGAAGTTAGCTGCAGGTAAGTGGGGTGCTGCCTTCCTTCACACATACACTTCAATCTATGCATCTATCTCAGTGCTTTCATACACACAGGCACAGTCAAACCCTCTCACACACACACACACACACACGCACCCACTCTCTCTCACACACACATACTACAGACACACACAAAACCTCTCTCTCTCACACACACACCCACTTTCTCTCTCTCTCTCTCTCTCTCTCTCTCTCACACACACACACTCTCTCTCTTTTTCTTACTCTCACATGCTCTCTCTCCTACACACACTCTTTCTCTTTTCTCACATATGCATACACTATTCAATCTGTCCCCACAGAGATTGGCTGAGCTAAATAGAAGCTCCTCACTGAGCCATTACATAACCCTTCAGGACAGAGCTCCAGCTCATCCTTTTACCACAAAGCTGCTTTGTCTGATTTTGTACACTGGAGACATTTTAAAAAGAAATTAAGGGGAAAAAATGTCCTCTAGCAAATGATTCCATTTGAGCAGATGGAAGGAACAGTGCTGGTTTAAATCACTATCCAGGGTACTACAGTTTAACCCATAGTGGTGCTCAGTATCCAAATAGAGCACATGATGTGCAAACAGTGAAGAAAACAAATTCCTCTGCAGCTCTCTGTGAATGAGCATTTATTATTTATATTTGTGTACAGGATGTTGCATTTCTTTCCACGGAGGAATAAGGTATGTTAGTGTGTGGTTAGACAGTTTCTCTCAATCTAGCAAAATGATCTTCTGTACTACCTCAAAGCTTCCTCTTAAAGTTTCTGATAGTTTTTCTTGACTAACTCTGGTTCATAGCTGGACACGCAAGTATTTCTCTCTCTCTCTCTCTCTCTGCTGCTCTCCCTCCCTTCATCCTGTATTTGTATCATTACAGACAGACATTCTGACCTTTTTTAGTTTTGCTCCATCCAATAAAGAGATTTCTAAAGGTAAAAACGAAAAAGAACGACTGAGATGAAACTGACTGTTTTCATTATCAGTAGGAATAGTTTTCCTTCCTACCTTAATGCCCAGGTGTCTTTGTCCTGCCCGCAGTAGTACATGAAAGATTTTTTTAACATTCCACCATTAATAAACTATATTGTACATTAAACTAATATACATTCATGACATTCAGGCTAATTAAATTTACAGCATTACCCAAAGTACCCTGAGTACTGAGGGTTAAGGGCATTGCTCAAGGGCTCAGTGGTGCTTGGATTCAAATTCAAGAGTACAGTATCTTAACCACAGACCTACCACTAACCCTTGAGTGCTACCTATGAAAATACATGACAGTAAAGTAATAGATGGCTTGACTTTATATGACTATTACCATTTGTTCTAGTTTTAACATTTTGTTCATTTCCCCACCTGGCCTTTAAAGTTAAAGCAAACGGCTTAATAAATAAAGCTAATGTACACTCAGATGCACTAGAAAAGATTATTAATGACTAGTTAACAACTACTCTATGACTTTAAAAAAGAATGAAAGGGAAGCCTTCCAAGTGACCTGTTACACTAAAAATATGTATATGTATATATAAGTGTTTCGATAGTTTGCATTAGCCTGTTTGAAACGGTCACCACCGTTTGTAGTTTGTTTCACTCTCGCAAGTGTGCAAAATCACAATAATAGGACATGAATGTGTCAGTTCCAGTAAGGCAAAATAATGGCAAAAATAAGAGTATACAGATATCGAACTAACAAATCAGATATAAACTTGTGAACTACTGAATAAAATAAATCTAGGCATATTTGCACATTCCATTTACATGCTTCAGACAAGCATCTGCTCATATACATGAACCTACAGTACATAGCTCAATGCATTGAAATGCACAACACTTCCGCATTTACAGTTTACTCTACGTGAGTCATATCACACATTTGGTGACCCCTTGTGGATTCAGTGCTTGTTTTTATTTTTTCCACGAAAAATAGGTTCTATTAAAAATACCACATTTTGGTAGGTATAGATATAAACTATGCACGCAAGCTTTTAATAAGTTCCCCTTTAAAAATTAACAGTCCTTATGATCCAGACGCTAGCTCACTTAAAATATCATATATTATATTAAAATATCACCAAATCCATGTAAAAGTCATAAAAGCATCCACCAGTAGAGCATCAAAAAAAAATTTTTTAAATAAAATTATTACATTAAAAAAAAAAAAAACTTTTTGGGCTCTTCTGGAAAGCTTTTCTGAAACACTTTGGTTTGGTTTAAACCAAGCAACTGCAAAATGGAATGTTTAATGCTATAGAGAATGGTTTGGTAAATATGGTTTGGTTACATATCAGCAAACAGGACTTCATGATACAGGTATGACACAAAAATTATTAACTTAACAGGTAAACATCATAGTCGGAGTCTTATGAGCAAGATAGTGTGATTATTTATGAGGAGTACAACATCAGCATCAGTACATTCAGTACAATGTCATCAAGGTGCCATTAAAATATCCACAGAGCAAGTGGCTAAGAGTGCTGTGATTAAAAATCACGTACATAATCATGCACTGTTCAAGCTGAAATGTGTCTCTGGTAAATTATACACACTCAATGAACATGTAAAAATGGCAGGCAAGAAAGTTATAATCTGACAAGACACATTTTATGGTACTTACTGTGTGTTAATTATTGGTATAAAGTAAAAGCACTATGTATAGTGTCATTAAATACAACATTAAAGGGGCCAGCTCACCGTTAATGAGTACCACTACTGATCATTCTTACAGCATAATTTGTGCGTAATGTAATGCTTTTAGGTGCTACAGAGCTTATTTTAACATAAATAAACATAAAAAGTACTATACTGGGGAATTTTATCCCATGGATTACTAGCGGGGCAACCATTTCCCCCCCCAGAAGTGATGTGAACTCTTTGGGCTGGGATGTCCAGCGCAAGTAAACAAGCAGCAAGCAACACTTTAGGTGATGAAACTTTACTGGTTCCTTTTGGCGAGATGCTGCTCCTGTCCGTTGTAATACTTTGACTTTTTATTAAGGAATTCTGTAGGAACAGCATCCGGTTTGACAAGTAAAAGCTTGGGCTTGGGCTTCGTGCCATGTAGTTCTGTCCAGAGGTCACGCCAATAACAGGTCGGCTTGAAGTGGTTTTTGCAGACTATTGAATCGCGTCCGAAAGGATTCATCTTCAGAGTATGCCGTGTGCTGATGTTATGATATGTTTCTGGGTTTTCTACGCTTGTTGTTTTTGCAGCCATATGCTTTGTACTTTTCAATACTGGCTGATAATGTGTTATCTTAGACTGGTGTTTGTTGCACACAGCTCAGCCAGTAGGACAAAACAACGAATTCGCGACACTACCAGGCCTGGAACAGCCAATGAAGAAGGCAACATGTCGCTGCACATGTCTAGTAGTAGTAGTAGTATTAGTAGTAGTACTAGAGTAGCAGCAATTTCATGTTCTTGAAAAGAAGCAAGGACTGATCCTGCCTGACAGAGCCGCCGATGTCATATGTGATCGTTTTAAAGAGCTAGTAATAGAAATTCACCACAGGTACCCCTTAAGCCTCTGCAGCAGTTGTAAGTTGCCATTTTGCCTGCCTCGACATCTCACTGTGTTAAGAAAAACAATCCACAATCATTCAGGACATCCTAAGCCACAAATCTTAAACTGTCATGGAAAAGCTAATGTTTTTTTTTTCCAAAATATCTATATTTTAAATTCTTTTCACCAAACCTTTCCGCTTTTATAGTTATGTCTCCATGGTTAGTGCATTTGTAACAGACCTGAAAAACCCTCAAATGAAAGAAAAAGATAAGGCATATTTTGTTCAAAGAAAGAGTTGAGGTTTTAAAGGGAGCACCTGCAGTGAGTTTTCTCCATAGAGTTTTTCTTACACAGAGAGCTTGAGGCCAGTGTCTTTCACAAGCCACATGCTTTATAAAAAAATAAATAAAAAGTTTCTGGCAAGGGCGAGCTGACCCCTTTAATAGTCTAGGCTACTCCTCTCTCAGTGACATTTCTAAACTTTTGCACCAAGTCTAAGTGTCTTCCATTTTAAAATGTCTCAGTCCCCAGTCATCCTTTTGTTCCCTAAAAAAGACTGTGACAGCAATCCTCTCATCTAAAATCCCCCTCTCCTCTAGCCACACTAAACCACATGGCGCACAGGGGGAGATGTTAGGATTACACACACACACACACACACACACACACACACACACACGCCTTGTCTCAGTCACTGTTACACAATTGTGCTGGCATCTGTTGCATGGTGGACAACTCTCTCTACTACTACAGTGCTGCCAAAAGGAGAGTGTGCTGTACAGATCTATTAAAGTAGGTCACTTCATCAGTAGTAGGAGAGCGGAAGCTCTTGAAGTAAAGGTAGGCAACATAGTCTGTTGGGCTCATCAGGCCGGTGCTTATTCCCAGTTTCTGTAATGTGAATCGACTAGGAGTTCAATTCCTCCTGCATAGGACGCCAGTCCATCGCAGCTTACCTTACCAGCATTTTTTTTACTGGTACCCATTTATACTGGGCATCTTAGCTTCATATCCTAGCACGGTGGGGGTCCAACGGGGATTTGAACCCACGACCTCCCAATCATGAGCCCAGCACCCTAACCACTATGCCACCGGCCCCACAGATGCATGAGTACATTTTGGCTAAATATAATATTCCTGATTATAGTAGTTTGGGAAACAAAGTAAAAAATAAAAAATTACTAGATACAAATGTGTGACAAAAAGGTGAGAAAAACTGTCTCTGCTGTCTTTGCTGTGGGAGGAATTTTACTGACATGCTTTGAGTCCAGAGGTATTTAAACAGAAGGAATTTCAGGTGAGGGTGGGAGAGGGTGAGAAAAAATATCAAAAATAAATAAATGACTGTCTCAGACCTGACAACCTTTACACGTTTAGCGTAGGAGCTCTGCATTTTAACGTTGGAGTATGTTGCTAGAAGTCACTAAAAATCAATAGCGTTAGTAGTGTTATTCTGATCACCTTCATGTTATGATGAGAGTTCTATCCCAATGGGGCTTCCTAAAACACAGTGTTGTTTTGTTCTTTAAACTGTTTTGATATAGCTAATCTAGGCTAATCTAGAATTATTACACAATTTATAAACGTCTTTTTCTATTTAGACATTGATAATATTGAAGAAACCAGCCAGCTAAAAGAAATATCTATACCAACATCAATAAATCATATTCCAGACGATTCCTATTACAGGCTATGACCCAATTTTAGTGCAAACATTACCACCAACTCCCAATGAAAAAAAAACAAAACAACAACAAAAACCATAATTTTCAACCCTCACCTCCTTCACATCCCAGCTGGACCCATCAACGCCTCATTTGGCTCGACACACAAATTACATCAAGCTGAAAGCCATTAAATTAGCTCGTCATTTTCAAAGCTGTGCCAAGGATTCCCGTTGAATTCATCCTGATCATTTTGATGAGAGGGAGGAACGTTTTTTCATTAATCTCCTGTTTGTAATTGGAGCTGGCTGAGACTCAGTGGACTGACAGTAATTCAGTGATATGCAGCGTGAGAAAAAATGGTGAAGCTGATAGATGGATGAGCCAAGTGTTGGCTCTAAAGCTGCTTGGAGAATTAGCAAGTGTAATTGGGGAAACAACTGATCCTGAATATAGGATCTCTCTATATATAGGATGATGGAGGATAAACTTATAAAAGTGAAAAAAGGTATCACTAAAAAATATACAATTATATTGAAATATGATGCAATAAACAAAATCTGCCCACTTGTGCATATACAGTTCTCTTTGAAAGTATGGCAAGGACAATCCTTTTGTTTTTGCTCTACACTAAAAATATGGGTTTTAAAACATGATACAGCAGATCAAAATTCCAGCTTCAATTCCTGATAGTTACATCTACGGGTTAAACATCTTCTACCTGACACATATGGCTAATTTATTGGTGGGAAAAATTACAGGAACAGGTAGTCCTAGAGTAAATAAAAACATAACATTTGGGTGCATATTCCTTGCTTGCAATAACTGCATGAAGCCATCAAACCACTGACTCCATCAAACTGTTGCATTCTTCTTTCATGGTGCTTTTTCAAGCTTGTACGTCACATTTTTTTGGCTGCCACTTGTTTTGGGGTTTTCTCCCTACAGGTGTCTCTTCATTAGGTGAACTGTATATTTAGGCTAATGGGGCTATGGTCTGGTGATTCACTTGGCCAGTATAAAGCCGTGCACTAGTTCCACTTATGAAGTCCAAAGTTGGCACTGATTGGGTTTTTTGTGTTGCTGCATCATGAAGTTCCTCCAAACATTTCTCTGTAAATTGGCAGAATGTTTCTGTAGACTCTATTGTACTGCAACAATCATAAGTTTCATTAACAAGAAAAGTTACTGAGCCTGAAAACCCAAGAAAGATGAAACAGCCATGAAAACCCCGGCCATGACATTGTCTCCATTTTGCCATCCATTTTGCCACCATTTCCTTTCAAAGTTACTCTTCAACAGGAACTGACAAGTCCAATATATAAAAAGTAACCTTGTGAAGGTCAAGGGTACCCATATACAATCCCACGCTATTTGCCTCCAAGCGGACACATACATCTAATTTGATGATCCTATGTAATTTTTTTTCAGAGGTTATTGTACTAACAAGTCATACAAATGGACAAACAGATGAACGGAATCCATTTCTACAGTTTCCGATCCACTCATCTTCGGTGACGGTGGGAGGTAAAAAAAAAACTCTCAATTTAGGTGTCAGGAAGTGACAGCTGAACTGATGACCCTATCATCTAATTTTTGACTTTTGAGCCCAAATCCAAAAAAACTTTAGTGTATAGCAAACACAAAATAATTGGACTTCCCATTCCAATATTCAGGGGGGTACCATATGTGCGTTTCAGTGCTAGTGCATAAGGTGTGTGTGTGTGTGTGTGTGTGTGTGTACACTAACTGGCAGAAAGGCAGCAGCTGCAGCAGTGTTTCCTTGGAAGGGCAGGCAGTGAACTCAGGCAGTGTCTGAATGAGCTTGTTCATCACAATGCGCAGGTAACACTGTAGGTGCTTTCTTCTTTCTTCCACAAACTTGGCATCCTGTGTGATCACACACACACGCACACACACACAAAATTAACAGTGCACTTGGAAGGTTTGTATGCACGTGAAAGTATCATCACCGCAAATTAATCAGGTACAAGTGGAGAGGGACACAGACAATGAAAATGAACTGATTAGACATCAGCAAAGAGAAAATAATACAATGCATAAACTCATACAGCTTATAAGCAGAGCCAAGAGACATAGCCTATGAGTGAATTTTAATGAAAAACAATCTACAAAGCTGAATTTGATGGGACCAAACCTTTGTGACAACCATGTTTATCGGTCATGTCTCTGAAGACCCTACATTTCAACACTGCAGCCCTTTCTGCATGCAGCAGTTTCTCTGTTACCGTGGTGATTCCAAGGGACTATTTAATGCTATTTAATGCTTTGTTCAAAGACCCTCCATGTTTCACAAATCTGAGACCCCATGACACACAACCTAAAACAATCCTACACCCTTATTTAAGGTCATATTTCTGGCTTCCAGAGGAAGGAAGATATTATTCCACCTAATGATGTACAAGTACTAGTCGGTTGTCTTTTGTGTTTTTTTATGCGGTTTACCATACAGCAATACAGTCATTTTAAACTTCCAAAGCTCTCCTCTAAACAAAGAAACATCGCCGTAAGCCGACACCTTGAGAGCTACCTACACTGTGTGCACAGTTATTAGGCAAGTGATTATTTTGACCATATCATCATTTTATCCATAATTTCCAACTCCAAGCTGTATAAACTTGATTGCTTATTGGATTTAATGCATATCAGGTGATGTGTATTGGTGTAACGAGGGAGGGTGTGGCCTAAGGAGATCAACACCCGATATCAAGGTGTGCATAATTATTAGGCAGATTCTTCTCCTCAGGAAAAATGGGCCAAAAAAGAGATTTAACTGACTC
>JAQMYF010000021.1:27505258-27519806 GCA_030014195.1 Neosilurus mollespiculum
TATATATATATTTGTTTTATTCATTTAATATTATTATATAATATTCATTTAAGGTTATGCTGAAGGTTATTCGGTGAAAAAAAATTTAGTTTAGTTTTTGTTTCCATGTAGTATAAAAGCAACCCTCATTTACAGGACTGGTGGATGTCACTGAGACTTGATGCTCCTTCAGTGAATAATTGTTAATATTTTTTTGTTTTGTAAATGCAAGCTGCTTCTCTGGCTTAATAAAGAACAGACATGATATCTGTTATTCAAAGGAGACTTTCAGATGCTGTGATAAATATAAACACAAAAACCCTGACAAGCACAGATGCACAGGCTCAACAGGAGGAAATCTAATCACAAACCCATGGTGTATTAAAGCAAATACATTCCCACTGAGGTGGCCTCATTAGCATACATATTTATGGAAACAGATCATCCTCTAAAGAGCAATCACTTTTCTCAGTAATTGAAAATTAATTCTTTTGTAATTTTTTAATAAAAGACAAAATGAAAGCCATGACTTGCTGCACCAGTTGAAACAGACTCTTTGTTGACATAAAAATATCATTAAATGTAATAATGTCTCTGACTACACATGCCAGAAGATTTGAATAGGTCCAATGAGTGATTTTTTTGAAGCAGCAAAAAAATAATAATGTGACTTTCGAGCAAATGTTAATCACAAAATATCTAAATCAAAAAAATCAAAGCTCCAGAAAGAAAACATCTCAAATACTGTAGATACATGACATGTTGCCATGAATGTTGTGTGCAAGATTACAGTGTGCTTAAATCGGTGTGTCTAAATACGTTTATCTTATTAATAACACAAATTTGCTTGACTGTAGACAAGTAACATCATTTTGGAAAAGTCACAATGCATCATTAAACAAAATAGTGACTCTATTAGGAAAAAGAGCAGCCACAGTAAATGCTTCACATTAAAAGCAAATGTCAGCATGGAGAAGGATGCTAATATTTTGCCCACCATGAAGGCATTTACAATGTCTCATTATATCCTTATTAAAAGTGGAAGTGCACCTCACCAGGGGACTGAGATATGGATAAGAGCCGTTTTGCTGAGATGCTCACACACACACACACACACACACACACACACACACACACCCTTATAAGAATGAGTGAGTGAATGACACAGTGATGTAGTGGTAAGCATGTCTGCTTCACAGCAAGAAAGCCCCGGGTTCAAGTCTCAGGCTCAGTGTGGGTGTTTCTCTGAGGAGTTTGCATATTCTCCCTGTGCTTGTGTGGGTGTCCTCCGGCTACTCCGGATTCCTCCCACAATACAAAGTCCTATGCATTAGTGCACATATGTGTTGGACCTGCAATGGACTGGTGAGCTGTTCAGGCTGTATCCCGCCTAAAGCGGTTCAGAAAATGGATGGATGGATGGATGGATGTGTGTGCATGGCTATGCCATGAGTAGTGCCTCCATATGCTGCACTGCTGAAATGGAAGCGTGCTGGGTTTAAATGGAGCTTGGCAGGATGAGTAACTGATGGTGCCCGGCCCTCATAAAAGCTGTGGTCTGACCAATTCCATGTCCAGAGGTACCACACTGAGAGGCCTCTTTCTCCTGTCACCAGGGACTTTAAATCACCCTATAGGGACTTCACATATATTCATGCCTGGTGTGACACACTGGCACATAAGACAACACCACATGCACCACATGCAAGGTTGGAATTGGACCCGTCAGTGGAGGAATGGCTAGCAGGGCTATGGAAAACAGACCCTGAAGATCACACTGAGGGCTCGCTACACTGAGCAGACACTCAATGTCAAACTCACAGGGTTTATTTCATCCTGTCTAAGTCACAGGGGGTTGCAGTTGTGAGCGGGGTAACAGCATAGTACTGTCAGAAACTATTTTTGGTCATGCCTAGCTCCTGTCGTAACAGGTGTGCCTTTTGGCCAAGATCCTGGTGGAAATCCTCCTTTGGCTGGCTGGCATTCCTTATACATTGATTCTTTTGTGGGTTTAATGGATGTCTGGTCTCCAACTGAAGAGAGAATTGGCACCAGCAGCACACTGTAAAGAATACACTCACCTGCAGAGTGTAATTACAGCTCTTTTACAGCCATACTCTTTGTATAAAAGAACAAGTGGCTGCAAAAGAAACACAGAAGTTTATAATCTGCTACTCAAGCCAAGTTAGCATTCTCCTCTACAGAGAAGCAACATTTGCCAAATTTGCCAGAAAGGAATTCATTTGAAAAATTTCAAGAACAGGGAGAAAGAGTGACACAACGAGAGACAGGGAGTGAAAGAAAGAGAGTGATTAGAGAGAGAAAGAGAAGTGGGAGCAATAAGGATTGAGGAGGGACTTGTTAATTAGAAGTATTCAGCAGAAGTATCTGTCACCTGTGTGTAAAAATGGAGTCATTCTCAGGTGATGGGGCTTGGGAGTGTGCGTGTGTTCCTAATGGCATTTCATTTCTGGGCAATAATTAAAAATGCCAGAAACACCGATATGAACAAATCCAGGAGTAAATTCATGCAGAATTGTGGGATGAGGCAATAATAAAATCCATCATGATCAAAAATTCTTAAGGGCAAACCAGGCTAACCAATCACCATTAATCAAAAGGTTGAACATGACAGGCTGACCTTCTCCAGCCTCTTTAAAAACATGTAAACAGCAGTAACAGTAGTTGGCAGCAGTGTTCTGATGTACAAAATCATAACAAGAACTTACAGCAAATTCCAAAGAGCGATAGGAGAGAGGCATACCTGACCTTTCTGTACAGCAGGTTATTGATCGCAATTGCTAAAAAGACCTGAAGTGTAATAAAGTCGCCTCTCTGGCGTTGCTGACAAACCTGTAACTGAGTATAACCCACCGCCCAATCAGATGCCGGAACAAATGGCAAAGATAGATTGCTCATGTGAAGAGTGATGGAGAAAGAGGAAATGTGTAAAGTGACTGGAGGCAGCTCCAGAAACGTACAACAGATGATGGGCCTGTAATCACTTGAAGTCCAGGTGAGCTCGGCGAGGACATGCAGCACGGCGAGGAAGACGATTAGTGTCTGAGCTTCACTGAGGCGATCATTAGAGGAAGTGATAGCTGCTGACAGTGGCTGAATTTAGGATAAGAAGTAAAAGGATGTGATAAACACAAGTTGGTGGCAATCGTACAGCAGGAAAAAGGCAAGAGAAAAGACAAATGACTGCATGCATGGCTCGTTATAACTAGGAGCCCAGCGTGGAGCCACTGTAAGGAGGAAATGTTCTGATTTATTTTGACAGCTCATGCAGAGACCACAATCAAAAGGTAAATGAATGCCATTTCATATGCACTGCTATTTGTTTACTGAACAGAAATGGAACGGCATTGCTGCTACTTCTATATTATTACTAAGGTCACAATAAAGAGCCGATTATTTTAACCAATTGAGCTGTGACTGTTAGAAAAATCTAGGAAGAGACACACAGGGTGCAGTTGAGAGTGTGGGGGGAAAAGAAAGTAAATATATTAATGACTCTGAGTGAAAGAGCTACACATAAGGAGGGCAAATAAAATAATATCAAGTATAATTATATAATAATATAATAAAAATTGATTCGCAGTTCAGAGAAAGCTGTTTAAAATACCCAGGTATGTGCGTTATCCAAGAAAAGGAGGATCTTTTCCATTACTGCCTGCATTTCTGTAATATTTAAATGTATGATTCAAAGAGGAAACATCCAGAGGAGAGAAGAGAGGGGGGGGTGAGGTGATGTAAGGTGAGGAGAAAGTACAGAAGATGAAAGTAAAGAAAAGGAGAGGAGAGGAGAAAAGAGGAATAGAATGGAAAGGAATGGAGATGAAAGTAGAAGAAATGAGAGAAAAAGAGGAGAGAAGAGGACATGAGATAAAAGAGGAGGACAGAAGAGGAAAGGAGAGCAGAGGAAAGGAGACAAGAAGAGACGAGTACCAAGGATAAGAAAAGAAATAAGTGTAAGTGAATAGCTGCCTCTTCCTCTCATCCTCTCTACTCGTCAGTGAGGTTTTAGTGCCAGTGAGCTGCCGCTCTCTCATCCATATGAATGAGCAGTGTGTGTGTCGCCCGCTCAGCCACCATAATGAGGATGAACAGGAGATCATCCCAGCTTTGTAATGAGAGCCAGTTTAAAAGGTTAAACACACTCTCTCTCTCTCTCTCTCTCTCGCAGAGTTAACAAACTACAGAGAATAACTTTTAATTTGTCACCATTCTCATCTTCAAGAAAGATCCAAGAGGCACTGATTTGCATGGAAACCTCCAGTAAAAACACAACATGGTAAAGTAGCTAAAAATATGAACAAGATGTCAAAACTGCCAACCCTACAAATTTCATGAAGAAAATAGTTCCCATTCATATTTTACTTTAAGTTCACTTCAGTGATTAGAAACTCTTACGTGGCCTTCCGTGGCTTCCTGTTTCACAGAGAAATAAATATGAGCCCGCACAGATGTCACAATTCCTTCGCCATTCATCAACATTGGGAAGATCAGAGAATACACATAGATGAAATGAGAAAAATATGTGCTGACCATAATTCAGGCAATGATTCTAAAAATAGCTACACTTCTGAAAATGCCACCTTCACTGTAAGGAAATACTTAGGAAGTACCAAAATGTAACAGTGACAGAAAGCATTTAAATGGTAAGTGCAATTCAAATGTAAAATATTGCAAAAAACTTTTATCCTCTCCGGGCCCCACCTCCCAGATTCAAACCTTGTGTGGGTTGCCAGGTTAAGGATACCAAATCACTAAAGATGAATGCAATAAGTGGCAAGTACGAACTAGTCCTACACTGTATATTGATCAAATAAATACATATGCAATGCATTTACCATCATTCATAAATCATTGCTAAAAGGTACATCTAAATAAACAAAAGATAACTCAAACAAAAGATCATGAGTAACCTAATAATTACCCATAATGAGCTGTAAGCATTAAAATAAGTTTAATAATCAATACAATTCAACACAGGGTGACCCAATAAAACCTCCCACATTTCCAAATGAAAAAATAGTAATAATAAAAAAAAGATGACATCCTCCACATGGTGGCCGTCATCATCTATACACACTTGGAGGCGATTTCTGAAGGCTGCTATGGCTAAGGGTTTGGGGTCGAAGAGTATAAACTTGTGATTAAAGTTAGCTGACAGAAAAAATATCACAAGGGGCAAGGTCAGGAAATCGAGCCAGCAACCCAAAATCACCACGCAATGAGATCACCCAATTTGGAAACATTTCCCTCAGCACTTTTAGAGATATATAAGCTGTGTGTACTTTAGTTTCATCTTGCTGAAACCACACATCAAGTTCTTCAAGCTTTATACGTTCAAGTTAGGGTGGGTCTACCAACAGATCTTAGCACTGCCTCTCCTGCTTCACTAAGTTCCATGTGTATAATAATGTGATTACCTTTAACCCCTTTTTTTTTTTTTTTTAATTTACCTTTGAAATAAGGGACTTTTTTGGGTCCCCCTGTATAAATAAAAAAGTGCTAAAATGCATAAATACTTTTTGTATGTTGTGTTGTGTTTTGTAATGAAATGTGACCTGTTGCTAAACAAAATGCAGTCATTCCACACTAACACTGAATTATTTAAAGAATATACAATAAATTTAATAATTCCAAATCAAATTGTTTTTCATTCCTACTGATGCATGAATACAATAAGCAATGTATGTTAAAAGCTGGGACTTTTGCAAAACACTGTACATAAACTTTATATGTACTTTTTTTTTTTTTTTTAATAAAAATAAGGGTGAATATTATTCCAAATTTGAATACATACACATGATGAAATACATCCAATATCCTACATCCAAGAAATAAATATATCCATCTATAAACTCAACAAAGCTGTTTCACTAAGATCATGCAGGCCTGGTGTACATTCAGAATAACTGAACCTAAATAAACGTCATCCGACATTTGAAGGTGGAATCGACAGAACATGAGAACATGTATGGAAAATCATAAATTCATTAGCTTGGCCACTGTGGATGTGAACACTACAGTGTGCTTGCCCTGTACCATGTTCTGCTTGCCCAGAAATTAATTACCCTTGTCACACATAAAGCCATGTATGGCTGCAGTGTTAATTTTTGCTCAATGAACTGTTTAAACGTGCAGTGAATAGTATTGAGTTAGAATTTAGGGGTATATAACAGCTTTTGTGTTAAGCTGTACTGTATTCTTAGATTTGTCAGCGTGTCCACATTCTGATTTTGAAAATATTGTGTAGTATAAGTAATTCCTATTAATGGCCATGTCCTGGTGGAGTTGATATATGTGTGTGTGTGTGTGTGTGTGTGCACGCGCGTGCGCATGAATCACTTTCACTTTATCTCCAGCATTGCCTGTACAAGATTTCAATCAGAACACCAGACACTACACAAGCGCCATCAGGCAATTTTCAGTCATTCGTGTGCAAAATGCTTTATGATTAATAATAGCCCAGAAATGATGTGACGCTATTAATAACCACAATTATCATTACACTTCGCATCATCATGACACTCGTTATCATCATAATTGGTGCCGACATCATCTGGAACATCATTACACCATAGCCTAAATAATATCTGGCAAAATACATACGCACACTTCCGCTTTGTGCTATTGTAAGTTGTAAATGCAGAATAAGGAGATCCAGATATATTCTCACTGAGAAGTGAACTGAAGCAGCTGATATTAAAGGCATTTCTACCATCTCCAGTGTGCTTCAAAGAAGCAGATATGCATCATGTGGCTTGCAACAGTTTCACATTGCAGATTTCTATAAATTTAATGAATGTGACTTCATATGTCCATATTTGGTTATATCAGTAAACCTATACATAACTGCAGAGTATACATGCTAATGTGCCCCATCTCTCTCTCTCTCTCTCTCTCTCCCTCCTTAACCTCCCTCCTTCCTTCCCTTCCTCCCAAGCTGACACACACATTACTAATAATGGCACACACTTTTGCAGCCTAGCTACACTAATCATAAGAAATGGCAACTATTTGGAATTCAAATAAACACGCTGAGACAGGGGGAAAAGCAAGAATTATGAAATCCCATTAACCTAATATAAAAAGTGAAAACTCTGCTGAATTGAGGGAGATTGGCTTCAGCCGGCTTACAACTATAAGGGAATAACTCATTTGAAGATTATGGATTTTGAACGCTGGAGCTGCTGAACCACCACTGCTGCCTGTCCTGAACTCCTTGCTGTACACCTAAGGAACAGACCTGACTCAGGAACCACACCCATTCCATAGAAAATGCATCAGCTATTTATAAAGTTCTTTACTGCTGAGTCAGATTTATATGAACAGGGAACCTCCCCTTACTGAATCCAGCACTCCCACCATGAAATGGCAATCAGGATGCTCTGTAAGCATAAGGACAATGGTGGTACGAGACTATGTTTACCGAGCAGGCATTAAAATTAATAATGGAAGGATTTGGGTTTTGAGTCATAAACAGCAGTCTTTTTTAATAGCTTGAGCATCTAGTCAGCTTTATCATGATCCCTTAATAAATAGTTGCCTTTTAGTTGAGGCCAAACACACAGAAAGAAGGTTTGACAAAGGCAGACTGACACTAACCCGCAAAATTCACCCGCTTCACATTTTGTATTTCTGCTGGCAATCACACACAAAGCAAACCTGGTTAAGAAGGTCATGAAGAACAGCCTCTGTGGCAGAGGATTAACCCGAGTATTCCTTTGACAGAGTCATTACACCCTCTTTTTTAATAACCCTTTCCTACTGAAATTCCATAAGCTCGAGCAAGTGCTTTTTCAGCAGCTGTTATATTTTTTCATTATGTGACAATAAATGGAGGGTGCGGAATTCCTCACAGCAAAACAAAGCAGCTGCAATATATCTGACAATCAGTTACACTTTTTCTATAGGCACCCAAAGTCATTTGGATCTTATTTTCTCACATAATTTCAAGGCTGGAAATCCTCCCGTGGGAGATGCTCTACTTCTACATGGATTCACTAAAACTTTTTTCCAGCCTTGCCTACACATTCGGTGCTGCCTGGTCAGCCATGGCGACTTACGGCACTCCCAAGGGGTTCCACAACCTTCAGCCGACACAAGCGGTAAATCCTTTTTTCAAAAGGAACCGTTTAAATATAAAGTCAGGTTAAAAGAGGTGCTTGACTGCTCAGATCATCGCTCATGATAATCAAAAGGACGGCACTGAAAAAAGCACACAGCTGATTACACGTGACAAAATTCACATCTTCATACAGGAAATAATCCTGTGACCACTACGTCATAAAATTCCCAGAAGCCAGTTGGCATGCGCAGTGAGCAGTTTACAGACGTATAAAACTTTCACTTCGTTGTTCAACAGTAAACACAGTTATATGATGGTGCTATAATGGACATCAAACACAGTGTTTTGGTTCATGCAGCAAATAGTAACACAGAGAGACACAAGGGCTGTTTCTTAATACCATGTTCACCAAGTTCGTACTCCCATACTTGGAAGTATGGACTTATCAAGTGTGTACTCGGGAGAACACACTTAGAGGACAGGGGGATGCTTAACAGTCATTTGGCAGTTGGACCAGCAGCATCCTTATCGCCGGATCCATTTCTGTTTGCCTTTTGGTTATCTTCAAAGTAAAGTATGTTTACAATAAAATTATCTATGATATAAAACAAGACAGACTTTTACTATTATATTTTATTTATACTTTTAAAAATATTAATAAATATAATATCCAAGATCTGTGGCACACACATAAAAAGCCAGTGATGGGAATAGGGTTGCACGAGATTGTTGCTATTAACGACAGAAGTTGTGTTTGACAGGAGACATGAAACAAATTTATAATTAAAAGAATGAAAAACAAAATTGGACATAAATTATGCTATAAATTATACACAATTATGCTGAAATGCATTCTGGGATACTAGATGTTTCCAAGTCCACAAAAATTCCCACCCGGTGCATCCCCAATAAAATGGGAGAAGAATGAGCACATCCGGGTACTTAGCTAGATGTAAACTTTGGATTGGAACAGTACTTGGGCTGTGAATGACAAAGATTCACAAGTCCACAGCAACAAAGGTATAAACAGGAATGCAAATTGGAAAACAGCCATCTAGAACTAGAACTGCACTTAGAGTATAAGGTAGCTTTGCCATGTAGCATGGATAATGTAGCAAATAGGTCCTGTATGGGTATTGGTATTAACCCCCCATGTGCTTGTGTTACAATATGTTGTATCATACGTGGATGTGACCAAATCAGTGGAAAAAAGGTTCTCATCTGAAGGTTTTACGAGATGTCTGGAGTTTAACCTTTCAAGGTCACTCAAGGTCAAAGATAACTGTCTCATTTGAAAGTCCGTATATGGTTTCCAATTAATGTTCAACAGTAACAGCATGTCTATCAGTAAATATTTGGAAGTTAGAAGAGCTATACCTCCAAAACCTTGTGACCTTGAGCTGACCTTCACCTTTGACCTAGACATTCTAAAATCAAATCAACACCGGGGCTCAGGTCCCAACCAGGTTTGCATCCACAGGTGCAGTCAGGGTTTTGATAACAGAGAAATTGACAAAAAGGCAAAGAGACAAAGAAATGTTGATTGCAGTATAGTGCCAACACTCTATTTTAGACAGAGTTAAGAAAAGGTAGATCAGGTGCTTGCTTTTCTGGCTGGAATAAAACTAGTCACTGCAGCTTAAAGACCTAAAGACTGAAATGTTTAAAAAATAGCAGGCAAATAGAGGCTTTTGCGAATGAACTTAAGACCTGTGATGAAGCAGACGACTAAACTGTAAAGACGCAGAGTGACTGTAATTTTCAGCAACAGCAATAATGTTCTATAATCTGCTTTTATCCAACATCCTACTGCTATCAGTCATTAGTATCTTTATTTCTCAGTTACTTTTTTATGAACCTTCAATCTTCTCTTGAACCCTAATGTGCTGAAAAAACTAATCCAAAAAAGAAAAAAGGATAAAATTGAACAATAAAGAGTGCTAGCAATGAATTTCATTATATCAGTGAGTATAAAGCCTATGGAAGATCACATCATTTGAACTAAAAACATGTTAAAACAGTCAAAACCTCCATTTTACATTACGCTACACTATTAGCCTCATGAGGGGTCATGTTGGCATAGTATTTAATGCGTTCATTTTACAGCAAGAAGGTTCTGGGTTCAAGCCTCATGGTCGACAAGGTTAGTTTCTCTGTGGATTTGGAACGTTCTTCCTATAATTGCGAGTGCCTATACAAGTGCTTCAGTTTCTTCCCACATTCCAAAGACATGTACCTTATGTCAACTGGCTACTTTAAAATGCCTGGAGGTATGAATGTGAGTGTGAATACAGGTTTATCCTAGAGAATAGGTTCTGCAGAAGGATTGCAACCCACTCAGGTTGCATCCACATAAGTGGCCCAATGTACCCCATTGTGCATAATGGAATATAGACAGATAAGCGTCATGATATACACTATAGGGCCAAAAGTATGTGAACACCTAACCATCATACCCATGTGTGCCTGTTTCAAAATAAGTCTGCATTATTATGGAGTTGGCCTCCTTTACCGGCTTTATGGGAAGGCATTCCACTAAATTTTGAATGTGGCTGTGGGGATTTGTGCTCATTCAGCCACAGCAACATTAATGAAGTAAGGCACTGATGTCAAATGCGGCAACCTGGCACACAGTCAGCATTACATTTCTTCCCAAAGGTGTTCAGCCATTACAACTTTACACTCTGTCGGCCTACAGAAGAAATGCCAACAGTAGGGTTTTAAAGCTTAGGATATTTATTTTCAGCACTCCTAAACTATTATATGTCTGCATTCCTTCCATCAGCAGTAGCTATCCCAGGAACACTGCAGAAAGGCAGGGATACACCTTTGAAGGGACACCGGTCCATCGCACCTGGTACACAGAATTTAACATAGCCAACCCATCATGTTCCTAGCATGCATTGGGGAAGTGAGAGAAAATCGGAAAATCGGAAAACCCAGAGGAAACCCACATGGACATACCCAGAAACTTCACAATGACAGTAACCCTTGCTCATGATTGAACCAGAGACCATGAATCAAAGAGGTGTATCCTCTGCACCACTTTGCAAAAAATAAACAAAAAAAACTTAATGGATTATTGGACCCTGTTTAGATACAATTTATAAAGCCATCAGAGTGAAACCTCAGACAGTTAGCAACAACTGATCTGGTTGCTATAGTGATTACATCATCTGACTTAGGGGAATAATGTAAATTAATAAAGGTCAGAAACAGTGTGAAGCTAAACTCCTCCAGCAGTTAACCCATGCCAAAGAACCGTTTTGCTTAAATAATGCTCAATTATTTAAATGATATGTGATGAGGTCTCAGCATTGTCCTATGTGAAAGCTAAAGAATGCAGGCAGCTATCAGATTAAACACTGCTGCAAATTCTTAACTCTAAAACATGATCATTCTTGTGGGACGCATTTGTAGTAGACTGCTCATCGCTCCATTAGGCAGGACATAGGTCATCCACAGGAGCAGCGAAGCTTAAAGGGCATGAGAGTGTACAGGGCTCAGGAACTACAAGATGAGATATCCCTGACAAACCAGGTCAATAAGACACCATGAGTGAGGGCAGCTGGATATGTATGGAAGAAAAATGTTTCCTGCACTGCCCTGTCATGGTTATTAATGAGATACGGCTTAACTGCATGCAGAGAAGTAGGATTTACTATAAGCAGTTCCACTAGATGGACACGAGAAATGACACATTACCTGGTAGACGTGATAAGCACTGGCAGCCCGGCCTTGCAAAAAGACAGAGGGGATCCACACATTGACAAGAGCACGGTGAGCTCTAGGGAAAAGTGCAGAATAAGGTATTTAGACCAAAAAATCCATAGCAGAGAAGTTAAAAACAGAAAAGCCATGATAACACAATTCTAATAAATTCATCAGCTGTATATCAACTGACAAATAAACTTTTTACTTTGTATGCTATAGTGCACTCGTGTATGAGAATCTCTGAGAACATGAAGACCTAATAATTTAACACTGTTGATGCACAGCCTGAGCGACTCCAACAAGAGCTCCAGAGACTTGCTTCACGGACTGTAAGTGCCAAAGCCATATCCAGTACGCTTCTCAATGGTTATTACAAGAAGTTCATACTCGCAGTGTTCATATGCAGTTTTCTTAATAATAATCAATGAATGGAATGGTACCTAAAAGTTAACAGTACTTTTCAGAAAACATAGGCATTAAACCACTCTATTCAAAAGCCTCGGCATGAAACAGGCATCCCACTGGAAATAGGGATTCTAAAAAAATATATTACATCCTCATTACAAGCTTGAACACCATCTAGAGCAGGGTGCACTTACGTCTCAAAGTCAGAGAGACTGGGATCATCAGAGGTCTGACTCAGGTCTCCAGGCACCTATATGAGCAGAAAGATGTGAAATTATATCAAAGTGGAAGCGATTGGGAATGACAGCAACTTAGCCACGAAGTGGAAGGCCACGTAAAATGACACAGGGGGTCAGCGGATGCTTAGGCGCATGGTGCGCAGAGGTCGCCAACTTTCAGCAAAGTCAACCGCTACAGACCTCCAAACTTAATATGACCTTCAGATTAGCTCAAGAACAGTGCGTAGAGAGCTTCATGGAATGGGTTTCCATGGCCGAGCAGCTGCATCCAACCCATACATCACTAAGTGCATTGTCCCAAGTGTAAAGTTTGGTGGAGGAGGGATTATGGTGTGGGGCTATTTTTCAGGAGCTGGGCTTGGCCCCATAAGCCCCTGTCACATATTACCGATTTGCAGAAGTTATACAACGTATGACAAATTTCTATAAAACGCTGATATACACTGAACTATCGATGTTATTTCAGTTTTGAATGTATGCATAACTTATTAGTAACTTACCAGAACCTATCAAAAACTTATAGCCAACTTATATTAAACTTATCTCCAATGTATATTGACATATGAAGACGTATCTTACGTGTTCTGGACGACTGCAGAACTTCTTTCTAACTTACAGCTAGTGTATTATGGGCATATTGGCAGTGTTTAGGGCAAAAGTCTTTCAACCCTCTACTATGGCTTATGTTGCCACCAGACAAGTGACTCATTTTGAACCCGGGTAGGTGAGCAATGTATAAATCTAAAAAGAGAAAAGTTTCTGATGAAAAAAGAATGTTTAAGGACAGATTCATTTGCTTGGGAGAGCACATATTGTGATGAACGGCTGCACAACAAAGTCCGGTGGCTGTCCAGAGGGGAGGTACTGAAACAGTTTTCTATGTGTCTGGGGCACATAAAAGCTTTTCTGGAAGATTGCGCAGTTGAATATGACTGTATTTACATCTGTGCCAGCCCAATCTTGAGCTCAAACTGGCCGACACAGCTGACAAAGACGTGTGGGTGTCTAAGTTCAGAAGCATGACAGCTGATCTTGAAGATGTTGCTCGTCAGAAGGTCATTCTTGCTCAGAAGCACAAATAGAGTGACACTGAAAACCTTCCAAAAACTGGACAAAGTTGTGTTCGCTACATGGAGTGCCATTCCCGACACTTTCATAAACTTGAAAAAGTATGCATTTGGAGTCCTGTCGATCTTTGGATCCACATACTTGTGTGAGCAGGTTTTTTTTTTTCCCCATCATGAACTACATCAAAAGTAAACATCGCTCTCATCGTGACGTCTTACAACCCTATATGAGCGACATAGAGACACTGTGCAGTGGAGTTCAGGAGAAGAAATCACATTAATCAGGTTAAAGAAATAATTTAATGAGCTATTATTATGAAAATATATATTCTTATATCGAACACTGAACTGATATAGTTGTGTTTCACATTCAAGTTGATGGTTGTTGGTGAAATTCGATTTCTTCGGCATGACCGTGATGTTGATACTGCGATGTCTACTGCGGATCTGATTTGAATCAGTGAGCGACAGCTTTTATAAGTCACGTGATCGATCATCGGGGATACACCGCTGCATAAGTTGTTACAACTTACTTGCATAAGACTATCGTTGGTCATAATTGCGAACACTGCCAACATGCTAGGCATTCGTTGGTATAAGGTATACATAGGTTCAAAGTACACCAGACATTATATTCAACTTATGAGTAACTTACAAATAACGTGTGTGAACAATCGCATAACTCACCTACAACTTATGGCCAGCGTATGCGGACCGTATGAGCCACACGCTAGCATACGCCGAAAGTTTGTGCATGCACAAAATTCTTCTATGTCCTCGCTGTACTACAACTTTAACTAGTGTGCTGTAACTTACACAAAACTTACCCACAACTTATTCAACATATGCCAGCGTATTCACAAAAATTCTCTCATGTCGACAAATGCTGGCTAAATCATTAATGTGTGATGGGGCTTTAGTTCCAGTGAAAGAAACTCTGAATGCTTCAGCATACCAAGAGATTTTGGACACTTTCATGCTCCAAACTTTGTGGGAACAGTTTGGGAATGGCCCCTTCCTGTTCCAACATGACTGCGCACCAGTGCACAAAGCAAGGTCCA
>JAQMYF010000021.1:27531460-27553862 GCA_030014195.1 Neosilurus mollespiculum
GTGTGTGTGTGTGTGTGTGTGTGTGTGTGTGTGTGTGTGTGTGTGTGTGTGTGTGTGTGAGTGTGTGTGTGTGTGTATGTGTATGTGTTAGAGGATGAGAAAGGGACCTGTTCACAGTCAGGAAGAATATTTCCAGAAATTATCTTCCTGGTGTCTCCAGTCTGTTAAGAAGACGGACAAGTAACTGCGTTCAGACATCAAATAATTTTTTGGAGGCAAAAGTGCACGCCTACATCTCTTTTCTCTCATCCTGACTATACCCCGCCAGGGCACTTCAGTGAAATCTGAACAAAATCTCCAAAATTCTCTGAGTTTAACAACACAGAGAATAAGAAAGCTTTTATGCCTTCACACAGGACACAGTCAATATTCATAGTTATACATATATTCATTCATAATATTTATAGTTAGTCAGTATTCATAGTCTTGCCTATATTCATTTATTTCAAAGAAGTGCGGGAAGGCCAGGTGAGCCCATGGGAGACTCAGCAGAGCCAGCAGATCCTGCTTCTAACCGCTATTGTGTTCATGACCATACAATATACAGAAAGCACCAGGAGCAAAGCTCACAGCTTTAAAAGTTCATTATTTCTACTGCAGGAGTTCTGTTTGCCAATATAGGTGATGAAAAGAAAAGAAGGAACATTTATGATGATTAGGAAGGGGCACTCTGGAACTTTCAAAAGCCTTCAAATGGAATTCTTTCACTTAGACAGAATAACCAACTGATTTCAGCAAAACTTCTGACTTTGTAAATCGTTTCTTTTAAAAACCTACTCATCAAAACCAAAAAGCAGAAAGTCCATTACACACCATTCCAATCCAACTTCCCCATGAGGTAAAAGTCATTTATTTCAGTGACAACGTACGTGGCAGCTTATAGAAATATCAGGGGTGGGGGTTGGGGGGTAATATTGCAGTAATTATTGCAGTAATACCAGGTTATGTGCTGTGTCCTCTTTCCTGGGTGAGTGTTTAGCACTGTGTTGTGTTTTAGCACTCAGGTTTGGGTGTGAAGAGTGGAATAGAGTCAGAATGAGTGAGAGAGCGATAATGAATGCAACAGAGAGAGCGAGAGAGAGAGAGACAGAGGTGCAGGTTTTCATTGCAGTTATGAACAAATGGAATAGAATATATTCTAGAATAGAGTTTTCTTTAAGTTTTTTTGACAAAACATTCCTGGGGAAGGTTAAAGTATTAATGTGAAGATACAATTTCAAATTCAAATTTTATTGTATCTTCATGTATCTTTGATGTATCTTCATGACCTTTTAAGGACTGGCACAGTGATTTCAACTGCATTTAATCCATGTCTTGTCATTTAAATGTGGGGAAAAAAAAAATTCACCAGGCAACATGGTGGCATAATGATTAGCATTTCTGCCTAACTAGCAAGAAGGTCCTGCGCTCAAGTTCCTGGTCTGGCGAGAGCGTTTCTGTCTGGAGTTTGCATGTTCTCCCCATGTCTGCGTGAGTTTTCCGGTTCCCTCCCACAGTCCAAAAGACATGCACATTTGGCTAATTGAGTGTAAATGTTTTCTTTGTTTGTTTGTTTGTTTGTTGTGTGTGCATGTGTGTTTAATCCTCATGCAATATTTAGTCAGTCAGTCATCATCTTCCGCCTGGTCCAGGGTCAGGTCACGAGGGCAACAGCCTTAGCAGTGAGGTCCAGATGTCCCTCTCACCAGCCACCCCCTCCAGCTTTTCCGGGGGGATACTGAGGCATTCCCAGACCAGCCGAGAGACAAAGTCACTCATGCAACACATTTTATGATAAATATCCATTCACCTGAAAGACCATAGCATCCTCTTCATAAAGCCCTGAAGGATGTCATTCGAGTACACAGCCCAGGCAGCTCTGTGCAGCTGTACTGTCATGGAACAGTAGAAGACCCGCTGTCCCGGACCACGCCACTACACACCCTGACTTTGTCTTGATGCCAACACTAACCCTGCACCTCCTCAACATCAGTCCCAGCCAACCAACTTCTGGAACCTCCCCAGAACAACAGGCGTGCCAGCTTAGCTCAACACCCCAACAAACTCACAGTCCAACAGCTGTGCCATGACGAACAGCAAGAGTAGCGGAGCAACACCAAAGCACTGAGGATTGCAGCCAGCAGCATTTTTGCAGATTAAACAGCTGTTCACTCTCACCAGCACCAGACTGATGAACAAACAGCATAATTCAATGTGTGGATTTATCTTTATTTGAAGAATGAGATCATGATCTCTTTCAGTGTGCATCACTGAATGCAGCAGGGTCTCAATGTTTGAGTGGAAAACTGAAACCATGGAATTTAGACAAAACAATTCCAGAGACCAAGTGGGAGTGCAGAAATCCACACACTGTAAGAAGTCATGGAAAACTCAAGGGCAGTATAAACAATTCCAGAAAAAAAATGTTCCCACGGAAATTATCCTTCCAAACAGGCCCAAGATTGCTTACAGTTTCTGTATCTCTGTAATGAATGAGTTCTTCATTACAGAGATGTATTAAACTATGCAAATCTATACCAGAGTAGAAAAAAAAAGCCAATACACACAAGCACAATTGACACTAATTGAGTCAATCAACACAAATAGTATCTGGATGCACATCACTGTAAATCACTTTATAATCAAATAACCATTAAAGAAACCTGAAAAAACAACATAACAGAGAAACTAAGCAAATTAGAATTGGCAGTAAAAGATTTCCAGAATCCCCTGGACTCCCCGATTACTAAGCAAAGACAAATGATCTACTCTTAAACAGAAGAAAGATGGACCTGATGGCATCCTAAATGAATTGATCCAGCACACAAGTAAACATGCACCATTCGCTAGTGCTGTATTGAATATGATCCAGATTGTGGGTTATATCCCTCCTGTCAGGATTTAGGGTTTATTCTGTAAGTATACTGATACATGGGGGAAGCAAAGGTGTGTGCATCTGTTCTAATCCCACAGAAGAGCCACTGTAGCACCATCCTCTGTTACTCTTAATGGCTATGACAAAAAGGAGTCTGAAAACACAGTGCACTGAGGCCTTGTATGGGGCTGCTGAGCTGTATATCAGTCAGGTGGTGTTATTGTTATGGCTGGTTGGTGTATACATCAGTGAAAGTCTGTGGTCCACTCACCAACTGGAATTCCAAATGGGACAAACACCCAGCTGGAATTATACACATATAAATACATAAACATAAAATTTACAGATGTTTTGTATTCCCGAACCGGCAGGAAAATGAGTGGCAGCAGGGGGATTGAGCGGCACCTTCCCCTCCTCCACCTTCACAGCTGAAGTGCCCTTGAGCAAGGTACCAAACCCCTAACTGCTCCCTGGGCGCTGCAATGTAACAGCCCACTGCTCCTAGTGTGTCTGCTCACTTTGGATGGCTTAAATGTAGAGCCACGATTTCATTTCCTCTATCAAAATTAAACATCTAAAAAGAAAAAAAAGAAAAGAAAAAAAACCCACAACAAATTCAGTTCAATTGAACTGATATGAGAGATAGAGAAACATGATACTGCTGTGCTCTGAAAAGGAAAAGAGCACAAGCAGGACTGAGAGCAGTGTGGCATGATGCAGCTCTAATGCCTGTAATTGGATGTAAAACAAGTTCGAGGTACAAACAGAGAGAATAGGCTTAGCAAACGCAAACAGTCCTGAACTGGCAAGAGAGGGTGAGTGTGTGTCAGTATATGAGATAGTGAGAATGAGTGAGAGTATGTGTGTGTGTGAGAGAGAGAGAGAGAGAGAGAGAAAGCTGGATGCATAATAACTTAAGTCAACCCTGTACTTACTCATAACACAAACTGTTCTCCAGCACATCGATTCATTTTCATCAATTCATTAGTTCATCACTAATCCTCAGCAGGGAAACAAACAACTTCTGCACATGACATCCTTAAATTATTATAATGATCCTCATCACACAGAGCTATTAATGACTCCTATATCCATCACTCAAAGCAAATATACAGCAAATAAATGTACATTTTAAAATCATTACAGAATAGTATGATCTGTAAACTGACGGCATGACGCAGAGGATCATGAACTTTTCCCATATCCATTTGGGGGAAAAATAAACAGCATGATGATTCACAACGTGTGAAGCATTATACCAAGGGTTGAAAAACAGCCCTTTATAAAATACAGTAATAGGAATGAGGGGGAGAAGCAGAGGTACTCACTGACAGATTTATACTGGAACAATTTCAAATGAGAGGAAATTTTAGAGCATCGCCTGCTCCGGTACAAACTTTAGCTGACCAGATTCAGTGAGCTAATGCCCAGTGCAGCCTCAGATTCCTGTTCTTGGCTGACAGGAAGAAGAACCTGATGTACTTTTTTCTCCACACATTTGTAAAGAGTAATTATGTTACTTACTTAAGCATTCGTGTGAGCTTGAACCAATCTAGCCACTCATTACTTCTCACTGAAAAAATGCTTGAATTTATCTCACAATTTAAATTTTTAATTGTGCAGAAATAAAGTATCACACAACTTCTTTATTCATTCATTTTTTAAGCCACGTAATCCTAATTAGGGTCATGGAGAGGCTGGCACCCATCTCAGCTGACTCTGGGTGAGGGCAGAGTACACCCAGGACAGGGCCAACACTTACACAACCATTCACAATCACCTAGGTGCAATTTGGAACATCCAGTTAGCCTATTGTGCATGTTTTTGGATTGTGGGAGGAAACTGAAGTACCCGGAGGAAACCCACACAAACACAGGGAGAACATGCAAACTCCACAAAGAAACTCTAGAGCCCAGAAATCAAACCCAGGCCTTCTTGCTGTGAGGCGGACATGCTAACCACTGTGCCAACCTGCCTCCCACAACTACTTCAGAATTTCTCCAAAGATATTTCCTCACTTGGAGTTTTGATGAGTGTTATAAACAGCACTGTTCATAACCGTCCGCAGTGTTACTCAGTTGAGTTAAGACCTGGTTACTGAATATTAGTTCTGAGCATATAAGTCACATTATTTTCATACTCATCAAAAGCATTAAGTGAGCCCTCGCCCTCCGAGATACTGCCACCCTGGAAAGAGAACATTTAGAATAACGCTGTGTAGATTTGCAGTCCCACTTCGTATTGTTTGCATTCTGAGATGCTTTTCTGCTCTGTGTGGTTATGAAAAGGGGTTATTTCAGTTACTTTTGCCTTTCTGATAGCCTGATAAATGCACTAAAACCATGTCATAAAAAATTATTCACTCCAACAAGGAGGATAAGTTTTTGATGCTATTGGTTAAATTTGGTGCCACTGGCTTCATCTCCCAGTTTGTTAATTGGTTGGCAGCTCTATGCAAAAGGTTTTTGACTTTGAACAATATTTTTTGGAGGGGTGGATTATGGCCAAAATAACACCCCATTAGACTTTGGTGGCGATCTGAATCAAGATCTGGATCTGGGATCTATCACAAATGAAAAATGCAGCATTCTGGATGATCTGATGATCCAGGATGTTGAACTACATGGGGCTTGTTGAGAAAAGAATTGTTAAAATTATATTTATCACAAACAAAAATAAGGAGGGAAATGAGCTGCCTTGGCAGAGGTTTGCACTCTGAGTGCTTCTAATAATAATATTATTACTAATAATAATTAAATAGATTTGAATTATTTTATTTATTTTACAGGCCTGTATAAATCTCTTGCATGGATTTGAGTACTCTCGTGTTTTAGAGTGTAGCTGAACATGAAGTTATGATTGACAGATCCACACTCTTGCTAGTGGTCTTTGATCAGGTCAAATCAGCATCATGAAATCTGTTACCAGTTTGTGATCTCAGGAGAACAAAACCTTTGTTACACTATACTGAATGCAAATAAGTGACTGTTTCAATATGGCAGGAAGCAATGCTTTAAAGCCAACGTGTACATCGCTGTAGTAGTTTTATACCGTTCGCAGGGCAATTTTTACAGGGCATCATTTATAGGGCTCACCAGTAATTTGCATATTTCTTGAAACACACTCTGCATCTGCCAGAGAACAGGAAGCTTATGCTTCAGACAATACAGGACAGTTCTTTCCTCTTCCTGTAGCCAATAAACCCAGTAAAGACGACACAAAAACCTACTCTTCTACCCTCGACCACAACCATAATCATTACATCTTTCTGCACTAAAGCACAGCCTGAATCAGCTAAACGAGGGATGCTGGCTCACTTAAGTACCATTATATGCTGATGCTTAGCTACTCTTCATTAATCAGCACACATCCTAATCATCTGGTCTTTATTCACAGCTTTTTTAATGAACACCAGCATCGAAGGAAATCTACAAGAGGTCATGCCCTAGACCTCATCAGCTAGTAGCTTTTTTAAATACTGCTTTGTGTGCTATAATTGCATTTAAACAGTTTACACCCTAAGGAAAATCTGTGACCACTACATAAGGTGCAACTCTCTAGCCATGAGTACTAATATGAGTGGGAAGTCCATATGACGCTGCAACCTACAAACTTCTGTATA
This sequence comes from Neosilurus mollespiculum, assembly GCA_030014195.1. Taxonomy (NCBI): domain Eukaryota; kingdom Metazoa; phylum Chordata; class Actinopteri; order Siluriformes; family Plotosidae; genus Neosilurus; species Neosilurus mollespiculum. The sequence goes on from JAQMYF010000021.1 coordinate 27,537,937, forward strand.
AATGTCTGCTGCAGCCTACATTTTTAAGAAGAGGGTTCTTAACAAAAGTGTGTATTTCAGAAAATGTTAGCAGTTTTACTACGGCACAGTGAGTGAGTGCGTGCATGCATGCGTGTGTGTGAGAAAGACAGCATCACAAAACGGCACAAATGTCCATATAGTATTTCCCCTTAAAACTAGGTCACAGGCAGTAGCAGGGAGACAACATAGTAAGGCATAAGCATGCAGCACATTCAAGTTTGCACCCACAGACAAAGGAACATTTAAGCTCGAAAGAAACAACTGGGCATGGGCAGCAAATTAACATGAAATGATGACAGAAAGTGCTTTCTGACCAAACAGTTCCAGGCACTGATGGACTGGAACTACCCCTTGGGGAGCTTCCTCAAGAATTAAACTCCTTAAAGGGCTTTTTTCTCCCCCATTTGCTCAGTAGGGTTATATTTATTGGGTTATAACCTATTATTATGTTCACATTTCTGGATATGAGCAATGACATGGTCTGAGTGGCTACTAGGATATCAGCTTAAATACCATAAGTACAGAAAAATAAACTGGCAGGGAAATTTGCCAAACCTAGCGTTTTCTGATTTTTTTCATTCTTACCTTTTTTTATTCTTACTATTTCTATTGATGTTTGATTGCCACTTGGTCACTTTTCCCTTTTTACGACACTAGTGCTGCTGTTACATGTAAATTTCCCTAGTGTGGGGTCAATAAAGTTTATCTAATCTTACCCTAATTGAAAACAACACAAAGCAACAACATTTAGAAATAAAGTATTTGATGATAAGAATATAAATTTCTTTTAAAGAATTATTATAGAATTATTTCCACTAAAGAAACTGTTGCTGTCAGCAATTAATATCAATGTGCCCATTTGTTTTGGTATATTTGGCTGAGAAGGCACGTAGTCCACCAAACCAAAATAACTTTGTATAATTAAAAAAAATGTACTAAAATAATAATAATGCTGTATTTCTCACAAGCCAGTGAAAGTGGATACCATAAAACAGCTAATAGTGCCATGGGGTCGATTTTGTGGATTAACTAGTAAATACTGAACAGATTTCAAATATTTCTATCCTGGAATGAAACACATGGAGAAATAGAGCCTGGGTTTAAAAAAGTCTTTCCTTTCAGGCTGACATGTATGCACATCCTGTGCTTGTGTGAAAGGAAATAACTCACTATAACAGAAGGAAGCAGTAGCCTCTATCCATAAAAAAGCCAACACCACCTACAGTACATCAATATTAGTGCTTTTAGAAGAATGTTTTTACACATTATTTTTTAAGAGTATGTATTTTGGAATATTGTTATACAAGCCAAATCTTTTTGTCTCTGAAAATCTGTTTAACATAATTTCTGTTTATTGCAAAAATAAAGCTAGCTCTCAGAGATGAGCAGAAGTTGAGAGATTTCAAACAGGCTGAAAAGAGCAGCAGATATCTAATGTGTTGGCTTCAGTTCTTGCTTTGCTCATTATAGTTATTTATTTACGTGCAGTGATTAGCTACTGTATAGTGAAGAGCCAATCAGAGAATTCTTTCCCTTGTCAGCCTCAACCAGTGAGCCAACAGCTAGAGCTAACAATCCTCACACACTGACGCCTGGCCTTCAGCGGGGGTTTCTTCTGGTCATGAACAAGTATTTATGTGCTCTTACGCTTGTACTACGCTTTCATTAGAAGACAAGACAAAGATGAATACGAAACAAGACAACTCAATAAGTGAGATGAAGACAAAACAAGATTGATGTACTGTTTGTGTGATTTCCATATAAACACCAGGAAGGAAAATGCAGTCCAGTAGAATGAATAAACTGAAGCAATAAAAGAGCTGCTGCAGGCATCATTCCTCTCAAGCAGGAGTTTCACCGCAGACACAGGGGTCAAGTAGTCAAAGAACCGACCAGTTACTAAGATACTAGATCACTCTTTTCAAATATAACCCCAACACTAACTAACGTTTGAATAAACAATGTACTATGTATTTACATTATTGATCCTGTAATGCATTTAGTGCACTCGAACGTATTCAACTACTTTTCAGTACACAGCTAACCAACAACTGACCAAATAAACCAAAGGTATTTAAACCATCAGAGAAAACACCTTAAGCCAAGAGCTTTATCAATGTAAAGATCTACAGCTGCATATTTGACAAATAAGCCCGGCTACAACAGAAGACCTTACTCTCCACAGATAGCGAGTTACAATCCAAGTGATACCACATCCATCTGGGTTGGGAATAATTAAAAATTTAATAACATTTTTAATAAAACATTCCCAGTCTAATAATTCAATATAATTATATAATGTGTTATTTACCAAAAATAAATAAATAAATCACTGATACCCAATTACTGATGGGGGAAAGTGGATATGGTATAAACAAATTCTTTCATTCATTTTCTGAACCACTTAATCCTAATTAGGGTCAAGGGGAGGCTGGCGCCCATCTCAGCCAACTCTGGGTGAGAGCAGAGGACACTCTGAACAGTTCGCATGGTTGAAGTCTAGAGTGTCAGTAAGTTGGTCTTCACATTTTATGTCATGGAAAAGTCAGAACAGAGGAGGTTGAGAATAGCATTGGGAACCTATTTATAGCTTCTACGACATAAGTAACAACAGTTTATCAATTAGTAAATCTTACCATGATTAAAAGCATGAGGTTTCATTCAATGGCAAAAATAATAGTTATTACTCTAGTAAATAATACTAATTTACTCAAGTAAACGTCCCCCAAAACGATCAACCATTTCATTAAGGAAACATAACCCGGGCTGGGAATTTTCCCATCAATTCCCAAAGTGTTCATGTAAGGATTCTTTCATTAGTTCCATATTTTCCTCCCAAGTTTCCTAAGACATCTGTACAAAAGAAAACCTATAATATCATAAACTCCAAAGTTCTAAATTAGTGGTTCTTCACTCTATTCCTGGTCAGTGCCACGTACACATGGGCTGAGAGCAGAAAAACACACACACATTAAGTAGATTATCACTTCAGGCCAAATTGTGCATGTGATCATTTACTGAAATATATTAACTAGTCTAAATGAATAAATTGTCATTTAAAAAGCAATTATGAAAGGAGAGTTCAGTGCCATGTGGTGAAACACACTCACCTCGATAAGCTTCCTCTCGTAGCTTGCTGCCAGTTCCTCCACATCTGCCACTGACCTGTGCTGCACAGCTGGAGCAGAGCTTTCACAGTTCCTCAGCGTGGGGAGAGCTGAAAGAAGACAAGTATTCCACTGTATAATTCTAAACCATATAACTAGTACTGTACTTACAAAAGATAGTGCAGACTGCCTGAAGGGCAAAATATATAGTGGTTTATTGACTAAACAGACATAAAAAAGCCTGACTTATTGAATGATGAGTTATTTGGGCAGAGCCATTTTCAGTCAGTCGATGTGCAATTTTCTCAAAATGCTCAGAACAAACATAAAAATTATTTATTCTGCCTTCTGGACTTTTTGCATGAAGAAACTGCTTTGTTCCTTGTAAACATTTCTGAAAATGGTTCATCACTTAATGCCAGTAAAAAGGACTCATTTAGCCTGCAAACACAGTATAATCTAATTTCAGAGAAGCGCTCAGAACTAGAGGAGGCTGAGCTCTACAGATTTCATAAGAGGCGTAAAGAGTGAGCTTTTCCCCACCCTGCAAACTCAATTAAAAACCTCCATAACTCAACTTTTGACAATGCAAATGCAGTCTCAACCACCCAAAGAGATAATAGACTATAGCATGAGAGCAAGCGAAACTCGCCAACCTAAGCCCAAGCATGAATCTTCCTGAAAAGTGGAGCCTTTCAAACCCAAGTCTCGTTTTAATCCAGACAGAAGAGCATGCTGCATTTCAAGCTTTGGAGAGAGGAATTGATTCGAGGAGATGTGATGGTAGGATTAGGCTGGGCACGACTGCCGTTAAGTGTCAGTGTAAAGCAGAAGTGTCTGATAAGAACAGGAAGAGGAAAAATTCAATGGAGAGTGCAAGACTGACAGAGAGAAAATAAGGCCTACACAATAAGTCTCAAGGCACGCTAATTCTGGACAGCGGTGTAGTCTGAGAGTCTCACTAAGGAGCCTAAAGAAGCACCACAGGCATAATATGGTCTAAGCATTATCACTGCACCTGCACACAGTCACCTGCCATTTCAATGTTTAGGCTTATCTTTGCTTTTCAATAGCCGGTGTAGCCTTCTTACCAACAGACAGCTACTGTCAGCAAGTGTGGTGAAAGCACAGCCCACGCTGTCAATTCCAGGACACCACCAAGCCCAATACAGTGAACATAAAGAAGGAAGGGCGTGTGTGTACATGTGTGTGTGTGTGTATATGTGTGTGTGTGCCAGTTGCCTTAAACTACAGAAATAGACATAGCTTCTTGTATACCACTCTGAAACCAATTTCACTATAGCGCTGATATGCTTGCATTGTGTGTGGACACAAAGAACGAAACTGAAATTATGTAGTCAATTTATCAGCATTAAGGTATTCAATTTTTTTATACTGATTGGGCTAAGAAGCAAAATTTGATCATGTTTTGGGTTCTAAACAGCTTAACATGAGTGCTGAGTTAATAAAGAAGTGGGTTCTTGGTTAAAATCAACAGGAATTCTTGCCTCAGTCAGACACAAACAAATACAGCTTGTGTTTGGGTGCTTATCCTTAACCTTATTTATTTAATTATTACTTTCAGGGTTTTTTTTGTTTGTTTGTTTGTTTGTTTTTTTGCCATATTGCAGTAATTTTATTCAAACCTTTAAATTCAGCACTGGACAAGTTGTAGTTCATGTCACATAAAGTGAAGTCACCACATACTGAGTGACAGCTCTTTTTATAAGGTCACATAATATATAGATAGTCTGGAAACTTGAACATGAGAGAGGCTCATTAAAAACATGCAGCAAGAAGCAAAATAAAAAACGAGGACAGAAGAGGAGAGAACAGAAGAGATGAGAGGAGAGGAGAAGAGAAGAGAAAGATATATGAAAGATGAGTGGGCATGTGCTGGGTATGTGGTGGCTCAGTGGTTAAGGCTCTGGATCAGGCAATGCTCCTGTACACAAATCAAGCACCATTAACACGTGGTTTTCCAATGTTGCAGCGGAAAAACTCAAGCAGCCTGCACAGAGACCTGACCTCAACTCCACTGAACACCTTGAGGATGAACCGCAGTGCCAAGTGCACTTCAATGTTCATTACCCAACATCAGTGCCTGATCTGAGTAATGCTCTTATGGCTGAAAGAGCACGTCCAAAGTCTTCCTAGAAGAGTGCATATCTTTATAGATTGCAATGCTTTTTGTACATGATGTTGAGAGGGAGGTGGCAAAAGGGAAGTGTTCATTGTGGATTAGTAGCTGTGCCCGTTAGCAATAAAAACTTTCAATCCAATGACTTTACTGCCACTACATAAATAAATAAATAGAAAGCTAACAGAAGATATTAGCCATGTTCATCCCGAAGCACTCTGTAAGCCTACAGGGTCTGGTATGTATTTTCATGCTGGATAAGCCTGAAATTGTGGATTAAACGGTACAGTGAGAGTCAGGTTAAACATCTTAGTCTTAGAGAAGTCTAGATTTTCACACTATTCCAGTTCACTGATGTTGAATCATGGCCATTGTATGCAAAGGAGATTCATTTAAATTAAGTTAGCATCCAAAAAAGTTCATTTGAAGAACCCTGGAGAAGACCACGGAGGAACAGCTTGCCTCGGGTAATACTGACAAATGACTATACAGCTCACATGAGCCTTTTTTAAATGTATTCTAAATTCATTACTGTTTTATATATTTTAACACCTTTAGGACAGTAACCCAAACATAGTGATGGAGACATGGTCTGGGTTTTGTTCAGTTTTTCTTCTTTTATTTCCTCCTCCAGGTAGCTCTTCTCTATCTCCATCATACAACAACTACAAACCTGAGAGGGTGAAAACTAAGTTCTGCTTCCTCCAAAACATAGGAAGTCATTCAGGTACATCGTTTCAAACTGCTGCTCATGCTCGGGTCACAGAAAGACATAATAGACAGAGAAAAAAGATGCTATTTACCCTGAGCTCACCCATGATTGGCTAGGATCACTGTGATTGACAGAAAAAAAAGAGAAATTCCCATCCATCCGGAAGCTCAATGCAAAGGATAACGGTGAAATTTTCTGTACTCAAACTCACAATCTCCGTGTTTCACTAGTGGTGCAAGAGAAAAGCGTTTGTCCTGTTATCCAGAGTCCACTAGTTCAATGGTACCATAGGCACTCAAGAGAGCAAGAATGGTTCTGCTGTCTTGGAAGGAGGGACGGCATATGTTCACCCCTGTGTCAAATACAGCAAGACTAGTCAATCATGGGCGCATATGAGTTCATACATGCAAAAATGGGTGAATAGTGCTTTTTTCCAAGTATGTTATGCCACCTCTGAGGCTGGATTCACATGCATCAGAGGAATCACCTGATAGACTCTACCCTGTCCAGTTGGTAGAGATCATGTGATCAGGGAGAGCTGTTTGGTGGGTGGTAACTAGGCAAGACTAAAAAGAATTTTCAGATCATGATAGGTAGCCACAATAAACCATTCGTCCAACATGGAACATGTTTTGACTGGCGTAAAAAAAAAAAAAAAAAAAAAAAAGTGATTCCTTTAAAAAAGCAACCTGTGGACAACACCCTGGGCCCTTTAGGGAGAATTCTAACCTCATAGCATTGACCTTCAATCCCAGCATCCCTCACCCACTTAAGAAATGTAGTTAATTTATTGACAAGTTGCTGTAAGCATCAAGCCACTTGTGTTTAATAATAAGTAACCTGCAAGTGCTATGGCTTGGACTAACTGCTCTCTCTCTGTCTCCATCATTATAAATGAGGTGACTGGCCCTAAAGGCTGGAGATTTGTGAGAAAACAGTCGAACTTGCAGTTAACAGCTTCCATGATGTGTTTCACACTCATGCCGAAGAGAAAAGCTGTTTATCAACACCCTTCAGTAACCTAGACACTCCAAATCATGTGCTGAACACACAGACACTGAAATCGATGGTTGACACGTCCTGTATAAGTGTACAATTATTAATTTTACATCCAAATGGTGGGTTAAAAATCTGTGTTGTCTCACCTACAGGTACAATAAACACATCAGAGTGACAAACCGAGATATAATCACAGTCTGCTGACACGCTACAGAAGGAGAAAAAAGCATTTGGCAGACTTAATGAATGTGTTGATCAAAGTAATTTTCCTCCACTCTGACCACTGAGCAGCGGCGGACTGTGATAAAGGGAGTCTAGGGATAAATTCAGCGTATCTGTCAGTCAGAGCGTGGTGTCCTCAAATTACAACTCTCCACCAATTTGACTTTCAGACATGAAATTACATGTCAACATCACCTTACAAAAGGCACGCGCACGCACTCTCACACACACACACACACACACACACACACACACACACAGGGCCAATGCTCATACATAACCTGAATACATTTATTTATTATAGCCATAAGTTTGGCCTTGAGGAGAATGAGGGCAAATCAGCAATGCCTTAGACAAACTGCCGTGAGAAAGATAGAAAATAAATTGAACACTGATCCACCCTTTGAAAGGGAGCATGTGCTCACTAAAATCATTTAGGTTTCAGAAAACACACACCTCCATCTCACCAGATATCAACAACTCACCAGGATTTCATCACAACTTCAGTCTGCTACACAAACCCCACCCTACCTCCCCATTTCCCTCCCATATCCAATAATATCCCATGAATCAAATCCCAGACCCCAGGGGTAATTTCCCATCAAATTGTGCACCTGCTTTATCTTTGGGCTTCCTCCAATCTAAGAAAGGGCATTGTGCATGTGATCATATCCCCGTATGGGGAAATTGAAACAGATCAATAAATGCATCAGGGCTGATAATAGAGCCATGTCGGGTTCTGCAGTGAGGTGATAAAGACTGATGAGGAATAACTTGAAGCTATTGCTCCTGTCAGCCACCAACACTGAAGCACTGTGTCTAATGCCCTGCAATACACAGACCACTTTCAGTGAAAAGAGCCATCTGTGTCTAAGAGATCACGGCTAATTTGACAAGCACAAGCTTACACTGGGATTCGAAGGAAAAGGTAAGCAGTGGAGGACCTTCCTATATACACACACACACACACACACACACACACACACACACACAAGGATGAACAATAGTAATAGCCAATTAGTCACATGAGCATGAGAGTTAGCTACCTGCAGAAAAGTGATGTCAGCAGTGTGAATGTACACAGATCAGCCATAACATCACCACCACCTGATAGCAAGTTGCAATGCACTGTGTGTTCGGACTCCTATCTATTATAGAAAGCTTTAACAGTTTCAGCAGGTTGTGCTACAGTAGCTCTTCTGTGGGCTCAGATCAGATGTAGCCTTCACACCCCACATATATTAGTGAGCCTTGGGTACCCATTACATTCTTGCCAGTTCACTGATTGTCCTTCCTTGGACCACCTTTGGTACTTACTTTCCACTGCATACCAGGAACACCCAAGATGGGTGCATACCAGGAAGACCCAAGTGGAGATGAATAGACTCAGTCTTTAGCCATAACAAGGAAGCCCTTGTCAAAGTTACTCATTTTTACATTTACAGCATTTGTACTTTATCTTTATTTAATTGTACTTTAAATTTATTGTACCTTATCCAGAGCGACTTACATTTTTTTATACAACTGAGCAATTGAGGGTTAAGGGCCTTGCTCAAAAGCCCAACAGTGGCAACTTGGTGGTACTGGGGCTTGAACCTCCGAACAGTAACTCAGAGCCTTAACCACTGAGGTATCACTGCCTCAGATCCTTATGGTTGCTTATTTTTCCTGCTTCCAACACATCAACTTTGAAAACTGACTGTTCACTTCCTGTCTAATATAGCCCACTGTAAAAAGTTAATCATTTATTCACTTCACCTGTCAGTGCTTTTAATGTTATGGCTGATTGGTGTGTGTGTGTGTGTATATACATGGATTTTTCAAGAAAAAAAAAGCAAAGTATTGAAGTAATGTAGGTATTGGCAGATATTCAAAAGTGTGGATGCCGCACCTTAAAAAGTGTGATACTGATTATCACACTTTTTAAGGTGCAGCATCAAGGATTTTCTTATACGTTTAAAAAATAGTATCTATCACTAGGAAGAGAGCTCCTACAGTAAAAGAGCTAGAAGCTAATGATTGCTAGGTAGCAAAACAGACTATTACAGGAGGCATACAGTATCTGGATAAGCCAAGTTTGCACTTTATTTGCTAGACTATAAACATGATGATAAACAACATAATGCAGTATGATAAAAAGGTAGATGATGAAAACTGACACTACATACAGTATACTATAGGTGATACTTTACTCCAATTAATACTGACTGAAATTACAATTATAGTGCATTCTATATTTAACTTCAGTTTTGTGCTCTTGTGCCTGCGTATGCAAAGCAAAACACTTAATTACAGACTGCTAGAAAATAATGATTCAAATACATTACTCTGAAACCTTTCATTCCACCAAGCATCTCACCTCTGATTGACAAGTTATTATAAACATAAACATGTATGGTTGGCTCATCACTGTCAAATAAAAGGCTGTTATCCAACTTTATATGCTTTGTGGAGATTTTTAAAACATGTTCAGCATTATTTTCCCAGTGTGATGCCCTGATCAATAATGAACACACACATACACACACACACAAATTCTTCTGGAAAGTATAAATGTGGACAGAGAAGGTGTAAAATGTTAAAACAGAAATAGCGGAGGAAATTAAATCATCTCATCATTTCACCTCTATCTCTCTCGCCTTGGAGGCTGTTTACTACATCCCTGAAACAACTCAAGAGTGTGAGTGAGAGAGAGAGAGTGAGAGAGAGAGCGTGGGGGGGGGGGCATTAAGTGAGGAATAATTTTGCATTAAATTTATTATGATGAAAGCAGTTATTAAAGAAGCTTTGACCCATCTCCATGAAACAAGCTCACTAGTCTCGCAGTAATGAACATTAGAGATGACATTAGCACACGATCGTTTGCTGCAGTGTTGTCGTCCTTGTTTTGACTGATAGCGCAGCGACCACAGAACCAGCGGCCAGAGGCAGATCTCTGCTGGCACTTTATGACACAAACCTTTCAGTCAAAATTAAAGGAGTCCTTGGAGATTGTCAGCAGTGTGTGTTTGCGTACAGACACATCACCTCCGTGCTGAGTCTTGCAATAAACGCAGTGAGCCCCTTCTCTGTAAAGTGATGCTGGTGAGAAATACCGGTTGTTATCAGAGGGAACCTTTTTTATCAGACACTGAGCTACACCATTCCAGGGGCTGTAATTGACTGCCATGTCCAAAAGTCAGTCTAATTGGTTTTTTGTTAGAGTGTTAATAGCCTTGACATCAGTAAAGGGAGCTGTCCCTCCCTGGGGAAAAGACACCAGCACGTTGACTCACACTGACGATTAATTTGCCTCCCTTGTGATAATTAAATGCATGACGGCAGATAAACTCTCCTGACGACTAACAACCAATGTTAAAGTGGGTCAAATCAATTATTTCAACATTGAGTGGAGAAATCAGTGAATTCACAGCAACCCTTCACAGCTTGGGGCTCGCAGTATGGGGACGGCTTGACTAGGACTAAAGCTACTCATCAGAGAAATAAAGCAACAATGCTCAATATTTGTTTCTTTTTTTACTTAAAGAAATGCAACGTATATAAACACTTATAAAGGGACCATTCACTCTAAGATTTCTGTCTCTGGTGAAAAATACAAAAGAGCACATTTGTTACAATATACTGTAGAATCGGCGTTCTTGGATGTACTACCTGCCTTTCAAGAAGCATGTCATGATAAACTCTGTATTTGCAGCTAAAATATTTTCTACCTGTAGGTCAAATTAAATACTTTATCACCAGCCAACTCTTTCAAAAACATCAGATCAGTCCCATATTAATATCAAAGTACAAACCTAGTGCAAATCTTTTATGTGATCAGCCTATTTATGAGTTCCTGTAGTGTATGCATTTCCACGAGACCAATCTCAATTCAAAACTGGATGCTTATTTAGAAGCACGAAGTGGCATACACACATAAAGTATTGATGTCCCCATCTGGTGCTTGGCGAAAAACAAGAGGAAGTAGTCATGCGTGCATGCCATGCTCGCCAGCACACCAGCCCTCCCTGTCTTCCTGCTAAATTCCTCCACTACTTCATTCCCCTTCTTACAACGTCAATAAGAAAAGGCCTTTCATTTCATATCAAATGACAAGCACCCCGTCCCTGGTATAGAACTGAAAAGAAGCGGATGGAGGATGGGAAGGAAAAGAATCATGGTCTCTGCATTCTATTAGCAAGTGTAATTTAGACTGTTCCTATTCTGGGGTTTGGAAAGCAAAGTGAGGCGAGGCCATGTCTTGGCTTGTAGCAGGACTCTGTGATAGCTGATGCTATCATGGCTCTATTATCATAGTGAGCAGCCTGACACTTGGTAGAATAGGAGCTTTTACCCCCACCATCGGCATCCATCAATAGGGTAATTGAGCATATTTCGCTAGAGAGTGTTGACAATGAGTCTCTAGAGAGCCCATCAGCAAACCACCTACGACCTCCATTAATATTTCTCTTCTTTACAGATGAGCTAAGACACTTGGTACTGTGCACCTTATAGAGCAAGCTGTAAGTAAAAAGTGCATGTAAGTAAGACAATATCTACATGTTTTATTCAAGCAAATTTTCCATCAGCACCAGGCATTTAATCAGGCTCAGCTAAATTCCATTCAAGCCTGATCAGCAGCAACGACAGAACAAACTTGAGCCAAATTGAGTTAGCAGTCAATTTTTATATTTTTACCACATAGTTAATATTTATTTTTAGCATATTTTATGTCTTACTCCATTTTGTCTCATTAATAACTATTTTTAAATTGAACTTAAAACTCTTTTAAAAGGTTTTTTAAGTTAAATGCCAAACTGCTTACATTTATAGGACAGGCCAACATGTCCCCACTGCTCTCTCTCCTTCTGTCAGGCGTTTTTTTTCCGGCAGTGCAACAATGTTTTATAGGATACATTGAGTGCCCTATATAGTTTGCACTATTCCTTTTGCCACTGCTACAAAATGTCAAAATTACTATATAGTGTACAATATACTAAGTAGCAAGCAAATTCGGATACAGGGATGGTGCACGTTGAGAGGCAACAAGAGGCTAGCGCTGATTTCTACTGAATTCTTTATTCTTTTATTCTATATTAGTTGAAAGTTTCATTGCTTTGAAAATTAAACAAGTTTACTTGCATCTTCTGAATATAAACTCCACAGCTGAGACTGGTATATCTGTATATATTCTGTGTACACTCCACACAGCTGGGCTTTATGGAAGAGTTTGAAAAAACAAAAAAGCACATTTCGAGTTAGCCGAAACACATGTGGGAGAGTCCCAAACATATGGAAGAAGGTCCCCTTGTCAGATGAGACTACAATTTAACTTTTTGGCTATAGAGGAAAACACAATGTCTACTGCAAACCAAACACCTCTCATCACAGGACACCCTCCCCACAATAAAGCACGGTTTACCGTGCTGTGGGGATTTTTTTTTTCCATTGGTAAGGACTGGGAAACTGGTCAGAATTGAGGTAATGAGAGAAATACAGGCAAATTCGTGAGGAATAGAAATTTTTGAAGGAGCTGGAGCAGTTTTTATTTGAAGAACGGGCAAAAATCCTAGTGGCTAGATGTGCCAAGCTCATAGAGACTGTAACTGCAGCAAAAATTGTCCTAAAAAGTACTGACTTGGAGGGATGGGTGTATAGTTACATAACTATCGCTTCAGTATAACAAATATGCTGCATCTCCAAGGTTGTTGGCATGTTGGGTAAATCGACTAATTAAAAAAAACAAAACATTAATTTAAATACCAGGTACCATTACATAAAATGGTCAGTATGCCACCTTACTCGCAGCCACATTCTCTTTCAGCTCTTAATGACAACATGATAAATCCTGAAAGTGAAGAGATTTCATGAAAAAGTAATTCTCAAAAATAAGCAAAGGACAACAATTAGGAGAAAGTAATTCAAAAGGTGTTCGTTATACACACACGCACTCACTGCCCACTTTAATACATACACAAAAGTGTATGTTATGTACATTGAAATACTGTCCATTTTAAGAGAAAACTATAGACCTGTATGAGCATTTTATACTTTGTAATGCTGCAGCATGATTGGCTAATTAGAAAACAGCATAAATGCACAGTTATGCAGGTGTTCCTAATAAAGAAGACAGTGAATGCAGTGAAGCCACTGTGTATAAACCTTAAGTAATTTATTATCTATACTGCTTATCCTAATTAGGGTCACCGGCAGCAAGCAACGGCAGGGTACACCCTCAACAACTCACTAGTCCATTACAGGGCCGACAGAGTCAATCATTCATTCACATTTATACTCACACTCACACTAAGGAGGTAATCAATAATATCTAATTAGCTTAATGTGCATGTCTTTTGACCATGGAAGGAAACTGACACACCAGGTGGAAACCCACATAAACATGAAAAGAACATGCAAATTCCACACAGAAACGCTCGGTGCTAAATCATAAAACCAGTACCGTAAATATGGGAAAAATATACCCTGAACGCTGACCCTGGGCACCATAAATAGTATTAGGGCTGTTTCATAATCAGGGTATACTTTTTGGGTTCACAGTAGCTCAAAAATAAAACTAGTTTTTGTGATTTCTTGTTACCAGTCAACACCTTATGAGACAAGAATATTTTGTGTGAAGTATCAGAGCTACAGGTCTAATGGTGTCTAAATTACACTGGGTGAAAGTATAACAGGTACAGGGTCTCTAGATTAACTACACCTGCTTGTAGTGTATCAGAAAAGGCATAACAAATGAAATTGCAGAAATAAGAATAAAAGCTCACTAAACACATTATCTGAGCAGGCTGAATGTAACATTAGTTGTATATATTATTAACTGCAGTTACAACAGCATCAGTGACAATAATAGTGGTTTTCCGGAGAAGACACTTTTTGAGCTCATTCAAGCTGATGTGGAAGTCTTTACATAAAGTATTTCGTGTCCAATCCCAATTATATTTTTCAGCAAGCTGTACAGTACTTTGCTGCTTTAGAAAAAGCAATTATTATTTGAAAAAAAAAAAACACTTCTGTCCTCCACATGTAATGTCTACTTTCCGGAGAAGACATTTTTGATGGACAAAGGATCCCGAAAAAGCTACTTAGTTTATAAATAGAGCTTACAAGCAGCAGAACATCTTTCTACAAAAGTAAAAGTTAGTTAGTAATTAGGAGTGCAATTTAGAATTTTATCAGGTAAAAGCTACTATATTTAATACATTGGAGATAACTGAATTCTGTACTTGGTCAAAATCTGAGCAATATTTTCCTCTGATAACACTATTTATCGGAATTGAGAAAAGATTTCACTAGTGTAGCTGGGACTACTCTTCCTCTATACAACAATAAGCAACAGCCAGTCATAAATTATAAAACCAACTTAAAGGGGTCCCTTGTATAATTTCAAAAAGACAACCCAGACCATGATACAGCCCATTACGATATATAGCAGTACAATAACACATGAAAGAATAAACATCCACGTATTAGTCCTGTATGATGATTACTTAATGTAAAAAATGTATCTACACCCTTTGGATGAAACATTAATAACCTACTAAGGAAGGAATTATTGATTTCAGCTTTCTGATATCTAATGCTGTAAGCTTCACATCTTTCACTATGCAACACTTGAGCTACAGCAAGAACACTCGCTGAGAACTGGGCTATGCTTGCAATATCCAGCTGTTCTGCAGAAAATGTAACCCTGGACAGTCTCTCATCTCTCTAAATATATATGAAAGAAAAACTTATATAGACGTTCGGTGCTAAAAAAGCATTTTGCCATTTCTTGAATTTTTGAACCCACTTTGCAAGGTCATTTCTTCAACTTTATCATTGAAAAAAAAAAAAAAATGCAGTTTCGGGCTGACTCCAAGGTCATTCCAAAGCGACCGTGTGAGAAATGTCTTTCTGAGCAATTTCACAGAGAATTTCGTTCTTTCCCGCAGGCAGCCTGCAGCCCATCTCCGACACAATAAACTATAACCGCCGATCAGCTCATTTCCCGTCTACATGAAAGGAAAATGTGTTGAGATGAGATTGGCCTGACATGTTCACTGTTAACAGCACAGCCTAATCACAAAATGCTGACGTAAAGAGCAAACCAGGCGCTAGACTGACCGCATGTCATAATTACCTCAAAGTCTAATCACTTAAAGTCAAACTTCTCTCAGTGTTCTTCGATGTTAATAACAGAAACATTTTGTAGAACAGAAGAGCACTGTGGTCATGGTAACTGAAGCGCTGACACTAACAGCAGCCCCTGTCCAGTACAGCAGATATTCCTCAGTACAACATGTAGTTATTAAATCATATCTGACTCCAGTCCACTGACAATGAAGACGGAACAGCAAGTTATGGTATAGCACATCCAGCTGCTTACTGTGGTCCATTTTCCTATTTCTGAAGGGTTAGTTTTTTTTGGGTTTTTTGACAATTATGACAAAACCATGCCTCTCCCAAACTCAATATATAAACAGTTATATAAGGTGTACAAAAAAAACAAAATACAAAAAGTGAAGACTGTCAAGGCGCGACTCGGTCTTTTATTACTGCATATGAACATGAGTAAAGTTTCCAGTATTGAGGCTAAGCTCCATCAGGTAAGGAAGTATATGGTACTGAAAAACAGCTTATATCATCTTCCATATTAAAAAATAAAGAACAAAAATAGACCACAGGGATCCAGACTCTACCACCAGCAGGACCATTTAATAATATCTGTGAAAAACGTGACATATATATA
>JAQMYF010000021.1:27559710-27575899 GCA_030014195.1 Neosilurus mollespiculum
TATATATATACACACACACATACATACATACATACATACACACACACACACATATATATAAATATCTCTCAGTCGTAACTGGACAAAGGAACAGCTGAACAGCTCGCCAGATTATCACAGGGTCAACACACAACAATTCACACTCACACCTAAGAGCAATTTGGAATAGCTAATTAGTCTAATGCACATGCTTTTGGACAGTGGGAGGAAACCGGAGTATCCCACCCACGGAGATGAAACCCACCCAGGCATGGAGAGAATATGCAATTCTGGGCCTCGAACACAGGACCTTCTTGCTGTGAGGCAATAATATAGTCAGACAGACAGACAGATAGAATTCCAATATAAAAAAATTCACTAACTTGACTGCTGTGGTCAAAGTGACCCATAGATAACCCCAAATGAGACCTTTCTGAGGGGAACCATCCACCAGATTTGGTCATCCTATATCATTTCCTTCCAAAGTTATAGCACTATCAATTCCTGACAAGTGAATCTAGAAAAATGACCTTGTGACCTCGAAAACAAGGTCAAAGTGACCCATATACAATCCCACTCTATTCACACCTCAGAGGGACCCATACCCCAAATTTGGTGATCCCATGAAGTTTTCTTTCATAGTTACTGTACTAACAAGTCGGACAGATGAAACCTGTTTTTATGGCTTCTACTGTGCTCACCTTCGGTAACAAAGGGAGCTGAAAATAAAACAAGGATGTTTCCATGTATGTTGTATTTTAGCAGTAAGCTAACTGTGAAAGTGAAGTATATTTTCCTTCTTAAAACAGCTAACATAATGGTTAATGATAGACAAAGTGGCTGGATAAATCTATATGTTGACTGATGATGTGTTATAGCTTGAAACTGAATGTTTTCAGGGGTCAGGAGGATCTTTTTTTTATTTAATTCTCCAAACCGCTTTATCCTTTATTAGGGTCACAAGGAGGCTGGAGCTCATCCCAGCTGATTCCAGGCAAAGGTGGGTCCACCATGAACAGCTGTTGGGGGAATCAGACTATTAAAAATGAAAAAAGGACAGGTTTATGGATATACACTTACAAAGCCACAAAGCACTTTATTAGGAATACCTGCACCGTTATTCATTCAAGCAGATATCAGCCGATCATGTGGCAGTAGTGAAACTCAACCATAAGCATCAGGGGAAAATGTGATCTCGGGTGACTGTTGGTGCCAGACGGGCTGGATTGAATATTTCTATAATTGCTTATCTCCTAGGATTTCTGCGCACACACACACGCCGGTGCCTCAAAATGGTGTAGTTAAAAAAAACCCCTCCAATGAGCAAAAGTTCTGCAAAGAGAAACGTTTGTTGATGAGAGGTCAACATGGCCAAACTGGTCTGAGCTCACAGAATGGCTACACCAACTCAGATAACCATTCAGTATAATTATGGTGAGGAGAAAAAAAATGCAAGACATGTTGATCCTTGCGATGGATAAGCTAAAACAGATTACACATATAAATTCCTTATTACACACAAAACCAGAATTAGCATTAGCAACTACAGCACCTCTCTGAAGGCTTTGGCTCCAAAGCTATTCATGCCCACCCGATCATCTAAACACTGACTTAAAAAGTTCTTGGTCAGATAAAAAGAGCTGTATTAGATCTTGGTTGGAGATTTTATCGGATAGTCTCCACAAAGTTTCTAACATTTTGTGTAATCCATGAAATTATTAATTGTGGTTGTTTTGAGGTTCTACCCAGTATTAGAACAGTGTTCCTGTACTCATGTAGTTGATAAGAAACTATCTATGGCACTGGGTGAAAAACATAGTCAATTTGATGATATCTTGCAGCTATCTCTCTAGTAATTATTATAATAAGTATAATAAAGTATAAGTGTCTGCTAAAATCATTAAAGTACAGAATGTCTGCAAGGAAAATAAATATAACTGAAAAACTAAAATGCATAAAGCTCCATATCTATTTTTCGTTGTTTAAAAAAAAATAAAAATAAAAAATCAACATTCTATTACTGAAAATTCTCCTGATATAGTCAGGGCATGAAGTAAACAATTAATGTGAAAATTAATTGAATTCGAATTTTAATCAAACTTTCAAAAAAACACAAAGATGTTATGATCAGTTATGATTTATCTTCAGAATGTTACATACCCAGGAATTCGTATTGGTGACAAAACAGACCTATAGTCACATTATTTCAGGATGTAAAGCTGTGTTTCTCAGTGTCCTCTTTAGTAGCAGTATCTAGTATTTAATTATCACTGTCAATGCTGTCATGCATTCATTTATTGGCTGACCTTGGCCATTAGCAATTTCTTGGTAAAGCCAGTACATTTTCACAAACTCCAATGCTGTCAATCAGTTTCATGGCATCAACCTTTTTACCTCTTTTACACAGATCACCTTAGGAAGAACTGTGGGTCGAAAATTGCCCCAGTTCTTACCCTTTTTGGGCAAATCATGGTAACAAAATTTACCAAAGTAGGTAGCGTGAAGTCCAAGCTGTGTGTTACTGATGATTTCTAGGTCTTTCGCCTCACTGATTTTGAACCCTCGCTGGGTCTTAGTGAAACGCAATCATAAGCCTCCCAGTCTTGGCCATGGACATACATCTACTGAGAATCGAGCTCCCTAATTGGTTGACTGGATATGGAGCACCCTGATTTCAGATTTAGTTTGCACATGGCGCATTTTGTACAAAAGACAAATTTGAACATGCTTATAGAGCATTTTGACTACAACTTAGATTCCTGGAGCGCTGAAGTTGCGAATGGTGGTTCTAACTCAACTTCAACTATTATTTATATTGCTGATAATATTGACAACAGTAGCAATGAGGTTGTATAGAATTTTTCAATACAAATCAGAGTCTCTTGTTGTTTTTAGTTTATGATTGAGTGCAGTTGTGACTTAAGATTTCCAGAAAATTCTGTGGTTAATTAAAACTCATGAAAAACATTTTAATCTTTTCATCAGAAATCTAAATCTTCAGTGTGTGTGCTGCTGGCTTTGCACTAAACTTCTGCCAGGCTTTACAAAGAGTTTGCTTGTATGCACAGTACAATGTTTTAAGCTGTTAAAACCTAAAGTAAGTTACACAAAACTTTTTAATCACATTTACATTATCACCTTTGTCATCGGAAAGATGCTGTTAACAATAATTTGCCATTATTCTAATCAGTGTTACTGACACTGTACAAAATACATTTCATGGTGGTGGAGAGGATATTCTGCTGCAGGTAAGGACGTATATTACTTCCTCATACATGCATGCAAAAGCACATAAATAATTTCCAGCGTGCATTCCTAATTTAATCAAGCAGGAAGTTGATGACAATTATACTGCCATTAAGGCACCGCTCCTTACATATTGAGGCCTACAGTGAAACTAATTCCACACTCTTAAGACTTATCCATCCCAAGTACTTATATCCATCAGCATAAGTGTTCGGAATCTCAATCAACCATGATGTCTATGAAAAGAGACAAACACTGCTGAGAAATTCGAAAGAACACTCATTCATTCATGTGTTGTCACTTTACAGTAAAGGTTGCCTTTTTACATTTTACAGTACCTCTCTTTGCCAAAAAAGTTTAGTTTTTGCTTTTTTGATGAGTTTATTTGCATATTACAAAAAACCTAGAAGAAACACAATCTAAAAGCCTTGAGGGCTAATGATGCCAAATCCATTTTTTCCCTCACTAATAGTGAGAGCAGCCGCAGTCTAAGGCATTTATGAGAAGTGCTCAGCTGGTGCAGACAGCTGCTCCAACAGCTTCTAGGTCTGGCTAAATTTATGCTGCATGCTAATCTGATAAACACAAAGAACAACATAAAATATTTTAGATCCTGTCTAAAAACATTATGAAATCATTGCTATGGTGGGGGAAAAAAAACCTCAAGCCAACTACTTACCATCTGTACTGTTTTCCTTGGTTCAAATTTCAGTATCTCAAAACAGAGGAGGAAAAAAATCTATTTTGTCATAAAGGATGGCATACTTAGCTACCCTGAAGATATACCTGCTCATTATGTAGCTCAGCAACTATTCAGCGTGCGTGGTTAATAAAGAGCAACTTATTAATTTATTTGGCATTAACCATGAATATTCACAATAAATACATTTATATGTAGCCAAAATATTAGTTGGCATTGAAGTCGTGCTCTAAGGGCCCACTGTCAATCAGACTGAGGGAGATGGCTGTGAGCTCATGTATGCAGAACAGGACAAATAATGCTTTCCTCAAAGTTTTTATATTGCACTGTAAAGTTGCCTGAGCAGCAGTTCAAAAAGGATTTGATTAGCTAGCTTCAGTTGTCTTTGGGGAAGTGTGCCTTAGTCTTCACTCTTTCCCCTCTGTCGAGGTCACATAAATGAAAAAAACTTGCTAATTGGGAATCATGTTAGCCGGTACCTAGCCAATATAAACAATTGCCAGAAATTTTGCTGACCTTGAACTTGACCTACAATGGCCTTTTTATAAACTTGTTTCAGCCTTTGGTCACAAGCTGCTACCCTAAAAATTGATACGTCAAGCAGTTCTTGAGATATACAGTAAGTCTGCATTGCCACAAAAAAGAATAATAAAAATTAAAGTACCCCTCCTTGAATCGCCTCCTTATCGTGGTGGAGGGGTTTGCGTGTCCTAATGATCCTAGGAGCTATGCTGTCGGGGGCATTATGCCCCTGGTAGGGTCACCCAAGGCAAACAGGTCGTAGGTGAAGGCTCAGACTAACCACAGTTCAGAAGACCCCTATGGATAGAACAACAAGTATTTAGTTTCCCTTGCCCGGACGCAGGTTACCGAGGTCTCCCCCCCGGAGCCAGGAGCCATCAAAAGAACAAGATCGTGGATACAGGCAGCTGAAATGAGCTTCCTTTGCAGGGTAGTGGGGTTCTCCCTCAGAGATGGGGTGAGAAGCTCAGCCATCCAGGAGGAGCTCAGAGTAGAACCGCTGCTCCTCCACATTGAGAGGAGCCAGGTGAGATGGCTCAATCATCTAATTAGAATGCCTCCCGAACGCCTACCTGGTGTGGTGATTTGGGCATGTCCAACCGGGAAGAGACCCGGGGGTTTACCCAAAACACGCTGAAGGGACTATGTCTCTCGGCTGGTCTGGGAACACCTCGGTGTCTCCCCAGAAGAGCTGGGGAAAGTGGCTAGGTAGAGGGACGTCTGGACCTCACTGCTTAGTCTGCTGCCCCCGCAACCCGACCCCAGATTAAGAGGAAGAAGATGAAATTAAAGTTTAAAAAAAGCCTACAAACTGCCAGAAGTGAAAACAATACCCTCTACATTATCGCAGTAAAATCAGAAAAAAAGAGTCTGTTACATGGGGACTGATGTTATAGGATAATCAAACTTCCCCCATTTAAGTGGAAAATACTGAATCTGTGGTTTCAACGCACTTCAAAAATCTTGCCACTAAGTCTTATGTTATTCACCTGTGAATTTGACATTTCACCTGTGAAATGTGACATTTTGCACTTCTATTTTTTATTATATTTTATTATATTTTATACTTCTATTACTTTTGGGGAATGCATTTACAATAAAGAGCCACAATGGTTCCTAACACGGAAATCTTAATAAAATTCATAGTGCAACCTTTTTACTCTGTGTTCAAAGTCATTACTGAGTAATAACATCAAGTCAATTAGTATTTAAAGAGATATGTAATGGACTATTAGAATTAAAATGCCATGGCTTTTATTCTACCTGTAAATTATATGTTTGCTGAGCATGAATAAACAATATACAATAAGCAACACAAATCACTGAATGCTCTTTGTAACATCAGTGTCCTCTAAGTTTAAAGGTTTTTTATTTTTTTAATTAGAATGATGCGTTGTTTATGCTGTGTGGAAGATGAAAGGCAGCTCTATCAAGATTAATTTAGAAGAACTGCACATACACAGATAAATTATGTGAATCCTTCCAATCAGTAAAATAGAATTTCTATGATGTTGATACAAATAATCCTAATCCATGCTTTCTTTCTGCTCTATCAAGCACTGGAGCAAAGCCAAATAAGCAGGCACGACTTTCAATCAAATTTAATCAAATTAAATTATTACGTCTTTTATCTATGCAATTTTCCCCAACACAAGCTTTAAATCTAGCTATAATAACTATATGATGCAAATAAACACTTCACCAGATATCTGCTGGGAGATGGCAGATACATGTACCGCAGTAAGCTTTCACTATAAAGTAATGATCAAAAGAAAGCCTTTTTAATTAAACCTTCATTCATGCTGAAATACAACACTGCACCTATCTAAAACATCAAACTGTTCAACTGTAACCTAATCCAGACCTCATCAATGTCACAGTGGCATTTACAGCAGAAGAACAAACTCAGAAGGCATCAAAGAGTTCTTTAAATGAAAAGTCAGTGCTCAGTCTCTGGTGTGAAATTTAATCGGCTACAATCAGAGACCAGACATACCAAACAGGCAGAGTCACCACATAAACTAACTACAACAAACTGCCTGGTAAAACACGTCTTGCTTGTAATATTACTCTCTGCCATTTTTCAGAAGAGTTGACCAACTTTATACTTCTTAATATAGTCACTGATTTCCACTCTTCCTTCAAAAATACTTCAGATCTATCAATAAAAATTCAAAGTCCTTTTACAACTGTGCACAGCCCTCAAATCACTCTACAGATTTATAGAATTTATACTATTTTTGACTCTGACTGGGTCACTCCAAAAATCTTTTCCCGCAGCCACTCCTTTTTGAGTTGAACTGGTGCTTTGGGTTCTTACTGCACAAGAAGGTTAAATTTTTCTTCATCTTCAACACTCTCACAGAGACCTACTTTTTTTTTTTTCTGCCAAATTAAATTAGCATTCAAGCCTATCCATTACTTACTCTATCT
The DNA here is from genome assembly GCA_030014195.1 of Neosilurus mollespiculum. NCBI lineage: Eukaryota > Metazoa > Chordata > Actinopteri > Siluriformes > Plotosidae > Neosilurus > Neosilurus mollespiculum. Next base: position 27,566,591 of record JAQMYF010000021.1, read on the forward strand.
TTTTCAGAGCTCCAGTCTAAGAGAAGACGCCCTGATGCCGCCGCCACCACGTTTCACCATGGGTATTAGGCCTATGTTCTCCATGTGATAAGTTGTTTTGTTTTTGTATTAAATACATCATTCAGAATTATGCCCAAAACACCTTCTGTCATCTCTTTAAACCATTACAAATTTTGCAACATTTTGTTGGGTTATTAAGGCATGCCTGTGCTTTTGAGGGGGTTTTTTTCCATCATAAAGGGCTTTTTTTTGCTGATCTATCTTTAAAAATGTTCAATGCATCTTATATTTGCTATATTTCTAAAAAAAAAAAAAAAAAAAAAACCTAACAACCCAATAGCTACTGTACATAAAACAAAACAACACATAACAGAAAAAACAATAAAATAAATTAAATACCTTTACCAAGACTTGCACATCATCTATATTTGTTGAAAATATATAAATGAAAAGTACTAGTAATTGGTAATAACAGAAAAGTAACAATAATTGTTAATAATAGAACAACTGCAAGTGATTATCACCTTTTCACCCCGTCTACTTCACTTTAATAAGAAACAATGTCGTTAATAACCTTTACACAAAGCTCAACTGGCCTACTAGCATGAATCAACAAGTGGTTAAGAGCACCATAAATGTCCTTTATTGCCTGTTTCAAATCCACTGTAAAGGAGCCAATAGCAGAACACAAGGAGCAGGCCATGCGAACAGCAGCTCTTTGATTAGAGAGGCAGCATGAAGCTGCCTCTCCACTGAGCATCTGTCTACTCACCTGCTGAGAATCATCAGAGGTCCTCAGCATGCAGTAGGCCTCTAAAGTCCTCCTTCATCTAAATAACATCAGATAAACGGCAGGCACATGAGGCAAACATCTGCTGTACTCATTCGACTTTCCCACCCCCTCCCCAAAGATATCCGATGAGCCTCAAAGTGAGATGGAGGACATGAGATCCACAAAGAACTGTCTAACTACAGCAATGACAAGGAGCACTTCATTTTTTATCTTGTTCTTCATGCTGGATTTAAAATTTGATGTTCAGGATCTATCAAGCAAATCAGTTATGCGTTAAATCGCTGATAATTTATGGGACAATGTCTCATGGGTAATTCTGGCGAGAATCCTTCTCATGCCTTGTCATTGTTTAGCTTATTTTCTCCACCTGCTTTCTGCCCTTTTCCTGCACCAGAGAATCAGAATTCAGGTGCTGAAGTCACTGTGACTGCTGTCAAGTGAGCTGAAGGGCTGAGGTTAGTGCATATCTATAGGGTAGCACCTGTGTAGGTGTTGGAGGACTAACAAACGGAAATTAAAAATAACCACAGGCAGCAAGAGCTGGACAGTTGAGACCAGGTGCTCCTCCTGAGGTCTCAGTCTGAACACCGGACCCATCTATAGGCAAGAACAATAACTGACAACACTAGGGTTGAGGTTGCCAAATCCACGTTTAACCCACGGGTGATAATTAAAATGTTAATTAACACTGCTGGTTAACAGGTGACGGGGACACGCTCTCCCAGACGGTGAACCACCTGGTCCTGCAGGCGTGCTCTCTCACCTCCTCTCTGCTACACACCTCTTCTGTTAAATAAAGTACAGCCTCCGTCATACTCGCCAGGGGTCCGTATTAGTCAATAAACACTATACCGTACATCTCCCCCCACACATGGTCACAGACTCATCCTTACCTCTAAGCCAGCACTCAAGAGCCAGTACAAACCGGTTATCCTCAACAGGGCAGTGGCAATAAGCAAATATGAGCCAGCGTGTAATGAATTTGAAGGATGAAATGATTAATGCTTTTTTTTTTCCAGCTGAGCCGGTAAATAATGGTCTCTATTGATTCATTAAGTGTGGCCGTCAGGGGTGAGATGAGTGCCTAGGGTGAGTTTATTAATTCTTGTCTAGTACCATGTAGCATTTTCAGGGCATGAGTTTTGTTCAGTTTTTGCTCACTCATAAGTGCTCAGAAATTAACACAAAATGTAAATTTTCAATTAAATACATCTAAAATATATGTAGTAATCTTGGAAAGGGGATCCACTTTTCATTATGGAAGATATTTGGAGGAAGGATTTACATTAACCACACCAGATAGTTCCTACTGGAGAAATCAAATAAATTATTACTAATTGGGTCTGGAGGAATTTGCACAACTTGCATATGGCTTCATCATTTGTTAATTTAGTGTGTTAAACAGTCTGATATGGTCCCTATAATCTTCAGTTAGGTCTCATATTTTGGTTTAGCTGAAAAAAGAACCTGTTGGCAGTTAAAGTTGCAGTCATAGATTCTAATGCTGCTTGTCATATTCGATGGGTACCTCCTCACTATCATATACACTATTCATACACACCCATGGCTCTGTAGATGGGATATAAACAAAGTGGCTCAACGTGAGCCACACAACACTATTTCAATCAATCAGCAACAAGGGGCATTTCTGCTTGCGTACAACACCTTCACATCCTGTTGCTGATTGGCTGGAGGAGAGATAGGAGTGTTAGTGTCTTGTTGCCTTGGCAAGGCGTGCCCATGAATTTGAGGTGGAACTTCTAAAGAGATTGAGATGTATATTTGTTTGGCTCTTAAGTTCAAATATCAATAATATACCACCAGATCTGATGACTCCCCCTTTAATGACACTTAAACCTCAGCTTGTCTTCTACACTATAAAGAAATTAATTTAAGTTAAGGTAAATGCTCATTGTACTGTGAGACTAATCATAAATCCTGCTTATGATATTTATGGTCATAAATGGGTTAGCCTGTGCATATATTGCTGATTATAGCATAGGCCATCACAAGCACTCTGCTTTTCCTGCAAATCTGCTGTGAGTTGGCACAGGATTGTTTTCTCTATACTGCCCCTGCAATATGGAATTGCATTTTAAAAGCAATTTTAAATTTTAATTTTAAAGCTGGATTACAAACACACTTTCTACCCTGGTTTGAAAATTTTTTTGTTTTTAAGAAAGAAACAATTTTTTTAAGAAAAGAATGTTTTTTAAAAAGTTCATATTCTGTCAAGCTTCTGCTTTCTGCATTTGCTCCATGAACATTTATTTAGATGCAAGTTTGTCTGCCTACCTAAGTTAGGCTGTGTGTTTTTTAATAACAACTCTACACAAGTCAGCATTATACAGCAGCCAATCAGCATCAACTTAACAATACAGCAGCCTTATTAAGTTTCCTGTGGTGGGCAGGGACATCCAGGCCACTTTCGATGACTTCGTCCAGGAACACCACTATTATTATTACTTATTGATACCTTAAATAATGAGGACTAATGCAGGGGGTAGCGTTTTCTATTACAAAACCTAACAGTTATTGAATAGCCTTCCAGTCAATGTTCAGGAATCAGACACTGTCTTTGTTGCTGTGTTTAAGACTAGGCTTCTTTTTTTTTTTAGAAATGCATTTTTCACAACCTTTTACAAGGCAAAGGAGCAAATCTGGGGATTCTCAGACATAGAGAGTTCTCGTAAACTGGATGTTGTCAATCCACCACTCTCAGACCCTCACTCATGTCTGACGATATTGGAGCAGATGATTGCTTTACGTCAGATGGTGCTCTCCTCTCTGTCTTTTTAGTTATTCTATAAGACAGTCATGCTGGAATCCCTAATTGCATTCAGCACTGATAAACTCTGCTCTTTAAACATTACACTGCTATGACCTAACAACTGCTGTCTGTCTGTGTGTGTGCGTGTGTGTGTGTTGAGGTACTCATGCTACTTCTGAGATAAAAGTGATCTTGATCCTTCTGCCCTCCAAACTTTGTGATCTGTCCTGACGTGCTACTATTGGTTGAAGTTCTCAACTTATAAATAACTGCTGGTGATGTTACATTTGACCCTAATTGTGCACTCAGAAAATGTGAAGAATATTTTCCACTGCTGGTGATATAAACTCTTTTACTAAAATGAATCAAGACCACAACTTCCCTTACAGTTATAAGACAGATATAAGTAAACTTCATGATAAACTACAGTAAAGTTTCTGCTACACTGTTTGTATTTTTATTTGGTTTCACCCAGATGAGGACGGGTTTCCCTTTTGAGTCTGGTTCCTCTCAAGGTTTCTTCCTTGTGTTGTCTAGGGGAGTTTTTCCTTGCCTCCTTCACCACAGGCTTGCTTATTAGGGATGTATAGGATTTATAGAAAAATGTTTAAAATCATAGGTTTAAATTCTTTACCAAATTTACTTTATTACAAAGCTGTTTTGTGACAATACAAATACAAAGGCTATATAATGTAATACCCTATACAAATACAAATTAATTAAATTGAATTATTATACAGTTTCTATCCTACTGACGACAGATGCTGGGGAAAGGTTTTTTCTTGGGTTCTGCATGCAGCAAGTGGCCCCTGCAGACCTGGCTAACTGTATACAGAAGGCCAGCTGTTCAACACCCCTCCCCTCTAAACCAGATGACAGTTCCGTCTGGAGCTCTGCAACTGATAAGCTACTCAGCCAAGCACATTTGCATGATTTTGTAACTTATTTACAGAATTGAAAAAATAGCAATTTGAAAACAATTGCAGAGATCCTCATGTTTGACTTCATGCAACTTCTTAGCAAAGCATTGTTAGATAAAATGTGGGTTATATAAAAATGTGTTACATGCCCCTTATATGCTTTCAGGATGCCAGGAGCATAGATTTGTTTTAAAAAGTTCCAAACAGCTATACCTGAGGTTTAAACATAATGACAGGATGTAAAAAAAAAAAACGGCATTATTTAATCCTAGATTCTGTAGAATCCTAGATTTAATCCGAGATTATATAGAATCTAGACATATAGAATCCTAGATCCTTTAATCCAATTTGGTGTTCATGGTCACATTTTTTAGCTTCTCATTATTAAAGCAGGTATACAGCAATGCACATCATTAGTACAGTGTGGCAGATTGTTTATGTGCCGATACGGAGCATAACTGTTGCAAGAACAGAGAGGAACAGCGGAGAAAACTCACTGTGGCGCTGAGACAAAGTGGGAAAATTTACATCAACAGTGCTGCTCAGTGCACAGACTGTCTGCCATATTCCAGGCTAGAGGGGCTGGTGTACACAGCATGTGGTGGCAGGATAAAAGGTCATTATTAGGCATCTGACTGGAGCTTGTCTCTGGATCACTTCCCACTGGGACCTCACATTCTAAAATAACAACACACATATCCAACTCTGTTGCGCAGAAGGGCAATGACGAGATAAAGCGGGCTATGATTTTGTGATGCACATCACAAGAGTTTTATGGTAACGTGTACAACATCCCTTTAAGCAGACCAACTGACATGCTAAAAGCCAACAAATAATAAAAACTTGCATCCAAATCCCTTTTGAATGGGTTTAATTTGGTATTGAGTTATGAGTCACAATATGCTAAACAGGGATTTTGTGTAAGCGCTTGCAGAATTGCATGTATTCCGTCAATTGTCAGGAAATTGTATATATTCTTTTGAATAAATACTTGTTATTGAATAAAGAGACAGCAGGTGCAGTATCAATTAGATTTGTTGATTCATTTTCTTTATATGTGAAATAAAAGTTGAAAAAGTACCCAATTTGGGGTTCCCATTTTGCAACATTCCAAACATGTCACTATTGGACACCCAAATGCACCAAGAGTAACAACCAAAAATCCGTGTTGCAGTATAAAATATATAAGGATAGATACAAGAATACTTATACATATATACGAAAATAAATCACTCTGTTTTCCATCTCTATAAGACAATAGCTTTATTAGGCAACTATACCAATGGGTTCCACACCTCAAGAGCATGCGGAGGTGGTCAAATATTGTCTGAGGAAATTAATTCCACATGCTCTGCAAATTAGCTTCCTTTTCAACTAAATGTAATTAGCAATTATTTTTCCCTTTATATTTCTTATGTCAGGCTAGTTGGGCTTTTGATAAAGCCTTCTTAAACAGAATACTCTTTGCACAGCAGGTTTTCATCCTCCAGCAAACTAACTTTTATTAAAAAAAAACCCTGAGGACAAGTTAAAAAGTTTGCCTGTTCTGAAACTAGGCTAATGACAAAGAAATTTCCTCCTCTTGTTCTGTTGTGAGAAAATCCTTAAGCGAGCACTATACCGCTTTGAGATGTCGGCCACCTTTGGAGTCGTATTTATGATACGCGTGATTGTACAAAATAAGACTTACAGTCAATACTCTGGTTGCCTTCTCGCTTCAGCATTTGGACAGCACCCACATATTTCTTCAACTGGACCTTCAGCACCTCATTTTCCCTGCAAAACAAACAGAAGTGTAGCATCTGACTCAGCTATGCCTGGAGGCCCAGTATGGATTATCAGTGGAAGTTCTTCTAATAATTTCGGGGTTTCTTTATGAGAACTCAAACAGCTCAAACCTCTAGTCCTGTAATACCAATTACCAAAAAGAATAAACACATCTGTATAAAAGCTAGATCTGTAATAAACGAAAGAATAAAATGATAAAGAGACTTTAACAAATGATTATTCATCCAAATTCTAAACACATACCTATAGGAACTGAAACCAGCAAATGGTTCTCTGCCACCACGCCTAATAAAAACCTGATTCAATTCTTGGAACAGCTTTACAGCTGCTGGTGAGTAACTTCCCAGAGCTGTGGAATACGGGCTGTGAGGTGTGCGTGTGTGTGTTCATGTATGTGTGTGCTTATACTCAGCTTGGCTGATTCTGCTGGTTTGGGAAAAATCAATCATAATCAATTCAGCCTGTGAGGCTGTGAAAAGAAGCTTTCCTATTCTTGCCGAGAGCCTCTTGCAGCTCTCTTATCACACCGCGTTTTAAGGCTTTGAATAGCCAGTGGAATGGAGGATTTCCGGAGGCGTTCAGATGAGCCAATGCAGTTATTGGGAGCCAGCGAGCTGTGCACAATTCCGGTGTGATTTAATTAAAGCTAATAAATGGCAGGTCTTCTGTGGGAAGCTCTCCACCCCTCACGATCTTCCTCATTGTCCGTTCTGGGCAAGTCTCCGAGCTCTCACATGCCAACAATGTCATATTCTAAAAATTAAGATGCCACACAAGGCAGGGAACACTGACATCTCTAATAAGGATTTTACAGACAGGCCATAAGGAAGATTGGTTATTTAATAAGAATGACTTTTCAGTCCTAGACGGGAGCACATACAATGGTGGTGGGGCAAAAAAATAGGGAGAAGTAAATCATTTGCCATATGGTCTGAAGATCATGAAACTTTCCTGTCAATCATAGTGGCATTACTATAGTATTCAAAAGAGGGTAGACAGCACTGTCCTGTGTGTTATGCTGCCCTGAGATGCAATGTGAGAGAAAAAAAAAAGAAAGTACTTAATGTGAATAAATTCTCCTATCAAATAAAAAAAACAGGTATGCAGCAGAAAGTGAGAGTCACAGAATCTTGCTTAATTTTATTCCATAGGTGTCACATGGGCTTTTGTTGTGTTGGCTTGGCTAGCTGTTCAGAGTGTACCCCACCTTTGTCCACTCTCAGTTCCAGAATCCCTGCTACCCTAATAGGATTAAGTGGTTTGCCAAATGAACAAAAGAGTTAGGTGACACATAAAACTGCCAAAATTATTACTATAATTAATATAGCAACATATTATTCCATTTTATAAATCCAGTAAAAGAACAGTTTTCATTGACTGTTTTTTATTTGAAAGATTATACAGATTTTTAAAGTAATGAGAAAATTGTTCGTCTTAAAAAAAACATATTGCATGGCATTCACATGCTAGTAGTTACGAAAAAAGAAAAAAAAAAAAAAAAAAAGTTCAGCTGTGCAATTACAGTTTCATTTTCTAACTGTCAAAACTGACCTTTTTATCAATAAAATGAAATGATTTTGTGAGCTTCCTGGGGCTTATCATCACAGTTTGAGCCATTTACACAGCACGACAGAGGAGGCAGGACACACTTTTAAAACTAACCCAATTCCAAATGTTGAACACATTAAAAATGACCTTCAAAGCAAATTTCGGTAAACGTCCCAGCACCAGAGAGCTTGGGAATGCAGAGCAGTTTAATTAAGCTATGGTCATAATTGCACATCACTGATTAAATAAAATAAAAAGCTTGCAGTGCAACAGGATCCCAGAAAGGTTTAGAAGAAGCCCACCATCAGGGAAATGAAACCAAATGAGAGATAGTGTGACAGGGATCTCCACACAGATTAATAAAGCTGAGAGGTTGTTATGGCATGGAGATGGAGTTCAGGATGGAGGCATTTCCTGCCATAAATAAAGCGGTAACTGGCCTTAAAAGGAGCAGCCATTCAAGACCATGTGGTGACTAGTGTCCAGAAACATGTAGTGGGTACAAACAGGAAAAAAGTTGCTAAAGGAAGAGCACCTCTCATCCATGGTCACTACATAACAGAGTGCATACTAACAGGGCAAATACTCAGCTGTATTATGAGGTGTTACACTACTGAAAAGATTGAGAGAGGGATGAAACACTACCAGTTGCAATCTATGAGACATTATCACTATATTGTGAGATATTATGAATTAGTCATTGGTTTGATCTATTTGACAGGTGAACCACAGACATCACTGACATGAAAGCTAACATGCTTTTCATTGACATGACACTTTTATTGGAAATCCTGCCAATCTTGCCTGCTGCTCTCTGCAGAGGCCTTCCTACTGCGCAAAATAAATTCCCTCATTCGCTTACTCTGTGTGTTATCTATTTGAGAAACCATTATACTTAAGCTAATGAAATGCAAGCGCAACCAGCACGTCTCCACAATAAAGCACAACAAATGCAGTAGAAACAATCAACTAAATTTTCTCGTTCTGCCGAAGACTGAGACCGAGACCACCTACCCACACCACGACCATGCTTTTCAACCAAACCGCCTGGTCTGTACTGGCTTATTTCCTGTTAAAGCATCACAGTAGAGTAGGTGCGGCTACGTGAAAGTGTTGGCCTGGCACTGAGCGTGGCCCCATGTCTTAAGCACTGCCCACTGTGCTCAACTGAATCAAGAATGCGCAGCTCCAAAGATCTCCCACCTAGCAGCCAGCCAAGCTGCCCCTCTATTTTTAGTCTCTATCGACTTGGCAGGATTTCATTTGAGTCAGACACTTTGATTGACTTCATTGCTCCTTCTGCCTGAGAATCTAAAAACTTAGACCAAAGATGCCAATATAAGACAAGCTTAAGTCACCCACGCTCCTTCCTAAAGCAGGAAGCTGGAAATGAATGAGAAGGATTCTTTTTTTAATATATATATATATATATATATATATATATATATATATATATAGAGAGAGAGAGAGAGAGAGAGAGAGAGAGAGAG
>JAQMYF010000021.1:27596045-27608320 GCA_030014195.1 Neosilurus mollespiculum
CATGTGTCTATGATTGACATCCTATTAATAACAGCAGGGAGGCTCCTATGCATTTATTGTTAGTCTGGGAGAGGTGGGTGTGAAGATAAGTAAACACACAGGATGAGGATCTCTTACCCAAGTACATAGCAGGGGTTTATTTCTACTCAGTAGAAAACTGAATGGAGGCATTTACTATAGGCACTAACTATTCACTTTTCATTGCTTTGATTTGTGCTGTATTTAATTACTTTTATTTCTATTCAATTCTATCCTCCACCACCTCTGAGTTCATTTCAGCGTTCTGTTTTTTTCCACCAGTGTAAACTTGCTATGGTAGTGCTCTGGATCAACACTGCCCTCCACTGGAAAAAGGTGCTTAATCAGAAATGAGCGAAACGCAACAGGTTGAAATCACAGTCTAAACTGGAAACACTAAGAAAACAGACAAAGATACTGTAGCTCAGTTTATACTTTGAGAAATTTGATTCTCAATTCATTAGGACAAAATATCTTAATCAGTCCTTACCAACAAATTTCAGATTATTTCCTACCGCTCCAAATGTGCCCTCTGTTAGCCGTAACCCATTATGAGGCTCAAGGAAAGACAGTGTTCCCAAACAGATCTGCTACCACTGGTGTATTCACAGTTGGGTTTTGCCTAAAATGTTCTTATGATTATGAGCGTATAGTAAGGTACATCGCCAACAAATAGTACAGCTATACAATATAATGATTTAAAATTATGGACCAAAGGCAAAGTGGGACAGAACTTCAAGGAGACTATTCAGTTCACTGACATCCACCAAGCCTGAGGTACATAAACGTTGTAATATATACTACACAGAAAGAGAAGCCAAAATTTTTTTTAAAAATGCACTGAATAGTCCTCTCACATCACTGACCTTGAAGAGGTAGAAATTCTGAATAGGATAAAGTATTTTTGGCAAACAAGGACCGTTCCAGTGTTTTTTGGAAATTTTTGGGAAGACATCAGTGCAATATTAAAGAAACACAACTCACAAAATTCTTATGGGGAGGCAGTGCCTAAATCCTTATATTACATTAGTGCCCTTGTATGGGCAGCAAGAAGCCATTTGGGGTTTGATCATCAAAATGTAAATATTCCATTCACTGGGCCAAGCAGCATGTTCTCATCTGTCTCCTTTATTTCCATAAGCCAGAGCAGCATTGGGTAAAACGCCACCACGGATTACGATTAATCAAAGTTAATTTATTTAACCCGAATATTTTTCTGTGACTAATTAATCAGAAGGAATGCATTATTTTGACAGCCATAATCATAACGAATGCATGCGAGGTCCCAGCATAAGTAGGCGCAAAGTCTAAGAGCTGTTTAATGGCGCCTCTTTAAACTTGAAGATTTCTGGCTGTACTACACGGAAACATAATTAAAACCAAACCAAAACGAGATTTTCATAGTTTATATTTACATGTGTTAACCATGAAAGAGACTGGTCAGGTGAGTTCTGGGCTTTGAGTTGAGTTAGGAAGCACAACAGAATCTTTTTGCATCCTTATTTAAAGTTTAGAACATAATACATGGACACATAAATTTGTGAAGGTGTGTTTGTACATTAATTGAAAATTTAAGTATATACTACAAGGAAATAAAAGTAAAACAGACTAAAATGAGATTTTATGGTTTGTTTTTCCATTTTAAAGTGTGATAACGATGATTCTGCCTGCTTAAGTGACTGTGACAAACTGAGCGTCATATTGATTCAAAAATTATCCACTCTGAATAATGATTTTTAATCCCAAGATAGTGAACTAATCAGATTATGCCATTCCACTGTAGTATATACTAATTGTTATTAACTGCTGGATTTTTAGGCCTCCTTAGTCAGATGGTGATGATTAACTGAACAGCACTTACAGCCCACTGTAAGTCTAATGCTGATAAAGGATAATAGTCTACCAGGTTAGAGTTATAGTAACTCATTCACTATAACTTAGAAGACATGCCACTTATTATGAAACTAATAATAATAAACTGATAACATCTCTGTTGGTACTTAACAATGAAAACTGCGTAATCTTTGATGTGGTGAAGCTTACTGTACAGATATGTTTATTTACCATTTCTATAAGAGGCTCTATGTCAGCACTTTGCAACAGTCAGTAAGCTCTGGTTGTGAGGTTAATGCAGAAAACCTACTCACCCACAGTCATAGAGTCAGGCAGGCCAGGACCAGTTACTACACTGGTCTCAGAGGCATTCTGGGTCAATGAGATGGATTCCATGCTGAAAGAGAGAAAGAATTTCTTCCAGCAAATGAACAGCAGCCCAGCATTAATACAGTAAGCTGTAAAAAGCAGAAGTGTTACCTGAACTCGGGCTCGGCTTTTGGTTTTTTGGTGTCGGTGGTCGGACTCGAGCTCTCAGTTTGCTCATGAAAGCTGATAGCCTCAACAGAGTCGTTAACTGAAAGTAAAAAAGCAGATCTCAAGCTTAGTTGTTAAATTTCATTTCATTACTACTCACTTCTAATTTTATTTTCAAAGGTGATCAACAAATCTTCATATTTCAGTGAAGTGCTGCAGGTAATTCAGGATTTACTGTAAAAGAAGTATTAATAAATGGACTGTAGATAATTTTTTTTATTGATAAGATCAGAAAAAAATGAGATCTGGTGTAAAGACCTTTTGGCATGTAGGCATCTCCTGCTGTAAGAGGGATGAGGATGTCTGAGCTGTCATTATCAACCTCCGTTACAATTGGCCTAGGGCTCCAAGTCGAAACACTGGACAAGCTCCCAATTACAACCCTGGATGAACAAATCATTCTCATTCAGCTATGTGATATCTGCTGGGTTTAAGAAAAACTCTATGCTGCATCATTATTAATTCAACTATGTGCTGCATTTGGCAAAATAATCTAATATAAGAGGATGAACACACTGTTCTTCACTCCCGTGGTCCTCCTGAAGTGCTGGCTGGCTCTTGCCATAAAAATCTTCATCTTCGTCTTCCTCGTGGTCGATGCTCTTGGTGTCAAGAAGAACCCCGTTCTGCGGAAGAGTTTCAGCCCAACTGATGATGCCATGCTCTGGCTCAGGAAGCCCGTTTTGTAAGGGGGATGACTCTGAAGCTTCTAGAGCTTCCTCTGAATTCACTTCACCCGTTGTACTCTTCCTCAGATTCCCCCTGACGGAGCCAGACCCCTCATCTTCATCCTCTGCTCCTGCATCCAGATCGTCATCAAATGAAATAATGTTAGTTATTTTCTTCTTTCTTCTGCGCTCCTTCCTCAAACCAGAGTCTAAAGAACAAAAGGAACAGAAACCAGGAAGCTTTAAATGATTAAAAAAAGACTACTGCACAACAATCGGAACATGAAAAATTACCACAAAGAGGCAATATTAAAACCTCAGTACAGTTAACTTACATGGATATTTGACCATAAATTGAGTTAATACCATAAAAATTAAAAAGGGAATTATTACAGAACATATTTATGTACTCTCCCCTGTACCTGCAGATGTACTCCGGGGGAGGACAGGCAGGGGGTCAGAGGGACCATCTGAGCGTGGTGCAAAACCAGGCACCACAGCCGTAGCAGTGCCGATCTCTCTGAGCAGGGTACTGACACCCTGCGCAGACTCCTTCCACAGACTACTCATGCCCTGCGTGGACTCTTTCAGCAGAAGTGAGACAGACGGTGCTGTGCGAGCCTGTCCATTCAGATCCGTGTTGTCAATGTTTATGGCGAATAGGATGGAGTTCAGTCCTGTTTCCACAAACAGAAAACAACAGTCTCACTTTCTCTGACTTAATTGAACTGAAAATTCCTGCCAAAATTTAAAGATTTGGTAACACAAATTTTCATTTTAGTTTTGTGAATGTTTACAAATGCCAATCATAAATACCTATAATAATAAATAAAAGGCAATAATGAGAGAGCAAGAGAGAGAGAGAGAGAGCTGGTTACCACGGGAACAGACTGGCTTCCTCCTTCCATACAGCGGAAATTTCTTTTGTCCTATGGGCTGGTCTAATTTGTCCTCATTTATGAATTCTTTTTAACTGCTTTCAGTCAAGTCACTTTTATTACATCATCATTATTATTATTATTATCATCATCTTTGTTTATAGTCTTAGTATTGAATGCATTCGACCAATGGCTTAGGAATACATTTGGTTCAAGATACGGAGATTATTTTAACGTATAATATGGGCAGATCCAGTAGGGTGATCTGCAATTCCTCCTGCTTGATGTTGCCAGGTATCTTTTACAGGTGTTCTTTTGATCCCTTTTGTATTACCCCTAGAGCTCCTATCACTACTGGTATGATGTCTGTTTTTAATGCCCACATTCTTGCTGTTTCCAGGTCTTTATATATTCTTATTTTATCTGCTGTTTTTGTTGTTATTATTATTAATATTGTTATTCAACCAAGTTTCAATTTCATGGATGCAACTGAACTCATTGAATATTTCTGTATAAGACACTTCTTGTTTATGGTGTTCCTTTGAATGATTTACTAAAAATTAATTAATCTATTGTGATAAGTTAGGCTCAGTGATTAAACCAAAATACCTTCTGAGCTTCTTGTTAGCTTTGATAAATTACAATAACATTGGTTCACAGTATGAACTGTTTAAAAATAATATATGAAAAAGATGCATGAATGAAAATACATTTACCAAATCCATAGATAACAGTGTAAGAGGTATGGCGTCTCAGACAACCTCTTTAACCATCAAAGTGAAAGATGAGCATATACAAACTATCAGGTTACAGTAAACCAAGCTACTAACCTGCAGCCATAGTAGGAAGCATACTGGCTCTCTCTTCATCAAGAATAAAAGCCCACTCTTCATAGAATGCACTAGAAAACATGAATGATCTAACATGAGTTGCAACTTTTATGACTGCTTACGTAAACAGGATTAGAAAATAAGCATTCAAGCTCCAAAATATGTAAACTGTGCACTCTTCAAAGCTAACAATACATGAGTCTGACTGAGCGAGATGCACCTCAGCCGAGGGCGATCAGCCAGCAGCATGTGGAGGTAGCGCTCGAGAGAGTGCTCATTGAGGGCACAGCGCAGCCAAGCCCTGCCCCGGCCCAGCTCAGACCAGATGTTCTTTAGGGAGTAGAAGCGCTGCAGCTCATGACGGTTCAGGTGCTCTTTCACGTAGAACCAAAATGTCAAATCTGCAAAACAGTCACAGTCACACAGCTCTGTTACATTTTCATCAGAGACTTCTGCTTCAGTTTTAATACCTGTTTAACACAGCCTGATCAAGTTTCGCATACACTGGATTTCAACTTGAGCTTATTTCAAATATTCTACTTGAATCGGTTAAATAAAGACAGGGTTCTGGGAACTCAGAAGACTGTACGTGACATTCCTTCATTTAGAGGTCTTCAGTAACTACTATATCCTGGTGGAAAGGACACCACAGTCACATCAGTCACAGAGAACCATGTACACACACATTTATGTCAACAATCCAGCTACCAGTGTGTTATTGATAGATGGGGAGATCTGAACCGAACTGAAGGTCAAAGTGGAAAAGGGTTCCACATGAATAGTAGCTAAACAAGGGACAAGCAAACAATGCTTCAAATAGTGGGGAAATGGCCAATAAAACACAAGTAAGGATTAGATTCTGAATCCAAAGTGGTGAATTTAGATGCTGCAAGTTGTGTAGCGTGACAACGCAAACAAACCCAGAGTAAACAAATACACGGGACAAACTACTAGTAATTATTTGTTCCTCATTTGGTCAGTTACATCAGAGTCTCTATGCGGTAGTATTTTTTAACTGAAATGTTTGAATGAGACAGACCGATATAATTCTTTTCAAATACAATGAAATAAAGAGAAGTAAATGCTTAAACATTAACTGCTGAAATCAAGATCCACAGTTTCAGAACAATGATACCAGAAGTCAAATGTGGGCCCCATTTTCACTCTTCAAAAAAAGAGGACCCGGGGAAATGGGTGAGAACCTGTTTACGTCTCCTGGGATCTACAAAGTCTCTTTTAAACAAAGCTAAAAAGCACCTACGACAGATAAAAGCAGAAAGCAGTGGCATTCAGCAAAGACATGGTAATGTTATAATAGCATGCCGTCATCATATCGCATCTGCATATGACTCTTAAAATGTTTTCTTGGCACTCTTTTCTTTTTTTTAAACTACTCATAAGATTTCCCCAAAACTGAAGAAGGGAAACTTAAAAAAAAAAACATAAGGCAGACCCACCAATTAAATCTCTATAGCACTCTTAATAATGACACTATCCAATTGCATGAAGTCTAATTGAGAAAGTCAAGCACATTTACCTCTCCCATTAATCACTTAATCACTGTAAGACACAGTGCACTGACTAATAGTGTCATTCTCAGTCCCCGTGTTACTTTTTAAAAACTCTAAACCACAGCAGGTGTTGGTAGAAAACCTCAGAGATGGCCTGTTTCTCTTTTTTACCCTTTCTCATGATACTTAATGCATTACCATCTGGTTTCATAAACACTCTGAGCACCTGCTTTCCATGTATGAGACATCTGAAGCATCTGTTTCCTCTATGGACTGCCCGCAGCTCTATAGATACTCTCTGTTACTAAGGACACCTCTAAGGTAGGGCCTCCTGGGTTTAGAAGGTAAGTGTATATACTAGCAGGTGAACTTTTGCTCAGGTTTCTGATTACTGAGGAAAAAGTTAACTTCTTCATAAATCTTCTTTAAATGTTAACCACATCATGTGGCAAGCTTAAGTAAAAGCAGAGAGTCAGGTCTGTAGTTTGTCTACCTCCTTCTGTCTTGCTCGTGATGCCGGCCACCTGCTTTATGGCCGCAGCGGTGAGCGCCAGGCCTCGACTCTTCCTCAGTCCATGCTGAATCACAGCCTCAAACTGAGCACACAGGCATATGACTCTGAAAACACACACGACAGTCACAGACAGATGAGTCAATGGAACACACCAGAAGCCTAGGTCAATACGCAGCAATGACAAATGTGCGAAAATGTATTATAACTGTCAGATCAAAATTACAGATGCAGCACAGTCAGGCAATTATATATGCTAAAGCAAGATATATGAAGAAAAAACCAAGAGAGAGCAGCAGAAAACAGGAAAAGGTGGGGAAACCTAGAACCCAGTAGTTCTGAGGCAAAAATTTAAGAAATAAATATGAAATTTCATCAAACCTGCTGTCAGAGTCTGAGGCAATTTCCTTCCTTCCACCAAAGCGAATTTGGCACTATTAAAAAAAATCTAATTTATTACATTAGATATGACATAGAAAAACATGCATAACTTAAAATGAGTATTTTATTAAGGTTCGTGATTGTTAAAGTCACAAAAGTTGTAAACCAGCATGCAACAATAGAAAAGTGCTCACATCCTACGCTCCAGGCACACTGCCCATCCACCCTTATTGCACAAATTCTTAGCTAACGCACACATTTACAGTTATTGCACATCCTGTAGGGATTGTATATGTTGCTGTTATTACACATACTCTAGTTCTTACACACATTTCTTATTCACAGATTATTAGTAATTGCATATTTATGAACAAAAGGACATTTTATCAATTCTTTAAACTTAACTTCATGGGAGGATGTAGTGTAGCAATAAATATGTTAAGCAAACTCAAATCCCTAAAAGGTTAGCTGTGCTCAACACAGTCCATTTTTAAATCTAATGGTTTCCTTGGATTATTCAAGTACATGAAACTCATCAAAATAATCTCAAACTTTGTGGAAATCCTCATCTACAAAAGTAAATCTCACATGTTTCGTTTATGAATAATTCAAATATTGGACATCACAGTATCATATGACCTTTTATTAGAAACTACACAGATGTTTATTACTGAAATTTTCACCAAAATAATATACTTGTTATAAAATATATCATATAAAACAGAAATGATTTACAGGGCTAATTATTTACAGTGATACATTGCAGCATGTATTCTCGCCGATAGTGATATCATTATAATCTGACACATTATTTAATAGTAATAGTTAATTCTTCATAAGAATAACCTTATTAGTTAATTACACATGAAACTCACACTTAGTATTATTATGGGATGCTGGAACAGACTTCCTATCCATGTAATTGATTGATTAAAATTGCTTTAATTGAGTATAAATGTAATAATATGAATAAAAATGAGGCAAATCGGAATCTTTATCTGAGCCATTTTCCCTGAACCTTTCACTCATTCTGATGTATTAACAGCACTGATTTTAATAAAACAGTACGGATTACATTATTTATTCTTGTTTTTAAGTTACTGAATTGTAATCTGTAACTTAAAATAACCAGAACAATCATGATGTGAGTCAGTAAGAATAATCAGCACAGGCGTATGGCGTTCTAGATCCATACACTGTATCCAGTCACATCTCCTCTAGATACAAATAATAACCCCAGGCATTTTCCAGACTTCACTCTGACAACTGCGGGTCTGAGACACTGTACCTGTTTAACCGCATCCAGCAATCTTTCCAGGAGATTTTGTCTTTTCAGGTCATGCTGCTGTGTGCCTAAAAGATCCAAACATCCAACATTTTACTGGAGGTTCCTCACAAAAATGTATACAGATATTCTCCATGTGCAAGCTCAGCTCCCACCAGCACATTTTTCCATCTGTTTGTTATTGACTGGTTTATTGAGGATTACAGAATTTGATGGATTTTTATGATACAGATTTCTTTTTAGAAGCAGAAGTATCTGCTTAATTAAAGTTTCTGACTTACACCTCTTCACACATATCCTCAGTTCATCACTTCCTACCAAGCTATGTGACTATACATCATTGACACACTGTATATTACAAATATCAGCATTGCAAACCTAATACCACCCCTAATACCACACACAAAATAGTGGAGGTTTGTGTATGGCATTGGTATGCACTACATGTTTTTATATCATTTTGTTGTTTAAGTAATGTGGGTCTGTGTACTATAATGTTTGATTTGCTTCATGATAATGATTTTCTCTATGATCTACTGCACCATGGTTATTTACTGTATGTTTATTTCTAGTTATTAGTATTATTATATTCGTTAATTTATTGCTTCTCCTTTTTATAGGACTATTGTCTGTAAGCTGCTGGTCCTGAGGACAAATTTCATTCATGTGGAAGCATGCAATAGAAATAATTTCATCTTAAACCTAAAATCTTGACTTGTACATGATGTTTTTGGCAGTGTGTGGATGTTAAATGTAGTTCCAAAAACAATTCTGTTACCCATGTGTGTGTCCTCTCCTATGTATATTGTACTTATTTTCTGATTCAGGCAGTTTGTTTGCCAATAAGGACAGAGTTTGATTTAGGTGTCCATGTAAAGGTAGTGCAGCTTGTCATGGTTTAAACATGACAAATACATCCCCTTTAAAAAAGTGTCAGATCTTTTTCATTACGTGTATGCCATTTGGCTAAAAAGCTAGCCCTCCAACTGGCTGATAGGTGTTTTTATTTTTGTATTAGCATCCTGTACTGTCAGAGTAAGATTACCGTTGTCCTTCATGTGAAATAAGCCATGATCTATCCAGTTCACAAATATTACATAATCAGCTAACCAGAGTTATCTCATTTAATCAGAATGATATGATTTTTATGTGGGTAATCAGTTGAGGCCGATGCGTCAGCAAACACAAGATTTATTTTCAGTAGCCTCTGACAGAGGCTTTTTTTTGTGCTTAATGTAGAACAACACAACACTGACACTCAAAGTTTTTAGATTATAATGGGAATTAGGCTGCAGTCAGGGGAATAGTAGTCACCTGTTTTCATCCAGCTTTAGGGGCTAGCCCTTTCACAAGCCTAGGAATGACACAACATCAAGAAAAATGTTTTGAGTGTGCCAACGAAAAAGGATTTAGGACTGAATAAACTGGCTTCTGAAGAAATCAGTCAGTTTCATTCAGCAATAAAATGTTTGATGCATGGAACACAGCATGACAGCGGAGTGTCGAATAGTTTCCTCGTGAAGTGCAGTGAAGTCCACAGAGCCAAATCTGTGTGTGATGATAGTAACAACGAGAAACTGACCAGCCGTTAACACTGCAGACTTCAGTCCCAATGAAACTTGTGGGATTTTTTGAAACAGATTTTGAAACAACAACAGCAAAAAAAAATAATAATAAATAAATAAATAAATAAATAAACGTGTTATGTTTTATTATATATGAAAGTTGTAACGAAGTCTTTTAAACTGTCTAAAAGACAGGTGGAAATTTAATTCACGCTCATATTTACAAAGTCAGTGCAATGCTAAGTCAATGAGTAATTTGATGTTGATAAATGAATATGTGCATTACTATGCTGCGTAACAATCTAACTGTTCATTACAGCCCATGGGTGCACAGTGTACACCATGGTTAAGCTAATATTAGTTAGTGGCTAATACTTTTTAAAAAGTTATTTCACCACAGTTTAAATTTGAATTACTGCAGTTTCTATATAACTATGATTTAAATGTTTCATTATAAAATCATATCATCATATGTCTTAATTTGTCTTGAGAAAATTTAAACTTGCTCTTAACACCTAATAGCGTGTGACCGGCCTATCACTTTTTACAATATTTTGGACTGCAAAGTAAAACTGGTAGCATACTGCTAATCATCACAGCAGGTATTTCCCTGTCAACAAAACACAAAATGAAAGTAGACTTTGCGCTCATGCACACACACACACGCGCACACACACACACACACACTTTCTGAGCTCCTGTCTACAACTATTTCAGGCATTTCCTGAATATCCTGCAGTCACGTTAACAATGAGGCTCAAATAAGAGGGTAAAGATACTCTTCAGAGAGCCACTATTCTTCAGACATGTGAGGTCATAATGTTAACTGAAACAGGGTTAGTGTGGACACTGAGAGCAGAGGAAGTGGTGACTGTTCATTTAAATCAAACGCTTTACTGGGGGCGGAACGAGCCTTTCTCTAGATCTGCTTCTCTGTCAGTCTCACTTTCTGTCTGTCTAACTCTCTGTCTCTTCACCACTCTCTCTGTCTGTTGCTCGCTCTCTCACTCTCTCTCTCTCTCTCTCATTTGTCTGTTGCTCTATCTGTCACTCTTATCTATTTGTCTGTCTCCCTGTCTGTCTGTCTCTCCCTCATTCTGACTCCCTCCATCAGTCTATCCCTCTCTTTCTCCATCAGTCTAACTCTCTCTGTGTCTGTATCTCTCTCTCTCTCCGTCAGTCTATCCCTCTCTGTGTCTGTATCTCTCTCTCCGTCAGTCTATCCCTCTCTGTGTCTGTATCCCTCTCTCTCTCCATCAGTCTATCCCTCTCTGTCTGTATCTCTCTCTCCGTCAGTCTATCCCTCTCTGTATGTATCTCTCTCTCTCTTCGTCAGTCTATCCCTCTCTGTGTCTGTATCCCTCTCTCTCTCTCTCCGTCAGTCTATCCCTCTCTGTGTCTGTAACCCTCTCTCTCTCTCTCCGTCAGTCTATCCCTCTCTGTGTCTGTATCCCTCTCTCTCTCCGTCAGTCTATCCCTCTCTGTCTCTCTGTCAGTCTATCCCTCTCTGTGTCTGTATCCCTCTCTCTCTTTCTCCATCAGTCTATCCCTCTCTGTCTGTATCTCTCTCTCTCCGTCAGTCTATCCCTCTCTGTGTCTGTATCCCTCTCTCTCTCCCTCAGTCTATCCCTCTCTGTGTCTGTATCCCTCTCTCTCCGTCAGTCTATCCCTCTCTGTGTCTGTATCCCTCTCTCTCTCTCTCTCTCTCTCTCTCTCAGTCTATCCCTCTCTGTCTCACTCTCTCTCTGTCACTCTCTCACTCTCTCTCTATGTATCTCTGTGTCTGTATCGCTCTCTCTCTCTCTCTCTCTCTCTCTCTGTCAGTCTATCCCTCTCTGTATCCCTCTCTCTCTGTCAGTCTATCCCTCTCTATGTTTGTATCTCTCTCTCTCTCTCTCTCCCCGTCAGTCTATCCCTCTCTGTATCCCTCTCTCTCTCTCTCCGTCAGTCTATCCCTCTCTGTGTCTGTATCTATCTCTCTCTCTCTCTCTCTCTCCGTCAGTCTATCCCTCTCTGTCTCTCTCCATCAGTCTATCCCTCTCTGTGTCTGTATTCCCCTTTCTCTCTCTCTCTGTCAGTCTATCCCTCTCTGTATCCCTCTCTCTCTCTCTCTCCGTCAGTCTATCCCTCTCTGTGTCTGTATCCCTCTCTCTCTCTCTCTCTGTCAGTCTATCCCTCTCTGTATCCCTCTCTCTCTCTCTCTCTCTTCTAGGACTCCTTTGAGTTGGTATGGATTACGCGGGTTGGTCTCACCGTCT
>JAQMYF010000021.1:27608420-27627838 GCA_030014195.1 Neosilurus mollespiculum
CTCTCTCTCTCTCCGTCAGTCTATCCCTCTCTCTGTCTGTCTCTCTCTCTCTCTCTCTCTCTCTCTCCGTCAGTCTATCCCTCTCTCTGTGTCTGTCTCTGATTTGCAGCTCACCGTTCATCCTGTCACTCTTTCACAGGCTGATGTTGCCTCCTGATCATACAGCATGAAGGCAGGTTTCCTTCCTCACGGACGGCGGTTCCCTCAGCCACTCTTCACAGCCTCATTTGTTTAAATGACTCTTTACATTTTAAAACGACGTGAATCTGTTGTCACAGCCACCGATGAATCCCGCAGGTGGAGGACAATCTCACCGCCCGACTAGCACCTCGCTCCCTGTCAGCACAGGCCTGCTCACTCTCCCACTTATCGCTCTTACAACTAATATCTCAAATCACACTCTTTTACGGAAACACTGTGCGGTAAAGTTTTTATTCTTGGGGGGTGTTGAAGTCACCGCAACCTACTTCCCAGACAATATGTTATTGCTAAGCTAAACACCAACACGGCAGCGCGGACGCCTTATATGAGTCACGTGATCCAGTGTGTTGGTCATATGACCGCGTTGTCTGCTTCTTCTTCTTCTTCTTTTTAATCCATCATGGCAACAATGGTTCTATCACCAGTGACTAGAAATCCACTGTAAAGTCTGTGAGAGGATGTTTTCTATACAATACTGAATTGATTTTATTTCATTTTAAATTATTATTTTAATATCATTTTCAAATTAAAATTGTAAAGTTTTCAATCCTCCATCAGATGAGAAAAAATAGCAGATATATTTTATGTTAGCATTTTTATGATGATTTTTTTGCTTGTTTTCACACAGAAGCTGTTGTAGTTTTTAACTTTCTAATTTCATTCATGTTATTAATATCCTTCATATCCTTCACTGTTTAAATATCTTACCAATTAAAAAAAAAATAAAGCGTAAAGAGGCTTTTAAACTATGCACAAGGGTTTTTAATGAGCATTACAATAACATTCTAGCTACAAACCCAGTATGGCTTTCTTAAGATTTGATACAAAATACATCTTCTGTGATACTGTTGTAAATATACAACAAATTGGAAGAAAAAAAAAAAGAAACTGTTGTAAATCTGATTATCCCTGAAGCAGTTAAACAAACAATATTCTGTGTAAATGGTCAAAGGATCCATAGTCGGTCTGGGTTCAAAGATAAGGATTATCATGATCATCAAGAGGTTGCACAATGCAGACACAGCCTACATTCCTTCTGCACAGGATGGGCCGAAACGCTGGTAGTCTGTAGAACACTTCAGCTGTGCCAGTTTGTACTGCTTAAGTTTTAATGTCCAGCTTAGTTTAGCTAAGCTCATACCCTAAACCCCTTTATATCTGATCTAGACATTTAAAAAAATCTAAACACTGAAGCAAAATGAAACAAATCAGAGCTGGAGATGAAAAAGAGTTCCGACAGCAAGATTTGCACAGCTGAAGGACAAGAAAAACCAAATAAAAATATGTAAACATTATGCATCTTTTTTAAACATTATGCATTTTTGTTGCATTTTAGAGACTGCAGAATTGCATGCTGTTCAGGTACTTCTTATACGATTTCAGTTCTCCACACGCCTAATGTTACATCCTCAGTATACTGAGTTCGGCAGTTATACGTCTGTACTGTCTTTGTGGTGACTAACATGGTGGTACCCTCTTCTGTGGAGGGAAGTGGAAGGCTGGCGTTGCAGAGAGTTTTGCATGTGTCATCTTCCATGTCAGGTGATCCATCATCCGACTTCTCAGTTGCTTCAGAGCCTCCATCACTTTCTGATGTTTCTTGTTGTTGAGCTGTTGGTTACATATAATCCATTATATGGCAACATTATAAAATCTTATCTCACTATTATCTCAGTTATTTGGCAGGAACAACCAACCAATTATGTGGCAGCAATGCAAGGTATAAAATCAAGGACTTGAAGTTATTTTGACATATCAGGAATGGGGTAAATATGTCTTATAAAAACAATATAAGATTGGTAAAAGAATGTGACATGATCTTTTTTCCAGACTTCAACTGTTCAATTTTGGTGAGACTGTGCTGAGGGTATCCTTAGACACCTGGTATTAATTATATACTAATTATAAATTAAATGTTATATGTAGTCCAAAAATTTACACACACACACACACACACACACACACATATAGATAGATAGATAGATAGATAGATAGATAGATAGATAGATAGATACACACACACTGTTATGCCTAGGGTAATATGATAGTAACGTGATAGTATTGTACTGTTATAGTACATAGTACTATAGTACTGTACCTTTGATGACTGGTCTGCAGGCCTTTCTGCGTACAACCTGAATTAAAGTCAGTGTAACGAAAGCGCCAAGGAATACAAATAACACTATCAGGATTACACGAATATTTCGGTTTGGTCCAAAGGCTGTAAAAGATATAAAGGTGTGAAGATGACACATTCATTTCATTGTTTCAGTCCTCTCATACGAATTGCTAAGAAATATGATGATCTGGAATTAATCAAGATTTCTGGCCTGATTTATTTCTTTAAAAACTGTAAATTCTGTTTTCACATGATTCATATATTCATCTACATGACTAAGATATCATCATCAAATATATACAAAAGTGGTTTTAATACCATACTTACATGCTGTTGATTTACAATACGTTACACAGACAGAGGGAGGAGAATTGCATCTAAAGGAGCAGGGCTGACAATCCTCGCTTAGTCCATCGTAATAATAATCAAAGGTACATTTTGCCAGAGCTACAGGGGTCATGTAAAGTAAAAGCCATAAATGGAAACTCATCTTTTGCCAATGCATCTGAATGCACTTTGTTTCACAGCAGGGAGCATTTATGTATGTTGTTAGTATGTAAATATTTTTTGCGGAAGGGGAAGGCCCCTTAGAGATGAACAGTCAGCAAAGTCCTATTTTCATCCTCAGAGGTGTGCTTGTTGACTCATAACTATTCAAGCAATTTATAAGCAATTGCTTAATCATAATCTCATGAGGATTTAAAATTGGTCTCTGGGTGTTCCTTTACATTACATCAGTACAGTTTTGTGAAAGTTTGTTGTTTTAGCATAAAAATATTAATTTCTGCTACTCATGTTAAATTGAAACAGAATACTGTGTATCCTGAAGCATCATTCTCAGTCATAATTATTCATTATTTATGCTTTTATAGGCAGCTGAACAAATACCAATGATATATTGTGATACAGTTGAATTTTCATCATTTGTCTTTTGTAACATTATCATAACATCACCATATTAGCAACAAGAAACAGATCTTAAAAGTGCTTTTTTTAAGACCCTCTGACCCTCTCAGTCTTCACACCTGATTTGAATAAGGCATGTGTGAAGAGTTCTGAGAGTACAGATATGAAAAGATGACTAAACGAGCAATCAGGTAGGGAAGTGGAAGATGGGGCTGCTGCTACAACTGAGAAAAACCAAAAGCTAGATAAGAAAAAGGAAAATGCAAATGGAACTGATATCACTTCATATTTTTCCATAATGATGTATTAATATCATACTATGCATTATTTATTCATTCCAAATATTTTCTTGTTCCTGATTGGTGGAAAGCCATCAAATAATGTTTGGTATTTTTTGCATCATTCAAAATTGCCTATTATTTGTTTATTTTTCTTACTTGTCTTAATGAAAAAAAAAAATCTAAGATATCAAATATCTTACTACTGTAAATTCATTCACTTTATTTCGTCATGTGGATTGACTGTACAGTACAAAATGGTGACATTATAAATCATAAATTCACATTTTATTGTGCTACGCACATCATATAACAAATATATTCCAGGCAATGTTGTTAAATAGAGCATTTATACAGCATCATAAATATGAATCAGAAACACTGATGAAATTAGAAATATAGCTTCAACATTTCATTCCAATCTTTTGCTTGCTTGACAGGGCACAGCTGTCCAAAGGCACTTTCTTCACACTGCTGTGGGAAAAGTTGAATATTACAACTGATCAGTTGTATTCCGTGTAGTGCAAAGTCTGCAAAGAATGTTGTAAACATTTGTTTGATTCCATCAAACAACCAATTGGACCAGAGCAGGTAATAATTAACATACTTTAAAAGTGGCATAATGACTGAAATAAATGTGATCAGAATGAAGTTTGGGGCTGTATATTATCTCATATGTTTACCTGTGGATTAGATGGATAACGGCTCCTTGTTAAGGTTATTAGATGGTCCCAGTGGCTGCTTGCTTGAATAGGAGATCATGCAGATGTTTGTGCTGTTAGTGTCATGTTGATGTGAATTCCCCCTCAAAGCACTGCTTCTTCCACTTTTCCTGAATGAACTTAGTCCATTGGAGAGACGATTAGAAAGTTTGCGCACTACTCCAGAGATTCGCTTGCTCTTTTTATACAAAGTGATGTCATCTTCCAGCTCTCCAGGAGGCACTTCGATATTCCCAGTGTACCAGAACACCCACCAGATAAGGCTGAGAAAAATGACCACAGCTCCAATGTAGATCAAAAGGTCATTGAAGAAGATATCCCAAAACACACCAGACAAGAGGATCAGGAATCCCAGTATGTCATGAGCAACCGCAAACCAAAATGAAAACTTGCACCGACCCACTCCTTGACCACCTTTCTCCATGGTTATAGTGCTTTCTCTCCCCACTAAAAATATTTTTTTTGCTATATCAGGTGGAATGCGTAACAGGTGTTAGCAGTACACTGTGTAGTCACTCTGAGGGAAACACATGTTCCGTAAAGAGGTCAAAGTACACTGAAATGAAAAGGCCTTTGGCAAGCATCAGCTGAACAAATGACAGCTTTATCTTGCCTTACGGCAACATTTCCCTACCCGCAAGCGTGACAGTTTTTAACTGATAGTTTACAGTTCTACACAGACATGTTTACACTCAGATCCAAATGTTGTCTTATAATTGGTTCACTGTCCCATTTATAAAAGAGGCAAATAATAAAATGAGCACAGAATGGTTTCTTCATTTGTCATTTTTAAAAAAAATAAATTTCAGCAGAAGGAAAAACTTAAAAGAACTCTTTCAATTTCCATATGAATGATGTCCTTTTGTGTTACAGTAAACACAAATATGCTGCACGTAAATATAAGAATCGACTAAAAATGTAACATTATGTTGAAATAAACTTTGAAATAAAATTTAGCTAGTTAGCGAACACATCTTGACACACTTCAATGAAATAAATAAACATCAACATCTTTTTGTGCTTTACAAGGTCATTTTCTGCTTTATCTGTGAATAGTTGGACAAGAAATCAATGAGGCCCATCACAGTTTCACTCAGTCACACTTGTTCCATATGAAACGTGTGGCGTGTCTTTGGTCCTTGATGCTTCAGTTTGTCTTTAATGATGGGCAGTAACACTAATGCAACCACAATAACCATGATGCCCACAGACAAAAAAACAGGTCCAATGCCACTTGGCACATCGGTAACATCAGATTCACTAAGAAAGTACAACACAATGCCTGTGCATAATACAAGTCCTCCAATAATTGCAAGAATGATGGGTTTGTTGTAATTGGTCCAGAGCGCAGGTTCTGCAGGTAAAGGCTCGCGCAAAGCACTCTGAACTAAACTAGTTATCCTCAGGTTGCTCTGTGGATCCTCCGCTCTAGAGGACATTTTGAACAACCTCTGTAATTCTCTGGTTTATTTGAAAAAGCCATAAAATAATATATTAATAACATTAGAACCAAATACCAATCTACATCTCACAGCAACAGTAGAAATGCCCAGTACCAGCTTACCTGTTATCTACTGTTATCTTCAGGTTATATCAGTACAAACCTTAATAGGCTTTGTCCGGTTGTGTGGACGGTGTGTTTGGTGTTCATGTTAGTGTACTGTCACACTGACTGTACTCACTGTAATTAAAGTGAGGGAGGGGCATAATACTTGGCAAATAATGTCTGCTTCCTGTCACGTAAACCATTATCTTTAAACAATATACAACACTCAAATGCTCTTGGGTTGTTGCCCACCCTGTTAAAGAGATGGGAAGAATTTTTTCCTAATATTAAAACAAAAATAAGCTTGTTTGTATTGTGCGAACACAAATAAATTTACATACACAAATAAAGTGACTGCACTGACAGCCCTTAACAAGCTGCTGTCAACTACATAATGCAACTGGATAAACAGCAGCTGGTTCAACACAGCCCCGAGGAGAGATTCACAAAAAGCCGGTAGATCAACAAGTGTTGTGCATGTATGATATACTAATAAATAATGAAGATATAGCAATAATAAAGTTCTGTAAAGAATTATGTCAATCATCTAATGAAACACACACTCAGAGTAAATGAATAAACAGTGTTTTATTTCTTTCAAATCTACAAAATAGCCATACGTAATTATGACAGATACGAAACAAACACCCAAGTCTTGTCCATGCACTGACAAATACAGACAATTAACAGGAAAATCAGTTTCACTTATACACACTGTTCAGACAGACACTTTCTTCGGTTTCTTTTGTTGGGCTTTCAGAGATTTTTTGGCCAGTTTCTGCTTTCCTTGTCGAAGTTTCTGGCCTCTTTTGGTTGTAGCTGGCTTCGACACTTTCTTTGAACCTTTCTTGGGTGTAGCCTAGAGAAACAAATTCAAAACATTAGGTTATATACAGGAAAACTGTTACAAACACTTTAAATCCAGCACAATGTTATTATATATAGTACAAATACACTGTGGCCTTGTGCATATGTAGATGGATATTTGTAAAACCAAACTTTTCTGCATTTTGAATGCCTGTCAACACAAAAACAGCAATACGGCATCAGTGAAAACTAAGATTTTCATCCACGGAAGTGGAGAAATCGGACTGAATTGATCTCACAATACATTTTGGGTCACTGTTCCCCTAGACTGTGAAGCATCATGATGATTTTTGTAGCATTTGACTGAATCTGATCAGAAAGTATAGCTGTATACTCTTCACAATTTCCACTGGCAGCCATACATGCTCATGTCTATCGTGTTTGACAGATATGAAGAGTACATTTGACCCTGCAAAAATGGGACTACATAAAAAAGTAAAGTTGCTGTAACTGCTCAATGTGATCGAGTACAACGATCTCACAGGCCTATTGTTCTAAGGAACGTCTGAAATCTTATGTCAGGGATGTCCAATCTTATCCGCAAAGGGCCAGTGTGGGTGCAGGTTTTCACTTCAACCAAGCAGTAGCCACACCTTCCACCTGTTTTAATCACTGGGGGAAAAAAAAAACACTATATTGCACATAAGTGTTTGAAATTTTGAAGCCAGGTGGCAGCCATCTTGGTCAGACCACTTTACTGTTCATAGTTGTACTCAAATAGCATGAAACATTTAATTTTAACCCCCCCCCCCCCCTCTTTTTTTTTTTGCTAAATTTCAGCTAAGCAGAGCTTTTTTGATCTCAGACGTCTGACTTCCAGTGTGCAGTTTTTCTAATAGGAGCAGTTATTATTAAACTTTTTTTTTTTTTTTTACAATCGTGTTTTAAATCTGTGTGAATAGGTTTACTTACTGATATTTTATTATTTCTTGGGCGACTCCTATAGGTTTGACCTAGGTTCATATTTCTGTTAAACACTGAATTAATAGAGAAATTCTAATTCAGTTATATCTTGACTGCTGCATTTTAAACTTATTGTCAAGAGGCCAAATAATGGGGGGGCATCACTATCCAAATACCAGAGGACCTGCATGCATGTTTGCTATCAAATTTCATTTTTGTTCTATTATTGCACTCTCCAGAGAAGCTACTAGAGTAGGTTTAATATTATAGTTCTCCTTAATCCTTGTGTTTGTCATTTGTTGGAGTTTTTGACATGATATCCTTGCAGAGGGGTTTTTTTTATATAGAGGGAAATCTAGTTTCAAAATTGTGTATGTGTACAGAGTCCTTATAAACAGTTTACAACACTGACCTCCAGCTTAGGCTTTTTACTAGGGGACTCAATAGGCACCAGCTCTGGAATCTCCTCTTCTTTCTCACCATGACCAACATCATCATGGTGACCCTCATCACCACCACACTTGGCATCCTTTTCAGCTTCTGATTCTTTAGCCTCATCACACGTCACCTTTAAATCAGATTTCTTGGTCCCTTCTTGCTTCTTTGTCTCCTGTGAGTCAAGTGAGATAACACTGAAAATTGGTATTCACTTTGCTCATATTTATACTTATTTTTTTTTTAAATAAAAAAAGAAAATGTAGCTTAAGAGCAAAGCTGGTGAACACACAACATCTATGGAGAAAGTCCAAGTATAACGCTATATCTGGTCATGGGTTTGATAAAAAAAAAAACTACGTTGAGAAAATCTCCATGGCAACTGCAAAGTAATTCAACTATTTTCCTTCAACTAAAAAAATGAGACTTGCTTTTGCTAATCGGGCTTTCCTCAGCTCCTCCTCCAACAGCTTCAGGTGACTCAGGTCAGAGGTGTAGATGGGAAGAGCCACAGAGGTGTGACTCTTCAGATGGATAATTTTGATGCTTTTTCCTTTCTGTTCAAATACATTAAAGCAATCAAGGTCTCCAAGTCATGTATCCAGCACTCATTAAAAAGACATCCTGTGCCTTAAATCCCCAACTCACCATGTGTAACTTTGTCGAAATGGTGCCAACAGCTGTGACTATGTTCTCAACAATCTCATTTGTAGTCATCCCCGAGTGTGCTACACGCACCAGGCTAATAAAACAGGGGTAATATGTTAGACAGTGGGCAACAAAAACATACTAAAACATTTAACTCCAATGTTCTTGTATCAGAGGTTGTAGGGACAAGCTCTAATAGACAGAGACTCATCTGGATACACTCCGAGTTACTTTGGCACCATGTAACCCCGATCCAACACCAACGCAGCTGGACTGAGTTTGCTGGAGTGCTGTTTGTTGACAGTAAACAGAAAACTGTGACTTTACCAACATGAGCCTTTTCTGTTGATGGTGAGGGTTGTGCCCTGAACGAGTCTGTCCATATCTCTGGCCAGGTGTTTACTCGTCATTTCCACAGACAATGGAACCCTAAGATGCACAACTAGAGTATTAATGTCAGAGAAACCCAGTGCTGGTAAATCATTTATAGAATACATCAAGAAGTTTAGAGGACATTTAAAGGAAATCTTCCTCATTTTTCAACCTGGGTCTCATGTTCCCATCTGCATACTGGACTGATTTTAACTGCGTTAGTCCTTAGTCATCATCATCATCATCATCATGATGATGATGATGATGATGATGAAGTCCTTAGTTATTGACATAAAAAAAAAAAAACAATAAAACGGATGGGAAAACTGAGCTTAGCTTTAAAAAGAATTACTAAAGTTTTCCTGTGGATGCCGAATTATTGGCACCTTTTAACAGAATGGAAACACCGCACAAAACTATTACTGTTACATGATTATCTTTTAAAGGTCGAGCCTTACATGGGACATGCACATGCTTAAATATGTCAAATCTTAGCTGCTAGGCATGTTGTAATCATTAGAATAAGAAAGTATGTAGATAAAGAAATAAATCCAGTTTTTTTGAGCGAGCAGCCTTTGTCCGCCAAAATGCAATAAATAGATCATGGCGTGGTCAGGTGACCTGCTACGTCAGAAAGGGGTCACATAGGTTTGTTTACAACATGCAAACATGTGAGCCTCGGAGTCCTCGTCAGTTTCCAGTCAATCTGACATTGAACCTGACATTGATGAACATGATTTAGGGAATGTTTTATTCGCATATGAACCCATGGGGGAAGGTTAGATGTCATCTTCCAGTGAAGAGGATGGAGACGACAGGGAAGAGCGACTCGGAAACACTGCATGGTGAGCACCGTCTGTGATCAGACTTCAACCCCCATATTGTGTAACTTAATGAAACACATACCAACATATGTAAATATATCATGTAGCACCACTGTGTATAAATATATAGCGTATTTAAATCTACTCAGGCATCTATAAAAAATTAGTATCCACATAAAGGGTGCAGTACAATGTATATATTATATAGATTAAACTTATTATTTTAGATGTATGTATAAATGCATGGTACAGCTCATTACAATCTGTTAAAGTAATTTGATCATCCATGAAATATTACCAAACCTTAAAGATTTCTTATTAATGTAAATGACGCTTCTGGAACATGAGTCGTTACGTTAAACGGGGCGGAATCAACTCTGAAGCCTTTATGTACACTGTATGTATATCTGAATCAGTGAATCGAGTCTTATCGGAGTCGGTTCCCAGCCCGCCCAAACGCCGTGGTTGTTATTCAGAGAGCAAGTGTCTCACAGGGATACAGTCTTCTCGCGATAACTTTATGCAGGCTTACACCATACCTGGTTTACTTGTACAAAATGCCATGGAGCACACGTCTCCAGTTTTCCCTTTTATCACGAGTGAGTCATACTGGACATGTTTACACTTCCGCGCGAGTCCAGTGTGTGACGTTTCACGTACCACGTGACCTGACTTGACCAAGTTGAGTCTGTTTGACAGCTGTGGGAATCAAGGAGCCGGGAAACACAAACTTGAACTCAAATCTCACAGCACACACATCTGCGATAAATGTTGGGACTGAAAGGTTTGATTTATTTAGCCACCATGAACTATTAGCAATAAAAACATGACAAAATATTTTATATAAGACTCGACCTTTAAACCACCGAGACAAAACTGAATGAAGACTTTGGCAGAGTGACAAGGCACTCATATACTGTCACCACTCATAATGAGGAAGACCACGAGCTAGGAAAAGGTTACAGTCACAGAAATGGAATATTCATTGCTTCTTGAGTTTAGTATGTTTTAAAAGTGGATTATAAACATACAAGTTGTTGGTTTTGGGGGGTGGCATTAAAAGGCCAAACTTGTGTGTATCAGGTGCATTCTGACTATAGTGGGACCTGCTGGTACACAGAAACTCTTTGGCTGTGCACAAAGTCAGCATTTTTTCAAACCCAAATCAAACCTACTCTAAAATAAGGTGCTGGATAACGGAGGGTATTTTGTGTTGGGTAGTCCAGAGAATCGAGTGAAGACAGACGACATCTGCCAGGTACCACTATATCTTAGTTAATTTATGAAACACATACAAAATTCACTAGCTTAGCTGTGGCTGGCACATGTCGTGTATGGAAATGTGGCTTACTGTGTTCAACAGCCATAGACTTGAAAGGGAGAGACTGTTTTGTTCTGAACATTAGGTACGGAAGTGGCGATACGAAAAATGTTAGTACTTGAGTACTGAGGTTCATCAAATTGTAGTTCAATGGACCAAATGTTCTGAATAACAATGATACCTTTAACTAAAAAGAGGTAACTCAGCTTACTTCTTCCGCTCATAAAAATGTTTCCCAATGTGGGAAGGTAGACGGCGGCGAATGCGTGCATCTGCCAGGAAGATGTCAAAGTTCCCCAGCAGTCTCCTCTTGGCTTCAAACGGCTTATATTCAGTCTTCAATACTTTGAAAGGAATAACCTATGAAATAAAATATGGGAAAGTCAAATATTTAAACATCACCTGCATTCCTGTATCCTGAAATGTTCAGGGTTCCAATCCCACAGTCTGGAGTCCAGTTTCTTCCAGTTTTCTCTACTCCAACACACCTGGATCAGCTTATTAAAGACTCAGTAACTCACTGATGAGTTAAGTAATGCTGAGTACACACTACACGACTTTCATCGTCTTCAGTACAGATCAGATGACTGACAGATGACAAGGAAGACTTCATTTGATTTTGAAAATGATACGGATTAAATTCTGGATAAACTTTTTAAATGGTTCTCACTTGGTGAGATTGGACAATTTGACATTTGTGTTCATATAGGAGATTACTAGGCTTGGTGGAGGTCTGCACTTTCCGAGTGCTCTTGTTTCATATGCATTTACCGTTACAATATATCTATTCAATTTCACTCTGCACATAATTTCCCCAGGCAGTTCCTATTATTTAATAATTAAAACCAATATAAATCACCTACTGTACTGTCTGTCCTAAAGGGACACCTATGGACTTGGCAACCACACAGCTGCACTTACTGCTACACCTGCCGGTTTCCCCTCATCTTACTCTCTCATTGGCTGTTGCTTGTCACCGCACTTATTTCCACTTACAGTTAAATTTCCTATGACAGGATCTAGATTTGCCGACAGGTCCGCATATATAGTCTGCTTGATATTTTGCACGTGTCTGCAAGTGCATCACTGACTCCTAACAAGCGATCTACAATTTGCCTCTGCATCTACGGATTTCTAAGCAATCTCCGAAAATGGTCTGATAGAAAAATAAAATCATGTAGTGTGAACTAGGAATAAGATGTGTTCAAGTAGAGGCATTATAAAAACGTGCAGGTCTGAAAGTGAAAACTATGGTAATAAGTTGTTTCCGAGGTTGTAGGGACGAGCTCCAATAGTGGCAGAAGCTCATCTGGATACACTCTGAATCACTCTCGCACTACTTTTACCCAAATCCACCACTGAAAGAGGACAGGGTTTGCTGGAGTGCCAATTTCTCATCCTACAAATTAAAAAAAAAGATCATACCTGAGGCATGAACTTGACGCCGCTCTGTGCGAGTAATTTCTTGTAGAACCGTTCTGTCTGATCTGCAGTCATGTTGGGTTCATCTCGCGTGAAGAGGCAAACCTCGACAGACTCGTTGCGAAGTGCATGAGGCAGAGGGCTGGGGGAATGAACAGGACACTGGTGAAATTAGACAGCTTAATGAGGTACATGTGAGAGCAAATTACTTATGGTACACCATAAGACAGCAAAGGAAATGTTGGTATGCTTGCTGATTTTGCCTCTCACCTACCAAACAATTTTACACTTAAATTTGAAAAAGAAAGGAAAAGTCCAAGTGACACCTACATGCGAACTGTCTGCTCTTGTTTGGGAATCTTCCAAAATGTAAGGAGAAGACATATCTGTTGAGTTTCATTAAGAAGCGTCTTGCCAGAGGTGCTCTTCAAATAGGCCTGTAATGCCTGCACAGCTTTCTTCACCTGAAATCCATAAAGCATAGACACTGGATAAAGTGTGTATCCTTAATGAAAGATGTTTAGTGAAGCAAAATCAACCTGCTGTAGCATCTGACCTGCTCAAACACCATGCAATCACAAACAAGGATTTCAAAATCATCAGCACTTTTACTTTCAAACTATACTTCAAGGAACAGTTGTGCCTAAATAGTTGGAAATAATGTGTTTTAATGTGTGTGATTAAAAAAGTAATTAATATAAATATATATATTTTTTAAAAATGCAGTTTTCACAAAGCTTTACAAGATATCACCAGCCTCACAGCTCCATTACGTTAAAGGCCACAGCAAGAAAAAAGCAATGGCTTTTGTTAATCAGTTTTGGCAACAATAACAATGTTTATGTTTTTCTTCAAACAATCCCATAATATTTTTACATACACACCTTTACCGAACGGTTAAGATTTCCTATTAGATTTAAATTACTATTATTTATAGTTAAAAAAATTAAAATAATTTAAAAAAGTAAAAAAGAAAAAAAAAAATCATTGAAGTGTTCTAGCGAATATTTACCCAGAACATTAAAGGGGTAAAAACTTCAAAACAAAAAACAAACCAAAAAAAACCCTAAGATAAGTAAACTTCAGATAAAGCACAAAGTGGCTTATTGGCTAGATCTGGGGAAAGGTTTTTTTGTACGTTTCTATCTACCAATTCCTATATACATGACCAGAACACTTGTTATGATTTATATGAACCTTATACCAGACTGTCACCTATCAGCCATAAGCATCACAAACATGAATACTGCAAAATTCAAACAATGCAAGACGGACCGGTATAATGAAATACAGCTGACTATTTGGATATCATGTTTGGATACAAAGTCATTTTGTAAATTTAAAGTTATGACTTTATTGGACAAATGTTTAGGTAATCTAACAATTATTTTAGTAATAGTAGGCAGATTTACAAAATGATGAATATTGACTGCCAGATATGGTACAGGAGCTTGTTAGTACTTTTGTTCATGCAATGTGTGTGTGTGTGTGTGTGTGTGTGTGTGTTTAAGACTCAGATTCCAGCCTTGGGTAAAATGGTGGCCCATCATGGAGTATTCAGGCCTTTACACTGACTCCAACCTTCTTTCTGCTGAGTCTCATCAGCTCATGTTATGCTTAAATATCCATCCAAGGAAAACTGGGGAGATGATTTAGAGTAATTAATTATTTATTTATGTTGATTTGAGCCACTGAATTTATAAAGCACTGAATAAAAGCCTTCGGTAAGAAATTCACTTACACAACCTACTAACTTCCACATCACCAGCTCCACACTTTCAGCTCATTCACAAGAAAAATATACACACGTGTGTGTGTGTGTGTGTGTGTGACTCTAAATAAACCTGAACAGAACTACTAGTACAGTAAAGAGGCGACTCAGCCCTAAGCCTGGTTAGCTTGCTAGCAACATGGCACAACAAGGTTTTATTTGGGTGAACTACATTACCCACATGCCCTATAAAAGTCCCCCTGTAAACGTACTTAAACGATATTAAAATAATATGAATACACAAAACCTAATTGAGAGAATAATACCTGAACCTGGTCGAGGGGAACGTTATCTCCTGGTGCAGGATCCATAGTACACGTGCGCAACAATGCTGCAATGCGCATGCGCCAGATACAAACTTTATCCTGTTTCTGATGACGAAAACTGTGACGGCACCTTTTATTTATTTATTTATTTTTAAAGAAACTTAAAAATTACATTTGCATATACAATATTTGCATTTTTTTGTAAATAGCATACATTTTAATATAATGTAATATAATATGATATAATAAAATATATAATATATCAATATGATAAAATATGATATAATCATATATCATATTATATCATATATCATATCATATGATATCATATATCTCATATCATATATCATATCATATGATACCATAATCATATCATATCATATCATACATTATATATCATATCATATCTATCATATCATACATCATATATTATCATATCATATCATATATTATATCATATATGATATGATATATGATATGATATGTAATATATGATATGATATATGATATATGATATATAATCATATATTATATTATATTATATCATATATGATATATAATATATGATGTATGATATATGATATGATATATATATGATATGATATGATATATGATATGATGTTACATGATATGATATATCATATATCATATCATATATATGTATGATATATGATATAATATGATATATGATATGATATGATATGCCATGATATATGGTATGATATGATATGATATATGTGACCCAGTCTGGCAAAATGAGTCATAGTGACCAAAAATTCAAAATTAAGTTAGCCATACCATTTAAGCTTTTAAAAAATAAGAGACTCTAAGCTTTAAAATAGTATGGCTAACTCAATTTTGAATTTTTGGTCACTGTGACTCATTTTGCCAGACTGGGTCACATATAGCCACAGTTTGCCGTGTTTAACTGGCAATTTATTTTAGATATCTGTCAACCCAGAGTGTCAAATGGTACAATAATATGCAGTGGGGTGGGATGACGAATAAAGAACCATCACAAAAGGGGAAAAACATACTGTCTGTAGCACTGGCTTTGTAGAACCCAGCATTTCAACACAGTATGTTCCCTTAACCTCTGATGGCATCATAGTCACATTACTATGCCTAATTACTTATCCTATTGAGACCCCAATGTGCTCTTATGAGGACATCATATTTTTTCCCAACAATATTGTATGTATGTCCTTGTAAAATCCTCATTTAATAGCCCAGTGGGTATTACTCTTTTCCCAAACTACTACTTCTTTGAAGACATTGATCAAGTTCGGTAGTTATTGGGTGGTGAGGGACAGAAGCAGTGTGAAGAAATTAGAAGGCACACAACATTAATTTTTGGGTCTCAGGAGGATATTGGGACTTTAAGAGAACAGCTTCTTGTGTATTTTTAAACAAAATGAAGGATGGTGTATCATGTAGAGTAAATATAGTGAATCTAGAATAGTGTTCACACACTCCAGTTTGTCAGTCAGATAGGGTTTTAGTGGTGGGTTATAATAATGGCACCCCAGTGGCCGAGATGGTTAAAAACCATACTTATTTAAATTACAACGTTGTAGCATACATACCACAGGCTCCAGCTGATAAATCAATGATGGCTTGAATGACAGGACTTGGCGCCATTATGTTATCACCTGTCAAAAACACACAAGCGCAGCCTTAACATTCACGCTTCATGAACAGTCTCACATGATTGAATGTGTGATTCCTAAAGCAGCTTCAGGCCCTGCGATGGCCTGGCGAGCTGTCCAGGGTGTACCCCACCCTCGCCCAGAGTCGGCTGAGATGGGCGCCAGCCTCCCCGCGACCCTAATTAGGAATAAGCGGTTCAGAAAATGAATGAATGAATAAAGCAGCTTCATGATAAAAATACATTCTTGAAAGAAAAAAACACTTCAACATTCATGAACTGATCAGATTCAGTGCAGTTTAGTATGTTAAAGGGACAGTGTCATGGTCGGTTGAAGAAAATAGCCTAAATATCCTGAATAGTGATTTGTTGACGACATAATTATTCATGAAGATGGGAATTTGGTTAACAAAGCACACTAGACATGATTTAGGCTTAGAAATAAATGTTGTTAGAGGTTTGCAATGCAGTCTCAGTCTTTGAAAACTGTTCAGCCTGACAAGATTTCAAAAAGTCCACGTTGCTATCCATTTATAGCTCCTCTATACTGGGAGCAAATCTTTTGGTTTGCACGAACTACTTTTAACTACCTTTGGATTTGCCGAAATGCTTACTCCTCTATCATGGTCGCAGGGAGGCTGGTGCCTATCTCAGCCGAACAGCTCACCAGACCACCGCAGGGCCACACACATACACAACCACTCACACCTAAAGCGACACTTTGAAACAGCAAATCAGCCTAATGTGCATGTGTCTGGATTGTAGGAGGAAACCGGAGTCCCCGGAAGAAGCCTACGCTAGCACAGGGACAATGTGCACACTCCACACAGGACTGTCCTCGCCAAGCCCACGCCCTTTCTGCTTTGACATGAACTTGCACCTACGCCACTGTGCCGCCCTTAACGAAAAAGATATTTAACAAAGTATTTTGGACATCCATGGAATATGTGGGTGGATTTTTGGCAACTAAAATCATGACACAGCTCCTTTAACCAGGACATTACTGGAGTATCCAGCATAAAGACATTTCAGATTGAATATATACTGCTGCAGGTGAAAGGCAGGTATATCCCAGTGTCACCCTTGACTCTTGTGTTCTCTCCTATAATAAAGTTAGAAATGTAGTATTCAAGTTGGCTCCACGTGCACTTGAAGATCAAACTGGAAGACTAACAGCAATCTTAATTATAATTAATTTAAACAAAACTGACTCTGTAATTAACACTCGGTGAGGGGGAAATAAAGTTAAAGGCACATCACAGCATAACCTTCTGCTTTTTAAACATTATACTGCGAGGTTAGGCAAGACACTTTCCATTTCCGGGTTTCTTTCAAGACGGACAACTTCACACTTACCGTACTGTCTTAATTTAGATATTCAGGTCGGTGGTATTCAAAGATTTACGGTTAAATCCGCGTCTTTCGGGAAAAACGTGCAGCGTTCAAGGGCTTCAAATACAGTGAGCTCTCTCTCTCTCTCTCTCTCTCTCTCTCTCTCTCTGTGTGCTATGAGAGAGTCAACAAGCATCTATTCTAATTCTAAACCCGCATATTGACGCCCCAGAGCTGTTATTTCTGCCCATGTGGGGACCTCAGCGCGCTCAGAGCCCAGTGTGACCCGGTGATGTGGAAGGACCAACGTCGATCTATTGATGACAGTCTAGTGAAGCTGCGTAAACAATGTTGCAACCCGTGTTCTCTCTTCCAAACCTTCAATCACACTTCGGCTTCTCGTTCCCAAAGTTGCCCCGAAAGCCTTTAATAATATACAGGAGGCGCAGCTCCGGCTTTCTCTGGGTCACGTGGCCACCGAGTCACGTTGTTTGCGTTTCCAGTATTTCAGGAATTTACGCACAACGTACGCGCAACTCCGTCTTTACGTCATCTTCCCAAAAACGTCTGAGCCGGATGTGTAAACGTGAATGTACTCCTCTGTTCGTATTATCATTCAATGTCAGCCGTGCAGACACACTACACACCCACACTTCTTCCCTCAATAATAATAAAAATGTATATATTCTTGTACAGAGGAGTAGGGGGAATTAGAAACGCCCCATAATATCGACACGCCCTGCATAACATGGTCTGTGGCCACCAGAGGGCACCCAAGAGCGCTGATTCATTCATTCATTCATTTAACATAACAAGAAAAGACAAGAAATGGTATCCAACAGAATAAGCAAACCAGCTCGGTGAAATATAAGTTATAATATGAGCTATGAAATAAATAGTTACAGTTACAGATAGATAACAATGAATAATAATATAACAATATCATAATATGGGCGGCACGGTGGCGCCGTGGTTAGCACGCCGCCTCACAGCAAGAAGGTCCTGGGTTCGATTCCCAGCTCGGGCGTTTCTGTGTGGAGTTTACATGTTCTCCCTGTGTTTGCATGGGTTTCCTCCGGGTATTCCGGTTTCCTCCCACAGTCCAAAAACACGCACGATAGGCTAATTGGCTGTTCCAAATCACCCCTAGGTGTGAGTGTGGCCTGGCGATGGCCTAGCGATGGCCTGGCGAGCTGTCCAGAGTGTACCCAGCCCTCACCCAGAGTCGGCTGAGATGGGCACCAGCCTCCCCGCGACCCTAATTAGGATTAAGCGGTTCAGAAAATGAATGAATGAATATAATAATATCATAAATAAAGGCAGCACAGTGGTGAAGTGGTTAGCACGTCCGCCTTACAGAAAGAAGGTCTTGGGTTTAAGTCCCAGGCTCGGGCGTTTCTGTGTGCAGATTGCATGTTCTCCCGGTGCTTGTGTCTTTCCTCCAGGTACTCTGCTTTCCTCACAGAATCCGAAGACCTGCATATTAGGCCTGTTGGCTGTTCCAAATTGACCCAAGGTGTGAATGTGAGTGTGAATGGTTGTATGTGTGGGATTAAGTGGTTCAGCAAATAGGTGAGTGATAGTAGATGGATAATAATCAGTGACAATATGGTGTCATACAGCAACTGAAGAAATATTGATATTAATGCTAGAAAATAGGAAAACAAGTCAGGGTGGCATGGTGGTGTAGCGGTTAGCAAAAGGTAGTATACTTAAAGTTTATTTTATTAAGTATACTTGAAAAATATTTTATTCTATTAGATGTACTTAGACTTTTCTTTATACTATTCAGTATAAACCGAGTATACTTCACTATACTATTCTGAAATACATAAAA
>JAQMYF010000021.1:27629605-27657485 GCA_030014195.1 Neosilurus mollespiculum
TCGGAAACCTCCCAGTTCGGAACACCTACTTACCTGCTCATTCAAGCACTTACACAATCAGCCAATCGTGTGGCAGCAGACCAGAAGAAAGAATATAAAATGAGGTCATGTCTTATAACGAAGGTGCCTGCAAAGTCTATTCATCATCAAAACCAGAGCTGAAGGAATCTTGGGAACTGTGTTCATAGAGGTACTGGCCAAGAACCTTACTAAGACCAGACGAAAGAAGAGAAACGCTGATATCTTTGGAGGTGGCTCCAGAACAGTGGTTCAACATCGCATTCATTCCGAAAAGATCAATGTCTTGTGGTGGAAAAAACTAAACAACACATAACCAGAGACAAGATTCTGTCAGAAATTTAAGACCATCTCACTTTTTACTGCTGCTACAACTGTGTATTCATTTGTATTTTGTAAATTCACTTACACTGTAGACTATGATTCAGAAGGTGTTTTCATCATACAAGCTACAGACCTCAAACATGTCACACCCGAGTGTAGGAGATTAACATTGCTCAGTGTCGTACAATAAAGTTAAAGGAAAGCTGAAATCTGTCTGTAGGCTAAAATGATTTAGCACACAAATGTGTGTGATAAGGAATATAAAATAAATTCAAGATTCATAACAAAAGCCAACAAGGAAGGTAAAAACGTCAATTCACGTCTTTTATTTGTGGATAGTTAATGCTGACATCGCCACAGAAGTATTTAAAACTGGATCAGATGCTGAGTAGTGTGAGAAACTGTAGAATCAGTCCTTTTTCTATTCCACTATAATTTTGAGGGAAAAAGCAATGACGAGTTATTGTGTGCATAAGCCTGATCCTACTTTTGTTTACATCAGGCAACAATGATCATTAATATTTGACTGAACTTGTGCATTTATTAAAAAAAAGAAAACACTAGTCATTTACTGAAACACATGCGCATAGTTTGTACTGAAACTTAAGTAGATCAGATGTGATGATCTGATCTAGGAAAAGACCAGAAGGATATCAGACATGACCAAAGCTTTAACATAACTTTGGAAGGCCTCATGCTGTTCCTGTGCTCATGTCCTCAAGCAGTCTGAAACTGTACAAACACAAGATCTGTAAAGAAGTCAGTGATACACACTGATCATGTAGAGACCCCATTTCAGTCAGTTGGTGGGGACAGACTTTTGGTGGGGAGGAAAAAGAAGTGCCTTCTGATAACAATATCAAATCTAAAGGAGAAAAATGTTGCTTTACTTTCAAAGTGTGGTTAAAAAGCATGGTCACAGAACATCAGTAAACACAATATTGTTAGTTGTTATATATTCATGATCACATTTGTGCTGGATGCAAACATAAATGTCCTTAAATGAGCAGACCCTTGAGAAGGCAACGTATAGTTGACCATGTGAAAACAGTTTGGGGAAGAGAGATGCCAACTGTCCTGAAAGTCTTCCTGTCCTTGTTAATTTTCATTGAACAGGCCAGTCTGACAAGAAATTGGCGATGCGCCAAGATGAAGGGTCATAAGCATAACATTAAACATTAAGATCTACAGGTGGACTATATATTATAGTAGGTTCAGCTTTGATGAGATGCCCATGTTTGTGCAACCAATTTAACTAGATTTGTGAATTGTGTCAGTCACCAAATATCTCTTGAGCGTATGCCCCGATGCTCATAAAGGGCAGGACGTAAACAGAGTACTTGCGGAAATATAATTACACATCTACGTACATACACATTTGTATCTACAGTAACGGGTAAATTCCACTGTCACACTGAATTCAGTGTCATGTATGCATGGTCTATTACCACAGCATTACAGCCGAAATTTCCGTGGCGACTTCTATAAAGTATAATAAAGTATAACCAATGTAAACTGTGTCCACCATAATGCTTGTGTAAATGTGGAACGCAGTTAACGGCATATAGACCATAATATTAAGCAGCGTGCTTTCGGGACCGTTATATGTAGGCCACGGGGTGTAAAATGTATATGTGTACGTAATGTATAGTTACGTTGTACCGAAATACCTGACCTGCCTCGGTTGTGTTTCGGCAATGATCAGCAGCTGCATCTTGCTAGGACATAGATCAGGAATTGGCCAGAAGTGATGAAATGCTATATGGAGAAAAATGGGGGAGCACAAAATTTTGGGCATCGTTCTCAAAGAAAAAATACACACTATGTAAGGTCTCACCACAAAGGGCAGAAAAAAAGTGAAACAGAAGACATCGAGGGAAGTTTTGAAAAGAGTGCATGGCAGTTAACTGCAAGCCACTGCACAGTTGGTATTACAGAGTAGATAAATGTCTACACAAGTTAGACCTCGGTAAATATCTGTGATCTCACTTTCAGAAAATCTGTCAGTTTCAGATTGCTAAAGGACAGTTAACAAAGGAATGGCTTAATCCTTCAGATAAGAGGGCAGTTAAAAAGCCAATAGTCTTTAAGAAGATTGCATCCATTTCATCATTGAATATGGGCCTGTGGAAATGGGCTGGCATTAAAATTGGGCTACATGAGTGGCATAGCTGAGCTCTCAATATGAGAAAGCTGTCACACTGAGCGTTTTTCTATAATATTGTTCTTCTTAAAACATACTGTCATTTTACTATTGTCCTTTTTCAAATATTTCTCTTAGTTTCATCCACGATAAGAGAATAGAGCAGACTGGAGGAATCCGGTTGGTAGGTCGCTGCATCCTTCCTCCTAATCCACAGTGCAGCAGATCAATAAATCTCTGTAAACTTAGTCCTTCTCTGGCACCAACTTTAACACCTTACCAATAGCAATTGTTTTACCTGCAAAGAGAAAATGAAATGTTCATGCAAGACTGCATTTACCATCGAGACTCGATTCCAAAAGCAATCAGAAAACACCAAAAAACTCTCACAGGAGTATTACGATAAAATATTATTGAACTACAAGTACTCAGAGAGCGCAAACCTCCAGCTAGGCAGCTAATTTCTCTCCTTAATTTAATTTCTGCTAAATATTATTTTTCTCAACAAGTCCGATAGATTTCAACACTCTGAATCATCATGCTACTTGTATCTGTAATAGATCTTATGTAAATGTTGTACTGTAGTTTTTGTGGAAGCATTGTAGTCTTTAGTTATGGAGCTGATCACTAAATTGTTAAAGGTGTATGTCTCACAATGGTTAAGAATCCTTTAAAAACATTCCCAGATCCAGATCATGATCCTCACCATTAAAATCGAATCGAGTGTTATTTGGGCTATACTCCACCCCTACAAAAAAATTTTGGGACTTTTAACAAACCAGACTTAAAAAACAACGCTGACAACGATATGTGGAGGTAAATATTCTTCTCTACATAACTAACCAATATTTTTGGCACTCTCACCCCAGCTGGCATATGATCCAAGTTCGAAAGATCTTACCCTCATCCCTCAAAGTGAAACGACCCATCT
Organism: Neosilurus mollespiculum; assembly: GCA_030014195.1. Lineage (NCBI taxonomy): Eukaryota > Metazoa > Chordata > Actinopteri > Siluriformes > Plotosidae > Neosilurus > Neosilurus mollespiculum. Next base: position 27,633,022 of record JAQMYF010000021.1, read on the forward strand.
GCGGGAAATCTTTAAATGTTTCTAAGCAGATCGTTCCTGCCGTTCTGAGACGGGCAATACACACTTGGTCTTGTTTGACAAAGCGGGGACGTGTCTTGCTCTTCTCTCCTGTCTTCTTGTCCACCAGACAGATTAAGGCCTTTAAAGCAGAAGTATTGAATTAGAACATACCTGTAAATACAGGAAAAATATTTTGTACAAGCACCAAGGAAAAAGCCAGCAGCGCCTTACTGTTATCTGCACCTCCTCTATGCATGTATGGATGTGTAGGACTGCATTGTAACCTGGACATATAATGGATTTGTGTTCAATAATGACAATCTGTAAAACAACAACAAAAAAATTCATTAATGACAAGGAGAGTGGCAAAAAAAAATACCACACACACAGGAAGTTGCTTGTACACGCATCAGCACTCTACCTGGGCGTCAAAGGTGCGCCCTGAGTGACAGAGGTTCTCTGCATTGCATAAGATGAAACCAGGGAGGATCTCCTCTTCTTCAATGCCTTTGAGACGAAGCTTCAGGTTCTCTCCAGGCCCTGCGTCATCTGTCTCTACATCATCAGACAGAAGGCTCAGCACCTCCACAGTGTGCTGGAAAACACAAAGCACGTCACATGTCAGCCACACACACAGCCTTAATGTAAGATTTCAGTGTCCTAATGCTTCATATGTCCTTACCCTATTTGGCATCATGACAAGTTGTTGTGCTTTGCTAATAGTCCCTGATTCCAGTTTTCCAAGAATCACAGTACCCATATCCTGCACAGAAAATCACAAGTTAATTAAACACATCGGTTTGTGATTGTAGCATCTGAAAGGCTGATTATTTACTATAAATGTGCAATGCAGTTCATGCTGACTCACACTTATAATGTATCCAAATCAAATCACCTCTCCACAAGCATAAAAATCCTCAGTAGGAGTAAAGTGATTAGACATACTCTCTGTAATATACAATTTGCCATCTTCTAGTTAAGGAACATCCCAAATTCCCTACACGGGGTACAACACCCTACCTAGTATCCTAGAGCCTTAAGGTAAACCGTCCTTTGAGATTCAGTTGGGGGGAAAAGGCATAAGCCTTACTCAAACAAATTATTTTCACATTTGTGCTTGGATAAAGAGGAATAAACAACATGAAACATTTTTTTAATAATGTCATGATTATGTTTACTCAGGAGCAGTTATTACATTAAACCCATCCACTACTATAGCTTAGCAGTTCAGTCTCTGAGATTGTTTTCTCGTAACATTATACTAAACTTGTCAATCATTATTTTCCTTATGAGTAATCCCTCTTATTTTCACAGGTACAGTTATGTCATATGAGAGTGACACAAATTCAAACATATGGACCGTCCTGTTCTCAGATTTGTTTCTGAGCTACACTGTTCAGTGGAGAAGCACTAATTGCTACAAACATACAAATATAAAATCAGCCATAATAATAAAACCTCCAGTCTATTGTTGTGTAGGTCCAAATTATGTTGCTGAAACTGCGCTAACCTATCAGGAGTCATGGAGGCATGGACTCCACACTACTGAGAGTGTACTGTGGTATCTGGGACCAAGCAGTTTGCAGCACATCCTTAAATTCCAGCAAGTTTCCATGGTTTGGACTTGTTTGTTCAGCCCATCCCACAGATAGGGTACTTGGAGGCCAATTTTACCGTCAAACCATTCCTGAAGTTTCGCAGTATAATTAGATAGATAGATGTATGTATATATTGTTGGGTTTTATTTTTTTGTTTTTTTTTTAACAAGTGTGTGTGTGTGTGTGTAATACTGCGAGTAAACAAAACATGTCCCTACAGATAAATTAACCTTACCCTGTACTTCTCTACAATGGGCAATCTGATAGGACCATCACTTGATCGGGTGAAGTTTGGCAAGTTGTCCAGATGTGGAATAAATGGTAACCCTCTAAAAATGGAGAAAGATTTTAAACAACAATCACTACATTAATCCACAGTGAACGTTTCATACAGTGCAGAGGAACCGAAACACGTTCTAATGGATCACATATGAGTGGCATCGGTAGGAATGGATCTCGCAGTGTCTTGGTTGGAGTGCTGACGAATTACGCTTGATCTAACTGCACTTGCTTACTATGCCATGGTATAAATCTGACTGTTATAAGATTCACTTACGTATACCAGGGACACATCTCAGAAGATTCTTTTAAGTTGGCTCCTGTCAGTCCAGAGCAGGGCATGAAGTGGATGTCTTTCTTTGGATTGAAGCCCACTTTCTTTAAAAATGGCACTAATTTCTCTTTACATTCCTCATATCTGTGAAGAAAAAGATAGTTTTTTTTTTTTTTTTTTATAAATACCATGAAATCACTATAAATATAGTATAATGTTTTCAGTAAACTGATCATTCATATTCAGTTTGTGACAGCTATGCCATTCATCTCCCTGTTGACATGCGTGTTTTATTTACCTATCCAAGCTCCAGTTTACTGTGGGATCATCCATTTTGTTGATGAGGACTATCAGGTGTTTGACTCCAGCTGTTTTGGCAAGCATTGCATGTTCACGAGTCTGACCGCCCTTTTCAAAACCTGTCTCAAACTCACCCTTTCTGGCAGAGATAACCTGGCAAGACAGGACAAAAAAAGAGAAAAAGAATAGATCCCATTCATAATGAGACTAAAAAATCTGTTCAGGAGGATAAAGAAAAAAAAACAAAAAACACAAAACACCATGAGGTGGAAGGATAAAGACAGAGATGATGTGATGACCTTTAGAGATTGCAAGGTTGACTATAGTCTGCTGGAACAGAAGTGAGTAAAATAACCATTCCTGACATTCTACTAAGAAGACCTCGCATATTCAGCAAACTACCAGAGATTCAGTCTTCAACACCACAACCTTGATATTTCACCTCCCACACAGCAACACAAGTACAGCATCAATCTGTTAGCAGGAAAAATAGCGAGGATGGCAAGAAACTAACCAGCACTGCCAAATCAGCCTGTGAAGCTCCACCGATCATGTTGGGTACAAAGCTTTTATGGCCAGGGGCATCCAGGATGGTAAAGTGCTTTTTCTCAGTTTCAAAATATGCTCTTCCTACTTCAACTGTTTTCCCCTTGTCTCTCTCCTCTTGGTTGGTATCTAAAGCCCAAGAGAGATACCTGTAAGAAAAAAATATATATATATACAGTCAATTATCATTACAAAACAGAACCAAGCAGCTACAAGATATCTGAACAACAGACACTGTACACATGAACCAAACAAACAAAAAATAGCTAACATTAAAAAATTACTAGCTTAATGACACAATAAAGCAGTTTTACCATGTCTCCCTGTTTTTTTCTTTTGCTTCCCTTTCATATTTCTCCAGAGTCCTTTTGTCCACCATGCCAGTCAAATACCTGAGAAAAAACATCGAGTTATATTCGTACATATTTAAATTTTTACATTTAAAATGAAAATATCAAGACTGCATAACTCACATGATCTGGCCACCAATTGTTGACTTTCCAGCATCTTAGAAAATAATAACCACATGGCCTTAGAAAAAAAATTATTATTTAAATTTTGGGGGAATTAAGTGGCTGTATGAGGGCACTGGACACACTCACCCACATGTCCGATGAACACCACATTAACATGCTCCTTCTTTGGGGCATCTGGGAGAGGAGGAGGCAGTTTAGGGGTGGGCATTTCCTCATCCTCCTCCATCATCTCATCTTGGGCTTCTTCCCGTACAGGTCCACTCTCCTCCATAGCCCCACCACCTGCCTCCGCCTCATCTAATTCACCCTTCTCCTCCCACGACTCCGCTGTGGTAGTATCTGTTTCTCCATTCGCCACAGCAGCTAAAGAGGCAGGACAACGATGACACCAACTTTGGGATGATGCTGTAGTATTACATAGTTATCTTATAGCATAAAAGGGAATAAATAATAAGATAAGCAGGGAAACAAAGGGAAGGAGACACAACTGCATTAAAAACATGAATACAGACTGACATTCTGTGTGTTTGCTGTTTGAGGAGACAGCCGATCACAAAGCTTTATCTTCATCTGCAGTCAAGCAGAATAATTAAGCAGATAAATGACATGCTGTGGGCTGAGACACACCTACCACTAGGTTTCAACCTGTAGAGCAGGTCTTGGTTATTGTGGGTAAGGGGTGATGGTACTGAACAATGGAAATACAACTTAAATGGTTGGTAACCTGGACTAATTATTGCTACAGCAAGAGTGGCATAATTAATTAAGTGACTTTTTTTTTGTTCATAAGTGCATGGTGCCAAATGTAACAACCATAAGAGGATCATGAAGACAGACACATACAGGAATGAAGAGCTGATTTAAATTCTCTAGTAACTGGACCCACACAGACTTAACAGATAAGCATTACTATTGGGTTTGTTTTTCCTTGGTCCTTTCTTCTTAATTTAGTCACCAATTTCCACCAATCGGGCAGCTCTCTCCTATCACAAGACAGCTACCGATCAGGAAGGGATAAGGCTATCACATGCTTCCAGTGGTCACAGAAGGACTTGGAGACACTCATTTGTACAAAGCTATGTCCACATAAGAAGACTTTGGTTCTGAGGCACACAAAGCAGAATAAAGGAAGGCCTTCCAAACTCTCCTGTTAGACTAAAAAAATGTACACTTTCATTTTCAGATGGTTTTTACTTACATCTATGAAGTTGTAATCTGCTAAAACGTGTTCAATAGTTCGCATTAGCCTGATTGAAAGGCGTTCATTTGAAGTTTGTTTCATTCTCACGAGTGCAAAATCACAGGAAAAGGACATAGAGGAGTCAGTTCCAATAAGACAAGATGTCATCAAAAATAAGAGTATACAGGTAATAAACTAGTAAAACAGATATAAACTAGTGAACTGCTGAATAAAATAAGGCTAAGCACATCTACACACAACAATACACAACATATACACTGCAACGTACAACAACTCTACAGTAATTGTTTATGCAGCATCACTCCCACCCCACTTTTCTCAGTACAATGGCGCCAACTGTGCAAGGATTTATTACCACCTCACCCACCCCAAACAATAATTGTGTTTTTTTATGTGCAAAGACATATACTATGTATGCAAGCTTTAGGTTTGGGTTTAATTCAGCTGTAAAAATGGCAGCTCATTCAACATCCAGGGGGCAGTACAACACAAATGGAGGAAACTGCCATTACACATTTCCACATACATGATGCAACAGACACCCCAAAATTAGCTAGTGTCTTTGTGATTGATAGATGAGTGGGAGTATGCCACTCCTCCCTACCTGACTGCATGGCCAAGTTTGCTCTCTTGAGCTTTTTGAATGGATAAGAATTATAAGAGAAAAATGTGCTTATGTTCCTTTAATTCGCAGCTTTTAAACCGTGCTATGCATGCTGTCAAATGGACTTACTGCACTGTAAACCGTTGAAACAGGACTTTTACCAAATCATATTCTAAAACCGACCCGCTGGGTAGTAAGCAAACTGTGCAGTAATTAATCGGTATTACATTTTTGTTGAGTAATGAATTCTAATTTGTATATTACGGCATTCCACGGTTATTTCTGTATAACAGACAAGCCTTTCTTATGGACCACTTCATTGGCGAAAATTATAAAGCCATTTTTAAACAATATTTGAATCTAGTTATTTTTTTATTAGTGTCCATGATAATGAAGTGGGACAAATATGCAGTCACTGTGAAATAAACGCTATATTTAACACACCTCCGCTTCACATCTGGGTCCAACATCACCCAGTCAGGATTTATTTTACAACAGTGTCTGGATCAGTGTGCATTAGCCCTTACATGGAATGCCACTTGTCAGAAATCATGCACACAGCTGTTGCTCTTGGATGATCTCTGGAATAACGAACCTCGAAAGATTTTAATCCACAACTTATTGATATACTTTTTAACAATATTAACCATAATAATTGCATTATTCTGGTTATGGATGAGACACTGCTGTTCGTAAATGCTTCAGTTCCTGGCTGTAGGTGCAGGAGTCGAGCAGAGAGTAGGCGTGAAACATGAGCATGTCCAGACTGTTACATGAGCCTAGCTGTGCAATCTCCAGCTGGCCTCAATATAGCTGAACTAACACTAATGACCGTACTATAACACCATAATTGGGAGAAATACAAGTACTCTAATGTGCACTCACTGATCTGGAAAACAGTACTAATCATAAATCCTGCTCACTCACATTGACATATATCTAACAATAAAGCACACTCACCTACTGGGTCGGAGATCTCCATGTTCATTACAGTGTCTTGACCTAAAGAGAGAACACTAAACATGTTAAACTGTATGGTAGTGCCTGGTGTTCGGACAGCACGAAAACGTACAATATTAAATGTACATGATGGACAACATTCACATATTATTTGGGAGTAGTGTCATTAAAATTCAATTCAACTTTATTCCTATATAGTGATTTAAATTATATAAAGATACGATAAACAGCGTAATACAACTAAAGCACAATAATATACACCAAATAATGCAGTACAGATAATGATAAACGAAAGCAATGATGGTACTAAAGTCAATCAATTATTTACTTTTCGCTGCGAAGTCCTTTACAATCATGAAGAAAAAGCATGTCGAGTTATCGTACACAGAATATCATAGGAAACAGGTATCTGTCTAACAGGAAGTATGCGCTTGGAAAAGACTCCCAGAAGAGGAGGAATACAGTGCGGGTCAGTTTTTAAAGCCCATTAAAAACACAGTGAATTCCGCACATCTGGCTCCAAAATTGAGTGAGAAATCTTCAGCTTTGTGCTGATTTGTTAGGTCACGATGGGGAGTCCAGTTAGAACTTCAACCAGTCAGCTGAAAGTGATAAAAGGCTCTTTATTTCAAGGGTCTTCATCTGATTCGGTCAGTCAGAGTGGAGGACTTGAGAATGTAAAAAAAACAAGACAAGCGGTTAGTTATGGGTCAGGGGCAGGGGCAGGATCAGGATCAGGATCAGGGGCAGGATCAGGATCGGGATCAGGGGCAGGATCGGGATCAGGGGCAGGATCGGGATCAGGGGCAGGATCGGGATCGGGATCAGGGGCAGGGGCAGGATCAGGATCAGTTGCAGGATCAGGATCAGGGGCAGGATCAGGGGCAGGATCAGGATCAGGGGCAGGGGCAGGATCAGGTTCAGGGGCAGGGGCAGGATCAGGTTCAGGGGCAGGATCCACCCAACATGACATTCCCAGCAACCAAAGATTCATCCCTCTGCACTGAGTCATGTGTGAGATCTTTGGTTGTATATAAACTATTCCAACAAAAGAGGGAGTTTTTAAAGCTCTTTCAGACTAAATCAACACAAAAGGGTTTAATTTAACTTCTGATAAATGTCCAAATCCCTACACAGGAAGACAAAACCCCTACTGGTTCACCAGAGTTGTGTTCGTGTGGTCAGAACTCCTGATCACCTCCCGAACCTCTCCACAGATCTGACGTAGTCTCTCAGGCAGAAGTGGCCATTTTCCCCCGAGAGAAAACAAACAGGAAACCTTACAAGCAGTCAGTTTCTTTACACGCGGGAGGAATCACTACACAGACACGAGAATACACACCTTAACTTTCACTATTTGTTTTCGTCTCGTGTATCACACCGTGTGTAAGACCCCTGACAGCTGTTCAGCGTGGCAGCTAAGCTAGGCTAGGCTAGGCTAGGCTAACTAGCCCTGTCCAGTCCTGCCTCGAACGCTAGCCGTGAAGCAGCTGGGATGGCTGCAGTGTGTCCGTGCTGTGGGTGCGAGTTTTTACCCTGGGACCCGCTGCCGTGTGTTGACGCTCTGGGCGCGAAAGACGGTACAAATTCTGGCGCATTGACGTTGAGGCCGGTGAAGGCAGACTGAAGCTCGGTGTCGCCTTGGGCCTCCACATCGTCCTCCTCCCAGCTCTCGGGCGCCGAGTCTCTCCGGTCCATAGCGAGCTCGAACTACAGCCACAGCCGCACAGAAAGCTCGTCCCCAACACGCGGTCACACCCGGACAGCTTCGCCTTTGTTGTACGTGCTCCAGTTACAGCCGAGTGTGAAGAAGAAGAAGAAGAAGAAGAACTGTGAGCGGATCCACGGCATGAGCCTCCTGCTCTCCCACTCTCACAGTGCGGACACTTCACTCACTGCGCCGCTTCCTGCGCCGCTGCTTCAGCTCTCACTGTGTGTGAAGCCAGAAACTGTGCAACCCTGGAAACTCCATAATCAATCAACAATACCGTGATATATATGGATCTCTCTCAGTCAATAAACAGGGCCACAATGGAAGTAAGCTATATATTTATAGATATAATATGTATTAGTATATTTCTCAACAATTTATATATATTTTACCAAAATAAATTCATTCATTCATTCAATAAATCTGTGAAAGCATAATAAAAAAGAAAATGAAATGCAAAATTTTATAAAAAAAAATTAAACTATAAGCAAATAAATAAAATAAAATAATAAGAAACTTTTACTTACCCAGGGATTTTTTTTTGATAAATAAATGTTTTTTTCTTTATTGCTTTTGCTATTCCCTATTGTTTTCACTGTTGTTTTATTTTATTTTTCATGTCTTTTAATTAAAGAAAATTAGGCACAAAGTATGCTTTTGATTTGACTGATAAATTAAATGAAAAGGATACCCTGTGTGCTCTAAGACTTGGATGCCTCGTCCACATCTACAATGTTTTTAATTAAGAGTGTTTCAGGAAATAAAAAAAGACGCAGACTGTTACCAGACTGTGTAGGGACTTTGTTCAGGTAAGCGAGTGCTGCTGTCAACTAAGGTTTAATTCAACGTATGCAGCAATCATACAAGGTAAAGGTGACAGATTTCCTTTAAATGCAATTATAGCTTAATCATTAGTGCGACAAAGTGAATGTGGCAAATTCGCCTTTAATGAGATGATTTTAAGCAGCTAAATCCAGTCCTTTTGGTGTCATTTTTTATTCAGTACCAAAATTGTGGGTAAGAGCCCCTGTTGTTTGGGTGACTGAGTGGAGTTTAAGTAAAGTTTTGGCGAATGTATTGCAATCACTGACATTTGTTTGTCAGTTTGCTTGTAAACAAAATCCTGACTACACACACCCTTGCAAAAATTGTCAACAAACTTTGTGGGGACAGTACCCTACCTGAGTCTCAGACATAATAGGATTTCCCAAGATAAAATTAAAATTGCTTATTTCTCAGAAACAAAGTCACATAGAATAGGCCTGGGCGATATGGGCTTAAAATAAAATCATGAATAATAATAGAATAAGACATGAAGGCTTCAGTTCATATAAGGCAAGATAACGGCAAAAATAACATTATACAGATATTAAGCAAATTAGAAATAAACTAATGAGCTTCTGACTAAAATAAAACTAGGCACATCTGCACATATCACTACATTACGTTTACATACTGAAAATTAGTAAACTTTGTGCTGATTGATAAAGTTCCTTTATTCCAGCTCTTTCTCTTACCAGTTGGATGAGATCCGACTTTCTCATTTATCCAATATAATACAAGTTATTCAAGATATGTACAGAGTTGAAAAATGGAGGATACATGCAAGACAAATACCTATGATATCACAGTAGGAAAACTACTGGTAAGTTAAACATATTAGAATAATGAAGCACTACAAGTAACCACGGTATGAGTTCACAAAAACTCACCATCCCTGTGTCATGATGTCACATCAGATATCCCAAACCATGATGTGCTTCACATGACGTATGAGGAGATGGCCTTTCAAACACATTCATCAGACAAGCGTCTGCTCTTATATATAAATGCATGGTGTATATACACCGCATTCATTCATTCAGTGCTTTCTAATCCAAATACTTCCGTCCTTACTGTTTCTTCCACGTTTGGAACTTCCTTCTCTTTACAGTACAATGGTGCCCCATATGTGTGGATTTATTACTGTTTCCTTTTTTTTTTCATGAAAATAGGTTTATGAACCATATCACATTCTGATAGGAAAAGACACAACCTATGCATTCAACCATTTACCACGGTTGGGTTTAATTCCACTTTAATTGGTTTTAAAACTGGAAATCTGAGTGATGCCCCATAGCTACTCACTGCACTTTCTCCTTCAGGATCAATTCAATCTACACCCAAGTAAACAAAACAAAACATAAATAATAATAAAATTAAAAAAATATTAAGTAAAAAGTGCCTTTTGATAGAAAAAAAATGTCTTGAATACCTAACGACTTTTCTAAACAAAATACATTTGCAATTTGTAAAGAAATAACAAGACATTAAGTGCTTTTGTAATTTAGTGTTTTTATTTGTTTCTTTGTTTGTTTATTTATTCAGCTAGCTAGGGAAGGCTTGTTTAATGTGTAGGGCATAGATGAGGCGGGGCTACTACGATAAAATACTTTTGTCTTGGTCTCTTATACCTTGAGATCAATTTTATTTAGAATCTGAATTTAGTTTTTCCCCCTCAGTGTATATGTGGGCATCAAATTTTTGACGAAACGAAACACCATCACACCTGTAATATCTTTTCACCCAGATTCCCTTCTTATCATATGGAGTGCAACATGAAAGGACACCAATATTATCTGCTTTTTTTTGCAGGTATTTGGAGGCTGCCTTTAGCATGCAAATTAACTGTAGAGCTAGTCCTGCCAGTCGGCTGCACGTGTCTAAGATGCTGAAATAAGCTTCCTGTGCTAAAGCCTTTAGTCTGTAACTTTACAGCAGACAGTGGTTTGTACTGTCGGACTTTGCATAAGCAAACCATTTGTAAATTACAGAGGAGACACTACCAGTTTTTGAAATGAGATCCTTGTAGACGTATCTTCTTGCTAATATGCGTGTTGGTGTTCAGTGGGTGGGGACAGGCCTTTTTTCTACTGGAAGGCAGGTACTGGAGCCTATGTCCAAGAACATAAAGGTAAATTTGCTGTACCTGAGGGATGAACCAGTTCTACAAGCTATAGAGCAGTCACAGTACCCAGTACTCTAATAAGTGACCAGTTACTAAAAAAAAGAGGAGTAAAAGAAAAAGCACTAGAGAAAATGTGAAAGACAGAGAAAAGCAATACAAAATAATAATGAAATAAACTTGTATTATTCAATTTGATCCTATTACTTTTATGTTTACTTTTTTAATTCCTTTGTTTTTATTCCTACCTTTATTTTGGAATTCTTTTTCATTCCTGCATTTATTCTTTTGGCAGGGAATTTGACCCCTAAAAGGAATTAACCCCTTACCCTAATTTACCTCAGTACTGGCCTGTTACCATGTAGGCTGAGAAAAATAACAGGATACCTTTTCAGACTAATTAATTTATTCAGATTGAACAGTTGTTGTAGAAATTCTTGCCAAATTTTTTGTTATTTCTACAGTCAAAGTTATTTAAATCAGGCTCTGAGAATTTAGAGACTCAACTACTTTTCAATACATCATACTGTTTCCAAAGATACCTACAATTGTTAACATTCCTTTGCCCCAATACGACATGTTCCTTTGCCTTCCTTTTCTGGCACTTTTTCATTTTATATGTGACTCATGTGTTGTACATAGGCCAGATGGTGTTTTTGAGAAAAAGCTGCTGCAGAGAGGTTTTATAATTAGCACTAGCATCGTATCTCTGATCAGGCTAGCAGCTCTACAGCATGAACACAAGGCTCTTTAGATGTTACACCTCAAGAGACCATCTCACCTTGGATGTTTATAGCTCCTCGTGTTTACCCATTATTTAGTTTATTCCTGTATTATTGTGGATTAGTTTTACGTGGTGATACATGAGTGAATACATGCCAGCTGTTTTAATACCGACATGGCAGAGATAATGTTTGAGATCTACTGCAAAAAGATTTAGTGATTTAACCACACAAAAACAAACATGTCAAAGTAACGTTTGTTTAGTGACACTGTACATACCAAATATTCCACAAATATTGATATAAGCACAAAGATCTGAAGAAACCTCTGTAGGGAATATGGCTTTAAACTGTGTACTTTGCAAAGAGAATTTTGTTAACGTTCCTGTCTGTAGTCATGACTGAATAATAGGTAGGGATTAGATTAAAAATGGGGGAAATGTCAAGGGGAATATTAATAGGAATCAAAAATTAGCAGAATACTTTCAGGCAATAAGCAAATCCAATGGTTTATTGAACAAAGAAAAAAAATCATACACATTTAAGAGATGAAATAAATATACAAATAAATAAACAAACAGTTGGATTAAGATCTGAATACATACTGTGTGGTTGTTGTTTTTTTTTCAAACAAACTCTGAGATTTGGGGTTTTGTTTTTTTGGTGGAGAAATTCTTGCCTTATTCTTTTGCATCTGCCACTCCTCCAGCAGTAATAGCAAAAGTAGCTTCATTTTCTGGCATGTCAGGGCTTGAAAAGAGGAGATATAATCCTTTTAAATTCCTCTTTAACAAACCTTCAGTTTGTACTGAACTCAGTAATCATCCCATTTTATTAAATGATCTGTTGCTTTCAGCGTAGTTTAATCAGCACTTCCCAAAAATTACAGAATTACCTGTCAAATATTTTGGCAATCCTCATTTCACCACGTCCTTTCCTCAAACTTATGCGAGTGGTGGAGGCATGTGCCAGTATGTGACCTCCAATGGGCTTTTTTGGATCTGCTTGAAATCTTTAATACAAAGATTACAAATCAGCTGCTGCACCTGCAACTCAGCTCAATTTCATTTTAGACACAATTTAGACATTCAGTCTACATCCTGTATTGTGCTGATACTTACACTGGTGGAACCTGCAGTACTTGCATGTCATTCCAACAGTCTAAATCGTAACTAAGGTCTGAAAGAAAGTTTAATACTTACGTCATTCCTGCTCCTGGATCTGCTGTCATTTGATTGGTGACAAACACTGCAACGTTGTACTCTGTCAAAATTTAAATAGTAATCAAATAAGGTGTGAGGTATTAATGAATTGTTTTATTTTCAGACAATTTTCAGATTTTCCTCCCTTGTCTTAAGTACACTGCAAAAAGGTTAATCACAGCAATTGAAATTATGACAAACACAAATTACCACAGCCAAAACAATAGAATTCTAGTGGCGGTATTATAATAACCAGCATTTGTTGTTTGAAAATCCTGACTATACCTATGCATGGATTTTCACCAAACTTGGTGGGGACACTACCCTACCTGATGTGCTATGATTATGGATTGTGAAGGTCAAAGAGCAAGATAAAGTTTTGGAGAGAGACATTTCCCATGCTAATATTAAACTAGCTTATTTCTCAGCAACAAAGTTGCATCAACTAGGGCTGGGCAATGTGGCCTTAAAATAAAATAAAATCACGATAATAAGACATGAACGCCATCATTACAGAGGCAGGTCATGTGAGCTGAAGTGTATGTCAGCTGTACATGAACTCTATAGCTAAAATGTTAAGCAGACACAACCTCCAACTAATAAAAAGGCACAATAATGCCTAATGTGTATTATAAAGTTAGAACAGGAATATGGAGGTTATGGATTGTGTGTGAAGTAAAACTGACCTTCAGAGATCTTTTGCAGTCTGGAAAGCATCTGTGCCAGCTTCTGCTGTCTCTCTGCGAGCTCACCTCTACCTGAAAAATCCACTCGGAACAGCGCCATGATGGAGTCTATGATCTGAAAAAAAAAACAAAGGTCCAGGTTAAAAATTGTAGTACATCATTTCAACCAAAGGAGTACAAAATTAGTTATAAAGCAGAACTACACTGTACACATATTTTCTTCCTTTTACGTGCCAAAAGTTTGAAGACACCTCCTTCCTCATGAAATTTGGCTGCCACAAAGTCCAACAACTCCATCTGATGTTCACCTGAAATGGACAGAACCAACAAATTTTTCTATGAGTGAGATTTTTTCCTTGCCACCGTCACCGTGGGCTTGGTCATTAGGGATATCTAGCATTGGTAAAAGATATGTTTTAATGTTTAAATTATTTTTTTAAATTTGTTTTAGTATTTAAAGCTGCTTTGAAACAATTTCAATTGTAAAAAGCACTAAACAAATAAAACTGAAGTGAATCAAATTGAACAACAATGTGTCAAATATCTACCAAATAAAACATAAAAGAGAAGCTAAGCTCAATAATAATAATAATAATAATAATAATAATAATAATAATAATATTCATGTCTTACTGGTATAGGCACGGGCATACAGCACATTATCAAGGACTGCTTCATGATCCACACTGAACCTGTCTGCAATGTCCTTCAGCCTGTCGGGGCGACTGAGAATTACAAGTTAAGAACAAAAGGACTCGTAACAGCAGAAAGCATCAGTAGGAATAAAATACCTGCACACTGGCATATGGCTATTTCTGATTCATATATACTACATAGAAATGGCACAATCTGATTGGCCTGCTATGTAGGGGCTAACAGACATTATTCTCTCGGTACCTACTTGAGCTGCGTAATCGTCTAATGCATTTACATTTATGAGATTTGGGAGACACCCTTATCCAGAGTGACTTACATTTTTTGAAATCTCATTGATCCAACTGAGCAGCTCAAGGTCCCAACGATGGCAGCTTGGTGGTACTGGGGCATGAACTGCCAACCTTCTGATCAGTAACCCAGAGCCTTAACCACTGAGCCACCACTTCCACCGTGTGTTCTGATTGTCTAATCAACTACTAAAAAATAAACCATAAAAATCTCTTTTTTAGAGCCTTTCTATGCTTCCATGTTGCATATATCTTCTCACTCAACCCTCACTCACTTGCCGAACTGCTTGATCAAATTTGTGTGGCAAGGAGGCTAAAGCATCTCTCAGCCAACACTGGGCGAAGAAGGATATACCCTGAACAGCTCATCAGGCCATCTCAGGGCCAACACACACACACACACACACCTAGGGATAATCTGAAACAATATTTTGCCTCAGGCTCAGTGGATGTCGTGGAATTAAATAGTCCCTTTGAACTTCCTTCTCGTGGACTATTTAGCAACATTCATTACACCTTCAGTGCATTATTAGTGACTGTAAAATGTGAAGATGTTTCATGATAGATGAAAATCTAGTGTTATAGTAGGGGAAAAATTAAGATGCATATTGAAAAAAAACCTTAATCAATACTAAATTTAACTATACAGCATCAAAAATGTCCTACACTTAATTCACAGAAAAAAGCCAATTTAAAGGATACAAGGTATTTTCGGCATCAATGAAGATGACCTTCCCTCCAGTATACCCATTTTCACCAGGCAACTGGGCTGTAACTTTAAAGATATGAACTGAAACTAATCAGCTAATAAGAAAGAATTTAAATAAATTTCTTTACCCTGAGAGCAATTCTAGGATATGTTCTTGAATTGACAAGTGTTAACTGACACACGCCAGTTGAATCCGTGTGAAGAATATTTTGTCACCTACCACACAGTGTGTGAGAGAGTTGAGTCTTTCCTGTTCTGAACTCTGCAAAAAGAGGTATAATTCAAAAAGAAATCAGACAACAATAGCAAAAACAACAGGAGACAACAGAGAATAAATTCTGCTTACCTCCAAAAGCCTCAGTGATCGCCATACTCTCTACGCCTCCTCCAAGAAGTTTACTAAAAACAAATTAGAAAGAAAAAAAATCAGGATTGCAACACATGGTATCTGAGATCCTGTCACAGTTGAGATGGAACACAACAATGTTATAAGGCACACTACAGAAATATTAGGATAGGAATATAGCGATGCTGTCCACAAGTTTTGTCATACTATGAGTGTTATGACAGTTTTCATAGACAACACATTAAGTGCTCACAATAAAGAGTAATTTCATGGTTCACTACAATAACCACGAGCAGTTAACACTGTATTGTTTTATTATATCACACTCTTACTTTTTTGCAGTTTGAATCAGAGTTTAAGTGCCACAGGACTGTACGAATGACCAAAAAGCATTAGGGATGAAAGACACTACCAGTCAAAAGTTTTAGAGCACCCCCATTTTTTCATGTTTTTTTTTTTTTTTAAAGAAATCATGGAATTTAACTTTCACCCATCAAAGCAGCCACATTTTTTGCAGCTATTACAGGTGAACACTATGACGTCATATCTTTCAATAATGGAAATCAAATATTGTTTTGAAAGTTCTTCCCAACACTGTTGCAGAAGTTCCCTCAAATGGATTAAACTTGTTGGTTGCTTTGCCTTCACCCTCCTGTCCCAAACCAGCTTGATAGGGTTTATGTCTGAACACTGAGCTGATCATATCAAGATTTGATTTGACCTACCTATCCTTTTTTTTTTCTTAATGTAGTTCTGACATGCTGCTACATGGACTTGAACAGCTTAAATTTCAATAAAACTGAAGAAAAAAAATGTGTGTGGACTAAAACTTTTGACAAGTGTCTTAGATCTGAGACTCAGTTCTATGAAGGACTGTCTTATGACATTACAAAAAAAAAAGTTTATTGACTGAATTTATTATTTTTATACAGTATGCATTTTGTCTGCATAATATAAAAAAATGCAACAAACACAACCATATCTTAAATGAGAAGACAATGCTTGTTAAAAGTTACTCTCATTCGAATATCAAGATTAATTTATTTCCATGTGTCAAATCTGAGGCCGAAAGCTAACGATTTTATGGGCAGTTACTTGAAAACGGAGTCTCAGAATGATGTCATCATGGCCCAAGTTAACATGTACAAGTATAGGATTTTCATACATTCATGCCAACTATTGACCGATTTGTGTTTTGAGGTGTGAAAAGGTTTAGACTAAAACCATTACCTGTGCAGTGAGAAACTACATATACACCAGGGTTCATATATTTAAGCACAAACTCCTGAAATACTGAAAGAAATGATATTTGAAGCCATACTCCCATGTTAACTTGGGCCATGATGATCTCATCATTCTGAGACTCAGTTTTTAAATATCCACCCATAATATCTTTAAAATTGCAGCTATCTAAGATTTTGCACACAGACAGATTTTAGGATAGAGGTTTTTTAGGCTCACATTCAACAAGTGGCATCTTCTCCTTTAAACAAGCTAAATACTACATGGTCACCTTAAATATAATTAAACAAATTTATAAATCCTCCAAAATGTTTTGCTTGCCAGTGACTTGAATGAACATAATAAGCTGCGAAGCAGAAATAAAGCTTCAAAGTTATTAAGAACTTTTTATCAAGCAGCATAATTCACAGGAGCAAGTCACTTGTGTTGTCTGAAAGGACAGAATTTTAATGGGTATTATATGCTTGTGTAACTGGATATAATGTATAATGTGTGTTGTTCACTGCATCCGGAGCTTTCAAGCAGATGATTTATGTCTTACTGTGGGCTCCCGATAAAAGCTCTCGGTTATTTTAACCCTAAATCCTATTACAGACTGATTCATTATGCCTGAGAGATGCTAATATACCATCTTCTTAATTCTTACTCAAACTCCAAACTGCCTGTTGTGATGTGAAACACTTGTTTCCTTCTCATACTGTATTCTGAAGCTGTCTGAAATCCACTGATCTGCAGCACACACACAAAAATAAACAAAAAACAGAAGACTAAGTGATATTATACCCTTCATCCCTTAACCCAACAAGCCCTGATAAAATGCTGTATGACTTTTCCCACAAGATGAGGAAAGCAAAGACTACCAGCAACTTCCCAGCAGCTTCCTTGATCTTCTCCACTTTGGCTTCAGATAAGCCCTTAACATTGCACAGGGCACGCCGGGTCGTCATCTGGATCCCTTTTATTGTACAAATTCCCACCGACTTCAGCTTTTTGATATCTGCCATGTTCTTTAAACAGGACACAAAGAATACAAGGACAAGTACTATATGCTGTCGTTAATGTTGAATGAACTTTTATAACATTAACCTATTTTACTCACAATGCCATGTTTCTGTAGGAGTTCGATGTCTTGGAAGAAAGACTCCTTTATTGTAAATAATAAAACATACTTTCTTTTAAGTGAAAATCATTTGAATGTCACCAAAATAAATGGAGGCTGAGGAGAGGAAGCTATTGTTGTGTGTTAACTCACCTCATCATCCTGATACCCTGCTTCATCTTCCACAACTTGGTCCTCTAAAGATTTCATACTGAAAAAGACCACCAAGTGCTTCTCATGAAATTATTATTATTATTATTATTATTATTAATATTAAGAGAGCAGCTGTACTGTTTTCTTTATAACATATATCTGTTGAAACACTGCTGTCTACGGTTGCTAACAAGAGGTTTTAACCTTCAGCTACTTCATCACAAACGGCTTTTCCCGATTTTATCCCCTCGTTTCTTCCTGTAATGATTAAAAAGTAAACACATTTTATGAAAAGAGTTTATTAACACAAACTACCTTACCTGAAAACCACACGGGTGGTCAGGATAACTATAGTTAATGAGAGATTTGGACATGAAACACAAAACTACTAATCGCCTCAGAAGAGCGCGCGCACTCACTCACCCACAGCCGCGCGCGCGCCCACACTCACCCACAGCCGCGCGCGCAATCTATCCATCTATAGTCATAAATACATAATCTAATATATAAATATACTATTAATTATAAGCGTCAATAAATCATACCATCTCATTTCCAGTTTATTCTTCCATATCAGGGGTATGAGAGGATTTTTGGGGTTGGGGGCCAAACTGTGTGCAAAACCTCACACTATACTTGACACATAATTTGGGGTAATATTTACACCCCAGTTCAGAATTGTCTTATTATCTAAGTGATAATTCTGCTGCTGGGGCCATGTTTCCTGTTAATAAGTCAAGTTCAACAGCTCCATAAGGTCTTTCAACTGTAGACTGATTCACATTTTTAGACTTGAGCAAGTATTTATTTTACAAATGTATATTACAAGGTGATTCCATATTTTCCCCCTCAACACCGATCCGTCATCATTTTTTACTTTATATGGAACAAATTGGGGCGGCAAGGTTGCATAGTGGTTAGCACATCCGCCTCACAGCAAGAAGCTCCTGGGTTCGAATCCCAGGCTCAAGCATGTGTGGAGTCTGTATGTTTTCCCCATGTTTGCATGGGTTTCCTCCCACAGTCCAAAAAACATGTACGTTAGGCTAACTGATTGTTCCGAATTGCCCGTAGGGGTGAACCTGTTGAACTGTTCGGGGTGTACTCACAATCATGACTTGAATGTGATACACTTCTCATATTACCATTAAAGATGGGAATCAAATAAAGAAACAGTCAACACTGGTTTTCTTTTGTTTCATTTCTGAAGTCAGGACAAACACAAATGCTTTCTGAAGACTTTCTGAAGGAGCAAAGATGAAGGATACTTCCGAAAGTATTACATAAAATGTTTTCAGAGAAGAATTAAAATGAACGCAGCCATCTTACATTAAGACAATAAAAAAATGTTTGTATTAACCTTAAAAAAAAAAAAAAAAAAGTTTGTGTCTGAGCTGCATTTAAGTTGACTGAATTTGAGTTGAGCCTGTCATCTCAAGTACAGTCGAATTAAAACTTTAAAGCTCTCTGGACACTCATGTTTTTAACACAAAAAAAGGTTTTGTTTGGTTTATTTTATACAGTGAAGAATTGTGTTTTGTTTGTTTTTTTACATCAGGTCTCCCACCTCTGTATTCTGTAGTGGAAGGCAGATAAAAGTAAAAATTTGAAAATACAACATAATGTGTTACCATTCATAGTGTATTGTTTTCTGTCATTGCTTTCATTTTAAATCATTGTAAATTAAAACGTGTAACGGTTCTGATAACTTATAGCTTCACAAAGCTTAAACATTCATAACTTTAAAAAATAAACAAAACAAAAATCCTTTTGGTCTTTCTGAATAAGCGTTTGACTGGTCTTAGTAATCCATAAAGAAAACCTTCATCATTAACTCAATTGTCTCTGACTGGTAAAGGTTACATAACTTTATATATAGATATAAAACATTAGTGGAGTACTACAGTCACTGTTTTCTCTTCAGAAAGACAAAAAAAAAATATGATGAATGAAGCCAGCTCATGTCTCCTCTTCTCCATTCAGATGACTAGACGACTCATTTCCAGGTCTGTTGTGAACTGCAGTTT
The DNA here is from genome assembly GCA_030014195.1 of Neosilurus mollespiculum. Taxonomy (NCBI): domain Eukaryota; kingdom Metazoa; phylum Chordata; class Actinopteri; order Siluriformes; family Plotosidae; genus Neosilurus; species Neosilurus mollespiculum. Next base: position 27,653,045 of record JAQMYF010000021.1, read on the forward strand.
AAAGACGGGGTATGACAGGGCATTTCTTCAGACCTTTCCAGGAGCAACCGGTGCCATTCCAGGCATCACACCAGATATTCCAGCATTTGGCCCCAAAAGGATCTGAATACACAAGATCCATAATCTATTATTAAATGCATTTTTTTAAGCAAATGTTAAAATAAGCAGGTACCGAAATACAGGCTAAAACGTATCATCACATGGGAAGAATAAGGCTGTAAGTGACATTTTTGGTGAAATCGGAATTTTTCTCACAACAGAATACTGCTGTAGTGACTCCTTCTGTTGGCCTAAGAAGGTGGCAAGAGCTTAACTACATTAGATCAAGAAAATTTGAAGTCGATTTCCTCAATACTTGTCACTTGCAACCTTATTCCTCCCAACAGAGGACATCTCTAAAATCTGTCTAATTTTTCATCTAAAAGAAAAACACCAGATATAGGCTGTAACTGTTCTGTTTATTAAAATTCCACTAATCATCATTAAACACGTTGTTAGAGAGTAAAATATATTGATATGTTTTGAATTTTAAAAAGACATGAAAACCTCAATTACACTGACAAATAACACTCATTCCTGCTGGAAGCTACTCAATTATTTAAAGCAGAATCTTTAATTATCTGCCAGACACTTTGGTTGCCATTCCAACATGTTTATATTTTTATACGTGTATATTTTTTATAACTTCAGCTTTAAGCCATCTACACATGTGCAGAAAACCCGTGAGTGAAAGTTCAGAAAAATGGTCACTACAGAGAAGAAAGCGACAAAGCACCAGAAGAGCAACCGATTCGGACACTAAACAAAGTAAAGTGGAATAAAAATCATTCAACCCCAATGGGGAAGGAATATCAGAAATGGATCAGTTTCAAGACTGAGCTGAAGGTTAATAAAAGTAATGAGCCACGTATATACTTTTAGAAAGCTGGTGAGTCACAAAATGTATCATAACGGCTCTATATATTTTTTGTAGTTTGGTGAGGGATTACTTAAAAATCAGATTCACTGAAACAACCTTCTCTGCATTTTGAGCATGATGCACATGATGCCATCCCGGAAACAACGATGGGAAGCATTCTGCCTTGCTCAGTTCTTCGTCTATCGCTGTGCGTCGTTTATCGTTTAGTATTTTGTGTGAACTTAAGTTTTGTTGCAAGCCCTACGATGCCGCCCAAACACCTTGCATCTTCTAAGCCCAAGTGCCAGAGGAAAATCCTGAGCATTCAGGAGAAGGTAAAACACCTGTATATTATTAAAAAAAGAATGAAGTTATGCTGCCATGACATTCCATTACTTATATTTTAAGGCCCAAACTATTCTAAAAAAATAACCTTTTGGGGGTGGTCTTTCTATATCGTGGATTTTCAGCTATTGCTGGGGAGTCTGGAACCTAACCCCTGGGATAAACGGGGGAATACTGTATATTTAACACTTATAAACACATATAGAATGTGTAGATTAAGGTATTTCTTGTGACAGTGAGGCTTGAAATATGCTAACAATATTAAACCTTTAAGACTTGAAGGCAAATTAACCCAAAAAAGCCAATTTGTGCAGAATTTAGAACAGGATCCCTGTTTATTGCTAAACATTACCTGTCTCTGTTGTTGTAGCTGCTGTTGTTCAAGCTGTAGTCTCTCAGTTTCAAACACGACTGGAAGAACTAGGATCATGAAAGATGTAGTGCCTATCCACAGTGCAGTGCGGGAGAAGCTACAGTAGAACAGAGCATGAAGGAGGGAGAGCGGCATTATAGTTAACACATTATGACTGAATAACTTGACAGACAAAGCCAGGACAGTACCTGTAAACTTTTCTCGCTAGGGATAGTGAGCACTGTGCCGATACTTCTGCTGCTGAGCGCAGTGTGTCAGGGAACATCTCTGTTAATCCCCACAGCCTCTCCAGCAAGGTTTCATCCAGCTGATGGGAAAAGAACAGTTAAGAGATCATCAGAAGTCTCCTGCATCAGGAACGGAGTGGTTTTCTGGGGTCTGAGAAGCACAGCCAATGGGACAATGAGTTTTAATATAGGTACACAAATTAAAATCAAAACTCAGCATTATCAATATTGGTCGTTGTTATTCAATTCTTACAGTTTGTATCCTCTTCCCTGGTCTTGAACGGGCTTAATTCACACCTCAGTAATTAAAGTTGAAGTGTTCCATCAATGCAAAAATCAAGATAGCAAAGCTCTACCTCACTAATAAGCAAACATACATTTGTTCCATGCATTTAAAATATTTCAGTGAAATATATGTGTTCTAAAGTGATTTTTTTTTTTAACAGTAAAAGGGTGTCACTGCAAAAGAGTGGCTTACAGAATGAGCACTCAATTACTGTGTGCATGGATGATATTTCAGAGAATTGAGTTTGTTCTAATTAGAGGGGAAGATTCATGTGTTTGGACACAATGCATGTACTGATTTGAAATAACTGATATAAAACACTTGTTTTGCTTTTTTTCTCTTTAAAGCACTTCTTTTACTAACGTATACATAAAAGTTGAGTCTTCTTGGTTACCTGCTTCATCCCATTACTACCTCTTCCCGAGTTAAAGCTTATCATTTACCTTTTTACAACTGAACAGTAAAATATCCACCAATGTGACCCTGGGGTGCACAAATAAATGACCACAGAGCACGTGAAGGTGGGAATATTATGACACATTATGAGGAACGTTTTCTACACTAGACACACCTTGTTTTTTACTCCTACCGCGTTTAATATTCCAAACAAACCCAGGGACACACACACAACACCCTGTTTAACACCGAGTGCAGGTCCCTGAGAGGAGGCTGTGAGCAGCCAGGTGAGAACAGGTGGGATAAAAGGTATTTCATCAACTGAAATTTTGTTAACTTTATTGTCTGCGTGTCGCTGCATTGTAGATAACTGAACTCACATAATCATCGTCGTCGTCTCCTTCGATGTCGGCTTCAGGCGGCCGTGTATCCACAGGCCCAGGGTCTGGAGACAGAGCCGACACGGTAGCCATCAACCTCAACCTTATCTGTCCAAACACAGCGGAATGCAAACCCACCTGCTGTCTGCCCGGCTCCCAAAACTACTCACTGCTCTTTCTATTCTTACACGACCCCCCTGGTAAGTGTGAGAGTAGGACAGAAAACGAGCACATTAACTGTAGCACGGCCGGAGGTCAAGTCGGTTACATGTGCGCTGAAGGAAGTGTTCTTTGCCTGCTGTAGCGCCCACGAGCAGAAAAGAAAACAGCGCCCCCTGCGGCAAGGAGGACCTTCTACACAATAATAACACTACATGCCAGGTTTCCTATTTTGAAAGAAAGGAGACACTTTCACAGTACAACAACAATTAACATGAGAAGTTAAAATATCAGGCGGGTTTTTCCTGCAACAAAACAACAATTCAAGCAACATGATGAAACACCAACAGAAATATGTGAGAGGAAGAAAAACAACCATGAGAGCTCCCCAGACATAACACATTTACATTTATGTTTACAACATTTACTTAGAGATAGAAGGAGAAGAAGAATGTGGCAAATATGTAAACAATAACATACTAACAAAGCTGAGAGGAATGCATCGGGATTACAACTGACACAGATCATAATAATAATAATTATTGGATGTACAAACCCGGGGCAGCAAAGTGGTGTAGTGGTCGAAGGTCCTGGGATCGATTCCCAGGCCCGGGCGTTTCTGTGTGGAGTTTGCATCTTCTATCCATGTTGGCATGGGTTTCTTCCATGTACTCCGGTTTCCTCCAGCAGTCTGAAGACATGCACATTAGGCTAATTGGCTGTTTCAGATTGCTCCTAGGTTTTAGCAATTTAGGATTAAGCCTTTTGGCAAATGAGTGAGTGATGAGAGAGCTACAAACACTGGCAAAAATTCTAAAACGACATTTAAAGAATCATCAACCTGGATTGTTTTTTCTTTGTATAAAAATAAATAAATAAATAAATAAATAAATAAATGAAGACCAATTTTTTAAATAGCTGAACATTCAACTTGAAAAAACATACCTCAAACAAATTAAATAAAATTATTTTACTTAATGGCATATTTTTTTTCCAAATTAAGAAAGGACAAAAAATATGGACTCACTCAATGTTGAGTAAAACCACATGGAATCACACTGTAATTTGCATTTCTTTAACAAATACCAGCACAAATCTGAAAATGCAAATTAGTCTGCAGCCAAGAGCGTGCTAACAGACCTTAACAAGTTGTTGGACTTGGTTAACTCCAAGGAAACCTGGCCCCAACAAGAGTGTTATCAAATAGAAAGGATTATAAATCTCCTTAGGCGGCACGGTGGCGTAGGTGGCACATCCGCCTCACAGCAAGAAGGTCCTGGGTTCGATTCCAAGCTCAGGCGTTTCTGTGTGGAGTTTGCATGTTCTCCCTCTGCTTGCGTGGGTTTCCTCCGGGTACTCCGGTTTCCTCCCACAGTC
>JAQMYF010000021.1:27662646-27675221 GCA_030014195.1 Neosilurus mollespiculum
TAATATTAATAATAATAATAATAATAATAATAATAATAATAATAATAATAATAATAATAATAATAATAATAATAAAAAGGTTAATGACAAGGATCTGACATCCTGCAGAGCTGATCTGTTCACTGCTTGAGAAAACTGGAACCAGCTTGATGGAGAATATCGTTTTTGAATTCGTGAAGCCCGTAAAATTCGTGAAAAGAATTCAGGCCCAAGAAAGTACTAATTGTGATTTTTGTTGTTGTTGTTGATTATGCTTTTCTTTTTGCCTCTTGTCCTAATACTCAACTGTAGTAGGTGTCCTAAGGACTGTAGGCATTGAGGAAAAGTAATAAGGCATGTTATGTTTAAACAAATAGTGTAGAACATTTGGGGTACTTGTGCAAGAGAAGTATGACCTCTTCCTGCATGTGTATAAATAGAATATTTATGTTAAATATGTATTTTATTATCACTTATCACTCACTCATATGTCAAACCACCTATTAGGGTCAAAGGGCCACCCAATCTCACAGTGGGTGAAGGTGGGGTACACCTACAGCATGCCAGACCATCACAGGGCAACACACACAATCATCCACATCAACATGCAGGGGCAATTAGAAACAGCCTAGTAACCTAATGTATGTCCTTGGACTGTGGGAGGAAACCGGAGTACCCAGAGGAAACCCCTACAAGCATGAGGGATAACATGCAAACTCCAGACAGAAATGCTCGATGCTTGGTGCCGCCCTGTTTTCTTTCTTTCTTTTTTTTAATCATTTGACATTTAACTTCTGTGCTGCCGTCATGTTGTTTACAAGCCTCGAGACTGTGGAGGCGTCGACGCCCCGCCCACATTCTTTGAGCCTTACGTCATCGCGTGTTTTTTTTTTTTTAATGAATGAAAGAATCCCACGGACAGACGGTGAGTAATTCCGGGAAAAGGCGGACTGTGTGTCGTTGTAGTGTGAAGTTGCTGAATTTGTTCACTGCTACTTCTGTGGTTCTAACAGTGGAAAATATCGACGGATATCTGGGGTTTTTTTCGACTGCGTCGGAAGGACAGAAGTTCAAGTACACGCCAGGCAAGCTTTTTCCCCCCTTCCGTTTGTTTACACTATCGCTAACCTCCGGAATAATCCGCCCAGTTGTGCTCTGAAGCTAACTAGCTGCTAGCCTCACAGAGCGGCCAGTGTGGACGAGCTCGCTGTGCTCGTATCTGCCCGAGTCCTCTTTAAATAAGCCCCTGATCCTCTCAGCGGTGCTCGGGGTGAGTGGTAAGCTACTGTAGTGATTATTTTGGTTACGGTGGGTGATTATGGATGAGGTGTTTGTGCTGCTTGAGGTACTGGATGATAACACGAGCTGACTAGCTGTAGCTTTTAGCTCGAAGTTGATTACAGGGAGATTTATCACCTACTGTTTGTTTATTCTGCCGGAAAATATTGAGATGTGTTTCAGTGCTGGTGTTTATCCTTGCTTTAATGAGCACAGTGAGATGAGGATTTATTAATAATGTAGGTTTCTGTGTGTTTACGGATTAAAATGTTCATGGATAAGTTTGTTTGGGTTTTTTTTTACACTCGTTTTAAGAACGTTGAAGGTTTGATAAACATAGTTATTGATGTTTATTTAATTATAGCCAATTATATCCTGTAAATGCTGACTTTAATATATCAGCTCACACCTCAGCATTTTCACTAAAGCTATGATCAGGCACATTTAGCTTGTTTCAGGGTGTGTTTGTGTGTAATTTTTATATTTATATATATATATATATATATATATATATATATATATAAAGATGTGGCATATTGTAAATTAGCTGAATAAATAAAAATGTGATTATACTTGAGCCATAATGTCAGTGAAGGCCATGGGGACAGGACTTGTGCTGAATCATGGCTGAACAGCATTATACAGGCGGAGAGGACGGCCCACACACTTCTCCTTTCAGCACTGTGTTGGGCACCAGATCTGGGTTTAATCTCTACTCTCAAACCACATGTCACCTGCTGTCAGGAAGCCCGCTTCTCCATGTGGATGTCACACACTCACACACTCTCTCTCACACACACACACACACACTCCATATGTGATGATGTTTCTACACCGTCCTGCACCGTGTTGGTCTGTCTGTGAAATCTGAGTACATGTTAGGAGGACACACACACATCGTTTAAGTTTTCAGAGAAAACTGCTCCATCGATTATCTACCGGTTGCTGTAACAGTCAGTCTTTGTTACACTAGTCTTCACTGGTCAGTAAATGATTCCATAGAGAGGATTGAAATGTAACACTGAATTCGGAGTATATCTTTTGTAATTTAGTTCACTCTCATGCTCACATGGGAAGATCAACATAAAGTAATCTTTTTTGTTTGTTTAAATTTGCCTTTACAGGTATATATAAACATTAAAAAACAAACACAACCATGACATCAGACAGCAGAGCCAGCAAAGCCCTACAGGTAAAGGTGCTTTACATGTCTCTATTAGGATGTGTCTTTCAGTACTGATACCTTTTCAGCAAATGTTATTATGTGAAGTACTTTTTAATTTCACGAAGACGTGTCTTTTGTTTTTTTTTATGGTCGAAATCACTGAACTTTGTTTGCTCAGGTGCTGTGATTACATTTGGTCCTTTCTTTGTAGGTAAAGAGAGAGTGTGGAGAGAACGTTCCTGTGCTGTCAGATAGCGAGCTCATGTCTCTGACGGTGCGTGAGCTGAACTTGCACCTGCGTGGTTTGTCAAGGGAGGAGATCCAGAAACTAAAGCAAAGGCGGCGTACGTTGAAGAATCGTGGCTATGCAGCCAGCTGCAGGGTGAAGCGCGTGTGTCAACGTGAGGCCTTGGAGCAGCAGAAGAAAGAGCTGCAGCGCGAAGTGGAACGGCTTGGAGCAGAGAACGCAGGCATGCGCAGGGAGCTGGAGGGACTCGGGGCTCGACTCGCAGCTCTGCAGCGCTTCGCCCGTAGCCTCGAGTCTTCAGGAGGCAACATTCTAGCAACAGCGCCTCGCCTCAACACCGCCTCCGTCATCACCATAGTAAAGAGCCCGCAGCAGAGCCGTGGCCCCAGAGAGCAAGAGGCGTCCTAGGAATGAGTCATACAGGCAAACGCATACAGTACACACTCACAAACATGTAGAAGTACAAGGTACACACAACTGGACTACCTAAGCTGTAATGAATGACTGGCAAATATTTAGGAACATCACACAACAAATAGTTGTGGAAGTGAAGTCGTTAATGTCATTGATGCAGAGAATCTTTACACACTATTACCCCAACGTTGCATTTTTATTCACATTTTTTTAATTCACATTCTGTGTAATGGTTAATCGAACCATTTAGATCATGAACACACATCTGCATTGTTTTCCAGAGAACGGATCACTTTGTGTTCTGAATTAGAGAATTATTTGACGGTGTTCGCCTGTTTTCTGTTTGGTCTATTACATTTGCTTTAACCAGTATAACTAACGTATAAATACGGTAACATTGCTAAGTTTACATGTAACGTAGCTTGGAAATATTTGAATTATTCCATTCATATTTATAAGCCCATCTTTTTTGTTGTCAGATGAAAAACTAGTCCTAAATGTAGAGAATGTCTGTGCTGGATTAATGATTAGGCTTGACTTCATATCTTTGACTACCAACTTGTTCTAAGTTGGCGAATACTGCTGGAATATATTCATAGTTATGATGTAAGAAAGAAATAATCATACTTATCAGTTATGATTAATAGAATGCCACGCCACGTCAATGCAAGCTTCTCAATACATTCCCACATATTTTCAATACCTAATCTGCTATAAGGAGATTTCTTTTTAACTGTATTTATAATGAAGTCCTAAACGCTAGAGTGCTGTGATTTTACGTCCAAATACTGTTAATGGCGAATTAGTTTGGAAATATTTTCATTTTCATGTCTGATTATTGTAATGGTGTGATTTATATTTAGGATCAGTATATTTTAAGTATATGTGCAGTTCTGCTACGCCAGTGTGTTTTCCCATCATGCTCAACAGTACATAGAATATTTTAGCATCTCCCTTTACTCTAACACTCATTGAGCTGATTATTTGAGAGAGCTCATGGGGAAATGCTAAAATGATCATGAGTGAGCAGGACATGTTTACTGGAATGTTCCAGTCTGTTTGATGACTATTTGTGCTCGTACATTATAGTGGCTTGTTTGCAGTGGTATTTTTGTACATGAGTCGATTATTTATAATGACAAAATGCCTTTGGAAGTCTAGAAAGTATCGCATGAGGTGGAAAAGTATGAAAGATGATTAAAAGAGTAAATGTGGAATAAAAAGTGACATAAGGAAAAGAAACCAGTGTAAGAGAGGAACAAAAGGGGATTCTGAAAGTGCTAGAGGGAAAGAGAGACACAAGTTGTGGCTACAAGCGATCATGTTAACTCGTGGTTGACAAGAAGATTGCCAACTATTAGCTTTACTAACTCCAGCATTGAGGAGTATAAAACAGTATATCTAATATTTATAGGTTCAAAAATTTGTACTACAATGACACCTGTTCAAGCTATTTCGGTTTTGATGTTAAATACTTGATTTCAGTAACAACTTGTTTTGGTTCCGTACATGCTGGATGTTTTGTGAAGTAGCAAAATACAAGTCATGTATTTGTATTTATTACATATATTTTTCTATGGTAAAATATTGTCTATTTTATGCCATTAATTGAAATAAATGTATATATTGTACATAAAGTTGTGTATGCTCATTGAATGAAAATGGGTCAGAAAAAATCAATTCAAATGTCATACAGACAAAAATTCTTCTTTATTGTTTTGTAGGGACATCACAAGGAAAAATAGAAGCATCATCTTTGCAAGAAAATATACAATGGCACATTAAAATGTAAAAATATCAAAGCATTTGCTTGATCATGTACACTATTGCTCTAACTGTGCTTAGAATATCCTAGGATACAAAAGGCCCCGATAGCCATACCAGTATCATACCAGGTAATAATAATAATGTATTTTCCACTAAATCATTCATCCAGATTCAGTTAGGGATGAGGTGGATTCAGATCCGGATTCCTCTGAAGGCAGGGATACACCCTTAATGAGCCTGAACACACCCATGTATTCATTCACACAAACACATTCATGTCTAGCAGTAGTCAGTACAACTACCAGCGAGATGTTTTTCGAGGTTTAGCGGACACCCGCACAAACACGTTAAGAATGTGTACAGGAAGCGGGAACCCTGGAGCTGCGACACGGCAACGGTACCCACTACACCATGCCGCCGCTCTCTAAATCGTTGTCAATAATTTTGGGATTAGCTTCCTTACAGCAAAGAAGCTGTCTCACTCACTTATTCGCTGAACTGCTTAATCCTACATGGGTCACGGTGATATTGGTGAGCCAGTTAGGATTAAGACGACAATATTTGCTGTCACTGTGCAAAGCCAGGGTACACCCTGAATAGCTATCAAAAAAACCCTAAAGCAATTACCTGAATGTAGAGGAAAGGCTTTGAACCCTAAATAAATTACTGGAGTACTGTAGGTTATGTACGTGAAAGCCTCACATTCCCTTTAGGACACTGAGCTGGGTTTAGTGCATTAAATGATGAATTTTCCAGAAATCCTCTATGCAAACCAAAAACAAAACATACTAAAAAACAGGTACCATAAATACTTATACTTGAATGCTGTAGCTAGATAATTTAATTGATACTGGCCTCTATTGCACAAATAAGGGCAGAACAGACAAATATATTTTACTCTAAAGCTAGATAATAACAAAGATATGACAATATCCACAACAAGCAGCGTCTAGGCCAGGAAGGCTGTAGTGCTACCACAGGAGATAAAAACTGAGGAACAGGAAGGAAATGTCATTGTGGCCCTTCGAAACACCACAGCAGCTAATATGTCCTACTGAGATAAGGTGCCAATGCCCTCGTACTATACAAGATGCCTCCCTCTAGTGGTCCTCAAGAAATAATGGGCCTATTTATCCAGAGTAAGCCTACACTTAAAGGATCAGAGGCAACTGCCATCAAAAGCATAGGAAAAGAAAATGACTAAATTAAAGTACTAATATAAAACATGTACAGTTTCACTCTTTTCTGCTTCATTAGGAAATATCTGGGGTGTATGTTAAAAGATTTAGCAGTTTAAGTCGCATTTCTCTGCATAACTATAGTGATTTTATCTATAGCTAGCTAACTGATTTCCTGCCATGGGTACTGCCAGTTCCTCAGTGTCTAACACACTAAAGAAACCAAGCTCATGTCTGACATGCAATAAATGGCCCAGGTACTAGAGAACATTCCAGATTTCCCATCAAGCTGAATTAACTGCTACTTTCTGAACTGCAACTCCACTGTCCCTGATTCATCAATCCCCAAAACACGCTTCATACAGCTGTCAAAACGGACTCTGGGAGATATTAAAGCCATCTTCTGCTCATTCCCTCAAACCTCTTTTCCATTAACTGTAAACACTGACCATCTCCAGAGCTGGTCCTGCGCATGAAAAAACTAACCAAAAAACCCCCCTCAAACTCATATTGATCACAAGCACTCAAATACATTACTTGGATTCTAAATCCTCATAAGTTCAATCTGCTGAATTGAATTTTTTCTGTCACTCTCTAAGCAAACGCGTCTGGAAAAAGAAAATCAGTTCAAGTAGAAATGTGTAAAAATGTTGATAAGCACTTAAGCCAACTAAATGTTTCCTATTAATAATGGAAAAAGGGTTCTTAAAGTAAGGTACTCTTAAAATAAACCACTTAGAAGGCAGAACATACCAAAAGGCTTCTGCAAAGTATTTGCTGTTTCACCACATCAACAACAATGAAACAATAAGCAGCGATACTTATAATACTCCAACATGTAAATCGTTGGACTAGTTGTCATATGGTCCTGTAAAGATGTGTCCCCAAGATACACAGCTCAACTACCAGTACATCACTGCAGCATAGAATCTATCCTAGAGACATAAGAGTACCTCTACATATATTTGGATGTTCGCTGCAGCCTAAAACTCATCATCAGAGCTGAGCAAAAGGGTTTTCTCAGTGTCCCGTGCGCTCATAGAACTATGGCTACGGGAGAGGGGTGGTGCTTTGACCCCTTGTTCCAGAGTGGACTGTTGAGTGTACTGCTGATAAGCTGGAGAAAAGTTGTGAATGGCATCCTGGACCATGTCCCCAGGGTTTATGGTCTCCTTCAGACTACTTGAGATGCTTTTCATAGGAGCCGAGCGACCTGTGAAAGACAAACAAAAAGAAATAAAAAAACAAAGGCTTGGAGGGGAAAATACATGTTTATTTAGTTTAGAAGAAATTCTATATTTATATATTTAAAAGTAAACATTGTTAGTATATATTGCACAGGGATGGTGCAATCTGATTGGTTTGCTATCTCGGGATAATAAGCAATTATTGAATGAGGCAAAGTGCAATATCATGAAAAATTATTCAGATTGAAAGGGTTTTATCTGCCAAGGCTGAGGAGGATAATCCCCTCCACGATCTGAATAATTCTCCATATCATACAAAAATCAAAGAATTAAAGTATTTGATGTTAAGAACATATTTTTTTATTTTCAAGAATCAGACATGGCATGTGCCGATCATACAATAATTTGCTGCTGGCTTTCCACCAATCAGAACAGGTGTTATTATAGACATATTTATTTTTAATAAACAGTGTCATTAATTCAAAATATTTTCTCCTTTTCTTCTAGAGCCAACATACTGTATCACTGACACTGACGTCAGATAGAAAATATTTTAAATAAATAATAAATCAGTGATAGAATTCTGCTTTTGTATGAAATGGAGAAATATTCAGGTTTGGAGGGTGACCTGAGGCCATGGCAGATAAAACCCTAAAATAATAATTCACATCAGGCTCTGTGGACATCACTGAATAGTCCCCTTGACGTCTGTCTCACGGATTATTCAGTATCCACCTCACGTTTGGTGAATAATTGGTATTTTTAAATGACAATAAAGGAAAGATAGCAAGTGTGTGGCCTACCGTACTGTCCATATGTTGGAGGAGGGCCTTTAGGCAGCATGAGGAAAGGGGGAGGGATTGAAGACAGAAACAGAGGATGTGAGATGCAAAGAGCAGGAGGGATTGATGAGGTAGGCAAGCGGGAAAACGATATTCGAGCAGTAACAAAAAGGCATGAAAAGCAAAAAAGGAGGTACGCAAGCATGGGATACATGGGGGAGGAAAAGAAAAGAGATAGGAGGAAAGTTAAAGAAGTGAGCCAGGAGAAAGTCGTCATTATAATTCCTTAGAAAGATGACTGGATTAAAGATATTTAATCCAGCAACAATGACAAAAAGGTACAAAGAGCATGCTACCATTTATCAGATGTTGGCTCATGAACAGACGGTGCCTCACCATGCGAGTCCAGCCTCTTGTCCATGTACACTTTGTATGTGAAGGCATGACGCAGGGCCAAGGCGGCAAAGAACATCTCGATGCAGATAATGAAGTTCTGATAGCCAGCTGCTACAGTGCCCTCACCAACAGACACCTCGGCAGAACTGATCTTTGGAATCGCACCGCATTTCTCGAGGATGGCCAGCAGCATACCTGAAAAGATAGTGGTCATATGATGCGTCAATTCTAACACCGTTTCCATCTTCAATGAAAGAAAAGACGTCAGGGTTTAAAGGTGACTCACCTTGCCAAAAGGAAAGAAAAATAACTGATTTAACCATGAAAAATTTAAGCACAGGGCTGTAGGGGCTGAGCAGGTCTCGGGTGGCGAAGTAGAAGAGGAAGAGAGCATACAGGGACAGGCTGACTGAGACATTGTAAATGATGGTCACATACAGATAGCCGCTGGCCACGCTGTCATGAAAAAAAGAAATAAAAAGTGAGCCAGGCAACCAAACACTTTATCTCCTCCACCAAAGAGGTTATATTTTACCTTCTGTTTGTGTGACTTTTAGGAGGATTATGCAAAAAGGTATGTGTGGCTTTTCTGCCAGAGGTGCAACATATGATTTTAGAGATGATCTGAATCAGATTCTGGGCCCAGGAATTCTTTAAAGGATTTTTTAACATTGTTAAACAGAATGATTTATAGGAGTAGTGCTTAGACAGCAGGTCCAGAAGGGGGTGCAATGTTCTTTGGGTTTTGTGTTGTTTTTTTTCTTGACATGCAGAGGTTTGCACTCTCTGAGTGCTCTTGTTGCAGATGACATTACCGATAATTGTTAATATATACTGAACAGTATTTGTTTTTATGCCACGGTCTCACGTAGCCAGAATGACTTCACAATAGATGACGAGAAATTTTTTTTTGCCTTCTTGGGGTGAACCAGTATTATCCTGTATGTGTTCCAGACAAACCCCAAAAGTTTGGTTGTGTTAAAAATTATCATTTGCCCGATCAATCTAACCACTGTTTTTGTCAGTTGGCTACCATGTCCTTATTTGCACGTTTCTTCCACACACCTGCGACAGATCCCTTCCCCCTCCAAGATCTGCCAGAACGGCCACAGCAGTCCCAGCTACAGTTCTCACGTATCAACCAGATATGTGTGACCTTAGATTTAGGTACTGATGATTATTTATCACAATTATTTTGTCAATATAAGGATTTTATCATTTACAACATTCAATCATTCAAAGGTCAAGAGAAATCATGCTTCATGTTTTAATGCAGTGTACAAATAAAGAAATAAAAAGCTCACTTTAGCTGAGTTCACTAATAATGCCGTCAAGAATATTTACTTAAAAATGAGAAAAATATCATCATGATTAAAACATGATTCATTATTCAGTTGTCAAATATTACAGTGCATGAAGACGAGCACATACTTGAAGTCTCCATCACGATATTTTCCAAAGGCCTGCAGGATGACTGTGACAGCCGCCATCAGGGGCTTCACCACACAGAACTGGAGTGTGGCCTGTGTGTGTGGGGGGGGATTAATAAATAAAAAAAGTACAAGGGACAGAGAATGTAATTTTATATTTGAGTAAGAAATCTTACGATATATATATAAATAAAACAGTATAAGGAGTTCATGCCCACCTGCTTACAGAACCTGAGGAAGCCAATAGAATAGGTTTTGCCCCAAAGGCAGCAAGTCCCATAGACACAGCTGGACCTTCACACAACAGAACACACTATATGAAAAAATATCTGTTGTAGACATACAAACGTTTATTACATAACACTAATAATATATTAACTTTTTTAATTCTAATAATTAATGAGAAACTAGAAACAATGTGTAACGCTTTGTGGATGGGATGTCTCAGAGTGACTAAATCAACACAATTAGCATTTTTACCCCTTTGGCTTTCCATGCTAGTGAGACAGACAGAGTGTACCTCCGAGTGTACTGTTAAGTGGTCTGCCCTTTATATGGGACATCCCAGAATAATTAATTCAGAAAAAGTACAGGACTCACTCGATGGGCTTCCCTCTGATCTCAGACATGATGGCACTCTCACCTCCCAGGTACTCGTAACAAAGGCTTAGAAAGTTGTAGATCACAAATGCTGCGTAAAAACCAAAAAACAAGGAAGAAGGAAAAGATGTTGATAATAATGGATCCTAAATTAAGCAAAGAATTTATAACATGCAATTATAAGCATATTATTATGCATGTACTGTAAGTACCACCGCACTCACACACAGGATGACTTCAGTTGAAGACTGCATGTTGGAATTTGCATTAACAAAAAAAGCATAAATGGCTTTTAATTACCAAACATGTGATTATACTTCATTGGTATATACCACACAGGAACAGTGCAATCTGATTGGTGTGCTATTTAAAAAAGTTTTCGCATGTGGATGATAATTTAATCAGAATAACGTACGCTCACATTTAGTCATGGTCACTTGGTGCAGGTGGTGTCATCCTTGTCATGCTTTAAAAATGGAAAAATAAACCATCAAGAACCTTTTCTCTGTGTATTATATACTAAAACTCTGGATGGGTTTTAAACCTCTGCTGTCTGCTCTCAGGGCATGGAGCTCACTTTTACGATTCCGTGTAGTACATACCAAAAGAATTATTCACCTCAGGCTCAGTGGATGTCTCTGAATTAAATAATCACATGACTAATGACTAAACATCCACCTAGCCTTCAGCGTATAATTGTTACTTATTCTCCTTCATCGCTCTGTTTCTATATTTTAAAAGATTTCACTTGTCGTCAGTACAGTCTCTACATTCCAGTCTGTTTGCTTTGTTGCTGCTTTAAATAAAGCTTGCAAGAACTTATTTTATTACATCACTGAGCACCCACAGATGCTGACAACGATGCAAACAGACTGGTGCAAGCACATTCCAATGCTTTCGCAGCGTTTAGTGTGAATGTACTTTCCATACTTTTCTGTATTTCCATTACTGGAATACTGTACTTCTACTCAACACAACAGAAAAAAACAAGTCACTTTTTTGGCATTTAATTGTATTATATTATATTTATATTAAAATATTTTAGAAAAATTAAAATGTTAGGATTCTTCACAAAATCATGAAGTCTAAAATAAAATAATCAGGTCTAAAATAAGTCCACTGCATGGTATGATATCAAAGAAATTATTTAAAAATCTTATTCAATAAAAGTAAATATGTCTCTCAATCATCAGCAACACCTTCACAGTGCTCCAGGCACACACAGAGCTAAGAGTCTGACCCGCATTTTACTCGAGGTGTTCATGTTATGTGATAACATGCCAGAGCCTGCAGATCTGTCACTCATAGCTTTAGAAGAACACAATTATTCCTGAACACAGAAACTCTTCACACTCTCACACAAGTTCTGCTGATTCCCAGGGTTCAATATTACCACATTCTACTTGCTGGTCTCCTTTAAGTCATATTATCAATGGTGACCCGATTCATAACCTTACAAAGTTCTCTCATTCATTCTCATTCCCCAGGTCTGGGGAAAAAAAAAAAACCCCAAAAAACACTCGCATCCGATTGTGGTAATACGCACATTCCCAACAGCTTTATCAGCCTCTACACTATACAGTAAATGGACCTCGGCTCAGGACCGCGCACCTGCACCTTAACTCGAGTCTTTAACCTCTGGCATGTCTTTCTCTGAGATCTGAGCATGCCTGTAAAGTGAGATCCCTCTACTTAAGTGTCTTGGTGACATTAATGTTACCCTCCAGTCCAAACCATGTCTCCTACCAGAAGACTTGCTGCCTCTTACACAATATCTAAACTAACACTTAATTGCACTCACTTTGGATTTTTTTTTTACTATTATTCCTAAGTTTTCTGAAATGCTTACTATGTTTTTTGTTTGTTTGTCTATTTTATTTGCAGGTCTGTCACAACACTAAATGTTAATTACATTTTTCAAAATCCTAATGACAATTATGAGTAATACTTTTAACATGTGACCTCGGTGGTCGGGCTCTGGGGGTGGATCAGATCCGCCCCGGATATCTCAGTGCTCTGGATGTTGTAGGATGGTCTCATTTGACACGTCTCTGCAACATCGAGTGGTCATCGGGGCTAATTGGCCGAGCTCTCACGGGAGGGAGGGATGGCATACGCTCACTTCCCTATCACTCACAGCGATCACCAGCCA
>JAQMYF010000021.1:27689212-27691712 GCA_030014195.1 Neosilurus mollespiculum
TTTGGGGTTTTTTTGTGGCTGAGTACTAAAGCTTGGCTTTGTCTTGGTGAGGACATGCTAAATCTACAAAAGTGGAAAACACACACACACACTTACCAAATGCATGAATGCTGTTTATAAACAAAGAGGCAGCGGATCAGACACCGGGCCTTAACTCAACACCCGTGGCCCATCATCCATGTTTATCTTCTCCGAGCGGCACCGACACCGAGACCAAACTGAGCGGCGGCGGTGGATAACTAACTAATCCACAACTAACCACCCGAACTAAGTGTCTACACCACACCGCAGCGCCATGAACAAACACACAACTTTTACACTAAAGTACACAGCACGGTTTATTACTGCGCTCCAGTTATTACCCGTCCGGAGAACACTGCCTTCAAGCGCACTAGTGACACTACAGCCTGCGGGGAGGCGGATTATATCGCAGCTGAATGGAGATAAAGAGGTGAAGTGGCAACGAGCTGAAGCCGGAGAGACTGCGACGAAATTTACTAAGGTTGCCAGGTTCAATAATCCCCCAAAAAAACATTAATATCAAAAATAAAACGTAAACGTGGCAATGGCTAACTCAGACATTAATTGTATAGAGAACTGGAGGTTTTTTTTTTGTTTTTTGGTTAGTAAAATTCCCCAAAATAATTTTCTTTGCGTACACATTTTCGCAGTGAAATTTAAATTATGGAGAAAAACCAGTGAAATCTGGCAACCATCAATTCAGTCTGTACTTTTTCAAAATGGTTGAACCCTCCACCACTCTTCAAATTAAAAGTCTTTATTGCGGCGCACCGGAGTGTCGTAATCAAAATAATTTAATCGAAAACTTTTTTTTCCAGAGCAACTCACGTTCACGTAGTCTGTGATATTATTGGACATATTCTTTTATTTATAAATCAGGGTACCATGGCTAAACATGCCAGTACAGAACTCTGTAGATTGAATCTTGTTATATTATATGCCATGGGATTTCATGGATTTGACTCAGACACAGGCCAGCAGAAATGCTTGAGCTGTCATTAGGACTTTAAGTCGGCTGACAGAAACGTCTGGTCTGGATCTCATCTTGGTAGATTCCCGTGTTGTCCATGCTATGCAAATACAGAAAATTTCTCAAGTGTCTTATTTTGCAGTTAGTCCAATTTAGCAAACATTAAAATTTGATATCAATGTTGATATATGTTCAAACATAAAAAGATGTTTTTCACTATACCAACTAACATCAGCATGTATGACAACATATAACACCTTTGTTTGCAGTTCAAGTGAGTGTGCAAGCTATACATTTATTTGGACTCACACTTAATAAACAATCATATTTTTTAAACATTACAATCTAAGAAGTTATTCCATGTTTCCCGACATCTGTATATCGGGCCAACAGGAAGGACTGTCAGGTTGTGGGCAAAAGTCTTTATTTCCATTAATTATGTCTGAAACGTGATCCAATCGTCCATAGTTGAATCACAGCTCTTTATCAGTTGTGCCTCGTCGTTTAAATACCCAGGAAAGTCCAGCACTTCGGAGGAGTCGTGTTGTGACCCCTTTGTCCAATGCAGCAGGGTGTTTACTGACATCCTCCCCAACATCTGTTTCTCTGCACAACTGACTTATATAGAAAGATGAATACAAATGCCTTAGGGGAGTCGTTTGTTGAAATCCTATCGAATTAAAGACATAATAGTAGATTTTAAGTAAGCAGAAAACACTTTGTTAGTTTACATCAACAATGTACTTTTGACTTCATAAAAAAAAACAAAAAACAAAAAACAAAGACATACCTCCTGAAAAAGAATAAATAGCAGAAGTTGCCAAGCTCATTTTCCCATGTGCTCAAATGGCACACTGACCTGACGAGGAAACCATATATGACAGAATACAGCGTAAGAGACAGTGAATTAGAAACAACCAATAAAAAGCTGAGTGCAGCAGTGCGAGCACAAATGCAAGCAGTCCAGGTGTGTGTACCTGTGGGGGGGTGATGCGGATCTGATCGTGGCGCAGTGGAAGATCAGGGGACGCGTTGGCAGGAGCCCCCCGATGGAGACGTAGGCACACTCTCCTCTCACGCTCAGCTCCTCGCCCTGCTCTTGGAGACGCATTCCCTGAGAAAGAGCATGCATTTCGTCACTGTAGCCAGGACATGGCTGAACAGGTGAGACCCATGTTGCAAGATTGATAAAAATGAATGCTTTATCAACGTCCTGTGAATATCAAAGCTCACCAGACTGTGGAACCCGTGGGCCAGGTGCTGAGCCAGCTGGGTCTGGACCGTTGCGGACTCTGTTTGGTGCCGGAAGGTTCGGACCAGAAGGTAATGCACGTGCAGCAGAGCCCTGAGGTCCTCCGCCTGGCCTCTCATCCCTTTCCTCTCCCTCTCCTCCTCTTTGATCTTTCTCTTTTTCTTCTGCTGTCCTACTGGATCCCTTTATAAACCACAAGCAAACATGGGAGTATCAACCACAATGGCCTAAGGTAAAAGTTATTTTTATTTATAAAG
>JAQMYF010000021.1:27696712-27719268 GCA_030014195.1 Neosilurus mollespiculum
ATAGAAAAAAAGATGCCGTTACACAGCTGTTATGCACTTGCATGTGTGTGTGCATGTGAGCTCATGCTTCTCTCATCATTTAAAAGATTTTAGAAATAAACAATAAAAGTCTTGTTTTAATGTGCCTTTTTTGTTTATGTTCCAATGCTCTATATACCAAAACAGTTATTCACCTCTGGCTTGGTGGATATTGATGGTATCCGGCTCAGGAATTATATGAGAAGAAAAGCATCTCAGAACACACAACACATCAAACCTTACTACAACAGAAGAAGACTACATCAGTGTACACTCTTGTCAGCCAAGAACAAGAATCTGATACTATTGTGGGCAAAGACTCAGCAATTCTGTTTCCTCATTATTTCCTGACAAATTAATGAGGGGAAAATTTGAAGTTGATTTCAAAAATTGAATTTGAATTTGGCTGCTGCAACACTAAAAGACTTGGAAGCCCATGGAAGCCAATTAAAGTGGATGATTGTAAAATTCTGTTCTTGGTAAACAAAAATATCTTCACAACAACTAGCCAAGTCAAGAACAGTCAAGGATCAAGGAGATGGGCTTATCATTACCAAATTTATAATCAGCCCTCAATGGCCTGGCGCACTGTCCAGGGTGTAGTCTGCTCTCGCCCAGAGTCGACTGAGATGGGTGCCAGCCTCCTCGCGACCCTAATTAGGATGAAGCGGTGCAGAAGATAAATGAATGAAATCTACAATCAAGGGACACCTTCCTGAATGTAAATACAAAAGGTTTACCTCAAGATGCAAACCACTGGTGACATTCAGTAACGAAAAGGGTCAGATTACACTGCACTAGAAAGCCTCTCAAGTTTTTTTCCAAAGTTTATTTGAACTTGTCTATACAATTATCCTTTTTTATGAATGTGTCTCACATTCGTGTCTCACATTCAAAAAGTTTGCACATGATCATCACTAGATGACTGGATCTGTGCATCTCCAAAACCACAGGTCTTGCAAGGTGCTCCTAGAAGTGCTTAGTAACTACTAAATGTCATAAAAGGAAGGACAAATAGTGAACTAGGAACATTCATGGGCACCACAGGCTCAGTGACCCACATGGAAAGTGAAGTCCAGTCCATGGGGTTTGAGTCCACAGAAGATCACAAGTTGCTCAAAACGTTAATGCTGGGTATGATGGAAAGGTGTTGAAACACTGTGTATATTGAATTGCTACATATGAAGCTACATAGCTGTACACCAGTCAGAGTGCACTGATATACCAGTAGAAATGCGTACAATGTGCATGTGAGCATCAAAACTGGATCATGGAACAATGGAAGGAGGTAGACTGTTCAATCACATTTTTTATATCACAAGGACAGCTGGGCACAAGTGTATCATTTTCATGGGGAAAAGATGGCAACAGGATGGACTCTCCATAGAAGGTAGGCCACTAAAAGCAGTGTGATGTTCTGAGCAATGTACTACTGGGTTCTACAATTCCTGTGGACATTACTCTGACACATGCTACTATCAGGGGTGTTCCTGAATGGCAGTAGCCTGCACTCTGCCATACTGCAAAAACTGTTCAGGAATGGTTTAAGGAAAATTACCCTCCAAGTTCCCCATCTGTGGGATGTGCTGGACAAACAAGAACAAACCATGGAGTCCCCACCATGCAACTTGCAAGAATTAAAAGATGTGCTGTAAACTGCTTGGTGCCAGATACCATGACACACCTTCAGAGGTCTTGCGGAGTCCATACCTTGATGGGTTACAGCAGTTTCTGCAATGCAAGTAGGACCTATACAATAATAGGCAGGTGGTTTTAATGTTACAGCCGATCAGTGTGTATTATCAAAACTTCATGAGTGGTCTACGGATAGCCAGCCCCATATGCCCCAGACAGATGCAGACTGACAGGAAGTGTAGAGTAACTCAAATAAGCACTCTTTATAATCATAGTTAAAAAGTAAAATGGTATCTCAGAATGCACAACACATCAAACTTGCAACAGCAGCAGAATAAACATCAGTTTTCAGTCCCGTCGCCAAAGAACAAGAATCTGAAGCTATCACGAGCACACTCATCTGTTTCCTCATTTCATGACAAATTAATTTAATACAAATTAAGTCTGTTGAATTGGCATTTGGCAGCCGTTCATGGGAAATCTTAATGTTTTGTCAAAAGAGGCAAACAAAAGAGGCTTCTTTCAATAGATAAAAAAAGGGCTGGAACACCCCCCCCCCCTCACCTATCTGAGCGATACAGAATCAATAATGTGATACATCCTGATAAAGAAGGAATGCACTGGGTATCTCGGCAAAACCAAAATACCTGGAAGCTGATTAAAGTGGATAGTGGTGGTTTTCTTTTCTTGATAAAGAATAATGTCTTCACAACTAGCCAGGAACAGTTTCAAGGACATAGACTTATCACTGACAAATCCACAATCAAGGGACACCTTTAAGAATGTAAATACAGAGGGTTTACCTCAATATGCAAACCACTGGTGACACTCAGTAACAAAAATGTCAGACTGCTGGAAAGCCTGTCCAGTTCCTAAAAAATTCTTTCAATAGATAAAAAAAAGGCTGGAGATCCTATACAATTTTATATATATATATATATATATGATTATTTTTAAGTTTATGAATTAAAGCTGAAGGTCTCCACTTTAATCCTGTCTTGATGACTTTGTACTGACAAAGGAGGGGAATTTTTTTTTTCCCCAAAGTTCACTGTACAAATACTTATGGACACGACCATGAATACACACACACACACACACACACCAATTTTTGAAAGTCATAAAAAAAAGCAAAATACATTTATTATTCATTCAAGACCAGACGATTTCAGTTCAACCTTTATTAATTGACTTGTTCTTTTTAAATTAACGTCTTTTCTTTGTAAAACAAACAACCTGAACAGGAGTGATAAAGCCTGCCTTAATTTAAAATGGTACACAACACAAAAATAAACAATCGGTAACTTTTAAGTGTTCCTAAAACATCCATCCAGCTCAGCTTGGTACAATAGTTTTGGCATGTCTCTGTACGAATGCCTTCAGTTGGTTGTTTCTTCTTAAAAAAAAAAAAAAAGAAAGAAAAAAAAAAAGAAAAAAAAAAAAAAGCTTTTCTCTTTATTATTATTGCAATTCAGACAATATATAAAACAAACAAACAAAAAAGAGGCTGCTAAAACCACAACTTAAAAAATATTCATTAGTGCCAATGTTTTTGAACTTGCTGTCTACACTCACACATACAGACATATCTGCATACACTTATCCAGCACACAGACCTGAAATAAGCTGTCACACACACTTATTCTCCTCCCTAACCAGCATATATATTAGCAAACACATATCACGCTTCTTAATCTCTTAATGACACACATTCACTGATGCCATACTATGTAATGCTCCATGTCACCTTCTCCATTAAGGACTTCTCTCATGCACACACAGGCCGAGAGGGCATGTTATACAGCTAATTAACATCAGAGTGATCATAGTCATCGGAACAAACAACTTGATTGAGTAGGAAAAAAAACGAGGTCAGCATATTAAGGAAGAGAGAGACATCTCTGAATTCCACTTTTCCACATTTAAAACAAAGACAAGATACAGTCAGACATCAGAACTGCGTGGCTGGGTAAGTGTGTTTGACATTGCCAGTAAATAAGAGCTGTAACATTTTGAATCGTCCTCTATGTCAAGTGCTCAACATCACATAGAACATTGTATGATGCATATATAGTTGTCCTTTTTTTTTTATTATTATTACAGTGCATGCCTGAGTGATGCTGCCTCAGTATGCAAGTGTGATCTTATATAAACTCAAGATTTAGAACTCATCCAGTTGAGTTTAAGTCCTTTTGTCCATCATTTTGTTCAGTTCAAGTCTTACTGTAAGTCTTCATTTAAGGATAAAAGGTGTATGAGGGATGTGTAGGCATGTGCGTCTGTGTAGATCAGTCAGCAGTTTTGCACTGCAATACTTACAAAAAAAAGAGGCCGTGCCCCACACTCTGCATCTTCACGCTCCTGAGATTTTAGAATGGAGATTGGATTATGGAGAGCAGGGTACAGAGCACGGTCTTTGTGAAACTGATGTGTTTAACAGTGTGTGTACATCTGTAACCAGTGTTCTCTCTTATGCTATAATGCAAGTTGGTATTGGTAATAATTTGTGGATCTCAGCATCGGAGTACATTTGAACGTGTAGCTGTACCATAAGACTGAGTGCTTGTTTTATGAAAGTCGTCTAAATATTTCCGCTGGCAAACACTTTTACTAATTATTTTATGTCTATAAACACATGTAAATTCCAGATTCCTGTGTTTGAGAGTGCTTTTACACCTGCATTTACATTTTAGAGCATGTACAATTGGGTGCTTTTCAGTATACTCATGTCATAATGACGTGTGTGCTGCCAGTGTGTGTGCATGTGTATTTGTGTGTATGTAAATGTGTCAGTCAGAGGGAGTCAGAGCCTCCACCCAGCAGGTCTCCAGGTAGCAGAGCTGCAGGGCTGCTCATCTGGTGCTGATCCTCCAGAGCTGGCGATCCCCACAGGCTGGTGCTCGGATACCCAGCTGGCATTGCAGCCCATAGCCCTTGCCTGCCCGGTTCTACACTCGGCACATTGCTGCTTGCTCCACCTCCACCTGCACCATTACTCCACTGGGCAAAGATGTTCAGGCCTGGTGCCTGGACAGAGACTGGATCTGGGGAGCCACCCGTACCATCCAAACTCTGCCAACTGGACCCTGCAGGCACGACTCCACCCCCATTGCCACCACCTGCTGTGTTGGAGCTTCCTCCTCCTGCCCGCTCCCTCTCTCCGGAGCTTCCAGTACCCACTGTGCCCACTGCACCTATGCTGGATGACCCTGCTGTGCCTGGTGGCCCGCCTCCACTGGTGCTTCCACCTTGGGAATGTGCAAAATAGCGAGCAACCTCATCCTCGCTCACAAACTCTGCCAGGATTGTGGTGTTGCCCAGAACACACCTGGCAAAACAGTCAAGTTAGTTTTCTGGAGACAACTAAAGCAATACGGTAATATATAACAAACACTCATGAAGGGGGAGACTTACATGTGCAGTGCACTCTGAGCTTTGGCTGCTTCTTGGCGAGTACTGTAGCGAATCAGAGCACTGCCCTGGGTTAGCCCAAGGTGAAAGGTTAACAGAGGACCATGCTGCATACAGATAGTGCGCAGGGTGGAACCATCAATCTAAACAGGAGAGAATTGCAGTCAAACTCATTATTTGCAAGTTAATACAATGCATTCACTTTGTCTTCTTCAGTATTTTTAATTCTGAAAAATCAATGCAATATCTCCTTTGCCTCATACCTGAGGAGTAAGATTACTCAGCAACAGCCAACAACTCCCTCTCGAGGCTCCACCATCACTCCATGCTGATCCTGTAAAACAGACACAGACACATGGTCCATCACAATCACCATCAACCTTTATAAAACTATAATGCAAGATCCTTTATACTTGAAAAATAAAGGTCATCATGAGAGATTATCAGACAAATATTGTAGCGAATAAACAAAAGAGAAAAAACTACTTAAATATAGCCTCATAGACAGTAATGATTTTTTGCTTCTCAGACTGAGACTAAAATCATAATACCAGATCCATATCTGGTGTCTTGGCTTCCTCCAGATCCACTCCAACCCCTCCCCAATCGTGGTGCTCCTCCTGCCCACGGGGAAACGGAGGGCTGTTTGTGACTGGTCAGTCCAGGAGGTGGGCGTGTTAGCTGGGATGCATTTCGATTGGTTTTCCAAGGCTTGTTGTGTCCAATGGGCTCAGGAGGCCAGCTTGGCTTGTATTCGGCATACTTAGCTGGTGAGACAGAAATATAAATGAAGCATAGAGCTATCTGGTCACAGTAGGTAAAAATCTTTTCATTGACTGAAACATTTTTGTTACCTGAATTGTGTGCATTGTTGAGGGGGCTGTCTGAGGCACTATAGGGCCAGGCACCAGGTGAAGGCAGCAAGGTGTTTAGGGAGGGGGTCGATTCTGGATGATGACAGGGGGAGAAGGAACTTTTTAATTTGCCTTAAATATTCATTTTGTCTTTTAAGTTTCCTTTGTGAGAAGAGCGCTGAACTGCACTGGTGTGAGTGTACCTACCTGTGTTATCTCTTAGCAACTGGTGCTCAGTATCATTGAGGCTTGACACTGCAGATGAACCCAGCATACTTCCAGGGGTCATGTAGGGGTCAGATTCAGGATCAACACTCTGAATTCCTTTCCATGGCACTCCTGGTTGGAATTCTACATCAACATAGTAAAATAAAAAGTAAGCTTTAAGAGAAATCAACTGTATATAAACTGGTACATGTCCTCCTCCTGAAGTGATCCAGGAACCAAGCTGCTCTGCTCGCACTGCTAGAAGTCTGACATCTGCGCATGCAAGCAGAGCTGTCATGCTTAATTTTTTTTAAAATAAACTATTAAAATCTATTAAAAGTTTTAGCTTTTGTTATGTTCTTGTTTATTATATATAAAAGCAATTATTTGCCCCAGGGTGGGCGGATGTTGCTGAATAATCCCCGAGTTCAGGACCATAAAGGACTGGTGCAATGTTATCTGATGATTTTAATTTTCAGCTTTTCCCATCACTTGGTCATGCAATGGTTAGACAGAGACCTATAGAGGCATACAAGCCATTACACAAAGCTGAGCTGAGTAAACTTTTTGCAGCAGGAGTGGCAAAAGGTCACCCAAGAGCAACGTGAAAGACTCGTGGAAAGCATGCCAAGACATGAAAAGCTGTGATTAAAAGGTCAGGGTTATTCCACCAAATACTGATTTCTGAACTCACCCAAAGTTCTAATACTCTGTTGTTTAAAATTTATGATGATCTTGATTTCTATCAATTATTGTTTATGTTTTGATCAGTTGTCATTTTCTGTAATTAACTGCTCTAAGTGACAATATTTTCATGGGGAATATGGGGGTAAATCATCAGTAGTTTATGGGAAAAAATCCCAAATGTTCATGATCCTTCAAAAACATACAGGATAAACAGTAAACTTTGCAGTGGTCTTTTTCTAGAACAGATTTACTTAAATAAATTGTTCGCTTTTACTCAATTTCAGTTTAAGACACTAAGACAGTATTATAACCTTTTTTCTTAACCTATTTTACCAAGCAAGTCAATAATTTGGGAGCTAGCTGTAACTAATTATGTTGTATTATTTATTGTTCCTAAAATAATATTTACCTGGAGGCCAGCTGGATGTTCCAGTCTTGGTTCCCATTTTATTTCCAGGGGTTCTCTGCCAGCTATCTGAGGACCCTTGGAGAGGGCCACCCAAACCTTCAGCACCCAATATATCATACTGAGAATACGGGGAGCCTCCTCTCTTCAGAGGAGTTGAAATAGGGCCTAGCATTAGCAGAATAAAGCAGTAAGTTAACATCATATTAAAAAAAAAAGAAAAAAAAAAAAAAAAAGAAAAAAAAGAGAGCGAGGAAAAAAAAAAAGAAAAAAAAAAGAAGTAGTAGTACTCAGGTCTCGAAGAATATACTCACCATTTTTGTGAAGTGCATCATCAGGAGAGGAAGGAGCTGGTGAGTGACCCTCCATCATCCATTTAAAACGAGACTGCTGTCCCCCGCCTTCTTTTAAACTCCCTGGAGCACTGGCCATGGACCCCAACTCAAGCCCAGAGAGATTCACACCAGAACTAAAGCCTAGGATTGGTTAAAAAATGTTTTGTTAAGACAAAATGTTAGTTAACTAAGAGCAAAACAGTGACAGAGAGAGAGAGAGAGAGAGAGAGAGAGAGAGAGAGAGAGAGAGAGAGGGGCCGAAAAATAAAAGGTTGGGTACCACGAGCACTTACCTGAATATGCAGGTGATGATTTTTGATGCAGGTCTGCCACTGATCCTCCCAGTCCAGAGTGAGACAGCGAGTCAGGCAATTTTTGGTTACCACTACCAAGGTGAGATGGTGAAAGCTTAGAGCTTCCCCCAACATTGCCCACCTGCTGCTGCTGCCGCTGCTGCTGAAGTACAGCCATGATTCTCGCAAGCTATCAAATGGGGAAAAAGCACAAAGTCAACTTTGCTTAGACATTTTTGTACATCGCAACTGTCACAGAAGGATTTTAAAGAGAATTATGTCATGCATTAATATTAGAACAAGTCATTTAGCAGTGGATTCAGTGGTCTGCACCTGTTGGGGGTCTGCTTGCTGACGCACATTCTGAGGAAACTTGCGCTGGTTCTGTAAGAGATGCTGCTGCTGCTGCTGCTGCTGTTGTTGTTGAGGTTGCTGCTGCAGGAGCAGCTGACATGCCTGTAACAAAATGAGGCAGAGACTGAAACAACTATCAATCCCAAAATCAAATTTTTTTGTTTTATTTCTAATCTATTTAAGGGAAAGAAAACAAGCACAAATGAACTAAATATTATAAAGTCAGCCTAATTTAAGTTCATGACCTCGGACACACCAGCTCTGACACTCACCAGTTGGAACTGGATGTGAGGAGGGTAGATACTGCTGAGCATGGCGATGTGCTGTGGGGACAGCTGAGGAGGGAAAACCCCTGCACCAACTGCTCCAACACCCCCACTTGGAGGAGGCATCTGCTTCAGCACAGAGCCTGGCACCTAGACAACAGCATCCACCAGTTATATCAGCAACATTTACAAAAAAAAAAAGCCACTGACTGGATAATACAGAGGCAAGAAAAATTATATCAAGCATTTATGTATAAATGCTTCTTAAAATATGGACTAATCATCTCAGATACAATAGCGAACACAATCAGGTTTAACTATTCAATTCAGTTTTATTTGTATAGCAGCTTTACCGAGTAAAACCAAACAAAACAAAAAACAAATTTAAACATTTAAACTTTTCTTCTACAAACCCTACACATCCCCCATTGAGGAAGCCCTAAAGCGCTAATAACACACCAACGATTCTAATCTTTCATGCCTTTATTAAACACACATTAAACATTCAGAGTGTTGGTCGAAAAAGTCAGTGAATCCTTGGATTTAATAATCGGTCAAAGCTTTGGGAGCAGTAATCTGAAACAGGTACCTCCAGCAGCTGTCCAGGAGGAATTATTAACTATTCTTTCCTCCACAAAACACTTCAGTGCAACCATATTTTAAGGATATCTGATGTAAACGGCTCTCTACCTGGTTATGATCAGGACTGTGATTGGACCACTCCAAAAGAAACATTCTCCTTTTTTTTTTTTAAATAAAAAAAGCCATTAAGCCATGTTTGGAGTTATTGTCCAGCTGCATCACCCAACTTATTTTGAGCTTCAACAGGCAGACAGCCACCATGATATTAGCTTGTATGATACCTTGATAAGCTTGGTAATTCTCTTTTCCCTCAGTGACAGCAAGCTGTGCAACAAAGCAGCATTAAATCTTGACGCACCTTCCACTGTTGAGATGGTGTTTTCATGTGCATGTTTTATGTACATAGTGCATAGTGCTGTTTGTTCCTACTGAATAATTCAACCTTTGGTTTGCATATGGAAGAGTCAGGAAAAAATTTCTTAGCCTGTTCCTATGCTTCCATCCAGCCTTTAGCTGTTACTCGATGGATCTTCTTTCATTTTATTTGAAGATTCTGTGTTGAACCTTCGCGGTTATCTTAGGCGGGTGCCCATTTCTAGGGAGTAGAAACTATACCGTCTTATTTCTCACTGTTTAATGTTGAACGTTTCTTAACTTATGTTGCAACCTTTTCTAGCTTTATGCAGACAAACAATTCCTGATCTTATGTCTTCCAAGACCACATTTATTTTTATGAAGTATGACTCAAATCAAAAGTTGCATCTTGTGAGCAAACTGAAAATGTTGAGTGTTTTTAATCAAGTTTCACTGATTACACTCCAGGTTTGCTAACCCATGTATCCAATTAGCTTTTATTGATGTCATTCACATAGGGGTTCACATACTTTTTCCAACATACATTGTGAATGTTTGAATGACATATCCAATATGGCAGGAACAAGCAATAACTCATGTTATTGGTTAAAAAAGGCTGTGTTTGTTCGTTATTGTAAGATAGATGAAGATCAGACCATGGTAAGATACATTTATACGTAAATGCAGGTAAGTCCAAAGAGTTCACTTACTTTTTCTTGCCACTGAATGCATGATAATATTGAAATCATATTGAAATCAGCAGATAATTGGTTTAAAAAAAATTGGCAGTAAATTGATTTAACCAATAATATAAATAGATATTTTATGACGCAGTTCTAAAATTCAATAAGGGAAAAAATGTTTAGGCAACACTGGGCAGCTGTAAATTCTCCACTGGAACACACACACGCGTCTCTGTTTTTAAAAGAGTGTCTGCAATTTGAAAACCATCCACACAATTGAATGTTTGAGAAAAGGGGGTGGGGGACCTTTAGGAACCATGATGAAAACTATCTTTTTGGCTGGAGAACTGCTTTCTCCCTCTCACTTTGAAAACAGGTTTCTTAAAATATGCTACAGCAAGCAGCAAGGCAAAGGGATTTCACTGTGGTCAAGCTCACTGTGACATAGAATTTAGATCTATAGAACCAACATACCTGATGAAACCTAGCCAATTTATGTGTATTAACTACATAGACCCATTAAATGTGTTTTCCACACATGCACAGGTGCTGGGTTGGCAAAAGAAAATGGAATACAATAGTGCAACTTCGTTAAAAACCAACAAACTCAAAACAAATTAACTTTCTTGTATAAAGTTGTAATGTACAAATATCATGATAAACCGGTTACTAGTGGAGAGAAGCTGAGCGGCTGAATGTGAACTTTTAGGATATAGGATTTCTGGATGAATTTTTTTTACAAGAACCTCACAGGACAAAAATGTGTATGTGTAAAAAGGGCTCATTGGATATGCGAGGTGAGATAAGTTGAACTGAGAATCATAATTAAAATATGAACTGTGCATACAGATGGCTCTAACCAGTTCTTTATCATTAAAGTATTCAAATTGGAAAATACAAATAAAAAGAGTTCAATTCATGTGTGAATCGAACACAATAGCGACTTTGTTTTCTTTTGCCAGCCCGAAGAATCCAGTTTGCTGGATCAGCTGACAGGTGACATCACCATTCAATGGGTCTGTACAAAATAATAAATGTTGTCATTAGGAAAAATATTAAGTCAAATCACTTCCAAACTAATGAGCTATTGAAGTTGGGGAGCATCATAGCCAAATGATAATATTTTTAATAGCATACTTTACAGATCACCATGGATAACACAGCACAGTAGCTTGGAAAAGTTGCAACTCCGATCCTCTGACTAAAACTGGCAAAAGTCCGTGAAAAGGGTTTTACAACAACCAGTTCCCCTGTTTAAAAAGTTATATCAAATCAATATTGCTGTGTGCACTTTTTAAAGTCCTCTTCACTACTATTAAATTAGTTTACAGCAATACTGGGTTCAACTCAATTGATAAACACGCACAGTAACTGGTTAAAACTAATATAAAGATTTAGGCACATCCTAACTGCGGAGCTCTTGACAGTCATCTCTACTGACAGTGTCCGGGCCTGGGTTTGCTTCTCAGTGAATAACCTTTCACAAACTGATTTCTGCGTTCATTTGTATTACCTGTCTTTTTAGTTCGAGTATCCATTTAACAAGTTCATGTTCTGTCAAGCTTCTGATATCAGCACTTGCTCCATAAACATTCATTCAACTGCAGTGGTGGTGTGTGAGCCTCTTTTTTGGCTTTCAGTTTGGTTATTAATAATAAACCTTTATTTATTTTATTGTTGCCCGTCATCACACAAGTGAGCCATACATAACAGCCGATTAGCATCAACTCCATGACATAGCAGCCTTATTAGGATTCCTGAGGGGGGCACACGCAAACACCGGGCATACACAGAACAAGCATCTATAACAGTGCAGTGGTAGCTTAATCAGTTAAGGTGATGGGTTACTGATCTGAAGGTCAGCGGTTCAATCCCCACGATCACCACTGTTGGGCCCTTGAGCAAGGCCCTTAACCCTCAATTGCTCAGCTGTATAAAAATGATAATTGTATGTCGCTCTGGATAAGAGCGTCTGCCAAATGCTGTAAATGTATAACACTAGCAATACCAATCAGGTGGATGTCACTGAATAGTCCTCAAGATGGAATGATAATACAGAGGCGAATAATTGTTTTAATGTAGACTACATGGGAACCTAAAATGCAAACTACATCAAGCTTTATTTTAAAGATATTTTAACTATGACAGAGGCAGGGATAAGTAAACTACACTCTAGACTGGCTTGTTTTAATACTCAAAGTTATAGCATATACTACATGGAAACACAAGGCACTAAAATGAAAAATATATATATATATTTTAAAGGTGTCACAAAGATGGCCTTGAACTCAAGCATTATTCACTAGGAACACTTGGGATAATGTCTTTTAATTCCCAGAAAGCAGACCAATCAGATCATGCTGTTTCTGTGTAGTATATCTGCTCTGACAGAGATAGAGAAGAAAAAAAAAAACACATTCATGGAGATTTTCATGTATTTTCCATGTCACGTGTTGAACAGGTGGGAAACTGCATTATTATAACCTGAAAATTACCACATACAAGGAACCATGACTGCAGCATTAACCTTCAACTCTCATCACAAAATCTTAGCAGCCAAAAATAATGCAAACCATAATTTATTAAATGGTACGATCCAGGCACACATAGTTATAATTTATATATTGTATTAATTTCTATATGCACTTGCATCTGTAGATACCATATAAAAGAAATATGGAATATCAACACTGGCCCAAAACTCCTGCAGTAGTGCACTTTAAAAACAGCTGAACCCAGCTTAAATTTAAGCCATTTTGGAAACAAAGCAAGATGTCTTGTATGGATGTGTCACTGAAGCCAATCAACAAGTTAAGAAAAGCAAAAAAACAAACAAAAATAATAATAATAAAAACTAAAAACTTATAAAAGTAATGTACCTGTGGTGACAGGAACTGATGAGGCACTTGCGCTCGCACAGTTGGGTTGATGGATGGCATCCCTGGCTGGTGCCTGGGTTGTGCCATTCCACCACCGCTACCAAATATATGACCACCCATCTGCAGAGAGAGCATCATAAGAAAGTGTAGATATAAAGATAAAATCTAGGTACTGCATACAAAAGGACTAAAGGAAATAAAGTGCTTACCAAAATAGAAAACATACATCAGAAAAGAGGGAGAACAAAGGGGTAGTTTTGGGGTGATAACTGGATTTGGGTAATGATGGATATACAGGCAACAATTAAAATTGGCCAGAGGTGATGCAGTGAAATTAAGATGGGCTAAGAGATATACAGTGGCACAGCCTTACTTGTCTAGGGGGATTGGGGTGGTTGTAGAGGGGAGAGGGCTTGAAGACAGTGGATGGAGAATATGTAGAACAAGGCCCCTCCTCCCCAAGGCACCCATCCTGATTGGTGAAAGGCATGGTCTGCTGATCAAAGTGAAAGCAAAGCAGACAGGGCCAAATACAGGATTTGATAAAGAGGAAATAGGCGTAACAGAGAGGGATATGTACATGAAATCAAGATATTTGAAAGAGGAGAACATAAGGATATATAGGCCAATTAATAATCAGAAATACAAGAAAAGGCACGAGATCAATGAGAAAAAGTCACAACTTATGACAAGTTACCTTGTCATAATAAGGCCCAGTCTCAGCAGGCCCCACATCTTTGGAACCAGGTGAACGGAAGACTGTTCCACCTCCACGCCCGCCTTTGCGCATATCTGCGTTGTAGTCACTCAAACCCATACCTCGTTTATCTCCATCCATCTTTTTATCTTGAGGAGGGCCCGGGGCCAGATCCAAAGGACGGCCAGTGGGGTCCTCTCCCTGTAAAACAACCAACTCCATTAATTTAATGTGTTCAAACTATTTTAAAGAAGTAATACACGTATTAATACATATGAACATATTTTCAGTTATTCATGAAATACTAACCATAAGCCCCATGTTTGAAAACTGTCTAGTCACAGGGTTCATCCAAGAGTCGCTTCCTTTTACTGATCCCTGATAGTGACAAAGGATACATTATTTAATTCTAAACATTAAGTGTAACAGCTTTCTTCACAATCAAACAACAGATACGTTCTTATTTAAGCTGGTACAACACAAACTGAATTTCACAGTTAACTTGGTATACCTTGTTAGCCTTCTTGCCTCCCCAGCCCCCAGAGTTGTATGAAGAGCTACTGCCTTGAGATCCGGCACTGTTCCACACAGCACCGCCTTCATCCTCATCCTCCCAGCTAGAGTGACGAGAGGCACTGACAGAGCCTTCTCTCTCACCCCAGCCTTCTTGCATAGACTTTGAACCTACACAAACAAAAATAACCACTAAGATCACTGGCTAGAAAATTAGATCTTTCAATTGTGGTCTATAAAATTTTCCATGACTTTACACTAGCACTTGATGTTGGACAGCAATGTATTTGACATACAACGATCAGTCATAACCCTAAAAACATTGCGACCACTGGTAGGTGAACTGAATAACACTGATTAGTACAGTAGCACCTACCAAGGAGAATGAACACTATAATAGAAATGTGTCAGAACACAGTGCATTACTGCACATGTCAGAGCAGTGGGGTAATGTTAATGTTATGCCTGATCAATGTACAGCTGCACTTAATACCATACATTTAATACCATAACTTTAAAACTATCGAGAAGTAAAGTGAATAACAGTGATTATCTCATTAAAATAAAATCTGTTATAGAGCAGGGTATATTAGGTAGCAACTGAACAATCAGTTCTCAAAGTTGTGTTGGAAGCAGGAAAAAAGGGCAAGTAAATATGGACAGCTGGATGCAGGTGTATCGCTTTTGTGGGGAAGAGACTAGAATCTAGAATTTATGTGGTTGTTACTTTGATACATAAGACTTAATAAAACACTGTTGTAGACCAAGTACCAAGACCAAGGTATGGCTATTTCTCTAACAGTAGTAGTCTCTTTCAGCAGAACAATAAACCCCGTCATACTGGGGGAAAAAAATGTTCAGGAATGGTTTCAAGAAAATTTGCCTCCAAAGTCACCATTTGTGGTATGTGCTGTACAAACAAGTCCAAACCATGGAGGATCCACCTTGCAACTAGTAGGGATTAAACGATGCCTGTGCTGTGCCTATACCACAAAAACACCCTCACAAATCTTGTGGAATTCATGCCTTGAAGGGTTAGACACAAGTAGGGCCTACACCATAATAGGCAGGTGGTTTTAATGTTACAGCTGATCAGTATAAAGTTCAGACATTTTTTATCTGGTGACAGTATGCCAGTAAATCCTGTTTTAGTGCAAATTCTGTTTTATGTCACCAGACAATAATAAAAGGCAGTTCACTGCATGTCACACTGTGTATGGTTGTTTGCTTCAGACCAATAAAATCTGTGGGTTTTTTGTTTGCTCTTAACCATGAAGTCAGTTACACTAAACATTTACTATGTGTGATCAAAAGTTCCAAGACTGTTTGTGTAGTGAATAAAGAGAGTGTAGCACAGTTATGTGCATGCAGATGTCAGTATGCCATGTGACACTATACTGTCAACATCAGCACAGGTGTTATACTTGTTCCTGTGACAATATGTGTGTGGGCATTTGCAATTTGGGCAATGTTCAAGCTTTTGCAATGGACAGCGAAGACACTTTTAAAAGGTTTCATCAGGCCTATAGCAATGAATTACTTTACTGAAGTATTTTAAGAGTCTCTGATGATTTTAACACAGAATGTGATGTTTGCTTTCAAATCCAAAGCACATGAAATGACAAATATGTCCCAATGTTGATTGTGCGATGTCATGTTGCATACTGACTCATAGGAGTTACTGCTCATTCCTGCTGCAGATATGATCAAATCACACTCCATTTGTTCACAACAGGAAGAGTCCAGAAACCTTTTGATTGCACCTCAAAATAGGAGTGTAGCTTCCTTACCAGACTTGACTGAGTTGGGGGGATTTCCCCAACCTGATGCATTTCCAGTGTCATCTGGATCACCCCAGCCTGTGGATGTGTCAGCTGGTTTGCCCCAAGCTGCAGTGCCATTATCCACACAGGGACTAGAGGGTGAGCTGATTCTGCCCCATCCAGATGGAGCTAAAAGTAAAATGGAAGATAGATAGAAAACACTCTATTACATTATTTGCTGGCAACATCTATGTATTACATGCTATATACAGTCATGTGAAAAAGACAAGTACATCCCATGGCAACTGTTGATTTGTTTCAACATATTTAAACGAGCAAATATTCTACCCATGTTGATAAAATACCTACAGATAAAGGCTCAAGATTAGGTGTCATTGATTAAAACCTCCTGAAGTTAGAACATGTCTTATGTAAACCTGACAGGTACCCATATACACTCTGGAATTGAAGGGTATGCCAAGAAGTCCTCACTAAGGCCTTCAGAAAAAAAGTTGTGGATGCCTATGCCTAGATATCTAAACGTCTGATTCCACAGCAATGAGAATAACTGACAAGTGGTATAGATTTCAAATGACTGCCAATTGGTCCAACACAAGCAGCCCAAGAAAATCAGTCTGAACTGAATTCAAAACTGACTGATCGATGAAAAAAAGAAGTCTCCATGAACCCCAAATTTTAATCACAGCAACTGCAGGTAACTTGCAAATGTTGGTGAGAAAGTGTACACATCGATGATTAGAAGAAGACAGGACAAATCTAATCCACACAGGAGGCATGCCTATTTTTTTTTTTCACATGACTGTATTACAAGCTATTAACAGACTACTCACTAAATTAGTAAATAGTCTCCACGTGTGGTACGTAAAGCAAAAATGTGCTTGTTCTACATACATAGTGCTTCTTTTCAACTACCAGGTTAATTGCTGTACATGCATCTACACAAGTCTAGTAAACCACCAACAAGTACAGATTAGATGTGGCTACCATTTCTTACGTTGAAATTGAATAAAATGGCAAATACCACTCTTACCTGGGCCCTTATTGGAAGAATGTGAGAGGCTCATGTCCCTGTTCCCAAGGCTTGTAGGTACTCTTCCAGGCATAGGAGGGGGTGCCTGCTGCTGAGACTGCATTGGCTGCACCTGTCCAGATGATCCACTGTTTTTGTCCCAATAATTAACATAATTGTAGTTATTGGGATCACCCCATGCAGATGTTCCATCATCTATTTCCTTCTTCCTACTAATAGACTGTGGAGAAGGTTCTTCCCAGCCACTTGGCTCTGAACAGCTCCCAGGACCACTGGATATCTGGGGTATGGGCCCTGAGGTCCACCCTGAACTTTGGCTTGGGGCCGAAGGGCCTCCTTGTCTTCCCCAGCCCCCTTGCATGGCCCCTGTGTCCAGTGCCTGTGATGGCTGGGGCTGTGATTGTTGCTGCTGTTGTGCCTGACCTTTCAGTGAGGTCGACTGGCTGTTTGGCATCTGTGAAGTGTGTACATTTCCACCCCAACCCGAGTGAGATTTACTACCCAGCTCCCCCCCTCCCCCAACTCCAGGTGTGTCAGTACCTCCTGCTCCCCAAGCTTTCCTTGGTGTTCCTTCATCCCAGCTCCCCCATGTACCTACTTCTGAATCTACACGTGTACCTCCATTATCCTTCCCATCACCCCAATTTCCACTGCTTACTTTGGTGTCCCGCTCCCCCCATTCACTACCACTTCTCTGGCCCCATTTTCCCCCATCCCCTCTACCCATTTCATTCCAACCTCCAGTCCCTTTCTCATCTTGATTACTGCCCCATTCTTCACCACCTCCTGCTTGACTACCCTGTTTTCCAAAATCTCCCCATCCACGGGATCCACCCCCCGTCACTTGATCTCTCCACTCTGATCCGTCACTGCCCCAACCTTTCCCCTGGCTCTCAGATGGAGTTAACTCTACCCAGCCTCTTGAAGGCTTGCTCTGACCTCCTGCTAACTGACCCCCTGCACTACTAGACTGTGAAACACCAGTGTTTTGGATACTGTTAGCAGCTGGCTGTGGAACTCGATTAGGCAGAGAGGAAGTACTGCTGCTGCTACTACTACTGTTATCCCAGCCTTCACGGGGCGAGACCGATGCTAGGACTGAATTGGAGTTCGGGTTGGTGTTCTGAGGTTGACCAGGATGCAAAGATGACGATGATGGGGCAGTGGTTGAAGTGACAGTAGAGTATGATGGAACATGGCTTGAAGCAGAAGATCTGGCACCACCTGCTGTTCCCCCTTCTCCTTCCAAGTCCCATGCCACATTTTGTCGAATCTGTGTCTGGCCCCATCCTGAGTTGGACAGCACTCTAGGGTCCAGGTCAGGCCGGTTGAGCAGATTCTGTAAGGCCACTTCAGGATTGGGAGGCTGATAAGAGCGGTGGTGGCCATGGTGCTGATTGCCATTTCTTGAGTTTCCCCCACCACTGGAGGATGAGTTACCTCCTCCAGGCCTGGTTCCCTGTCCTCCCCACTCATTGGAATCTCCTGTACCTCCATCTCCTGAACCTTTCTGATTGTCCCAAGCTCTTGTCATAGTTGAAGTTGTGGAGGAAGAAACTGAAGGGTTTCCAGCACTACCACCACTGGTGCTGCTGTTACTGCTTGAGCCATCTCCATTTCCCCCATCTGGATTGCCAACACTACTTGAATTACCCCATTCACCAACTCCGCCATTCCATGCTCCCTGAGATCCAGTGCCCCATGTACTCCCACCCACAGGCCCTCCTCTGTCGTCCTGTCCACTGAACCCCCATGAGTTTCCCCCATCAGTAGATACAGAACTACCCCCTGCTCCACCCTCCCACGCATCAGTTCTTGAGGCACCCGTTTTGGAATTTGAAGGAAAAGGCTGAGCCCTCCACGTAGATGAAGAGGTGGAAGAAGAAGATGCAGAAAGATCCCCTCCTCCAGTACTTCCACAGTCTCCATCACCCCCATCCATTACTGCTGTGTTTTTTGGTCCGGTTCCTGGCTCCAGTAGTGTACCACCCCATTCTCCTCTACAGGATGGCTCCATGTCTCTATATTGCATTTGGTGAAGTTGATGCTGATGAGAGGCTTGATTCACAGAAGTGGAGTTGTTGGCAGACAAGGACGTTGAGCTTTGGAGAGGAGTGGAGCCACCCTCTGTTGCAGCTGCTCCAGCTCCATCTGGTACAAGGGCTGGCCAGGCAGAGGGGTTGGCATTAGGGTTAAAGTTGGCACCTGGAAAGCCACAGTTGACACCAATGGAGCATTCAGTCCCTGAAAGAGGGGAAGCTTTGGATCCTGCTGCTACTGAATTTCCACCTGTGGCTCCCTGGGACCCCCAAACAACACTACTAGGCTGCATACATTCATTGGTTGAACAGGAGGATGTAGGTGGAGAGGGGCTACCAGAACTGACACCTTTCACACTTTCACTTACTCCTCCCACAACTTTCGTTTGTTGCCTTTCACCCCATGAGGCACAACAGTTTGGCATTCCATTGCCATCTGCACCTCCAGAAACGGCTTTATCTCCTGTTTTGGCTCCATCCCCAGCAGCAATACTTGGCCATTCCTCCAGGTCTGACCCGTCCACGATCACCTTCTCCCTGCCCTGAGAGAGGGGTTGGCTGCCAGAGCTCACCCCCCACATGGAATTTGCATAATTTGTAGTAGTAGAAGAAGCAGCGATTGATGAGGAGGATGATGAGTGGGGCAGGGTGGAAGCAGCTAGACCTGCAGAAGCCAAACTGGTATCTGTAAAAATAAAATAATTTATTTTCCCATTTTCTAAAAAGTTAAGTTAATTTAATTTTAGATTAAAATGAAGAAATACTTTATTATCTTTTAATTATTTCCTGTATTCCACGTACATGTTATCACCAAAATGTATCACCTCATCTCAGCAAAGTAGGTATTAAGTCAGACATTATTAAATACTTTGTCGAACTTTAAATGTGATTTTCTCCAAACTTGCATGTTTAAAAGGCTGAAAATTCTGGGCAGGTTTTGGTTAGCTACTGCAAAACTAGACAAATATGTTAGAAAATGTGGTATCATTTTAAAACTTAGGAAATCAGCCACAAAATGGTACAAGTAACTCGAACTTTATAATTTACAAATTAATATCCACTTTTGTAACAGGGAAGTTCATATTATACCAACCAACGAGGTAATATTCAGTATTTTTCACTAAGCATAATATCTGAGTACTTGTTCACACAAACCCCATCAGTAAATTGCAGCATGCAATGACAAGAAAATTCTAGTGAGGGAAGAAAAAGAAAAGTGCTATTTCAAACCAACCTGGAATCGAACTGAAAGTCTTCTGAACCAAAGTCTGACTTGTTACCATGTTGCATCACAAAGCCAGACGGGATTACTACCGGGAATGGTGTTTATAAAGTATAAACATATAGGTAGAATTAAGATCTGTTCACAAATTTTAATTGAGACTTACTCGACCAAGGCCCAACTGTGATAGAACATTTCTGTAAATCCAAGCATTAGTTTTTGCACAATCTTGTAACAAACAAATACTGCTAACACATATACCTCACTAAAAACATAACCTCCTTGGCAGAGGAAATAATAATTTTGGTACACTTAACATATACAGCGAACATCACCTTCATACTATTCAACAAAGGCCTTATTCTCTCAAGTGTACAAGGAAAAACAAAAGCATGAAAAGTTTTCAGTCTCTGCAGATTCTCCCCATGACTTATGCGTGATAATTTGAGTTACACCAAAATATTGGCATTCTAATGTAAATACAATCTATGCAGATTCTGGCCTGGACTAAGTGCTGTTTCAGCTGTGCCCCTCTGATGGTTGTAGTAAATCAGGTACCACTAAAGGCGAACACCACATTGCATGTTATATCAGTAGTTGGCTTAAAACTACCTAAATTTGTGTGTTAAATTACAATAACATTTCTTCCAACCATAAACTGTATTGATGAATAAAAAAAAAAGGGTTTTGCTTCACATGGTCTTGTGACCAACTCCAGAAAATTATTAGTCTGATTAAAATAAAACATAAATTTCAGTTAAGATGAGTATACATATGAGAAACTAAACTTGCTTTGATTACTTCTTCATACTAAACCAAAACGCCTGCTCTGCATTTGCCTGTGCTCCTGAAGAAGTACAACAAAAAACAGCAGAGTTCGCCAAGCACAAATAAGATGGACACCAGTACTCCTGTTGTGTGTATATACTGGAGCCCACAGATGCACAACACATCCAGTGATTCACCTGTGTAAACTCCTGGAGGAAACAGCCACAGTAATATATTGCATTCTCTACCAATCCTCACCTAAATTCGTTATTATTTAATGAACTTTCACACAACAAGCATGTCTTCATACACAGGTGCAAAACATCTTTCTTTTGGTAGTCTACATACTAACATACTCCATTTACCCCAAAATTCACACCAACATATAAAAGACATCAGACCTGTGCTGAATGAGTACTACTCCCTTGGGTTTATGGTTTGAATGAATTTCCGAGATAATCAAAATTTAAATGAGAAAGTTCATGTTCTTGTGACAGCCAAAATAAAAGTGTGTGTAACTCAGTTTACTTTTATTTTAAATACGTCACACCTTTCTTCATGAGGTTGACTTCATTTTGAATTTATGTGTGGATCAGAGCATGTCAGGGAGAATATGTTTAACTGAAACTATGCAAAAAAAGACAAACATCATAGGAGAATCGAGCCCAAAATAAATAAATGCAGCCAAGGTCCAAACCACCAGATCACTCTTAAAGCCATGTAGTTAAGACTTCTTCTGTAAACCAAGTCAAAAAATGTTACCTGAGGCAACGGCCACTGTTGCAGTGGGGCTGTCTCCCCCACTGTTGCCTCCTCCCAGCAGCATGGAGGACAATGGTGGCTGGCCCCTCTTCAGTAGCACTTTGTGGTCCTGCTGGCAACGGAATCGAGGGGGCACTTCACGGGGCATGTAGCGCTGTGGGGTCTGGGTACTGGGGGAGGGCTGTCCGTTGGCCACCGCCGACCGCTTAGCATTGTTCCCACCCTGAGGGGGGGCACCAGCAGCCGGGGTGGCAGTGGAGGATGTTGTAGAAGAGATAGGGCCAGGGCTGGGAGAGACCGAGCTGGGGATGGCAGGAGATTGGGCAGATGGGGTCTTGGTCAGTTCTGGCACTGTCATGAGAAAATCATAAATATTTCGAGGAATTAGAAAAAGACAAATTTAAAGTTAACCAAAATTTAGGACAACATAAAAGACCTACAAAGGAAGCATTTGGGACATGTAGTATGAAGTAATATCATCAATGGGTTTAACTTCAAAGTAGGATTATTTAATAAAAAAAAAAAAGAAAATTGAAGCTTTACTTCAGCAATAAACCATTACAGAAAGCAAATTGAAACCATAACAGAACATAAAAATTTACCTTTGTTTTTTTGATCGACCACCTGAAATGTAAAAGGTATAATGTGAACAAAGTGAACAAGCAACACAGTTATATTTAACAGCTTAAATTATTTCATCACACACACAACTACAGATGATGGGCCCTGTGCTTAATGGGTTTACCTACTTACCCTGATGCTCTGGAACAGATATAT
>JAQMYF010000021.1:27719368-27734429 GCA_030014195.1 Neosilurus mollespiculum
TATGTAAAGCTGCTTTGTGACAATGTCAATTGTAAAAAGCGCTATACAAATAAACTGACTTGACTTGACTTGACATACCTAGGGGCAAAATGGAACAGCCAGTCAGCCTAATGTGCATGTCTTTGGACTGTGGGATGAAACCAGACTACCTGGAGGGAACCCATGAAAGCACGGGGAGGACATGCAAACCCCACACAGAAACTCCTCAGCTTGGGACTTGAACCCAGGACCTTCTTGCTGTGAGGCGGACATGCTAACCACTATGCCACCGTGCTGCCCCATTCGCTGATCCTGTAATGCATTTATCCAGTTTGGGATAAGAATACACTGTCAAACCTGTGTGTCGAGGTTGCTTGTATAAGAATGTGTGCACTGGTGCTTGCTATTGCAACAACTATAATGCGTGACTCTCTTTTCGTTTTATTGCTTCATTGTTTTTTATGTATCTTCGTTTGTACAGTTGTTTATGGAGTTAATACAGGCTTTGGGAAATTTGCACAGACTGCTGTGGGGAATGATCAACTCAAGTAAGTTGGAAATTAACTCACAATACACTGTAGTGTATCTGACTGTATTGTTCTGAATATAGGTCTAAAAGTCGAAGGCTGTTAATTGTCTATCCCGTGTGTTTGTGTGTGTGTGTGTTTTCAGGGAGCTGCAGGAAAATCTTGTCCGCTCCACAAGTGCTGGTAAATGCTTTCAACCTGTTCCGCTATAGTTTTGTTCCTGCACATTATTCCACTCGATGCCTTATTGGTTACTTATTTGTTAGAGGATCAGTGATGGAATTAATCTTGGTGTGATCTGCACTTTGGTAGCATGGAGAGCTGGCGTAAATGATGTAACATTTTTAAGCATTGCTATCATTCATTTGGTGAATCTATTAATCCTATCGGGACCATGGGGGTTGGGGGGTGGAGTTTATCTCAGCCGACTTGAAAGTGGGGTTCACCCTGACCAGCCCACCAGACCATTTCAGGGCAACACACGCAGCCATTTGGCAATTTGGAACCACCAGTTAGTGTGGGAGGAAACTATGGGAGGAAACCGGAGTACTTGGAGAAAAGCCATGTAAGCACAGAGAGAACCCAGGACCTTCTTGCAGTGAGGCAGACGTGCTAGGCATTTCTCTACTATGCCGTCCCCCTTTGCTATCAATAAAATTGTCACATCAGATCTTAATATAAGTCTAAAGGCTAT
This sequence comes from Neosilurus mollespiculum, assembly GCA_030014195.1. Lineage (NCBI taxonomy): Eukaryota > Metazoa > Chordata > Actinopteri > Siluriformes > Plotosidae > Neosilurus > Neosilurus mollespiculum. Next base: position 27,720,569 of record JAQMYF010000021.1, read on the forward strand.
CTAGCCTGAATTTTTATGCAGTCAAGTGCATGTGTGTACGTGTGTGTGTGTGTTTGCAGGGGTCGGACCCCCGCTGAGTCCAGAGAGGACCCGGATGCTTCTTGCTCTCAGGATCAATGTCTTAGCGAAAGGTCACAGTGGCGTTTCCTTGGAGACCCTTCAGAAAATGGTGGCAGCCTTTAACGGTAGCATTATTTCAATTCTCCTCTTTTTCATTTCTTTTATTTCTGTAGAAACTGAATCCGTTCAGGAACTCCAGAGGTTCTCATGAAATGATTAGACTTTTGCTCTCCTTTGACAATAAATAACTGTTTGTGTGTGTGTGCGTGTGTGTGTGTGTGTGTGTGTGTGTTTAGCCTCCTGTCTCTCCTGGGTTCCTGAGCAAGGAACAGTAGGGGCGAGTGGAGACCTCGCCCCTTCAGCTCACCTGGCGCTGGGGCTGATAGGAGAGGGACGCATGTGGTCACAACAGACCGGCTGGACTGATGCCAAAACTGTAAGACTCTGTTTCCCACAATGTACTTCCTCAAGCAGAGAAAATCTCATAAAAAATAACCATAATTGGATAATTTACCATCATCCTCTTCTTCTTTTGAAAAGGTGCTGGAAAGACATGGTCTGACCCCATTATCACTGAAACCCAAAGAGGTATTGATGTCTTGTATTATTAGGAAATGCTGTTTTTTCCTGGGTTTTGTTTGGTTGAGTAGGAAAGTGACAGCATGGAACTACATTTCAGGGACTTTCTCTGATTAATGGGACTCAGATGATATCATCACTGGGTGCTGAGGCAGTAGAGAGAGCGGCAGCGATCGCCCGGCAGGCTGATGTCATCGCTGCTCTCACTTTAGAGACACTGAAGGGAACCAATAAAGCTTTTGATGTTGGTGAGATGGAATATTATTCCTCGGTCCTGCAATAAGAGTCTTTACTTCAGTACATCCATGTACACACCTACTTGCACACACACATACACACATACCCACCTGCGTACACACACACATACACACACACACACACACACACACACACACATACATACATATTTATATATATACACACACACACACACACACACATTTTGATTAGCCCCAAAAGAAGTGGTATTTATCAACTATTTATGATTCGTCTTCACCAAGAATTTAATTGATCTCTGATAAAAAAAAAAAACGTGTTCAACCACATTTCTTCTGTGAAGTTGACAGTTCAGCACTCTCCTTGCAGGTTTTAATGAGCTGGACATTTCTGATCCCAATTCCAGTAATTTCAGCAATCTGCTAAGTATTTCTCCTTGCTTGATGCAGGCCAATATTTTGACCATTCTGAATTGCAGGGACATTGTTTCCATGTTGTCTTCTGACATAGCTGTTTAAGAAGATACTCAGTACATCAACTGAGGTTTAAGGAAAACTTGAATTTTTTAACCTGGGCCCTCTTTTCCCTATCTAATTCTTTCCAATTTTTTACTAGCAACAAAAACAATAACCATTAAACAGATATACACTGTAATCCTAAGGGGGAAACAGAGTCAAAACCTTATAAACCTCAATAACTGTAAAAAAAAATCACAGCTTCGATTATTTTTTATTTACTTTTCTTTCAGTCTCTGACATGACACCCCAGTACTTTTTTTTTTTTACAGGATTATCGCACTGGGGTTGTTTTCTGAAGTGTACAAAAGTTAAGGTCACAAATTTTCTGAAGTCTACATCAAAAGTACGACTCCCATTACTTTTTTAAAAACAGGCTTTTTCACAAATTCTGCACGATTTATGGTAACGCAAGATCCCCATGCTTTGTGTCAGGGTCCTGATCACCCTTTCAGGCATTATTTTCATGATAATGACTGGCCGCTGTACGTTATCCTTCACATAACCATGCAGTTCGATGCATGTTTTTCCATACGTGTTTAAGAATATTCAAATGCACAGGTACCTGCTGACTAACAAAACCAATAGTGAAAATTGTGGTGAAGATCTCAGTCATTACGGGTCGTTCACTTAACTGTAGTTTGAAGCTTTACAATATATTTAGGCAGCACATGCCAGCTGGTGACTCAGATCATCTGCTGCCAGTGTAAGATACGTAACATCCCCTTTACCTTCTGTAAGGTTTCCCTTTTCTTTTTCTCTTCCTTCTTCCTTTTCTTGTCTTCCATGAACTGCTGCTCCCTTTCCAGACGCTCCTTTCTAATAAAACACCAGCATTGCAATTGTCAACTCCACTAGATCATTCTTCATATGACACAAACATGAGCAAAACAATACATTTGGGTACCTCAAAGTCTGTTAACCCGAATACCCGAAATATAAATGTGTCCAATATAATATTTTAGTACTAGCTAAGGTTAGACAAGTGTGTTGACTAATTTTTAGTATTTTTTTTTTTTTACATTGCAGGCACCTCCATTCACCCACCCGCCCATTTCCCCCATGAGCATTACTGTGCAACAGATGGTGCGCAGCTTAAGCTAAACAACACTGTCGCGTCCACATCACCATATTTGGCGAAATTCTAAAACTTTAAAAGGTAAAACGTTAAACGAACTCACTGCTTAACGGCTGAAGTCTGTCTCAAACATGAGCCTGGAATCACACAGTGTGTATGAGCTTAGCAACTAATGCGCTGTTATCAAGTATCCTCACGTCCAGAGTAGCTATTCCACTCCAGGCCTATTAAACAAGGAATCTCAACTTAATTCAGGACGGTACGTAAGTAAAGGCTCATCCACTCAGCAACCTACACCGGGTGACAAGTCAAATGAAGCAGCATAGCAAGCAAGCCAGCCACCTACCTCGTAGAAACAAGCAAAACTCCCGCTAGCTTGCTAGTTAGCCGGCTAGCCAAATATTTACGGACGGCTGTCAAACAAACGTGCCGCGTTCACACGTTTTATCATCCTGGACCTCAAATAAGCGCTGTGCAAACGACTTGTTAACACCGTAACCGGCTTTATAGACCGAGATTGAAGGCACACTACTCACTGAAGCTAGGAAAACCGAGTAACTTGTGCTAGCCTGTCTAGCTAACTATGCTAACGCTAGTAGACAGGCTAGCTCTCGCTCCTGCCATCGATTCGTAAAGGTTGTAAACATGTTTTATTACGCGTCAGACTTTTCTTACTGGAATGCAAACACATGCGACTGGTCTAGCAAACAACAACCTGGCAGTTCTTTCACTAAATACAACCACTTACCCCAGGAATTACATGAAATGTAGCTAGGAAGCTAGCTACTGCTAAAGTGCTTCAGTGCGAAATTGTAAATTTTGAGGCATTCGAGGCGACTTGAAATCCAACACACTCCATTAAAAAATATCCAGCGATGCTAACTGTGGAAACGAGTCCTCCACAGTGTTGTTTGTAACTATGCAATGCGATAATGTAAACGGAGAAAAAGACCAAACTGGTTTTAAAGCGCTGAAAAGTCAGTTGGTTGACGGTCGGCCATTTTACTGCTCGGGTATGAATTGTGTGTGTGTGAGCAGCACTCTGTCAGAAGGGGGGGTTAGAAAAGGGAAAATTTTGACCTTCAGTATTAAAAGTCCACAGATCACTACCGACCAAGAATGACCTGCACTCCTGTTTTTCCCTTTTATTCCTTGGTCATGTGCATAAAGATCAAAGGGAACAAATCCCTTTACACTGACAACAGGTTACAATGTTCGACATTCTCTGTTCGAGCAATGACGTCATATTTAGAAATCCATTCAGTACAGTAAAAAGCTTGTGGGGGAGAAATACTTTAGCTATTAAACCTATTAACTTTAGGAGGCTTCAGCAGTATCTAAGTGTCTGTCTATCTATCTATCTATCTATGTATGTATCTATTTATCTATCTATCTATATATATATATATATATATATATATATATATATCTGTCTAAACTTATAGAATTTTCTGTATCTTGCAAATATTCAGCGCAAACTGTAACTATAGAAACGTATTGGTGGAGTCACTGCACGACTGAATATGATTCTTACCGCTTGTTAATTTTTGCCTAGAGTTCACTGTAGGCAACTTAACCACGCCCCTAATATGCGTCACCAGACACGCCCCGCTTGTACCTGGTGTAAGGGGCGGGGATGCACACACAGATTGGTTCGTTGTATGGACGCCGTACAAACTAGATCTGTTAGCGTAAGCCTGTCTAAAATTCAAACTTTTTGTTCATTGTTTTGGTGATACTGCTAGTGCTGCTGTATAAACATGCACACAAGAATAATGATTCATGAATCTATTCGATTTTTTAATAATATCCTCGCGTGGTGTTCTGTTTGTTTTTGTTGTTTAAATGGTTGATGCTACTGATGAAGACTTAATTTGTTTGTTCTACAAATATCCACCAACATGAATGTGTTTGAGGTTATCAACCAAACTCAGAATGTCTAAAACCATGCCTGATTCTCACAGCCTGGCAACAGGTTCATGCACTCGGTTGACTTATGTGAGGATCTATCATTAGTGGTCTGACTGTCATTAGAGGTCTGACTCTAGCAATGAAAGGGAATGCTGAATTGGTGCAACTCACTTAATATTGCATTCAACTGTAGATAGCAAAGTATTAAACCTATGTATCTTGTTGTAAGTTATGTAAGGAATTGGGCTGATGGTACTGGGTGTCTGCATCAGGTGACTTAAAAAGAGATGGGTCCACGCAAAAGAGCAGAGAAGAGGAGAAAGGAAGGAAATCCACCAAAAGTGGAGGAGATTGAAGACTCGGTTGAATTCGGCGAATCATCAGATAACAGCACAAAAGATGTGAGAGAAAAGAAAGGAAGGCCTAAAGAACAAAAAAAGTACATTGGTGCTCACGTCTCCATATTGGGTAAGACACAAAAAGCACTTTTTTCACCTTTTTCATTATTTTTTTTTAATACATACGCTGCCATCCAGGGGTTGCACATTTCTTTTTCATCGGACTGCCTTTAGCTTTGATTATGATATGCATTTGATGTGGCATTGTTTTGATAACCTTATGCAACATTAGGTCATTCATTTTCTGCACCGCTTTATGCTAATTAGGATCGCGGGGTGGCTGTCGCCCGTCTCAGCCGACTCAGGGCGAGGGCAGGGTACAGCCAGGAAAGCTCACCAGGCCATCACAGGGCAGAAACACGCTGACGGCAACCCAGTGGCCTACTCTTTACGAATGACAGCAATGGTTCTTTTACATTCCTCTCACCACAGACAGTGATACCCAGTAAGCTGCACTGGGGGACAGCAGTAACATCTTAGTGATAGTGGGGCTTGAACGCCCGACCTTTGGATCAGTAAGCCAGCACCCTATCACCGGGCCACCTCCCTCTTATGCAACATCACAGCATTTATTTCCATCCAGAGTGAATTAATTTGCCGAACTGCTTAATCCCATTAGGGTCGCTGGGAGGTTGGAGCCTATATCATCCGACACTGCAGGGTACACCCTGAACAGCTTGCCAATCCATCACAGGGACAACACACACAACCATTCACACTCACATCTAGGGGCAATATGGAACAACCAGTTAGCCTAATGTTCATGTCTTTTGGACTGTGGGGGGAAACCTGGATTACTAGTAGGAATCCCATGCAGTGAGGCAGACGTGCTAACCACTATGTCCCTATGCTGCCCTAACTTAAGTATTATGCTTATTGCAAAATCAAACTGAAACCTTTTTAGCCAGGCAGTGTAACTACAGTGAAATGTTTTTTTTTTCTTTTGTATTTGTACTTATTACTTATTTTATATTTAAACTTGCATTTTTGAAGGAGGCATATGGAAAGCAGTTGAAGCAAGTGTAGAGATGGGAGGTCACAGTTTTGCATTATTTTTGGGCTCCCAACGTACTTGGAAAAGATCTGCCCTTGATCAGGCTGCAGCAGTGAAATTCCGGCAGGCATGCGCTCAACACGGCTTTGACCCAAAGTACATTCTGCCACATGGATCTTACCTGATGAACTGTGGCTCTCCCAAGGAAGGTGTGTTCACCACTTAAATATACTATAACTCGGGTGATAGAAAATACACTTATGTTAAAGGGACTTTGGTCAGACTCAAGGGCATAACACATAGTACAGCTGTTATAAACTTACAAACCTGCTTGAATGTTAAATCCATAAATCATTACTATTTAGAACAGTGTTTTCTGGTTTACTGGAAAATCTTCCTCCAGTAATTTCACCAAATTTTGCCTCCTGCTGTATCATTGGTCAATGTTTCTTACTCAGCAACATCACTTGCCTGCTCATGGTGAGTCTTCATAATTGCTGCATATTATACTGATCAGTACAGATTATTAACATATTTAAAAGCAACAACACAAAAGCGTAAATCCTGCCAAGTTTTATGTAAAAATGCACCTTTAACCTCTGACATATTTTTCATTTTGACATATTAATCCCGCAAGGGAAATTATTGCCTCTGCTTTTAACCCATCCAAAGTGAGCACACACATAAACAGAGAGCACGCACACACTCGGAGCAGTGGGCTGCCACACACTGGGGGCACCTGGAGAGCTGTTGGGGGTTAGGTGCCTTGCTCAAGGGCACTTCAGCCATGAATGTGGAGGAAGGGAAGGTGCAGCTCAATCCCCCACCACCACACATTTTTCATGCTGGTTTGGGAATCGAACCAGTGACCTTTAGGTCCCAAACCTGGTTCTCTAACCATTAGGACCTAAAGGATATTAAATACAGTATATTAAGTAATTACAAATAATGTTTGCCATCCTGACATGATAAATAAATTTTACATAGTGCTTGCTGGGGTTTTCTGTGCAAATTTTGATACTGAAAACTAAATCTTATATTATTCTCTATGCAAACAGTAGGTTGTGCTGTATACTGTATGCTTCTCCGGTGTTTCTTAAGTGCCATTGTGGGTGCTTCATTCTAATGACAATCAACATGAAGCTGTTGATGTTTATGTGGCATTATATTTTATAAAATCTAAAGGAAACAAAATGTTTGACACCAATATCTGTGTTTACATTCAAAAAAGGTGTTAAGAAGCTATTGTTTGGCTTGCTGTGCAACTTCTTATAATTCAGATGTATTTGGTAAGAGCCAGGCCATGCTAGTTGATGAACTCAGTCGCTGCAATGATTTGGGCCTTACCATGTTCAACTTCCACCCTGGGGCCTCCATGGGTTCCAGCAAAGAAGAGTGCATCGAGAGGATCGGCCAAGCTATAAACCATGCTCATCAGCAAATACCTGCAGTCTGTACTGGTACATCAATTGTTCATGAACCAAAATAATTAATTAGAAAGAATGTGTATTTTATGATGTGTATAAAGTTTATTAACTGGTACTACTCTCCATTTTGCATCCTCTCACTAGTTCTTGAAAATATGAGTGGACAGGGAAGCACTGTGGGTGGCCAGTTCGTTGACCTGAAGAGCATTATTGACCATGTTCAAGATAAGACACGTGTTGGAGTATGTCTAGATACATGCCATGCATTTGCTGCAGGTAGAGTATGTTTTACAATAGTAAGTTTTTTTCTGTAAAATTTAAAATGCAACAGCATAATATTTAAAAGAAGTTGTTTTAATCAGTCTCATGGCTTACATTAGCAGTTAAGTATATAATTTAAACTGTACTTGTCCCTGTAGGTTATGACATTTCTTCAGCAGGAGGAGTGAAGTCTGTGCTTGACGAATTTGACCAGGTGGTTGGACTGCACTATCTGAGAGCAGTTCATCTCAATGACTCAAAAGGTACCTTTAAAGCAGAGCTGGATTGTTGTCCTGTGTTTGTGCCACAGGAAATCCAATAAAACTGCCGTGTCACTGAGTTGATGTTGATTGGCTGTTATATATCACTGACTTGTATGAGGACAGACAGCAAAAAACAACAACAACAAAAAAAAACCAGGTTAATTATTAATAATGAAACTGAAACTCAGAATATAATGTGTCACCTGATCTTTACAGGTAAATTGGGCTGCCACTTGGATCGCCATGAGGACATTGGACGTGGAAAGATTGGCATCTCCGCTTTCCGAGACATTGTGAACGAGCCTCGACTGGACAACATCCCTCTCATTCTTGAGACACCTGGCCGGTAATTATAAAAAGTCAACATTCAAACATGTATAAATGAAAAGAGACTTCGTTAGTTGCTGTTTGGTTAATTTGTATTTGTGTCCTGTGTCCACAGCCCTGGTTTTGAATATGCTGAGCAAATAGAGCTCCTCTATTCTCTCTGTGAAGACTAGAATTTATGGAGGCCTATTGATTTGAAAACTACAAACATATTGTGTTCTGACTGATTTTGTTTTATACTGTACATTTTAAACATACAATAAATAACTAAATAAATAAATTTGGCTAGAATCATTTAAGTATTAAGTGTAAGTGATTGCACATCTGGATTGTAGCAGTGTGGCCAGCAGAGGGAGCTGGAAACAAAGTCAAAATGATACAGTAAGTAGAAACCCATGCAGTAAATCCTAAGGTCTGTTAATGTAATTCTGCTTTCGTATTGTTCTTTGTTTTTAAAGATTGTACACAATCACTCATTTTCTCTTTTCCCAGTCTTGAGAATTGTTAGAATGAGTCATCCACAGTGATATTCTTCCTCTTTTCCATGTTCAGAACTTGTCTCTTTCATTCACTATTTAGTGGGAAATACCCTTTTTTTCTGTTTTCTTCTGCTATCCCTGGCCAAGCTGCTGCGTCGTCAACTCATTTGAAGCTGTTCACATGGAGAAAGCAGCTTGCCAGACCACACGGACACCACTGGCCTGCTATAAACACCATTCCTGTCATTGTTCCAAGGACTGGAACAATCACAACTCCATCCATGCAACGATGGTATGGCATATAGTTTTGATAGCTAATTAAAAGCCACTCAGTGTTACTGAACTGTTTAGGTTACTAATAGAAGTTGTGGTTCCTTTTAAAGATACTGTGAAGGATGGGGGTTAGTGTGAATTTTGACAAGAAGGGAGAGGTGCCTTGGTTAGGAATAATTTTCTCCAATTCAGTGCCAGCCTACAGGAAATGCCAGTCAGACAAAAATCTGTTCTAACAGCCGCTGTTTCTGCTTTGGATCACTGGGCTAGACTGTAGAGCTACAGAAGTCAAACTGCTTGGTTTTATTTAGTCGATGTTGATGTGTAGTTTCTCCAAATGGCAGACACAAATATGGATGAATATTGATCTAACTCTTTTTTTTTTTTTTTTTTTTTTTTTTTTTTTTTTTTTTTTTAATAGTAAAATATAACAGAATGAGTACAAGTATTTCTCTGGCTGTGACGGATAACAAAAGAGATTTCTTCATGGCCTTTGCTTAAATAAGGGATACTAAAATACCTACTGGTGATTGCTTTTTAATTGCTGTCTCTTTTAAACAAGATTTATTAAAGCAAGGCAGTAATTAAAGCCATTCTTTGTCAAAGAGTATATACTGACATTTGCTCAAGCCAAAGTCAAATGAGGCCAAACCATTTGTATGTGACAGAATTCCTGTTAAATAAAAGTGGAGCATTTGCTTACAATTAAAGTGTATATTGCTACATAAGTGGTTAGCCTAAATGTCACACACAAACAGTTCTGGCAACCACTGAAAGATTGTTCCAAAAATGCTCATTAGATGGTAACTGTACTTCGAGTGACTTTGAGTATAGCAGCTCAATTACTGTACCATTAAAAGCTCAGCTGGACAAGAGTGCTGGGTGGAGGACTGGGGCAGACGGTGTTTTGGTAGGCAGGAAGGAGAGCGATTCAAATGGAAATACTACACAGACTTTTTCATGTTCCTGTCTCTGTTCAATTTGCATTTCTTACAGTCACAGATGATCTAACAGACACATACTTAATACACAGACCTAAACATAGATTTACATAGATTACATATCACCAGAAGGCTCACTTTATTTGGTAAAGTTATTTTATGAAATCACAAAAGCAGCATGTTGAGTACAAATGCTGACACAAACAGCACTTCATGTGTAGCAGATTTGTTTCAGAGACTAATTAGATGTGTAGATCTTCATGTGCCCAAAAATCAAACAATGAAGTAAACATTCAGCAAACGTGGCTGTATAAGGTCTTCTATTCCTCTAGCACTCTTGCCCTTGACCAAGGAATGTTCCAGAGAGTGGTGGCTGGGAACGAGGCCGCGCAGCCTCAGACAGGCCATCATACGCAGCAGCCGCAGGCTCCAGGCCATTCCTTTCTGAATCCTGCTGATTTGGTAAGAATTCAACAGCCAGAGAGGATGAGGCTGTCTTTATAAATGTTCTGTTCTTTGTGTGGAAAAATAGAATGGAGGAACATCACACAGCAGTGTGTATCCTGTGTGAGAGGGTGATGTGTGTAGCTTAAAATGTGTGCAATATGTTTTGGCTGTATGTAAATAAACAAGTATTTCTCTCTGTCCATTAATAAAAATAGCTTCACCTAAATCTCATACTTCATTCTTACTCTTCAGGCCACACTTTCTGAGTTGAGGCATCTTTGATTCTGATACTTTGCCTTCAGTGGAAAAACACAAATTACTGAGTGTTCCAGTCTTTTTCTATGCTTAAGTTAGCTGTCATGAACTTGCACATTAAGATTCCACTGCCAGCCACAGTTCAGTGTTAATTATGCAAAGATTATGTGTATTTTCACATACAGTATATAATTGTAGAAGTGAAAAAACTTTAGATGATATAAACAATAATTTTCTCTACCTAGTGGTTTGTGTGGATATGGAAGGAGATAGGATTGACTTTCTTCTTCTTTAATCAAATCTACCATGCACTCAACAAAGCAATGCTGAAAATAATACAGAGCAGCCTAATTCATCATGGCATGGATTCCATAAGGTGTTTTTGATTCTGCTCCATGTTGACATGATTGCATCACATGGCTACTGAGCAGCAGTGGGCTAAGTCCATTTTTTTTTTTTTTGTCAATTTTGAGTTAAGTACAAAAATGAATAGAGAAGATTTTTCAGATGAATACTGGTGTAATCCAAGTGAAGTTCCACTTTTGATATAATGGGACACTTCACTATTGCTCCTAGCTATTTCACTGACTACTGTGAAGTGCATCCAGGTCCAGAATGCGTGAAGCCTCCACATTTAGGAAAAACATGCCTGAAAAAGAGATTCTTCAGTTAATAGAGAATTTGGAAAGTAAGTATTACTTTATTTCGAATACCATTGCATCTGCTTGTTAGTATCTAACTGAATGTTATTCATTATTTTTTGTAATATTACTACATTTCCTGGGCATTTGGACTTAGACCACTGTTGCACTGAAAAATACAATTTCATTCCAGATTTATTGCAATTCTTAGTCCAAAATTGCATTTTTTGGCAAAATGCCAAAGCCTCAGCAACACAGCAATTTAAGCTGAGAAGAGTATCTAGGAGAAGTATTCAGTGAGACTGAAGGCATCAAAAGAATTTTTTAGCCTTAAAATTTCGAAGCGCTCTCCTGAAAATTTAAAAAAATGGACTTGGCCCACTGTTGTTCTAAGGGGCTCATTTGTCTGTTATACATTCATACTGCAATTCTCCCCCAGTGCACCATCCGAAAGGTGTTCTATTGGACCTGGTGACTGAAGGTCACTGAAAGGCAACAAGCTCATTGTCATGTTTACAGAGCCAGTTTGAGAGTGCATGTGCTTTTTGACATTGCATGCTGTCTTGCTTTATGGGTAAATTGGCAACATAAAGGGATGCACATGGTTAGGGCTGTGTCATTCAAGAAAAGATTGTTGTCAAGAAAACATTGCCTACACTATTACACCACACACCAAAGACTTTGTGTGAATTGTGTGTCTGTGTTGCCCTGTGATGGTCTGGCTATCTGTTCAGGGTGTACCCCAGTTTCCCTCCCTGTGACCCTAATAATGAATAAGCAGTTTGGAAAATTAAATGATTTATGGTGTTGAGGCCAAATTTTGACCTACAATCTCTGTCACAGCAGAAATTAACAGGAACATCAGACCAGGTGACATTCTTCAAATGTCCAGTGTCAGTGAGCTTATGCCTACTGTAAGTTCAGCTTCTTCTTTTCTGATTAGACTGGAACCTGGTGTGGGCTTCTGCTGTTGTAGCCCATTCACCTCAGTGTTTGATTTATTCTGCACTCTGGCATGCTTCTCTGCTCACCATGGTTATAAAGAATGTGTTACTTTTTTTGAGCTGTCACAGCCTTCCTGCTGCTTGAACCAGTCCGGCAATTCTCCTTTGACCTCTCCCATCACAAAGACGGTTTTGCCTAGAGAGAAAAAGAAGAAAGGGCATTTTGTCTGTGTGAGTATTGGCATGTAGCACACTCATAAATAGGCCAAAACGTCATGCTGTAACATTCCCCATAGCTTTGAATGGACAGAATCTACATCTTCTTTTTAGTATTTGCTTTACACTGAAGCCTGAGTAAATAAACATAATTATTTAAGACTTCCTCAGTGCTATGACAAGAACAAATTCAAGATTAGAAAGAGGTCCAGCTTTGGTCTAGTTTTTCAAGTAGCCACTTGAAATCCCAACCTGCATGACCTTCCCCTTCATCCACAGCTACTTGGATAAAAGCTGGACCGCAAAGACTGATGGAATCCTGTTGAGATCGTCCCTCATGCAACAGAAAAAGAAAAACTCAGTCAGCTTGTTATATTTATCTTCCTTGAAAGTTGCCAGCTCTGACTCTGTAGTTGAATGTTTATGTGCTATATGTGCATGTGCTGCCTTTCCTGTTGGAGCCTCTCACCAGCAAGGGCCTAGCCCCACTATTGTCTATTGTCCATCGTCTGAGCCTTGCTTCCTGACAGGCCAGAATTCACGGAAATGGGAATGCAGTCCAAACACATTCCTTGAGTTACACCCCCACCCCTGTTTCACTGCACCCCTCCATCCAAGAAGCATGGTGCTTAGAGAGGGACCCCTCCCTACAGGATGTTAATTAGCCACACACTCTTCAGGAAGTCAGGGAGGGATCAGGTGGAAATGAAGACAGATAGACTGAGGATTCACTTCTCCAGCACACATGCCTTTATTGAATTAACTAATCATAAAATGGTTGCAAGAAAACATGTCTGCTCTGGTTTAAATTTGGAATTATCACTCCTGAAAAGTCTTAAAGTATAATGTCCCCACCCCCCCTCCACATCTACTAATTTTTACCACTTTCCTTCCAGTTGGTAACATCTGGCTTTTATAATCTAAAATGTACACTGCTTACCAGCTCCTAATGGAACTCAAATTGGAGGCCTGGCATAACAATTAAATAAATATTTGCTTTGTAAGGAAAAATTCATGCAGGGGACTATGAAACAAATATTTGTTAGTTGTGTCCCTTAAAGCCAGATGGTGGTGGTTAATTACAATTTGTTGAAAATGATAACCACAAGCACTGATTCCAGCATACTCAAAAAATTCAAGTGGCTCACGAGGCAAATTTTCTATATACTACACCTACACATGCCCTACACTAAAAAGGAAACGTGAATCAGGAAACAGCCTTTATAAATACAGGTCTGCTAAAATTTTCAGTGAGCTAATAATTCACAGCAATGACCTCCAAAACAATCTTTCTTTTTACATCCTGCAAACAGTGGGCAATTCTGGACATATTTCTGGAATGTGTTGAGCCTAAAACCCAGGCTAAAAGATCAGTTAGATTTTTGTTTTATTCAGTTACATGCTATAAAAATAATATCCAAATGTGAATTTGTATAGCACACATTTCTACAGCAGAAGTATTATTAAAGTACAGGTTACTGCCATGATTATAGTACCCGGTGGTAGGGTGCTGGATTACTGATCTGAAGGTCGGGGGTTCAAGCCCCACTATCACTGAGTTTCACTGCTGTCCCCCCAGTGCAGCTAACTGGGTTATCAAAGGCCAGCCATGTCTCTCACTGTCTGTGGTGAGAGG
>JAQMYF010000021.1:27741776-27768765 GCA_030014195.1 Neosilurus mollespiculum
ATATTAAGGATTCCCTTTTTTGGAATGATTCCTCTCTAATAGCTAGTATACACTGTATGATTAAAGGACGAAAGATACCCCAGGCATGTGACAGAGATGTGGTGATCTTGTTAGTCATTGCTCCAATAAGGTGATTCACAGTGTACTGTATCGAAGGTCACTGTTCTAAATTCTTGATGTCATACTAAATGTTACCCTGTAGGCCCCTTAATATCCTCTATTAATTTCATTTGCAACTACGTCCTTCAGCTATAGGCCACCGGCCGTAGTAGCAAAGCAAATCTTCTTGAGACCACCTAAGAAAACATATTAAATTATAAAAATAAAAATAAAAGGGTACGTGGTATGTGCTAGTTCACGACTGCTGCTTTGAAATGCCGCTTTACTATCTGATAGTCCTGTAATACAATGACATTAAATCAATATAAATTACATTTAGTCATTGTGTATATGAGTTGAAAAATAAAAACAAAAACTAATAAACTTGAAGTTATAGATTGTTAAAGGCAGCTGAGTGATAAATGAATAAAGTGAACTAAGGAACTGTGATGTATGACATTTCAAAGTGAATCCAGTGTCTTTAGAAGTTAGGCTCAAAGAGTTATAAACAGATTTTCTGCTATAGTTTATTAAAACATTAGCATAGCACGGTTATTTCCTGTACCAGTCTGAGTGCATTTCACACTCAAAGTTAAACATTTCTTTATTTGCTGCACTTTTTCCATTACAATATCTAATTGTATGACTACCCTTAAATGGGTAGTTTGAATTTGAATCTGCCTTTTATATTATACATGAGTATTGCACAGAAATGTTGGTGTTTCTTTTTCAGAACAGCATTACTAACATAAGACACATGAGAAATTATTTGTTTATTCTTTCTTTTAATTTGCTTAATTTCTTGTGCAATACCACATCAATGTTGTGTGTGTGTGTGTGTGTGTGTGTGTGTGTGTGTGTGTGAGAGAGAGAGAAAGAGAGAGAGAGAGAGAGAGAGAGTGTTTGACAGAGAGAGACTGAGAGCGAGTGTGTGTGTGAGAGTGTTTGACAGAGAGAGTATGTGTATATGTGAGAGGGACAAAAAGAGGGAGAGAGAAAGAGAGAGATCGAGAAAGAGAGAGAGTGTGTGTTTGTGTGTGTGTGTGTTTGTGTGTGTGTGTGTGTGTGTGTGTGTGTGTGTGTGAGAGAGAGAGAGAGAGAGAGAGAGAGATTTGCAGAGTTTAGGAAGCAGTCAAAAGCAAGTAATATTGTTGGGGAAACAATAGAGATGGAAAAAATAGTGATGAGCCTGAAATAACAGTAATAGGGATCTAGTAAATAGCTAATAAATTATTTTATTAGGTCAGAGGATAGATCCGCATCAGTCTCATATCCCTACACTTGCAGCCTGCTAGGGATTTGTAGAGAGAGCAAGCAGACGACCCAAAATGTGTTTCCAATCTTGGATGTAGACGCTCTTCAGTCTAGTGATATTCTTTGTAGGAATGTGTTCACACACACACACGGGTCCCATTATTCTTTGGTTTCAGAAGTTTGCATACACATCTCCGTAATGTACTGTTTCTGTACGCTCTGTTGGTCTCGGGTTTTGAATGCACTGTGTCATGAAGTTTATGGTGTGTATATATTCTGCATCCTATGTAGTTTTTAGTCAGTGACTTCATATGAGTTGAGTGAAAACTCATTTTTATTTTCTGCAGCATCATTGCCCTATGAGATACTAAATTCAAAGAAGAAATCTCACTGTCATGTCTATATTTATATTTTTCATTATTAAATCGCATGATGAGAATTCCCTCATGGGTCACACCACCCACATGTCACAGATGATATGTAACTTGCATATGCAACACTCAGAAACTTGTTAATAAACAATAAATTTGTTGTTGGGCGGCACAGTCCCGAGTTCGATTCCCGGGCTCGGGGCATTCCTGTGCGGAGTTTGCGTGTTTTCCCCATGATTGTGTGGGTTTCATCCCACAGTCCAAAAACATGCATGTTAGACTGATTGGCTGTTCCAAATTGCCCTTAGGCGTGAGTGTAAAAGGTTGTGTGTGTGTGTGTGTGTGTGTGTGTGTGTGTGTGTGTGTTGCCCTGCGATGGCCTGGCGAGCTGTTCAGGGTGTACCCCACCTTTGCCCAGAATCGGCTGAGATGGGCGCCAGCCTCCCCGCGACGCTAATTAGGATTAAGCATCTTAGAAAATAAATGAATGAAAGATAATAATCTTATTTTACAAGATCTTCTCTTTTTACAATATCTCCCTTCCTTTTCCCTTTTAATGCAGGGCAGGGATTTTCAAGGCATCCCTTCACACTACCAAAAAGCCCAATGGATTGAGGAAGACAGAGGGATTTGAAGAGAGATGTCCAACAAACAGCAAATTTCTGCCTGAATCTTTTGCAGATTATTACTTTGACTTATTTGCATTTTAAAGCATTTAAAAATCTTTTGGCCTGTGCTTCTGAACCTTTGGAGCAGAGTATCAAGAAGAGAAAGAAACATGGTGGAAGAAAGCCTCTGGTCACGGCACAGAGAAGGATAAAGCAACAAGTTTGTCTGGGGTTGTTGGGCACTCTCGAGAGCACACACATCGGCAGGGGACAGGGCAAAGGTAACTGAGTGGAGAGGGATTAAGGGAGTACACAGTCTGACTAATTAGGAATGAAGGTTATTTCTTTATGATAAAACAACACTAAAACTTTATTAATTTCATTCCGGTGTTTTACTCCAACTTACCTAAAGTCTTAAGTCTAAAAAACTCTTAACTGACTTAAAGTCTTTTTAATTTGTCGCAGCTTTATTAGGAATCAGACAAGGTTTTTTAAGGACACCAGCAGAGATTCTTTGTTAATCCAGTCTTGATTTATGCTTAGCACTCAGCAAACAGAGGGATTGTTGAAGTACTTCAGGCTAAATAGAATAGCATACCTGTAATTGAACTGAGCTGTTCTCCTTATGAGGGCATAAGACCTACTGCTGAGCAGGAAAAGAAAAGCTTACTGCTCTTAAAAGAGTAGTCTGTTAAAATAAAACACCAATTGGTGCACAGGCAAGAACAAACTAAGGGCTGGTTGAGAGCTGACGTAATGCTGTTGGAGCGCTGTAATAACTCATTAATGGAGTCAAACTAACATGTGTGGGAGGCCAGTCTCTGTGGAAAGCTCGTAAAATAGACGGGTCTGTGAATGTGTGCTACTTTCTCAAAATATTTAAAAAGCAATGACCATTACAAATTCAATCTCAAACTAACAACGAAAGAGCATTAAGGCAGGTCGGGTAGTGTACCGATTTTCAGAAAATATTTTAGGATTGAGAAGAAGGTGTTTTTTTAAATGCGGATTGGGTGTGTTTTTGTTTTGATGTTGAATGTCTGTACTCTGTAAAGAGTTTTTTTAGTCTGAGACAGAGGCACTACTTAAAAAGATTTTGCAAGACATATTGCAAATGAATGGCCAAGGCACTGTCCTGTGTTGATTGCAAAACCAAAATAGTTGTTCCTTTCAGTTAAGGTCCTTGAACGAGAAGTTACTTTTTTAAAGGAAGTGGACTTGAGCCTTAAGGATTTGGCACAGAACCTAACTTTATTTCAAAGCATAAAATCAGCAGAAACGTGCAATTATTTATGCAGCCGAGTGCTACCCACTCACACCACAAGCACCACGTCACTTTGGTTTTTTTGCCAAAACGAAATTTGCAGATATTTTCTTAACATTTGATCTTCGTCAACATTCAGCAGCGGATACTCTCAAACCTCTCAAACTCATTGGAGATGGAATATATGGATCCAATCCCAAACCGCAAAGATCTCTGCAGCCGGAGTTGGATTTATTTCTGAACTTGTGTTTTCTAAACCAAAAACCCAAAACAACTGTGCAGCCCAGTTTCTCTCACCACATACCCATCTGAGGTTTCCAGGAATTGGGGACATGAGTATTTTCATCTCGCATCCCTCTCAGCAGGATCATTTTGGATATGGACAGCAACCAATTGCAAAAAGTCTTTGTGTTCATACTTATGGAAAATCCTCTCTGAGAAACATTTCACTCAACTGCACTTTTTTACTTTTACCCAGAGAAACCCTGAGCCATGCATGATTTTGCATGAATGGTAATGTGTGGATAATTTCCTGTCGAGTTAAGCCAGATTCTTTCTACTGCATAGGACACACACACACACACACACACACACACACAAAAAAACTCCCTGGAACCCCAAGAGTTATATCTGGAATACTAATACTTGGAGAATTTGTTGTGCTTTCCTGTGGTTTTGTTGTAAGTTCGGAAAACTCGGCAATCATGAACTTGGGCAAACTGTCTGGGCTGAAGGGCCTGGTTTCTCATTCCTCAGGGAGGCGGCGTTTTAAGGGTGATCTGACTCCAGACATGATCAGCCCACCGCTGGGAGACTTCCGCCACACCATGCATGTGGGCCGTGGGGGAGATGTATTTGGGGACACCTCCTTTCTCAGCAACCATGGGGGTGCAGGAAACAGTGGTGATGGCGACTCTATCACTGCTTCAGAGAAGAGCGAGGGCTTCTTCTCTCGAACCTTTCGGCATGTCCGCAAGACTCCCGATCGGCCACAAGAGAGTTCCCGAGACCTTTCTCCTCCACCTCCACCCATCTCCCCAATTATAAAAAATGCAATCTCCCTTCCTCGTTTGGATATGGACTCACCCAATGGGTGTCCTGTAAAGGTGCTGTTTCCCAGTACACCCAAGACACCTGAAGACAGCACTTACTCATATGGTAAGACTAATTTAATACTACATCAGGGCACAGTTTCCCAAATGCATCATAAAATTAATAAGCTTTATGTACTGCAGTCAGTGGTGTAATGATTAGCACGTCCACCTCACAGCAGGAAGGTCCTAGGTTCGAGTCCTAGGTTTAAGTTCTGGGCTTGAGTCCTGGACTCAGTGAGGGTGTTTCTGCATGAAGTTTCATGTTCTCCCTGTGATTGTGTGGGTTTCCTCCGGGTACTCCGGTTTCCTCCTGCAGTCCAAAGACATGCACATTAGACTAATTGGCTGTTCCAAATTGTCCCTAAGTGTGAGTGTGAATGGTTGTGTATATTTTGTCGTGCGATGAACTGTTCATGTTGTACCCCGCCCTCACCCAGAGTCGGTTGTTATAGGCTCCAGCCTTCCTCTGACCCTAGTAACATTAAGCGTGTCTGCAAATTAATGAATGATTGGATGAATATGCTGTAGTCTTTTGGTAAAATATATTTATCATTCACCTGCATTGGTACAATTGTTGAAATTGTTTTACTTTTTTAAAATGTTTTCAGTTTGATTATGTAAACAAAATTATTTCACTTTTTCCTTCTTCAGACACTAATCAAGGTCCAGTTTAACAAAATGCTTTTAAACTGGTGGAGAATTTACTATGAACACCACCAGTATGACTATTTAAAGATAATCCTTTTGGGAAACTCAGCCCAAAACACTGATAATAAAGGCATATTTTTACCCATTCAGTTTTTCAGTCAGCAACATAGCACTGATTGTCATCTACAACTTGTTACAACATAGCAAAGGTCCAGACACTCAGTGTCTGAATTCCAACGTCTGTGATTCTCATACACACCTCAGCTATGCCTCCCTGTCTGACCTAACTGGTTTTCATCCAACAGAGACAGTTTGGACACACACACACACACACACACACGCGCGCACACACACACACACACACACACACACACACACACACACACACACACACACACACCAGTCACTTCTATACATGCATTGCAAGGTGTAGGGTCTCTATCTCTCTTCTTGCTCCTTAATGTCAACAAGGCCACTAATTAGTTACTTTGTGGTTATCATTCTCTCACTATCAAGAGGTTTTCACCTCTTGGGTATAGCGGATAAGTAGTCAACTCTCTTATTCTTCCAAAATAAAAAAAATACAGAACTGGGCCAGGGTTGGCAATTTAACAAGACAGATTGAAGTAAAGCCATGTGTAAGAACAAACATACTACGGACATAATGAAAGGTAAGTTGCGTAGTGACAATGTCTATATGCACTCAGCTGTTTATAAATAATTTCATATTTATTTTAAGTACAGAGTAGCTCATTCCAATCTCTAATCTGACTACTGACCTCGTGGTCTGTAGTCAGATATTCAAATATGAGGTACTTCAGTGCACATGAATTTTAAGAGGTACTGTTTTAGCATCAATACATTGAATATTAACATCTCTGAAGTATTGTAAAGTTAACTGGTAAAAAGTGTGTGATATTTGCTCGACCATTTAATAATGATCTTTGTGCTGTAGTACTTTTAACACTTGGTCCAGTGGGTTTTAACTTGCATTGTCTTCACCTGATTGACTTTTCCATTAGTTTTCCCTTCATTTGTAGATTGTCTACACATTGAATAAGTAAAGTTATGTTATCCAAATCAGTATGTTAGTTATGTTATCCAAATCAGATGTTTTATTTTTTTTTTTACCTGCCTTCAATAGGTGATCTGTATTGTCACAGCAGAAATATTTACCAGGATGAAATGCTTTAAAGTCCTTTACTCTTCAGTGCCATCTTCTGGGAAATGGAGAAATAAAATTCATATAGCCAAATGTATCTCTTTCACCTCCAGTCAAAGTAGTAGCATTCAATTTCTTATGCCATTTCTCACTTCTCTCCATCTGTAGGTGTAGAGTCTGGTTTTGTTACTCTCCCCAGGCTGTCACGCTCAGAGAGGCCTGTGCAGAGTGCAGCTCCTCCATCCTGCTCTGCTGAGATACATCGTGGATCTCTCACAGATTTGCCATTCACCCTTACCGTCCCAGACTCACTCAGCCCCTGTGACTCCATGACCTCCTTCACAGTTGACCTTGGCCCGTCACTCATGTCAGAAGTATTCGCTATGATTGATAAGCCCAGTATCCATGTGGAAGCCAATCCCTTCTCTGAGGTTGAGCACAAACCTGAGCCCTGGGCAAATGGTGATGCTGAAATGACCATGGACACCAGAAACTCACTGGTGGATTCACTTCTGAGAGAGGATTCAGAGGGCCGGAGTCGCCTTTATGGAGTAGAGTGGGGGTGTGCGGATGTAATGAACGGGAAATCCCTGAAACCGGTTATGGTTGGTGATCTTGTGCGCTCTTACACTGCCAAAGAGCACGTCATGGAGGCCAAAAGGTTCCAGGAGGCTGCAGATGTGTTGGCCCGACATTATGGCAGTGGAACAGACAAGAAAACTGACATGAGGATCACCCAGCGGAGACAACCTTATGTTTACCCTGATGAGGAGGAAGAGATTAAGGTCTAGTTTGATAGACAAATAACTTCAAGTTCTACATTTCTCTTGTGCCATGTAACTGAAGTTTAATTGAAATTTGTAAAAAGTATTATTAACCTGCATGCTTCCTATGATTGTAATCAGTTGAAATGAGAGCAGCACAGGACATGAGGTTAAAAAAAAAGAAATGCAGAAGAATAATATTGGCTCTGGTTGCTGGAGTATGTTTTTAGCATAGATGGGTTGAATATGTACCAAATGTTTATGACAATCAATGAACAAATTGACCTCATCACTGTTATTTTTCTATAGTTGAATATGAGCAATATGACCATTAAACCAGGAGCAAACAGCACAGATGCAGCCAAGAGAACTTTCTGCTGCAGAGAATTACAGCAGAGAATAAAGGTTAAGCTGTAAGGTCAACAAAATGAACTACTCCTGAATGGTACAGTATATAATTTCCACCAGCACTCCTATTTGTATATGCCAGAGATTTACTCTGCACAATTCTCCATATAGACTCTGTGGCTCAAATCACCCATGTTATACATAAGCTTTATTACAGACATATTTAATGTGGGAAACAGCTGTCATATTATTATGAAATGCATAAATATACTAAATATACTAGCATGCATTTCACTTTAATAATCTAGGTTATGCCTTATGAAAATAACGACAAGCCAAAAAATGCATTTTTTATAGTACTGCAATCTTTCAGTTTATTATTAAGTTTATTAAGCAATAAATATTTTTGCATCCATAGATAAAATATGAATGAAAAACACTCTTGGCAAGTTTTGTGATAAAATAACTTTATACAGAATTTTGTGAGCTGTAGTCTACAACAGCTAATTTGACAATAATTTGTATGAATTAATTCTTTTATATTTTGACAGAGGAGTTGACTTCTCAATCATGTGATCAATATATACGAATGTGTTCCTTTGCACAGGAAATCTGCACATTACTAATGTACCCTTATAAACAATATGAATAATATATCTAATAAAAACAAGAAAAACAGAAGAGAAAAAAATTACAACCCTATTTACATGTGTCATTATAATTTTCTTGCTGCAAGATTACAAGCTACACTGAGGACACTGTAACTGCGTACACCATGACTGTTAGCACACAAAGCTGAAACCAGAGGAAGTGAGATTTCTCTTTGTGTTCTATTTGCACCTACAGGAATTTATTATGGAATGTCGATCTGTAGAATGAGGTTTTTCAATAAGCTACAGAAAATATGACAGTGGAAATAATAAGAGGAGCAAATTTAAAGACAGGGAGGCATGATATGTGCACCACATTATCAACTGAATTTCCCAAACCATATATGATAGTAGCTCTGTATGGAGACAAATGCATTTTGGCCTCATTGTGCTGATGATGAGAGTTGCTTGGGCAGAGACTGGGGTGGAAGTGGAGGGGGAACTTTGGGTCTCTTGCCCCCAGACTTTTTATGAGGACCTCCTTCAGGTGGTAGAGCTGAAGGAACAGGAGGTGCTGCCGGAACAGGAGGAGCTTGAGGTTTGGCTGCAGCCTCAGAGATTGCGGGCATGGCCGGTGGAAAACTTCTTGGCAGAACTCCAACCTCGCTCATGGGAGAAACTTTGGGTTTGCCATAGATTACAACAGAGTCTTTATTTATTGACCTGTGTTGAACAAATGACCTTCTTGCTGTAAGACATAAAGTAACAGATCGATATGAGATGAGTATAAAAAATTTGCACATGTCATCAAGCTTTAATGCAGAGGATTTTTAGTAACATAAAACATCATACGTTTATAGGGAGTGGTGATCTTCAGTGTGGCCTCGGGGGAATGCTGAGGTTGCTCTGAGCCATCCTCTGGAGAGTTGTTCGCCTTCACCTGGGTTGCATTCTGAGACTGAGTCTTTGCTTGAAGTTGAGACCGAGGTTGTGGTTGAGGATGAGGCTTGGGCTGATTCTCACCAGCAGTTGTGTTTGAACTAGAAGCCTGAGTAGACGGCTGATTGGCTGAACCAGGACTGCTATTCTCCCACACTGAGGTACCACGATTCGTTGAACTAGTCTTAATATTTACTGCTGCACCATAGCTTTCAAATAAAGATGGACTGGACAAGATAAAACAGGATAATGTGCAAATTTGAAAAACTTAAGCATGCAGTGTAGTTTAAAGACTACAACTGTAAATATAGAAATCTAAATTAAAGATTTATACATGTTTTATACAATTTAATAATTTTATCATATGGCAACGAGAGTACATGCAATCTGATTGGTTGACGAGCGGTCAATAAATCATGTATCTGGACTGGGGCATATTTGACTGGTACCTTAGCTGTTAGCTATCTGCACTGTGTGCTGTGATCTTTAGCAGCTTCACGAGAAGCATATAGCATCTTCTTGAAGAGAAAGGGTATACAGGAAATATCCTAAGGGAAATGGATTATAAAGCCCCATGGAGGAAAACAAGCCAAAAGCTACCAAAGCTCTTACAGACACGGATGAAGACCCCCTGTTCATAATTGCACAATTTGGAGATGGCACCCCAGCCGGAATAAAAAAAGTAATAGCCCTTAATGTGAATAAATAAAAGCTACCATTTTAAAATACAATTAAATAAAGTACTTATTAACCTGGTTTGCTCTGTCTGTACAGAGAAATCTTAGCACTTTTTTTTTCTGTACAAAAGGACTTGGGTGGAGATTTCTCTGTACAGACCGAGCAGACAAGGTTAATAAGTGAGTAAGAGCAAGATTTATACATTTACCTTTCAATTTTTGAGACAGTGGCAGGTGGAGAGGGGGGAAAGACAGTGTCTAATGGAGACTTCTGAGGTAGAGATGGAGACAGTGCTGATAGTTCTGGAATCTCAAAATCAACATCTGAAAAACAGTACAGTGTTTAAACCAGCAAAGGACGCTGATGCAGAAATCTTACATGGATACATAATTTTTTCAAGCATGTAGGTCTGCAGTACCTTCAGGGAACAGGCTCTTGGAATATTGTATAAGTGGTTCTATTACTGTCACAACCTGGACTGAAGAGGCAGAAGCCATGTCTAGTAAAGATGTCTCCCTGCAAAACAGTAGACAATCAACAAAGCTAAAGTTATTTGTGCATACAAAATACAAAGCTAATAAATGAATGAATTGAGCTAAATCATCAAAGTGCTTTTATGTCTCTGTGTTATACTAACCCCTCAACACGAGGCCACAGCAGGTTCGGTCCAAGCACTATGGCAATATTACTAGGAGTCATCCTGTTAACTGCCTGGTGTTCGGACAAGCATGATAAAAACTGGATAAGGTATCTGAGGCAGGGAGATGTTTTGAATGTTAGTCCTAAAAATTTGATGGCATCCAACAAATACTGGTGAATGTATTCACCAGAACATACCGAAGATTACTGTAGTTTTCTGGTGGAAGTTTTTTCAGTACAGCACGAAACCGCTCCAGTTTGACATCTACTTCTTTTTCTCTTAAAAGATAAAGTTGGAGACAGCATTATCATCTAGTCTTATTTTACATATTGGCATTAAATGTATGTTGTTAATATTTTTAATGATTAAAGTTGAAAAGAAATCCTTCTATGAATTCACCCTGCTGCTTCAAACCATTCATTATATAGTTCAGATATCATGAGAGGTTCAGGCAGCTCTCTCAAGTAAGATTTCAGAGCACCTGTAGAAAATGTGACAAAAAACATTTTTGGAATAAATTTTCAGCACCTCAAAGCAATATTCACCTGTCAGATATATTCCACAAACATTCCCTGAACTCTAGGAACATTTTAAAGAATATATTTTCTATACTGATATATTTCCAAATAAATTCTACTGGTGGTTTCTCACCCGCTACAGCATGAGGGTCAGCACTGAACTCAGCATGATCCACAATCCCAGAGTTCAGACTGTTCTTCAGTTTCTTTACCACAGATGCAGCTGCTGCCAGTCTAAATAAGCCCTAAAAGAAGCCATGCAGTGTTCAGAACAGTTTACATGGGAATAGAGGAACCATCCATGAATGCTAGTACTATTTTGAGGTTTTCAGATTAGGTCTGCATGTGTTAGTGAGTGCAAGAATGCATGTCACATGTGGTCAGTCACACTTAGGGAAACACTTTATTCATTCATTCATTCATTTTCTGAACCGCTTAATCCTAATTACTGGCTAAAATTGAAGGGTATCACAGACCAGATGAGCTTACATTATCTTTAATTGGTCTTTGCTTACTATAGCCAATGTTACACTATCGAGCCAAAGCCAGGTGAGCCAAGGGTTAATCGCACTTACTCAGGGTTACATTGAGGCTAGACGCTCTGGGTATTTGGCCTGACAATTACCCATGGGGCAGATGAGGCCAACCGGTGCTAAGGTGGTGTCAATGTGTTATTGCTGTAGCTAAACAGCAAAAAAGATTCAGCTAAAGTGTTTTAATAAGTCATAGTTTAGCTGTCATGTTAAAGCTCCTTCACATAATGTGAAAAAAGAAAAGAAGATTTGTAAAAAAATAAAAGACCGTAACTTATTTGCTGGAAATTATGTATACTTTATTTAGGTAAAATGCAAATTTTAAACCATAACGCTGCAGTTGGCATAGACTAGCATTTAAGCTTATGTGAATAATCAAACACCTTTTGTTTGCTGCGATGGATACTTCCTTAAAGCATCTTCTTGTTTGCTGTGATGGGTATTGCAGGTAAATAGCTGAACACCTTTTAGTTTTCTAAACTGTGCTGTGTATCTCTGTATTGCTCTTTGTCCCCATCCACCATGTTATGAGCAGGGAATAGGCTGGGCTATAACGCAGTAATAGAAAGGCAAATGCATTTTCGGCTCAAGGCTTAAAGCCCCAGGATACAAGCCTTGGGTAGCCTTAAGATAGCCCTGGCTCACCCTGATGAGATGGGATGGGATGCATGGGATGCATTTTCGGCTCAAGGCTTAAAGCCCCAGGATACAAGCCTTGGGTAGCCTTAAGATAGCCCTGGCTCACCCTGATGAGATGGGATGGCGACTGTTATAAGCAGCTTTAGCATCTGTTTTTGTCCAATAACTCACTTCTTCTCTGAGTCCTGTCCTCAGCAGCATGTTAACACATTCCGCAATGGGTTCAGCAATCTCTTTGCCACAGCTCTTAAGATGGGAGAGCAGAGGCTCACCATACACTTTCCTTACTGAGACACCCATCTGAGGCTCTGTTTTGCACGCACACACGCACACACACACACACACACACACACACACACACATAAACACAATAACCATTATTTCAAAGCATGTAAGATTTTTTGCTGTGTATTTCATCACAGGCTGAAGAACTTGCAGATATCTCAGATGTAGTGTTTGTTAATTTAGCACTGCTGTGATGAAGCACTTGGAAAAAAGTTTGTAGTACACACTAAAAAAAATGTTGCCTCTGGTTCTAATTTTTGCATTTATGTCGAATTCTACAACAGAAACTGTCCCATTCAAAAAAGGTTGAACCCTTTGAAAATCCACAATGTCAGAAATTCTAACAAGGAAATAAAAAAGAGCACAATAGTTACATTAACTTAATGAAATTAAAGGTAAATGAAAACAATTAAAGGCCAATTAGGACCCACTGAGAAACCCATTAGAAATTATATTTCATTCCTCACCTGTCTGGTTGTGATTTTCCTTGAGCTCAGTAATATTTCTGTCCAAGAGTTCATAGGAGAGTCTGTGGTATTCAGCTTGTAGCTCTAGGAGCTAAAGTGAGATCACAGTAAGAAATCCAGCTCCTGTGCATTTTTCCTACAAGCTCTACAGGAGTTATTAAATACTCACATGTACGAAGTAATTGGCATATTCATCTTCTTTAGTGGCAAAATGGTAAAGATCAGCTGAATACTGATCCTATAAAAGAAAAACTTTGGTCAGTACAGTTTACAGATGGCATTAACACATTCTGGTGTAAAAATTCATGTCAGATTTTAATTCAAACCTTGACTGACTCCAGTTTTCTCCAGGCTTCCTCCACTTCCTCCCTTAATCCATCCTGCTTAGCCTGGGGACCTGTACTCCCTTGTGCTCTAAGATCAAAATTAATAAAGGTTAAAGTCCAAGGTCAATATCTCTAATAAAACAACTTACAGAACATCAGAATCGACCTGGTCCGAGCGTTGTGCCAATCTGTTGTCAGTTTTGCAAACTGCTTCTTGTTTCTCAGAATCTCTGGAAGATCCTCCTAATTAGAGATCACATTTGTGTTCTTAGTGATAATGAATGCCGTGGATGAAATATGAGGAGAAAAGGTGGTAGAGAAGCACAAGCAGTTACCTCACTGAGTTTATTTAGAGGCTCCAGGACATCTTTTTCCAGCTTCACCTCAAAGTCTGCTAATGTTTGTGCCAGAATGTTTTCCATGAAGCAACACATTTCTAATACTTTCCTTTAAAAAAAGAACAAGCAGTTGTGGTTAAGGAACCAGAGTTTCACCTTTTTTTGTCTCACAAACCAGCCTATTATCATGACCAAAAAATGTGCTACATTTTTCAGCTTGCTCCCTCTGCTCAGTTTCGCTCTTAGTAAAAGCTATTGGATTAAGTGCAAGATATGCTTTAAGTCATAGGAAGTTCAAAGAGCAATGTGTGATAATGTGTAATTTGTGCATGGTTGAAAAGTAAGTCGATGAATTCTTACCTAATGGAGGATTCACCATCAAAATCTTTAAAACTCTCAGCCATACTGACAGAGAGCAACATAAGGGGGAGCTTTTTCTAAAAGATGACACAAGGGGGTAAATGCAAAGAAAATAGGCTGGATATTAGAAAGCAGGATTGACAAGTGCAAATAATGCATTTATGGAGTTGTGGGATGAGAAAGACAGTTTTTTATTTCATTAAAAAGACTACAGTTTGTATAATTGGACAAATTCAAGTATGCGAAGACAGAAACAGAGATCACCATTCGTCTCTCTGAGTCCAGCCCCTGCTGACCCTGCAAACAACCGGCCAGCTTCTTATAGATGATCTGAGCTGCTTTCTTGGTTGGTTCCACACGCTGCTCCACCTTCACACATCCACATGCACACTTAGAAACCAAGCTTAAACACACTCACCATATGAAAAGGAATGTACTTTAAGAAAGCAACTCAGTGTAATTCATGAAGCTATTAAATGACTCACCAAAACCAGATCCTCAGAGAGAAGGTCAGTTGCATCTTGTGCCCTAAAATAGTAACAGCACTTCTATAAACATCTTCATATAAACATTTTTACAAGAATTCACCCTTCTTACAGCTTGTTTACTATGATCTATCTGCAGTTTTACTACACTCTGTTTGCAGCCAGGTCAACCTCAAGAGCTGTTTCCACATTGTCAATTATTATAGCTACATACCTCTTCTGTAAGATTCACTGTAGTTACTGAGTAATTTTTTAAATATTAATTATATATCAATTAGCAATTCATTATACAGCCATACCTTTAGCACAATTACTACAACATTTGTTTTAACATTTATAACCTAATGATGTTCTCAGGGTTCAGTGGGTAAAATATAATGCATGAAGGGTATCATACACCCTTTTTTTGTTGTTTATTTTCAGATAAGGTATTGTGCACCTGTGCTCTCTTTCCAGCCAGATGCCCATTACAGTATTTTTAAAAAATCATACTATTTAAATAGCACATTTATTCAGCGCAGCACCCCTGCGATTGCCTGCTGAGTTGTCCAGGGTATACTCTGCCTTCGCCCAGAGTTGGCTGAAATAGCTTATTTATTTATTTATCTATCACATTTAATTTCGTTTATTTATTTATTTATTTGTTGATGTTATTATTATATTTATTTATTTTTACATATTTTAACCATTACAGAGGCGGGTCAGGTGAGCTTTGCATGCTTTGAGCCAGGCTAAGTAATGTGTACCTGAAGCCGTCTTTTTTATACAGTTACATCTAATATATCACATGTAAATCTAATAGAAATTTAATATATATAGATATAAATATCTACATTGAAAAGATACAAATAAGATTCTCCTTTAGTGTATCGAAAAGGCCCTGCGATGGCCTCACGAGCTGTCCAGGGTGTACCCCGCCCTGGCCCAGAGTCGGCTGAGATGGCAGCCTCTCCGCGACCCTAATTAGGATTAAGCAGCTTAGAAAATGAATGAATGAATGAATGTATCGAAAAGGTCTAAACCTTTTTTTTTGTATGACAGTGCCCCTGTGCACAAAGCGAGATCCATAAAGACGTGGTTGGTTAAAGCTGATGGGGAAGCACTTGCATGATCTGTGCAGAGCCCTGACCTCAACCCCACTGAGGTCCTGTCATCTAATATTAGCACCTCACTTCACTAATGCGCTTGTGACTATTTTGATCATGTGGTGTAAGTAGGCAGAGTTTCATTCAGGCATACATTTATTCACATCAAGAGCTCTATCAGTCTATGTTGAACACATTCTGTTCAAACCAAATGTATTCAGTTTCCATTACACCCCTAAGCAGTAGCAATCTGGTGAATGTATAAATATAAAACACATATTTGAATAAATTTAATTTGGTGTATTTCCCAAAATATAAAAATAAATATAAACTAGTATCCAACTTCATGATCTTCAATTCTCCAGTGAGCAGTGTGCTTGTGCCCACATCACATGATAGAAAAACCCACTTGCTAGGCACTGTTTTGCTGGTGGCTATTGAATCTAGTCTTTAAAAAAAAAAGAGCCAAGAATAACACAGTCCTTATTCATTTCTGTATTAAACTCATTATCTGATTAGTACAATTGCTGTTTTTAGCTGCATTTTGTTAAAATGTTAATGTTAATAGTTGATGTATTATTATAGTGAATAAATAATAAAAGGACCTTTAACACCCAAAAAAATGAATGTACACCACAAATTACCAAGGTATAAATACTGGACCCCACATTCATAATAATTTATATCATGTTGCAGAACGTTTATAAAACTGTATTTATAAATGACTTCTTTAGTTTTCTATTACACAATCAGCCTTGAGATTGATGTTTTATTAATGCAAAAATTAATTTTAAGCTTTATTTTTGCATGATCATTAACCTGAGTATTTTGAAAGGTGTGGCTGAAATGAGAAAACGTAGCTCAAACATTTGTGAGTGCACTACAGTGCTGTTCAAACTACTTAAATGTTGGTCCTAAAATTAGAGACTGAAGCATGCTGTGGTTAAAAAGCAGGCCAAAGAGAATAGCGCAGGGGTGGGAGGAGGCAGTGACTGCAAGCTGCAACATACATGAGTTTTACATGCCATTTGAAATGTCCTCCCACCTCTCACCCAAGCAATGTTATATATTATGGCAGATTTATGGCCTACACTATGTCAGGGAGACATGAATCAAATGCAGGTCAGCCTCACACTAGATGCGGTACACAGGAATTACATCTAAACTTCTGATCCAGTAGGCTTGCTGTGTGTGAAGTCTCTTACAACAAAATGAAAATTGCAATGAACTGTGACACTTTAGAGATGATTGTGATCTAACTGACACCAGAGGCTAAACGCCACACATTACTTCAAACTAAAGAAGATAAGAGTGCAAGTGAAACCACAGACACATAGAGGAGAGAACACGCCCTTTAATATGGAAATACTGCTGTCAGGTGCTCTCACCAACTGCACTTCTTTCTGTTTAATCAGACAATAACATATGGGTAAAAGGGGCTATTTTAAACAAAAACATACATATGATCAATCTTTATAAAGTTCTAGATTTTATATCTAAGACATATGGTCATTTTCTGAAACTGGTACCATAAAGTGTGACATTCACAATCATCAAGTTTCAATGAAGTCCTGCTTGTTTCCCTCTGTATTGACCATGAATTCATGAACCATTGTTACAAAGAGAGTGAGAGAACTAGTTTGTGCTCATAACTGCTCTTTTATTAGTAACAAACAGGAATAAATACATTTGTAACACCAAATTCATATTCAAATTCATTCAGGTTTGGACACGAAATGCATCCTATTTGTTTTTGGTGAATCAATTAATTACGGCTTGACTACGTGTGAAGTATATACACTTCAGGAGGTCACACAGTTGTACAGTGAACGTTGTAACATGGAACCTCACCTCTCACAGGAAAAATGGGTCGGTTCCGTATGTAACTGGCGTGGGCATCACTGGTTACACGTGGAACCGTAAATTGATGTTCGATTCTCAGCCCACAAAGTAAGAAAAAGAGGAATTTCTACTTTGGACATAAATTTTAATGCAAGATCTTTATTGCAAGCCCTACTATTTGCACTTTGAGCTGATACTTCGGTGATAGTATGGAATGAACCATAAGTAACTAAAAAAAGTCCCAATGTTTGCCCACATATTGCAACCAATTTTGACACCAGTTGCTGGATGTATCCGAATGATTTTGTCTGACATGTTGTATGTGCCCATGTGGTATCTTTGGACAGGGATTGCTCTTTTAATTCTTTATTTGGAAAAACATTATGTCAAAATGTGAATAATTAAATTTGACTCAATTTTAGAGAATGACCCAAATAATTCAACACATCTTCAACACTAACGTATCTTCATTTTCAAACCAAATGAATAGGTACATGTTACATTTAGCCAAACTGGATAACTGGAACCCTACGATGGCCTGGCGAGCTGTCCAGGGTGTACTCTGCCCTTGCCTAGAGTCAGCTGAGGTGGGCGCCAGCCTCCCCGCGACCCTAATTAGGATTAAACGCTTCAGAAAATGAATTAATGAATGGATAACTGGAGAGATGTTATGGTGCATGGTCTGTAATATTTCCTCTGTTTACTTGAAATAGTTATGAAAAGCTTCATGATGATTAAAAATGGTAGGTGTTCAGGCTAGAAGTAATGGTTGCAGTGAGAGTCCCAGCTATGTACACACCTCAGTGGTGGTGGACGCTTTGTTCCTCTTTAAACACAGAGACATGTTGCTGAGGTATTCGATAACAGTACTAACATTGGTAAGCAGGATGCAAACGCACCATTTTCTCTGCACCTTGCACACACGCTGCACTCTACGGAAAGCTGCAGCTCGGCATTAACACCCACTATATTTCAGACGGGTACAGAGGCCAAGCGGCATCACAACAAACCATATTACTTACAAATTTTATCAGTAAAATAACATTTATGAATTTATTATAAATACTTTTTTCTCTAAACTGAAAATAATTGGGGACAGCCTGAGTTCTGTAAAAAATAAATAAAAATAAAATAAATAAAAAGGCTTTGTAGTTATTCGTAAAAAGACTGTGTGTATTTTTTTAGTCAACAGGTGAACTACTTTTCTTACAGTTATATTTGATTAATCAAAATACATTTTCTGGCCAGAACATTTCATCATATTGATAAATATAAAGTATAAGGATAATCTTAAGCTGAGAATCTAAATCCACATGACAGTTATTCAGTAAAACAAACAACAGTACACTAGAGCTTATCAAGACACGACACAATGCTAAACATTATCTTTAGATGCCACATGAAAGTACTTACTTCCCCACATTTCCAAACTGCTTTAAGAGGCTAAATTGCTTTAGCATGGTTATGATGGTTTTCTTTTCGTCCCACCACCCTGTAGTCCTTTTTCGTATGCTCAGATCAGAATCGCTCTCATTTAATGGTTATGTTAATATGATTTATGGAAGAAAAAAAAAGGAAAACAATGTGATTGAATTAAGTTCCCCACTTCAAACTCTCGACCAAACGCTCAGAAATGCATACGCCTCAAGTCCAAAAGAGGAAGTCAGAACATGCACACAGGGAAGGAGTTCTATGCATCACGCAGTGAAACTCTTTCAGGCATATATTGTTACAAAGAAAACAGAACTGTGATTAGTAGATTCACCATGTCATGTAGCTCTGTTACATGGGTTTAATAGTTCTGATGATACATTTGATTCAGAGACAGATCATTAATGTTACTAGAGAGTTGGTTTAAGCCGGAAATTTGCTACACATTGGCTTATTTAAAGTGTCATCATTTGCATTGCATTAAGTGACTGTAATGCTTCATATGACTGCAATCTGTGCATCTGCCAGTCCTTACTTCACTTTAGTCACACTAAACACTGAAATTAGGTGCACCTAATTTTAAGCATGGGGCAACACAGTGGTGATGCTTCACAGCATATAGGTCCCAGGTTCAAACCTGCCTCTTGATCAGTGGGCCTTTCTGCTAGAAGACTGCATGTACTCCTCGTGCCTGTATGGATTTCCTCCCACAGTCCAAAGACATGTGGATGAGATCAAGTAGCTTCTCTAAATTGCCCATAGATGTGAATATCTCCATGTTAGCCCTGGAATAGATCTCTTGCCCAGTGACAGCTGGGATATTTTTCACAGTATACAGTACTGTGAAAAAAAATTCAGGCACATGCAAAGAAATGCTGCAGAGCAATCATGCATTATATTTACATATAAATAATTGAATCAGATGCCGCAGTGGTGTAATGGCTACATCCACCTCACAGGAAGAAGGTCCTGGGTGAAAATTCCATGCTCAGGCGTTTCTGTGTGGAGTTTGCATGTTCTCTCTGTGCTTGCATGGGTTTCCTCCGGTTTCCTCCCAGTCCAAAGACATGCACATTGGGCCAGTTGACTGTTCCAAATTGCCCCTTGGTGTCATTGGTTGTGTGTGTTGGCACTGCAATGGTCTGGTAAGCTGTTCAGGGTGTACCCCGTCTTCGACCAGAGATAGCTTTCCTGCAACCCTAATAGCATTAAGCAATTTGGCTAATGAATGATGAGTAATTAAATTAAATATTTCTACATAAAATTCCTAATTCATAGTAAACAGTAATAAAGCAAAGTCAGTATTTGGTGTGATGACCTATTGTTTTAAAAATATATTAGTCTCAGGTACAGTTTGTGAAGTTTGTTTCAAGGTAAAGAGTAAAAAGTTTTACTAAGTAACTTGCAGAACCCGTCACAGTTCTCCTGGACATTTTGAATCACACTTGCTTCTTTATTTGCATACAAAATCCAGCAGCCTTCACTATGTTTTTTTTCTGAAATATGGAATGTAATATGCTGCTTTCTTTGATGATACACAAATATTTTTGGTAACATTTCATTTTACAATGGAAAACTAATGTATGGAAATCTAAAATGTTTTTGTACTGATTCACTAAAGTACAAGTTATAAAATAAAAATTAATAGCAAACTTCATACCAAAAAATAGGGTGCCTAAGACTAAGTACTAAGTAGTACTGTAGAACAAACAATCTAAGAATGAATTAAAAAATGACTTTGAGCACCTAACATTTAACTGACGGAGATCATAATTACATTTTAAGCACTTATTTTCTCCTTAATGCCAGCATATACACAGTAACTACCTTTCAATTTAAGTCAGCTATGTTCAAGAGCATTCCCACCAGACAGTAAGAAGGTCCGGGGTTTGGTTCCCTTGCTCCGGTGTTTCTGTGTGGAGTATGCATGCTCTCCCCACGCTTACATTGGTTTCTTCCAGGTACTCTGGTTTCCTCCTGAGAGACCAAAGGCATGCACATTAGGCTAACTGGCTTCTCCAAATTGACCCTAGGTGTGAGTGTGAACGGTTGTGGGTGTTGGTCTGGCGAGGTGTGCGTATCGTGCTTTCGCCCAGACTCGGCTGAGATAGTCACCAACCTCTCTGCGACCCAAATAGGATGCAGCAGTTTGGCATATAAGTGAAGTCAGAGTGTGTTCAGAGCAGGACTGCTAAGTAAGACTGCCACTCAGTGGCCAATAGGAAGAATCATTAGAGAATTTGAAAATATACCATACATCATTTAAATATATTAAAATTTGAACAGGTGATGCTTCTTCATTCAAAGCAGTCTGGCCATCATGTCAAGCATCATTAGAATGACCTTCCTGGTTCATTAGTACAGAAGGACACAGCAAGAGTGAGCCAAGACACAGCAGCCATAATGCATTTTGGTTGACAGTGCAACCGTGTAGATTTGAGTGTTATTTGAGTAGCTTTCAGAGGATTTCTGGTTTCCTCTGGCTAGTATTGGATCATGTGACTTCTGAAAGGTGTTACTTTATTCAATAACCCATGGTTAAAGGGGCAAGTAAAGCACTAAAACATTTAAGCAAGCACATTAATCATACACATTACAGAGAAAACAAAAAGCTAGATTCACATTTTTTAAAGGATATGGCATTTCATCAAACACTTCATGCCTAAACACACAATCCGTCTCAGCTTAACTTCACATGGACATTTTAGCTAAATAAGACATTACTAAACTGACACTGCTTGATCATGTCAGCTCTCATGTGAAATAATTCATGACTAAAACTAAAGTAAAAGGAAGCCCCTAGTGGTTAACAGTTCAAACCAAATTTATTACACAATTGAAAAGAATACTCATAATACTGTAGTAATTCTACCAGCTGCTTCTTACTGAAGGACTATTCCAGTGATTCAAATCTCTATCACATCCTTAGCCTCAAAAAGATTACCAACACCACATAGGAAACCAAGCTGAATGAGAGATGACAATATTAGTGTTTGTTGGTTGAGGCAGTCAGCAGTTTTATTTAAGAAAGACATTTTTCACTCCCTAATTTTTTTTTTTTAGACATACTGCAGTCCCTGTCCTCTGCCAGATAAAAATAAATAAATAAATAAATAAGGAACAAAAAGGGTATCTGAAAAAAACTAAACTGATAAGATGCCTAACGTAATGAAACAAGTCAACAAAGACTAAGTGACTTTTGGAGGTGATTCATCCTTGGGTTATTCACGGTTTTTAATATATAGTATAATACTTTCTGATTTCATCTCAGCTGTAAGGCTGTTAAAGCCATATTGAATTCACACAGGTGAATACTGTGAACTGGGGGGAAAAAAAAAAAAAAAAAAAAAAAAAAAAAAAGAAAAAAACCCCTTTTTACCAATTTATTTATTTCTATACCACAAACCAAGTTGGGATAAACATCCAATTGCTTCCGATCAATAATACATGTAAATCTTCCATCATGGAAAACACTTTACAAATCCTTTACACACTTTTGTAAATATATTCCATTACAGACCAAGCTAAAATGTTTTATCATTTGCATTACTGTGATATTGCTTCCCCTAATATTCAAGGTGAATCCAGTCCCTCTAACATGTTCAAGTATACAAGACCCTGGTCAGACTAAGTATTAGTGTCCACCCGGGCTGATCTGAGCACAAGTAAACAGCTTCCTATGCTTCTTTAGTCATGTACTGAATTCAGATCCATCAGACCTTTTAAATCATTTAACATCTGTAGTGTGAACTCAACACAAAGCCCCACTTAATTCACTGTGTCATAACCGATCATCAGTGCTTACTAAATATGCATTCAAATGTAAATACCAAACCGTCAGTCTTCGTTTCACGTTTTTCCAGGCAGGCATTAATACCAAGTGTGAACAGGACCTAATACACAGGAGGTATGTTTAGGAGGTGGTCATGAACAACAAAAAGACCATTTAGAGAGAAGCGTAAGCACAACAGAATAAAGGGGAAAAACACTGATTATATTTATTTTACTGTATACTCACTGTTAATTTGATTAGGTATGTATATTAATTCTGCTGACTTCCATTTAAAAGTGATAAACCAATGATGTTTTAAATGGTGTAGCATTACTGGCACTTGTTATAAGTTTGATACATCCTGCAGTTAGCATGCACAAAATAATAATAAAAAACACGGGGCAAAAAAAAT
This sequence comes from Neosilurus mollespiculum, assembly GCA_030014195.1. Lineage (NCBI taxonomy): Eukaryota > Metazoa > Chordata > Actinopteri > Siluriformes > Plotosidae > Neosilurus > Neosilurus mollespiculum. The sequence continues at coordinate 27,764,729 of JAQMYF010000021.1, forward strand.
TTTGTTCAGTACAAGGGGTGCTAATCATGGGTTGCTTATCCATAAGAGAATAAAAATATATAGCAATAAAGGTCAGAACAAAAGCAGATGGTGTTCCACAAGTTCGCTAGTGTTTCTCCATTCATTACTCTACCCTACTCTCACATTAAGAACAGCACCCTGGCCAACAACCCAATCAAAGTTTTATTAAAACATAAAAAAGAGCATATTTAAGAATAAACTCCTGCAGCTGAAGGATCAGAACACATCTGAGGTATGGGGGGAAAGGACATGAGGACACTGTGGTCATGTCTTGTTTTAGGCATCAATGAGTAAACCAGCAAGTTATGTCTTTAACCCCCACTTTATGTGATGTGACTCTGAATGTCCAAATCCCTGTCTGTCCCTGCCAAAGAAGGATGAAAGGACAGTGTCTGGACACCCCTGAGCTGTCTCCCTAATTAATGAAATAACTTGGTCCCTTCCCTCCCGCCCCCATTAACCGAGTCCTCAGTGTGGGGACGAGTTTTAACGTTTTGACTTTGCCTCTTGCGCTTCTTTTTCTGCAACAAATAAAATAAAAACAGAAACATGTTCTCAGTTTTTGGACAGAAAACCGTTATGCATACTGGAAGTCCCTTGATAATAATACTTGGGCATTGTATGAAGATTAGTCTATTGTTCATCATACAAGCCAACATCCCATAGCACATTAAACTCACCTTTCCTTAGTTCCTCCCTCTTCCTCGCTGCCTCCTCTCTCTGTTTTTTAATAATAGCCAGCCTGGCGAGGTCCGCTCTGGCCTGATCCGTCTTTCCTTCCAGATGCAGCTTCATGTAGCGCTCCTTAGCTTTCTGTTTCTCAATCTCCTCCCTGCAACCAACACATCCATTATACCAACAGATTAGTGTTAGGTAAAAACACAAGCGAAAGAGTATTCCCAAGCTGGATATAGAAGTACCTCTCTCGGCGTGTGAGCTCTCTCGGTGCCTCAGCATCAACCTCTGCAACTTTTTTGCTCTTCTGGGAGACTCGGTTGGGATTCTCAATTTCAATCAGCCCTTGTACTCCACTCCTTTTTTGATTCTTTAAGCAGACACACAAACACATTTTCGGGAATTGCCAAAGCATTACTCAGGCATCAGGTGGTAGGTCATGAAACAACCACAACAACAACAACTAGTGTCATGTGTTACTTGTTCATCTTCACTACTGCTTTCCTCCTCAGATTCAGATGCACTCTCACGCTCCTCGCCACCGTTCTCCTCCTGCCAACACATGCCTCCTATTTTAGAAACTGGTTTAAAACACCAAGGTGACACTTAGAGGTACTTAAATAGTGGTAAAATAGACACATTTGATATTTACCTTCTCCCTCTGCGCTCGCATCTGTCGCTCGATCTCTTCAGGATTGCTAAACTGCTTCCCCCGACCTTTGTGTCCCTTTTTTCCTATTTCCCATTGCAAACAAAACAGTACGAATAATAATATTAATCCGAAATAAACACAAAATGATGAGAAACAGTCCGGAAATGTATGAATAATAACCGGACGCTGCCCATATGGCGGTACCATGTCAGCTCTAGATGTTTAACAAATTCATGTTAATCTCTCATCCCAAAATCAAGGAAACCTTTCGGCTGGTGTGACACCGGCTTTATTATCTTGGTAGGCTGAATGTTATTTTCTTGGCTAGCCTGGCGAAGCTAACACAGTTAGCAAACAGGCTAATATCATGTCGACACATGTACGGATCCTCTTACCTCCTCTCGGCATTGTGATAATAGTTTAAACCCCTTCAAGGAAAAACTGCGAACAAGAATCTCACTGCTGCTTCGGTAAAACCTAAACACGACTTTCTTCGCAAAACACGACTAATTAAAACGAATATCTGAGTCTTTGTGGAAGTCCTCCGGTGCTGGCGCGAGGTCGCTTCGTTGCTGCTTCCTGAGTGTGACGGACCTTCGTCTTTTTCGGCTTCTTTCCCGGCGGATTTTAAACCACCCGAACAGCTGCATGCTGCCACCTGCTGTACTGAAGTGTGAACAGCAGGCAGCAATGACCTGATCACTCACTCACACAGACCATCACAGGGCAACACACACCTGGGGGCAATTTGGAACAGCCAGTTTGCCTAATGTGCATGTATTTGGACTGCTGGAGGAAACCGGAGTACCCGAAGGAAACCCACACAAGCACAGGGAGAAAATGCAAACTCCACAGAGAAATAGCCGAGCTTGGGAATCGAACCCAAGACCTTCCTGCTTGTGGCATACTATTTTTCTCATTGTTTTAAATGTATGTACATATATAGAGATGTAACTAAAAGTGTTCTGGTTACATACATTCCCTGAATAACCTACATTACCAGAATAACCTGATTAGGGTGGATCCAGACGTCTTAATCAGATTTCTTAATATTCAGGAGCAGCAATAATCTGTGAATCTCTTCACTGGAATAAGCTAACTAGAGGGACATTCATAGTGCAAAGATACCAGATGTGCCAGAGACACATAATGATGCTATAGGCCTCTGCTGATGCTAATGATGGCACTTAAAATTGAGCTTGAGATTCAGCATGTGTGTAACAGAGACCATGAGCGCTCACAGCATTAGAGCATGGAAGGCATACACGCAGCTTCCCCCTGTGCCTGATTGACAGATACTTTAAATGGACCTTGCTCACACACACACACACACACACTCTGAGAAGTCAATCAGATATTTAAAGGGGATTTTAAAATGATATCACTCTAAATTTCTTCAGATTTGTGTAAAGTGAATTTTAATGACCTCCATTGTTATGGACTTTTCTCTGGCTAAATCCTAACTAACTGTTTCTGAAGTCACCAAGCAAAATATTAGTGTTAATAATTACAGTGATTTTGTTTTTCTGTATGGTGTTTTTAAAGTAGCTGAAGGCTCCCATTAACAAATGGGTTAATGCAGGCCATAAATCACATCCACAGACTTTCTAAAGCGTAATAGATAGCTTGACTAAGCCCCTCCTGAGTGCAGATGGAGATGGTTAGATTCATTGTTCATGCTATCCCTTTACCTTTAATAAGCACCTTCAGGTTTATACTTTTAGAGGTAACAATTATTTGAATCTGCCCTACGATGGCCTGGCAAGCTGTCCAGGGTATACTCTGCCCTCACCCAGAGAGGGCTGAGATTGGCGCCAGCCTTCCCGCAACCCTAACTAGGATTAAGCAGTTCAGAAAATGAATGAATTATTTGAATGTCACTCCCAGCATGGAGCATGTGTTGCTGCTTAAGTATTGTCTTGAAAATTTTTTACTTGAGCTTTGAAAGACTGAAGGATAGATACACATCACATGCTTTATTGTATTCAAACTGGAAATTTCCACATAAAAACTTATTTAAATGAGCATTCTGTCAACTTTTGCACATTTTGCAGTTTGGTCAAAAACTGTTGAGGGATTCAGAAGATAGAGTGCCCACAAGGTTCAACAGAAGTTCAGCTAGACGGGATGCACGGACAGGGTGAAAACATAATGCCTTAAGCACTACCATGGTGGGCCAAAGCATATCAACTGCTAAAATCAAATAATGCTGTAAATAGGTCCATTCGATTCAAGAGGAATTATTGGCAAAAAAAAGTATGCCTCTCTACAAACTGTGCTGCTAATCACAGAGCTTAAAACGACTGATAGTTTAGTGTAAAAATACACAACTAAAATGTATTAGATCATTAAAATGTGTTCCCTTGTTTAAACTAATATAAATAGATAACTGGACATACACACATACACAGTGGGGCAAAAAAGTACTTAGTCAGCCACCAATTGTGCAAGTTCTCCCACTTAAAAAGATGAGAGGTCTCTAATTTTACATAATAGGTATATTTCAACTATGAGAGACAAAATGGGGAAAAAAAAAAAAAAATCCAGAAAATCACTGTCTTAATCTTAATACTTTGTTATATTCCCTTTGTTGGTAATGACAGAGGTCAAACGTTTTCACACACTGTTGCTGGTATTTTGGCCCATTCCTCCATGCAGAGCTCCTCTAGAGCAGTGATGTTTTGGGGCT
>JAQMYF010000021.1:27780541-27803801 GCA_030014195.1 Neosilurus mollespiculum
ATAGATAGATAGATAGATAGATAGATAGATAGATAGATAGATAGATAGATAGATAGATAGATAGATAGATAGAATTACATATACATAACTTTTGCTTAAGGAAAAGAAAAGCTTCTTACTGTACTAGTCCTCTGAAGAGAATGAGCCTTCCAGAGAACTACTTGATGATGTAGTGATTATTTCAGTTCCTCAGTTTTTACACAGACAAGAGTTCCAGATAAAAGGGGAATAAACATGTGTTCCTCACCTGAGTTCATTTTACAGCTATGTTTACTATAAATCCTAATAGTGTCAAGCTTTCTAGTTTAGTCCATTCTGCGATGTCCCTCCTAGCACCTTTTCTTTTCTGACCCGATTCTGAGAAAATCTGCCAAATAAACATGCTCCCGTGTACCTCCTTAATCGTTTCTAATTCCTTATAAAGCTCATATTTTCTGGACATGTGCGCAGGAATTAGTTTTTAGGAAAGATTTGTTTTAATCTGCAGCATTTTCATAAAAATATAACCTTGTACTCTACTTGTACTGAATGTTTATTTAAAGTATATTCAAATACATTAGCTGAAATTATTTAAAATTAACATCTTACTTCAGTTTTATAATTTTATAATTGGTGTAAAACAAGTACAAATTGTGTTATCACTGACCTAATGCACTAAATACCCCATTACTCATTCATTCACTTTCCAAACTGCTTTATCCTAATTAGGGTCGCAGGGAGGCTGGCACCTATCTCAGCCGACTATGGGTGAGGGCAGAGTACAACCTGAACAGCTCGCCAGGCCATCGCAGTCTCCAGTTTTCACTGGATTTTTTTCTTTTACTAATCCTTTTAAGGGGTTCAATAATAATTCAAAAATAACAGAGGACACTGCATGTACTTTGGCTCCTAACTACACACTCATGATTTTGTGTCTTGCCAAATGACTAAATATAAAATAAAATACAAAAAGCTGATATAGAAAATCAAGCTGTTTTTGAAAGTGAAACATGAAATTGAACAAACCTAGTGGTAACTCATGGGCCACTCACTCACTCATTTGCTGAGCTGCTTAGTCCTATTACGGTTGCAAGGGATGCTGGGTTCTATCTTAGCTGACTCTGGGCAAAGGCTAGTTACACCCTGCTCAACTCTCCAGACTATCACAAGGCCAACACACACAACCATTCACACTCACACCTGGGGCAATTTTGTAAAGCCAGTCAGCTGAATGGGCATGTCTTTGGACTGTGGGAGGAAACCTAAGTACATGGAGGAAACCCACACAAGCGCAGGGAGAACTTGCAAACTCCACAGAAACTCCCAAGCCCAGGACTTGAACCCAGGACCTTCTTGCTGTGTGGCAAATGTACTAGCCACTGTGCTGCCCTCTTATTTAACCACACTGTTTTGAGTATACCTAACAATCTCTGTTTTTGTTGAGATACACATGCTACTTCTGAGATACCAGTGATTCTGATCCTTCTGCTCTCTGAATCCTGTGATCCAGCCTTATGTGGTACTGCTGGTTGGAGTTCTCATCTTAGAAGCTCCTCTCGTTCCTGCTGATGATGTTCCATATGGATCTAGATATACACTCAGAAACTGTAAAGATGATTTTCCACTGCTGGTGATATAAACTCTTTCACTAAAATGATCTAGGACTAAAATTACCATTAAAGTATGTATGTATGTAAGTAAGTAAGTAAGTGAGTAAATAAATAAATAAATAAATAAATAAAATTTGAAATGTATATTTTTGGACATTATTATTGATTATTGGCCTTACATAAACAAGAGAATGTGAAAACATTGTATTAATTTTTGTTTTAACAGAGGAAATAATAAAAAAAAACATTCTTAAAAATGGGACAGACTTTTGAACTCCGCTGTACGTGCTTAACAACACAAACAACAATTCCCACAAATCTGTGCACATATTTTAGAACACCAAAGTAATCTCCTTTTTTAAAGAGGTGATCAAACAGTGCCATAGTGTATTCAGGAAAGAGTACAATCCTGAATACTTTGGCTTTTTATTTAAACATGATTTTATTTTACATGATGATAACAGCTGATATTCTGATTGGAGGTTTGTTGTTAACTTGTACATCATTCGGTCCTCTACAGTGGTACATACATCATACCACTGAAAAACATCCATAGAGATCATTAAAAAGAAAAGAGAATTCACAATTTACTAGGAAAATATTTTTTAATTGTTTATACAATAAGTAAAGAAAAAAGCATCATTACAGTTTGTTTAAATTGATTTTCAACATTCCATTTTCACATGAAACTTCCCTTATATTTAAGTATCATATTTAAATAATATGATAATCATTTTATGAAGAAAAACACAATTTGCAACCAAAACTGTATCTCTGAAATATGTGTTTCCCATCACTTGTTTTGCTTGTAGTGACTCTTCATGTCGTCTAATTCTTTCTGCATCTGATGTGACTCAGCTGTGGTTTCTGAGAGCTAAAGGAGATGAGATGTGATTTAATTAAAAATATGGTACAGAATGGCAGCAAGAAAGAAGAAATGCTTCTATCTTAGAAATCATAGCCCAAGTAAAAGAAGCATGTAGTCTGTTCAAACGACAAACATTTCAAATGACTCAAAAATAAAATGAATAATGACTGTAGATCAGGAAGAATTAGTTGGCTCTAATATGAGGCCAAATTCCAACAGAGCAAACAGTGTTTGTAACCTCCGTTAGGTTGGCATCCCACGTGTGAAGAAAACAAATCTGTCCATTCTGCTGCATTTACATTTTTGAAACATTCACACTTTATGTCTTACTTAATGTACGGGCGGCATGGTTGTGTAGTGGTTAACCCCGCAAGAAGGTCCTGTGTTTTAGGGCGTTTCTCCTTGGAGTTTACATGTTCTCCTCATGCTTGTGTGGGTTTCCTCCGGGTAATCCAGTTTCCTCCCACAGTCCAAAGACATGTACATTAGGTGAATTGGCAGTTCCAGATTGCCCCTAGGTGTGTGAATTGGTGTGTGAATTGTTGGCCGTGCGATGGACTGGCGAGCAGTTCAGGTTGTACCCCACTTTTGCTCAGAGCTGGCTGAGATAGATTATTGTTTAAGCTTAAAAAAGCAGTTCATTTGTGCCTCATGGAAGCCTTCAGACACAAAGATTATCTTCCTAGGCAGCTCAACCAAGATCAGACCTACAAGAAACCAAGTCAGAAACTACTGAAAGAACACAACCTCTGCTTATTAATTAATTGTTTTCCATTATCCACTAAATGGAAAACTAAAGGAAACTACACGTAGGTACTAATTTTTAAACAACCACTGTGGATGATGTATACCCGCAAGCTGAAAAGTTAACTCACCATATCTAACAAAAGCTCAATTTTAAGCTTTAGAAGATTGTTTTCTTCTTCTAACTGCATATTCCTCTTCTTTAGTTTCTGTAGCTCCTTGCTGGACACATTGGGTCCTGACTCTGTCACAAAGTTACAAGCTTTAAACACACTACCCAAAAACAAACAAACAAACAAAAACTGTGCACATGATATTTCTGTTTGTTTGTTTATCAGAACAAGTTTTACCTGTAATCCATTGTCCATCTTCAAATTTCAAGCTCTGACCCCCAATATTCATTACCGGGGCTCCATACTCCAGCCCCAGCTCGATCTCCCTCGTGGATCGATCCAACTGTTGGAAAACACAAGCAAGTTTGTGGACCAGACTGTGAAAGTGTACAGTAATAGATTTTTTTTTGCGTGTGTGCACTGTTATTTCTATGACCCAGATATAATTAATATATTACTAAAATCGGAATCACAAAAAGACTTCAATTTTGTCACTAGAATTTTTTCTTACAGTGTGAAGGTTCGAGAGAGAGGCTGATTTCCGGGGTGGAGTCTTCTTGGGGCTGAATATGCTGCCAAAGAGGGGCATTTTAATTTACTTGTACTAACTGAAAGAGAAATAAACAAAAACATGAGCAAAACGGTGCAAAAAAACCTTTTTAAAGATATCTACAGCGTTTACACTGTTTACGTTCGCACATCTACAACGCTGCACTTCCTAATATTTACACTAAAATTTTAATAATACCACGCAGCAACAGAAGCAGCTGTTTAACCCTTTCATTGGACAAAAAGGTGTAAAACAATACGAGCAATCGCGGTGACGTCACAAGCGGGGCAGCAGATTAAATATTAGCTAGTGACGGATACAAGCTAAGTGTTGGTGCAGTCAGCAACCGCCGTTAAAAACAAACAACAAAAAGACATTTCTTTGAGGCAAAAGAGGATAGGACACGTACTATTAAATAAATCTAACAGTGAAGATGCCTTTCCAGTGCTGGTGATATCAACTCTTTTACTAAAACTGCAGTTATAGATAGGATAACCAACTGGACTTCCTTGTGGTGAAGTTTCTGCTACATGGTTTGTAATTTATCTGGCTAGGTAATAAGACTATTTATGTGAGTTGTGTGTGTGTTTCAAAGAGAGAGAGAGAGAGCAGCTGGAGACTGAGTAAACTACCAAAGCAGAGAACCTCAGACTAAAGAGTGGCGATAATGTGCTAGTACAGTCCAAACAAATAAACAAAAAACAAACAAACCGATAAAATTCAAAGCATGGTGCAAGCCTCGTGATACTCTGATTGATATATATATATATATATATATATATATATATATATATTCAACTATTTAGGACTTTCTAAAGGAGATACGTTAAGCTTTTAATTTTACTCAGTTAGCTTTGCTTACCGTTACTTTCGGTAAATGAAATATGTGTAAACATCCAGCTACTTCCGGTGGCACTTAGCAACAGTGGACACACCTCTTTATTCAATAAAAGTCCCGTTTAACAAAAAGAACACAAGGAGCCGTATTCGTCACTTTGTGGTGAATAAATGAGCTAAAGGTATACCAAGAAATATACATAAATATAAAGAGTGACTGCTGTTCTGTTGATATTTGTATTTATCAGTGGTCAGCAATGAGCTTCAGGCCATTCCAAGCTGCTGAAGCCCAGAATGGACTGTTCTCTAAAAATCCTCCCTGTGACCCACTGACCCTTGTAGATATTAAAATACATCACTTTAACCCTTTGATTCCATGGTAGACTGAATCCCTGCCCTAATTCATACCCTGTGTAATACATAGATTCATACTGATTTAGGCACTGCCTAAAAGCGGAGCCCCAGTAAACTCTTTATGAGTTGTGTTTCTTAATTATCCTCTCCTACTGATATAAGGATTCTGTCATCTGAATTTTTAGCTTTGCAGGGGCAGTTATAAATGAGGGTTTTTTTTCCTGAAGGATAATATCTGGTCATTAGTATAATCTGAAGTTCAGTTGGGTTATGTAGTATGACAATGATCGAAAGCACAAGGGTAAGACTACTTCTACTTGAAACAGATTAAGCTTAATTAAAACAAATTCGAGAGGCACCGTGGTGTTGTGGTTAGCACATCTTCCTCACAGCAAGAATGTCCTGGGCTTGATTCCTAGGTTTAGGTGTTTCTGTGTGGAGTTTGCATGTTGACTCGCACATGCGTGGGTTTCCTTGGGGTATACCAATTTCCTTCCAAAGTCCAAAGACATGCACATTAGGCTAATTGGCTGTTCCTAGGTGAGAGTCTGAGCGATAATCATGTATGTACCCCGCCTTGGCTAGTGTTGACTGAGATATGCATCAGCCTCCCTGCAACCCTATAGGATTAAGCAGTTCAGCAAATGAGTGAGTGAGTGAAACAAAATAAGTTTCTGTAGTGGCCAAGTCAAAATCCTGATTTGCTGCAGCAGAACCTTAAAGGGGAAGGTAAAAATATCCATTCTATGGAACATTGTAACCCCTCAGCCAGGTCACCACAAGCGCACGGAGGACAAATGCCATCCCCCATATGGACAGTTTCGGACAATCATTATATATTCGCACAATGTTATTAGCCACCCTACACACAAGTTTAGGTCATAGGGAGTGCCTATACAAAATTCCCGAAAACTATCATGCATATAAACCGAGCAATTGCCCGGACAAACTTTATATGTTCACTGTCACTGTGCCAAGGTCAAAGGTCACATGTGCAAATTAGCTACCCCACGCACAGGTTTAGCTCATAGGGAGTGCCTATGCAAAAGCTTAGAAAGCTATCACGCATAAGAGCCGAGCAATGGCCCAGACAACTTTATATGTTCAAGTTCAAGGTAAAAACCCTTCAACATGGCAAAATTAAAGTGATTTTGCAAAGAAGCGTGGGCCAAAATTCTTCCACAGTGAAGTAAAAGACTTCTCACTAGTTATCAGGAGAATATGTTTGCAGTTGGTAGTATTAAAGATGGCAATAACCAGGTTTTATTTTTTTTTTACTTTTTCCCATGGTTTGAGTTTTACATTTGTTTTGCATAACTTATTTCTTTTAGCGAGTGAAATGATCATTTACTGTATTCGATAACTCTTCTTGTCTTACATTCTTTTTTGCATGAGGATATGAAACTAGATTGTAGGACAAAATATGTCAAATAGGGGAAACAAGATGGCAGCAAATACAAGTACTTGTTATTTAGGCTGAACCATGGCACACACTTTGAAAAATACATTTTCAACCATCAATAAATAAGCAGATTGTAGGATGCACATCATGAAAACTTACATAACATAACCAAATGCATTCACGGATAGTGAGAGACTTTAAAGCACTTTTATAAGTTGCTCTGCATAAGGGCATCTACCAAATGCTCTAAATGTAAATATAACTCTTAAAGTCAATAGCACTGGTGATCAATAACCACACACAGACATTATTATTATTATTTTTTTTAAAGTACAAAGACAGAAACCAATACCCCACACTTCCCCTACATTACAGTTCCTGCCTGAAGTTTCTTGAAAAAAAAAATTATATGTATATATATATATATATATATGGTGTTCAGGTTAGTATATCTGCCTCACAGCAAGGAGGTGCTGGGTTTGAGTCCTGGGTTCAGACTTCAGACATTTTTTTGTGGCATTTTGCCTGTTCTAACAGGGGTTCTCTCTGGTTTTCTCCCACAGTCCAAAAACATGCAAAAAAGTAGGCTATTTGGCTGTTCCAAATTGCCCCAGGTGTGGATGTGAGTGTGAGTGGTTGTGTGTGTGTTGCCCTGCGATGGTCTGTTTAGCTGTTCCCCATCTTTGCCCACTGTTGGCTGAGATTAAGCCTCATATAAAGGTCTGACAAAAAGTGATAAGTGAGTAATGTTCAATGATGCAGAATTCACTTAGGCACTCTATGAGACTAAATGGCACAAGCTTCATTAGTTATCCATACCACTTTTTCTGGAGCCAATCACAATACTGGGGCATCTTTTCAGCATGCTAATGCAATTTGTTTGTTTTCAACCTCATTTTCCTCTCTTGCCGTGATATGGTTCAATGGGTATGAGTGGGCTTGTGGGGAGCTCAGTGCCCTGCTAACCTCAGCTTTGTGGCACTGGTTTAGCAGACATTTTAGTAGACGTGCATATAATTCAAATACTAATGATGGGCGATGTAGTGTAACTAGTTGACATAACATAATATAACCAGTGACATAACATCTTTGAACTGTGGGAGTTACTGATCCGAAAATCAGGGATTCAAGCCCCCAGTTCCACCAAGCTGCCTCAAGCAAGACCCTTAACCCTCAGTTGCTCTGGTTAAGGGAGTCTGTCAAATGCCTTAAATGTAAATGAAAGCAAAATCTATAGAGAAAGGCCCCTGCCAGCCACAGAGCTTGAACCCAGGCCCTCAGACTATGAGGCAAGAGTATTAACCACTTGCGACACCACTTTGTCTACTTTAAAATCATTTAACAGGGCATGTTACAGCGTCCCCCCAGTGCAGCTAACTGGGTTATCAAATGCCGGCCATGTCTCTCACTGTCTGTGGTGAGATGCATGTAAAAGAACCATTGCTGATTTTCGTCGAGTGGGCTGCATAGCCGTCAGCGTGTTTCTACCCTGCGATGGCCTGGCGAGCTGTTCAGGATGTACTCTGCCCTCGCCCGGAGTCGGCTGAGAGGGGCGCTATACTCCCCGCGACCCTAATTAGGATTAAGCGGTTCAGAAAATGAATGAATGAATGAATGAATGTTACAGCGTCCCCTATCGTCGGGGTTTATTTTCAGAATGATCAGAAATCGGCTCCCTTTAGGACCCACCATCTGCACTCTCCGGCTAATTCAACTTGGGTACAACTTGGAGAAATCGACAGGGAAGTCTCACATGTTTCGCCTACATTTAGAAACGTTAATTTTGGGCAGAGAGATATTCGGAAGGGATGATTTAAATGGAATAAATACAAAAGCCACGCGATTTGCTCCCAGTTTAAGTTTTGCACTGAATCAGTCGGTGTTTAAGTCAGACTGTGGAAGTGAATACGAATTGCCCTCGGTGGGTGAGCTAATGTGCACACAACACGCCGCTATTTTTATTAACCCCGTCTAGTCGACGTTTATTAGGTTAAATAATTGTCTGCTTTATTAAATAACTTGTGTATTTGGTTCGGTTGAAGGTAGCTGATTGAAACAGGCGTCATGGGAACTAACAGTTTAAACGAATCTGATGGTTTTTTCTTTTCGAATGTGGAGTTTGATTTCCTATGTACAACTTCTACCAGACGCAAATCTGGCTAATGCTACACCATTGAATAAAAAACTGTAATGATATTTTTGTATTCATGTGTACGTTCAAATTGGTATTTTTGCTCAAGTAGAAAGCAAACCAGGTTGTTTATTTCAGCAGTAATCTAGCTTAGGTAACGCATGAGACGATTGTTAGCCTCCATGTTTTTAAGGCCCACTCCAGGATGTTAGCCTGCTAGCTAGCTCCAGTTTATTACAATATAACGCAGCATTTCTCAACTTTAACCTTAAAATTCGGCAATAAATCGGCTTTTCACCTATTGAATACAACACATGGATTTTTATCCGAAACTGCGTAGCTAGTTTGTAGCAGTGAAATGTTTATTGCTCAACGCTATGTTTGTATATTAAGAAGTTAACAGGTAACTACTGCTGCAGACTGACAGACTAGCTAACTGTACAGCTAACTAGCTACAGCCAGTGAAATACTACAACGGGCCAAACATTAGTTTAGGTCCCTAATCTCCCCCCAACGAGTAAGGACAAATAATGCCATAATTTGTGTTTTATAATACTTTAAAGTGAACAAAAAGTTAATTATACCAAAAGAGGTTTTCAAATAGTTTTCTGAAAGGTCCCAATTAGATAGCAATCTCATGTATGAGTTGTACATACAGCTTTCTCTTAAAGCTAAACCTTTTAAAAAGATTTAAAATGTTCGTGTTTTTCTATAGGTTCATTTCCATTTGGAAACCCTATTACTAGCTGTTTTCTCAAAAAAAAAATTAATTAGATCACTTTTTTTCCCTTACAATTGAAGTTTTTCCCTTTTCCATTTTATAGTAATGGATCCAGAGAGACTGAAGCGCAAGGAGGAAATAGAGAAAGCCTTGGGATTCATTCAGTATGTTGCCTCTTGGGTTTTTTTTTTTTTTTTTTGTGTGTGTTCCAGAGTTTATGGATTGTTTGCTTATTTGTTTTGTTTTATGCCTTGGCAGGTCATCCTTGCCTTTCCCTGATCCTGATGGTTATGAAGTCAGTGTGTCATCTTGTTTCTCTGTGTAATATGTATTTATTGTCATTGTATTGAGTCATTTTGGGTATTAATCCCATGCTCTCTGTTTTGCAGACGTTTTTGACTCAGTTAGTGTGCAACTTGTTGGGTGAAGGTAACTCTGTTTTTCGTGAGGGAGATTGGAGGCAGGCAGCTGTGCACTATGGCGAAGGTGTGAACGTTGCTCGTTATGCCCAGTCTGAAGCGCTGGTCATTCCTCCAGAACTGCTTGAAAGTCTCTACGTGAACAGAGCATCTGCACATTATTACCTTGTAAGTTATAACAGTTTCTTTCCAGTTTCATTTGTTCAGCAGTCAAATCCATCCTTAATAGTGCATTGTGAAAGTGATGTGACTTTCTACTTGGCTCTAGCCCATACCCTGAAATTGATTCTTCTGCTCTTGTCTTTGTTCAGGAAGAATATGAGCAAGGGATACAGGACTGTGATAATGCACTGGCTGTGTGTGAGGGCAACCGGAGAGCACTCTACAGGAAGGCATTGTGTCTGAGAGAGCTAGGTCGTTTCAGAGAGGCCTATGAGTGTGGCACGGGGTGCCTGCTTGCTGCCCCTCATGTAGGTCCATCTTGCCTTTGTTGACCTTATCTGTGTATAAATATACAAAAGTGTTTAACACTGCATAAAAAGTTGTTTCTTTTGTGATGATTGCTAAAATAGTTCATGTACTATTTAAGCATTGCTTTATGTGTCATGAAAATGTCTTTAAGTATCCCACATTTTATTTGATCAATTCAGGACCGGCAAGTTGGTGAGCTGGCTAAGGACCTGGCCAACAAACTTGGCTTGAAAATCCGCAAAGCCTATGTTAGTCCTCAGGTATGTAATTTACAGTCATTCTCTATGGAATATATATATACACATATGCATACACTTATTTATTTATTTATTTTTAAAATTCAGGTTGAATCTACGACATCTGGCCCAGCAAGTAATGGAGAAACTGCACCTTCTGCAGGGGAGGTAAGTATATGCTTCTGTCTACTTCAGTGTAGAGACATGATTTAAATAACATTGTTTAATTCAAATTTCCAATATTGTGTCTTATCTCAGACATCCACAAATGGTCTCGAATCACTGACAGACATAGGTTCAGGTACAGCTGCGTTTTAAGAGACACCATTACCTATATGAAAATGTGTCTTTTGCTTTTAAATGATATTTGATATTGTTTGAATAATTACTACAGTACATTGTGTTTTTAACCCTGATTTTTGGATGTTAAGATTTGTCAAGTGCCCAGTGCATCCCTGCACCTCTGGCCACCCCAATTCCCGTCAGTGATGACCCTGCAATGCACTCACTGAGTCCCATAGTTCCTCAGGACACACCTGAGAGCCCCAGTCAGGGGCCCACAGGGCAGGTGCAGTACTCTGTGCCGGTGTCTGAGGATGTGGATAGTCTCCTGGAGAAAGGAGGCGAGGTCACCGTGGTGAGTCCAGGATCAGCATGTTATGACTGCAGGGCTAAAAAATTTTCAATGATCTTCCTTTGGAAGCAGGATCATGCATTTTACATATTGTAAAATATTGGATTGAAGACTGCCAAAGAGACACACTTGCATTTTTTGAGTCACATGCACATGTAGTTAACTATATATTTATATATATATATATATATAGTTATGTGTAAAAGATATTCTGGCATAAAATGTTTTGTTCAGTGTTTACTGGATTTTTCATTCTTTGAATTGACACCAACCACTTGTTGTTGTTTTTTTATTTGACTAAATCCCTTGTTTTCTTTCTCTACCTCTTCAATAGAATCCTGTTCAAGGTGCCATCCCTACAAACCTCCCAAACACGGCCGTGGGGCTGTGTACGACCTACCCCTCTGCCATCCCAGCCTCTTCATCCCCACTCACTCCCCAGTATTTTGGCTCCACCATCAGCTCGCTTACTCAGCTGGATTCTTTTTCAGCACTTGGTCAGAGTGAGAGCTCACAAGCCATGGAGTCTCTCCTCCCTTACAATGCTGGGGCTGGAGAAGCTGTTGGGAGGGCCAGAGCTGAATCACTCTGCACACAAGGACTTGACTCTCTGTCTGAGTATACTTTACCAGGTAATCATGTGTTATAGCTGTGTTAGCTGTAGGAATGCATAAAATCCTATTTTCGGTTTTTGTTTGATGTCAGAGTTTTATTAATTGGCTGATTCTGTACTGACTCACTGCTACTATATTGTCTATACGAGCTTCTGTTGCTAAGTTATGTGTAACATAGCTTTCATAACATTAAGTCAAGAGTCTTGCATTTATGTGCACTGGGTTACATGAACAATCCTTTACATCGACAGCATGAAATGCAGTATTACTAGATCTGTTGTTGAAAGAGCATTCGGGTTCAGAGTGTACACAGATAATATTCATTACCAGATCCTTTCATCTTTTAATTTAATGGTAATGGCATGTTCAACATTAAAATAGTTGTTTGTTTTAAATATTTTTAATCAAGCCTTTCTTGTATCATACTTATTTCCTCTTCATACACTCAGGAGACAGAGTTTCGAGCAGTTTCTTCTCTGGATTACGGAACCATAGCACCATTCACTCAGTATGTACTCTCTGCCATTTTACTTACTATTCAGTCTTTCAGTTTTTCTCTTAGACAGCTGCTCATCTGTTTTAGCGGCGCTCCCGAACAACTATAGCCCCACTGATAAGTCAAGAAGTGTTTGTCTGTCCCTCTGGTGTACGTGAACCCATGGAACCCTGTAGTGATATTTTTCATGTAATAATGTATATAAATGTTGTAATGGGAATGAATGTCTGAGTGATGGTAACTACTTCTACTCTAACTTCCCCTCCAAACTGTTACTTGTTTCAAGCCATAAAATACACTTTTTTTTAACAACGTAAACCGAATTGTATGTGCCATAGGCAGTAGGTGTCTGTTTTGTATTTTGTTGGAAAAATAAACCATTATTGCCACTCAACATATTACTTATTTGAATAGAAAGCCTTTCAACCCAATCACGTTGAGGAATTGCATGATGTTTCTGCTGCGTATAATGTGTTTACAGAAGTAAGCTTATTCAGTCCACTGGCATCTCGTTTGTGTATTTGGTTTCCTCGTTTTTATTCCCTTCTATAAACAAGTTATTATTAATAAATTAATTAATCTTGATATACATAGGATATGTGTATGGGGTTTGAGAGTTCCCACCAAAAGCTTGTCAAGAAAGGGAAATCATATGGGAGCTCCGCTTTTAGGCAGTGACTAAATCTATATATTACTTTATGATTATTAAGTATGTTTTGTCCAGCAAACAATTTGTGATGTTTGTTCCCTGTAGAATGGCTCAGCTGCCACCAACCTTTCCCTGTTGTCCCAGAATCCACTGGCGGCCACCCATGAGTTCAGACAGGCCTGTCATGCCTGTTATAGTCGCATAGGTACTGTGTACGAGAAGCATCTGTCAATACTGTATTTGTATTCATCGCGTTATATTTGTGTTACATTTAACAAGCCAGGTTTTGGTCTTTTGATTCTGATGTAGGTCCTCGAGTCATGGATTATAAGTATCAGCCCGAAGCAGCTCATCGCTGTAAAAGAGACGTGCTGCTCTGTCGTCTCAAATCATCTGAAGACACCAACTGGAAGAGGATAAGACCTCGTCCTGCTCGCAATAACTTTCTGGGAGCATTTGTGCTCTGCAAAGGTATTTCAATGTGTTAGTTGTCTCAGCTGATTTACTCTAACACAGTCATGAATGTTCTGAGTATGACTTTATTTATGGGGTTCAGATGATTTTGTATGAGTTTGCTGATACTTTTGCACCTCTCAATGCAGAAGTGCAGGAGCGTCAGGAGTGCCAGTATGGAGAAAACTGCACATTTGCCTATTGCCAGGAAGAGATAGATGTGTGGACCCAGGAGAGGAAAGGAGCTTTATGTCGAGAGCTGTTATTTGACCCCCTGGGAACAAATGAGAGACGAGCACTTAGTGTCACTCGCTTGTTGCAGATTCATTTGGGCATGTTCATGTTCCTCTGTGAGGTAATTTAATACTGCAAAACAAAATATTACGAGCAAAGATTGTACATGAATGTTTACCTGAAACTGATGTAAACACTAAAAGAATATATATTAGTGAATCCTCTGGAAATTGTTGATTTCAACATATTTGAATGCAAACATTTTTATCCTCTTTGATACAGTGCTCACAGATAAAGGTGATATACTTACGTGAATTACGTGAAATTGACTAAAATTGATTAAAATGTGAAATTGATTAAAAAAATTATCAGTGTGATGGAAAAGTAAGTACATGCTAACATTTAAGGTGTGTGGTTTCCTCATGCCAAGATCAGAAGAGCTCTCGGAGACTTTCAGGAAAAAAGGTTGGATACCTGTGGATCAGGAAAGGGATTTAAAAAGATGTCTAAATATTTGAAATAAATCATTCAACCTCAAGGAAAATTGGCTAAAAGTGGTGCCAGCTTGTCGTTAATTGGCCACCCCTAGCAAATCTTGTCCAAAAGAAGATTGATTGATTTGGACAGAAGTTTCTGAGAATGCAAAAAATTTAATCACAGGATCTGCAGGTAAGGGTGCATACGTATACAATCAAGAAAGAGTAAGGAAAAATTGGACTTGCATGGGAGGCATACCAGGAAAAAACAATTGCTGTCCAAAAGTAACACTGGAGGAAGACAGTTTGACAAAATATATATAGGCAGAGACCAGGTCTTTTAGATTAGTGTGCTCTGGACAGATGAATCAGAGTTGTTTGGCACAGTCAAGTTGCAATATACATGTGAACAGGAGAAGCATTTCATACCAACTGTGTCATGATGGTGAAAATGTTATGGTCTTGGGGTTGCTTTGCTGCCTTGGGGACCGGGCATCTTTCAATCATTCAATTAACTCGGAATTCTATGTCATATCAAAGAATTCTTGAAGACAACATAAGGCTATCTGTCTGAAAGTTGAAGTTGAACCGGAGGTGGATTTTTCATCCGGATAATGAGCCTAAGCGCACTAGCAAATCCAGCAGGTAATGGCTCAGGAAGAAGTGGATGGTTATGAAATGGTCTGTAGGAACTGTATTAAGATGGTAAAATTATTTGAACACGCAGACAATTTCCATGGGATGTACTTATGTTTACATATGACTGACTATTCCGTTCTTGCTTTATTATAGGAATGTTTTGACAGTAAGCCTCGTATTATAAGCAAGCGCAGCAAAGAGAATCTAGGCGTCTGCTCCAATCTGACTGCAAAGCATCCTTTTGATGATAACAAGTGAGCCAGTTCCCTGCCTGTTGATTTTTTTTTCTCTTTTTACATTCATGTCATCTTAGAAGTAATTTTAAATTAGATGTTTATATAAATTAGAAATACTGTAGTCCTTTTGATATCAGTAGCTTTTGACCCCCCATTAATAAATTTTTGTGTGTTACTTGTGGTGTCACAGGTGCCTGGTGCATGTGGTACGTTCAGCCAATGTGCGCTACAGTAAGATTCGTCCGCTCCACCCCCTTTGCCAGTTTGATGTATGCCGCCACGAGGTGCGCTATGGCTGCCAGAGGGAAGACAGCTGTTCTTTCGCTCACTCAGTTATTGAGCTGAAGTGCTGGGTGCTGCAACAGGACACAGGTACATATTACACAAATACATACTCACACTGAACCTCATTTATGGTTCGTTTACTAATGTGTAGAAATGTGTGCATCAGCCAAACGTAAATGTACAAATGTTTTGACTGAAAAGGCTGTTTTCTTTGTACATTTGTGTGCATGTTTGATGACTGGTAATATGCAAAGCGCTTTCCAGAACCAAATAATTTACATGTTATGTCCACACAAGTCTGTAAATGTTCAAATTCACAAATATGTTAAAGGTAAAGCCTAAAAAACAGAAGTGGGAGGTTTCTTTTTCTTCCAATGAATGATCACTATAGTGGCTAAAAGACAGAAGTGGAGATTAACATTTCTTTGCCAATAAACACTTTTTTTTTTTTTTTTAAATCACAAATGAATTTATGGCTTTGTGCTTAAAATTTCCCTATACTTTAGTTTATCTACTCTGAAGGAACCCCAAAGTAAATAAACTCATGAAGTAAAAAATGTGCCACATGCTGAGAGGTTTATTGACAGAAATATAGCTAGAACAGGAAGAAATTTGCAACTGTCCCTACTTTGTACACCTATGTAATTAGGTATCACCCATGAGGAGATGGTACAGGAGTCTAAGAGACACTGGCAAAGACTGGAGCAGAATGCACAAAGACAGAAGGTAAGACTCTCCGAGATTTCACACTTAAGATAAATGACACTATTCTTATTTATCCTAGTTGATATTAAAATGATTACTGTGCTATTCTATACAGCGTTCTCTTAAAGAGTATTTACCTCACCCTCTTTCTATCTTTCAGCCCATGCATGTCCCTCACCATTCCAGCAGCACTAACAGTAATTCCATGAGTAGTGCTGGTTTTGGGACTGGAGGAGTGGTTGGAGTGGGTGCTGAGAGTATTGGAGGTGGAGGCTCAGGAGGAGGCACATGTGGTCGAGGCAGGGGGCTCAACCTCAAGATGAAGTTTGTGTGTGGCCAGTGCTGGAGGGAGGGCCAAGTCAATGAGCCAGACAAGGCACTGAAATACTGCACTGCTAAAGCCAAACACAGGTCATTGGCTTTATCATTGTTGCTTTCTCAATGTTAGGTTTATTTATTAAAAAAAAAAAAAAAAAAAAACCCTTTCATGTTTTATTATGAAATGGAGACAGTGCTTCAGACTCAAATAGGTACACGGCTGCCCACTGCTCCGAGTACACGTTCTTACTTTGGATGGGTTAAATGCAGAGCCAGATTTTACTTGCTTCTTGTTTATATTTTTTTTAATCGTACCTCATGGGTGTGTTTGGAATTTTTTGCTTTTCTGCTCGTGTGACCGTTTCAGCTCGGCACTATAGACTGTGTGGTTTTGATTGTGAAACTGGCTTTTAAAGGCAGACAGAGTCAGTAGTGATTGGTGGATGTTGGTAAACTGTGTGTGCGACCCTTGGTGGGGTTAAAGTTCATCAAGGAGCACTGAACTAGCACTGCTTGTGGTGCACCACAGTTGAAAATGTGAAAGCAACCCTGAAGCAATGTTTGTTTTCGTATTTCAGCATCTTGTCGGTGTTTACTGACCTCATTTTATTCGCCTGCATAGATTTTTAGCCAAGTTGAGTGGTGGGTGCTAATGCTGGAAAGCTGCTTTGTAAATTAAGTCATTGCAAGATTGTGTTTTGCTCATGCTATGAAAAACATATGTTGCCCTGTACTGCCTTACAAAGTGCATACAGCACGTCCAACTAAATAAATTATAATTTAATAAATATTTTGAATATTTAAAAAAAAAAAAAAAAAATAGTTTCCTGATGTTTGAAATAAAACCTGACCTTTGTCCTCAGGAAATGAATGGCTGCCTGTTGCTGATGGTTAATGTGATGCAGCATATATCTATATTAGAAAAATCTGTAAAATATAATTTTTTATAACTCAGACCCAGGTGGAATCTGTGTGTATGTAAAATACTAAACCACATTTTCTCTCTGTTTAACCCACTTACAAGTAATTTCCTCATTTCTACTTTCAGCTGGACAAAAGAACGCCGGGTACTGTTGGTAAAATCATTTGAAAAGAAAAAGTGGGTAGTTGTACGGCCACTGCCTTTCTCTCGAACTTACCCACAGCAGTATGATGTAAGTTCTGAGCTCACGCTTTGCGGTTAGCCATGAAGGTGGATTCACACATTTGTACTAATTTCAGATGAACATCATAGTCTTTTTCTCAATCATATTTGTGTTTCATTTTCAGTGATTGTTGTGAGTGTAGAAATTTGAAGGAAAGTAAAGTTTTACACTTGTAAGTTTACAAACTCATAAGATGATGGTTAAATGTTTGTATTTGCAGATGTGTGTTCATGTGATGAAACAGAAGAAATGCCACTACATTGGAAACTGCTCTTTTGCACACAGTTCAGAAGAAAGAGATGTGTGGACCTATATGAAGAACAACAGTTGTGAGTGTCATGTGTTCATTCTTCATGAGGGACTAAACTGTTATTCTGCAGCATTGCTTTGTGGCTATAAAATTCAAAATGTGCTTTTTGTTTCTCACTTATAGTGAGAGACATGCAGCAGATGTATGATTTATGGCTATCACTGACAAATCAGAACCGTCGATCAGATGGCCAACTGATGACTCCCCCTCCTGAAGAAAAACAGAATGCCATGCCAGCTGATTACACCGAGTCAGTGGTGGGTGACTGGCCTACTGATGATTTTCAGTGTTCTAGTTTTTTCATCTGTTGAGAGATTACATTTATATTATGTAGGCTTTGCCTGTTTTTCTCTCGTGATGTCTGTCTTGACTGTGCATGCGGCTTTGATTGACAGGCTGGACGGCGCATGTCAGGAGGTGGGGAACTGTGACCCTGACCAAAGCGTTGAATGGTAGGCCTTGTGGCTACCTGGATGAGGCTTACTGTTGCAAGAACCAGTCAGTTTGAATTCTCCATTCCCTTCCGTGCAACTTTAGGAAAGCACTGTAATCTCCTACTGACTGTCTGACTGTAAGACTAACATGGTGATAGTGAACACAAATGTTCATGCTTCCTCATTCATGCCCAAATACATTTGTTGACATTACACTTGGCTGAGCATTTTATATGCAAACCAGTAACAGCTGCCTGTGTAATTTAAGGTCATTTTAAACTCCTAAACCAAATTATGTCAGTTTAATATACGAGTGGTTCCATACTCGGTATTCTTGCCATATTGGCAGAAGAATAAGATTGTATAGCCAGCAAAGTCCCTCCCAAAAGAGCTATGAACTTATTGAACATACCTTGGCAGTTATCCTTTGCCTGTCTGGTTTCTTTATATAACTAGCATGTAGGTTTGCTGCCTGTCTATCTCCACCATCCAGTCTTGCGTGCCCAAGCTTGCATTTCCATTCAGTTTGCACTGAATGAGCTGTGAAGGGGGAAGTGTTTTGAAAAGAGTAAAGAAAGTAATTGAGAGCAGTGATTGGACAACAGTCTACTTCTCCAGTACTATATGATCTGACCAGTCAGATACAAGTTTTTGTAGTTTTATGAAGTAATGTGATTGCTTTGGCATAGCAACTGATTGGAGTTAGACTTGTTTGAGCCATTAAAAAAATGTTTGGATCTCACCATGCTGTATTTCTAAAACGAGTTCTTGAATTATTAACAGCTTCAGGAACCTGAATGAAATTGAACTTGGAGGACTTTAGGCAGATAAACTTGACATGGTGTGCCTATGCGTGATTATATTCCCTACAAAAATATATAAATATATATACACACACATGATATACCTTTCTACTTTTAGTAAGCCTTGTCCATACATATGGTGGACATACATATTTACTATACTACTAATGATTATTGATAACCTAGCAGTTAAAGCTTAATTAAATATAGCCTGACCTTGTATTGATTACATAGAACCTGTTGTTATTGAACTATGCTATATGACTTGTATTTCTGATTAGATGACTAGTGATTTTTCTTCTCGCTTCTGTGAGGGTCGTTCCAGAAATGTCAGCTTTTATGAGGAGGTCCCCAGCCTATACCACCAACTCGGAGAAAAAAATAATTGAAAATCTTAGAAATAATTAGAACTTTGATCCTGAGGTGGGGAGCGAACTGTGTTTCAACACATGAATACAGGTTTTCTGGATTGATCTTAATGTATGCTTCAGTGAGGGATTGTATTATTATTATTATTATTACTACTACTACTACTACTACTACTACTACTATTATGATTATGATAATTATGATGATGACTGTCTATCCTTCTATATTCTATTGATATATGTATATGTTAATTGCAATGTATAACTCTCTCTTAAGTATATGTATCAATGTATGATCATAAAACATAACAGTGAATAGTCAACGTATGCGGAGAGACTTTCAGTTTTGGGTGGATGAGCCATGTAGGTACGTGTGCTTGAGGTTGAGTTTGCCATTACTTCCATTTTCAGCTACAAAATGCATGTAGTAAGAGTGTAGAAACAGGTCACACACTTGGTTTTCTCATTATTTGTTTGGAATGGGTTTTGTTGCAGTTTATAATGTTAGGATCCACCATATGCCTTTGTTTTACCTTTAATATGACAGGTGGACTAAGTGGAATGATAATAGAGGGTTAATTATATTTTAGAAAAGAGCGTCACCGTTCCTTTACTTGCCTGGTTTTGATGAAGTCCTCAAGCACATGTATTATCAGCTGTATTGTGAGGAAATGCTAAGCATACATAAGTTTTGGGGTTGTTGTTGGGTTTTTTTTTTGTTTGTTTTTTTTGTTTTTTTTTGTCATAGCACATTATACAATATATAAACGTATATACAATTATGAATATCCTGAACCTATAATAATCTTTCACTTTCAATATATGATAAATATACACATACTAAGACAACTTTAATAATGAAATAGATGCAAGGTGGTGGACAGGTTTTGTGGTTTATGTTGGCTGTGGCATGCAGCTCAAGTTGTCTTGAACATTCTACTGTGGAACACCGTCATTCCCCCCCCCTACACAGTTAAGTTTTCTGGTTTTGGTAGCAGTGTCCACTCTTCTTGACAGGTAGACAATCATAGGAAGTGTATGTAAGCTGAGAAGGAGGTGCACAGAGACTCAGGTTACAGGCACTGTCCTAATTATGAGGATGTTTGCAAACGGTCATGTCAAAGGATCTAAAGTTCTGGACACTGATTATTCAGTGAGGTAGAGAGAGAGAGCATATCATCCACTTAACTAAATCACATCCCTGTCATTTTCAACTTGAGTTTACTTTATTTGAATGTGAACATGTGACATTTTGGATTTCCTTGGACTCCTTCCCCAATGAGTTTGATCAAATGGGGAGAGCTTGCACATGGTTAGACCTTTGTGTTTAATACTGTCTAAAGGCAAGTCTCCATTTTGAATGGCAGACATTTAAACATGATGTTCCATATTTCATCCTGAGAAGATGCCATGTCTTTTCAAGACCAAGAACACAGAATTATGGATAATGTTTAAGATGCTGTTCTCTGTCAAGATTAATTATTTTTCAACTAATATCTGAAAAAAAAAAAAAATCAGGGTTTTTGAAAAGGAAAAATGCCTCTTTTTGTACTGTATTTTTACATTGTTTGTTTTGTTTCTCCTTTTTGCTCCCTTATTGGAATGAATATTGAACACAGTGGACCAAATCTCATGAGTGCTTAACAATAAACAGATTGTTTTAGAATATGTATTGTTTCTTAAAGTATTATCTGGGATGTTTTTAGAGTTCACTTTATACAGCCCCTGCCAAGAAGTATGGAATCAGCATAATTTTAATTTTTTTTTTTTATCTTTTTATTTATCAAATAAACAAACCACAGATTTTATACAATTATTTATCATACAGATACAATTTTTGTTTACTGATTAAACAATTTAGCTTTGTGGAACATTGGGTTTGGGTTGCTACATGTCAGGGTTTGTTTCATTGTGAAGAGATTTCTTTGATGTACATTATGACTAATGGCTTTTTGAATAATTGATTCTCATTGGTCAGCTACAGCAATCTGTTATTCCTCAATATGTCCATGAGAGCAGTATGAGAGAGGCTCTTTGATTAGTTTTGATTATAGACTCTGAAGGACCTCGATCCGATCAGTCTGCAGAAAGAAGTCTTGTAAATGTTGTGTTAATAATCAGATTTACAGTCCCCTTCATCCTCATCACCACTTAACAAAATGTTACTCCATTAGTAAATTCTGTGGAAGATTTTTATATAAATTTGTGTAAATTAAATGATGAACTGAATTTGCAATATAAACCCAGACAATGTGAATCAGGACCCTGATACAAAGTGTGACCATTATAATGTGCCTGTCAAGTGGTTGGATGTATTAGGCACCAAGTAACAGTCAGTTCTTGAAGTTGATGTGTTAGAAGCAGGAAAATTTGTAAGCATCAGTTTGAGCGTTCCTAGTATGCAGTGTTTATTACCTACCAGAAGTGGTCCAAGAAAGAACAACTCCTGAACTATTGACGGAAAGCATAACAGTAATGTGGTTTGCTTATTGGTTATGGTGAGGTTTTTTATTTTATTTAGATCTATGAAAATGTATGATCATATTGGATGTACAAAATAAATTGTGGTAATGTTATTTCAGTCACGTATAAATAGTGTAGTAAATTCAACAAGCTATTCTGAATGAGACTCCGGGATATAAAAGTAAACAGCATTTTTCAACCCTCAGTGAGGTTTTTTTAAAGAATTATCTGGGTTTGGGGTCCATTCCAGAAAAAGCTCAATGGAAAAATGGATAAATAAATAAAAATATGTAGTAGAAGTTGCCTAATAGTAATTTATATAACATAGAATCCCAAGTCCGAAAATGTTGGAAAGTTGTGTAAAAACAGAATGCAAACATTTGGAGTCTTATAAACCCAAATTTTATTCACTTTAGAACATAGAAGCATAAATTGTTGAAAGTGGGGCATTTACTTCTTCAAAAAAATGAGAAGATAAAAAATTTTAATCACACACCAGAGGAAATTACATGTCAAAGAAGCACAAGTGTCAGAAACGGGAAAAGTGATCAAGTGTCAAATAAACATAAATGAAAATGTTAAAAACGGTAAACATAAAATTGTTTTTAAAATAAACATGGCTCTATACACTACAGACATTAAATACATTAAATAATAAATATAATCATATATATACAGACATGATGAATAAATTATCCTTTAATCGGAAAAAATGGTCTATATGGTGGGCAGAAAGATTTAAATGAATATAAATATTAATGGGTGCAAGTGAATAAATATTACACAGACTGGTTTAAATTATAGATATGAAGAAAGATATAAAAATATATGGTATGGATATATATTTGAAATAGATGTATATAAGGAAATATGTTGTGCTCATAAACAACCAGTTACATTGTGCTGAAGTGCAGGAGTCTAATGGCAGTCAGGATGAATGACCTGTGGTAGAATTCCTTTTTACACAGTGATCAGTCTGCTGCTGAAGGTGTTACTCTATGCCAAACCTCTTAATCCAACTAGAGTTGCGAAAAGGCGGGAACCTGTCTCGCCCAACACTGGACGAAGGCAGGGTACACCCTGAACAGCTCACAAGGCCTTCGCAGGGCAACAACCATACACTTACACACCTATGGGTAATTTGGAACAGCCAATTAGCGCAATATGCATGTCTTTGGAATGTGGGAGGAAAGCACAGGGAGAACATGCAAACTCCACACAAACACCTTTGCTGAATCTGGGACTCAAACCCAGGACCTTACTGTGAGGAGGACTGGGTAACCACTACACCACCGTACTGCCCAAATACAGAACATGATATAATCAAAAGATTCTGAGAATCCGGAGAAATCTCTGTGCTCAAGGGACAAGCCTGAAAATGAATGTTGGATGCCAGTAATCTTTGGGCCCTCAGGCGACACGGCATTAAAAATAGGTATGAATTGAATTTTGAAAATATTTTTGGGAGAGGGACCATACATATATATGTGTGTGTGTGTGTGTGTGTGTGTGTGCGTGCTTTAACACATTAGCATACAACACATCATAAAGTAATAATTTTAT
>JAQMYF010000021.1:27803901-27818472 GCA_030014195.1 Neosilurus mollespiculum
TAAAGATATAATGTTAATGTTCAAAGTATTTTTACTTCCAAACATTAGTTTGGATAGTGTCTAAAATTTACGCATGCACTTTTTTTTTTTTTTTTTTTTTAAACATTTATTTATTTATTTATTTGTGCTTAGATAACCTTTAGTTCTTCGTTCAATTGGCTGCCAAGCAGACTTTGGGCGTTTCTGACATCCAATCACAGGCATCAGAGATCACTGAGTGCAGAGGCTTGGAAGGTCGGAGCCTGTAATCATTGGCTGTGCTCGCACTCCGTCAGGAGGGAAGGCGGGCAAAACACATTTCGGGTTAAGTAACGTCTCACAACGTGCGTGAACTCCGGGGAAAGTTTGTTTCTGACGACAGAGGAGATCCTTTAGTGTTGTCTTCATTTGTACTTTGATTTATCAGTTAAAATGAGTCATACTGACGCGTCTTCAGATATTCCCGAAATATTTAAAGCTTTGCTTGAACAGTCTTTCCCCTTCTCTGCTAGTGACGACGGTAAGTGCATGCACCTCGGAATGGTGCGGGTTTCTGGTGCTCTTTTGCGCGAATAATTTGCTGACTGGTTTAAAAGCAGGATTATTTTGTATTTCTCGCACGTTTTTGTTATTTATTGCGATCGCATACGGATTGCATTTCCCGTAAACATGGACGGGATGCTTTTTAGGTTTGCTGATTTGAAGGAAAAGTGGTGTGCGTTGGTAAAATCGATTCTAGAACTTGTGATTGTGCAGTAAATCGCTTACTTGGATCCTGATAATTTACTGTAATGTGCATTTATTTATTGTTATTATTATTATTATTATTTTGCATCTGATGATTGTCCAGTACAACCATCGTCTTGCCCCTGTATTTATGCTTGAAGGAACTGATGGTGACTTGGTGTGAGATCGAAATAGTCATATTTCCCTTTTATATGATCATTATGAGAGTGCAGTTTGTAAATAGGAAACATCACTCATGCTTAGAAATAGATCCTGTGCTAGTAAACACGGCAGTCCTCTCCGAGCAGCAGGAGCCTTTCATGTTTGTAGGGACAGACACCATCTGTTACAATGTATCACAGCCCTGGGTGCACGGCGGGTCATTTACATCCCCTGTGTTATGGCTAAAAGTTAAACACGCATGTTTTTGTTATGCCACCACTTCCTAGCTACCAGCTATAGCGGCACATGCAGGGCCATGTGACCGTGTGTGGTGTTGTCTAATCTCAGTGTATTATTCGTATTGGAGAGGCGTGATTGGTCGGTCCGTTTGCCAATACGACTGTATTTACAGATATGGGCGGGGCTTGGTGTGAGCACGAGCCCAGCTCTGTATGGAGGAGAGGCGGTGGAATGCAGTGGTGTCCACGAGCGCTTCAACCGAAATTATTCACTAAAACTCGTTGACCCGAACATGTAGCACTGAAGGACGGACAGACAGGCAGAATGTCGGCGGAACCGGTAACGGTAGGTTTGGACGAAGGCGGCGGTCCTCCGGCTGGGTTCCCAGTAGCGTTAAAGAAAATACTGGAAGCTCCTCCTCCGAGTTTACTGGCGCGTGAAGGTGGTACGTAGGTCACGGATTTCCTAACGAGCTGTTTACCAAGTTGTGCAGATAGTAGACGTGTCAGGGTTATGGAGACCAAGTGGTGGGTGAAAGACACCAGACAGAAGGTATGAAGACAAATACAGCAAGTACGAGTGAAAGCAGTTCTACAAACTGCTCTCAAAATGTCTCCCATAGCCCAAGTTCAAATGATAACACATGCAGGTCAGGATTGTACTGTATAGGGAGGAAAATCCATCCATGATGCATGGGATACATGTTATTCATTCATTCATTCGCACAACTTATTTGTTCCTAGGGACGCAGGGACACTGAAACCTCTCTCTGGACTGGGCAAAGGCGGGGTACACCCTGTACAGCTCACCAGTCCGTTGTATTCACACACTCACACGTCTAGGGACAATCTGAAATAGCCTAATGTGCATGTTTTTGGGTTGTTGGAGGGGAAAACCTGGAGTTCCCAGAGAAAACCCTCACTAGCACACGGAGCGAATGAGTGATAAGTAAGTAACGTCCTATGATGCAGAAGGCACTTAAGAAGGTACTCAGAGTAAATGTCACAAGGTCCATTAATTATCCAGACTACTTTTTCCACTAGGAGCCAATCACAAACCTGGATCCTTTTCAGTAAGGTGTGATTCATGGGCATTGAATGTTAGTTCTTTTAATAGTTAAAATAACGTCTGCTCCAGTTTTTTATTCCATGAGAATGGTTTCCATGCTGGATCCATAACAGATAGCTCTGTGTATGTCAATGGTCTCTCTAGATTTAATGCATTGTTTGCAGTATAGTCGTGCTCATTAACACAGGGTGATGGTTATCATGATTGTTTCATGATCCTTTTAATGGCTTGTATAAATTTGGTCAATTGAGTCCAGAAAATGTGAAGCAAATTTTATTATAACTTTAATGTTTGTTTTGGTATAGAAAATGAGAAAGAGAAGCTTTCAGGAGATGAAGTGGACTTCATGGGTGGAGTCAGTGGACTGGGGTCCTCAGCCTCCTTGACGCCTGCAATCTGGAACAAGACGATTCCATATGATGGCAAATCCTTTCATCTTGAATATATGGATTTGGAGGATTTTCTGATGGAGAACGGTATTTCTGTTTCTGAAGACGTCCAGCAGAAGAGCCTTGAAACGGAGAACTCTAAGGAGGTAGTAGAGAAAGACCCCACCATAATAAAGGCAGAACCAAGCTCAGCAGCTTCCATTTGTCTTCTGCCAATCACAGAGCTGGAGCACTGTGATGAAGAAGTAACGACGGTTATACCAGACTCTGACTCTGTACAAACCCAAACAGGTCAGTACAGAGTGGGAATGTCAAACTTAGGTCATGGCCACAGACCCACAGGGATCTCTTCCATCATCAGATGTATCTTTTTGCAGATTTGATGAATAGTAAAATAAAGTATATGTTAAATTGTGCAGTGCTGCATAGTCATACACTCAAGTATAGAGATGCTTTGAAAAGATTCAGTAAATAAGAAAGTAAGTGTGTAATTATTACTTAGTTTATTGTATATGTAGAAATCTACTCCCAATAACCCAACAGACCACAAAAGTCTTCACAGATTCACTGAATACTGACTAGTAAAATAACATCATTTACAGAATGCAAGAGATGTATCTGTGATATTCCTGTATGTTTTAAATCTTCCAGCTCAGTGCTTATTGTGACCATGCATTTCAGGCCTAACCACAGAGACGGAATGTCAAACACCAGAACCCATTAATCCAGAGAACGTTGAAATAGAGGTCAACTTTGAGCCGGATCCTGCAGACCTTTTACTTTCCACTGTACCTGGGGGAGAACTTTTCAACCCTCGCAAACATCGCTTTGCTGAAGAGGATCTCAAACCACAACCCATCATCAAGAAAGCCAAGAAAATATTCGTTCCTGAAGACCAGAAGGTAGGTCTATAAATTCAACTATAGGTGTGAGCAGGACTTTTATTTATTTATTTATTTATTTATTACACCACCCATTTTGAAGATTCTCTTGATCAGTTGTGCCAAATCCTGCATAAAGTGTAATCAGTGGCACACACTCCATTGTTTCATACACCTTTTACAGCAATACAACATTTATTTAAATCCACAATTGCATAAATGGTTTTGCTGGTAGAGTTGATGAACTCTATGAAGTCTTCAATATGTGAGCATGACAGGGGAAAAAGGAAAGCACATCACTCTGGTAAAGGGTAAATCTGGATTAATCAGACAACACAACCTTTTTCTGTTGCTTCAGAGTCTGATCTTTGTTTCCTGGTAAATTAAGCCCTTTATTCAGATTATTCTTACTAACAAGGGTTATTTTTTTATGTTCACACAGCTGTTTTATTCCAATCTTCTGAGTTCTCATTCCATTTTGTGTGTGTTTGGGGGGGCCCTTTTACCTTCAGTGTTAAACATAGCCGTGAGTTCTACTTCACTCAGAGTGTACATGATCTCTGTTTATGGTCTTGTTCTGACCATATCTCTTGCATGAAGTTGACTGATCACCAGTATCTTTCCAGGTTTTAATAATGTATTGACCAGTTCTTAACCCATTTCCGGTAATTCAATTCGCAGTCTCTTTAGTTGTTTTATGCAGGCCAATAATCTGAAATGCAGTAACATCTTTTCCATAAGCATGGGATACATCCTCTGACATGGTTGTTGACGAGAAGCTACTCACTGCATCAATTGATGTTAAAAGAATTGTCGCCAGTTGAAAGATATTAATCATTAAACTATCCTGTCAAAGGCAATCCAATCCTAAGTATTTGGTTATAATTAAATACAAATGGTGACTTTTTTTTTTGTTTAAGCAGTGTGTATTTCATATCATTAAAACAGTAAGAACAGTTATTTTGAAAAAAGATTTCTGAAGGCAGTCATGCCTAATGCAGTACTCATTGTTTTTGCATTGCATTCAATCTTTTTTCACAACATTCTAGAATGAGAAATACTGGCAGAGAAGGACGAAGAACAACATCGCGGCCAAACGTTCTCGAGAAGCCAGACGGCTGAAGGAGAATCAGATCGCGGTCCGAGCAGCCTTTTTGGAGCAGGAGAACATGGCTTTGAGGCAGGAGGTGGCTGAGCTGCGCAAACACTTGGGATGTTGCAAGAAAACTGTGGCTTGCTACAAGTCGAAATACGGATCATTGTAAGAGACTAACTCGTCCTGTATAAATGCATTTTATTTTTATAATTATATTTCAACTTACTTTTTTAAAAATATAAATGGTACCTGCAATGGACCGTCATAAGACATACATAAATATGGCTTAAATATTTCATGAAGCAATCCTGGAGATGTAAATAAGGCTTGTCTGAGTTCTATGAAGTGCTGTCGACTTTAACTGAAGAAATTCAATTTATGTTGTACATATTATAGTCTCTGTATTTTCCAAAAATTTAAAGAAATGTTTTGTAAAGTGTACCCTGGAATAATTGTATTTATTATATTAAATACTCTTCAGCTGTAGTATTAATGTATTTACATCCAGAGGTACTGCTTGGCTTGTTTAAGGAGACGGCATACCAGCCGAATGAATCACTTTTAATATCCTCAAAACAAAGTGCTAATCAAATTCGTGAAACACTGTGTATGCCTTCTCAAATTAATTTAAAGGTAAGGATAGAAAATGTTAACTGCAGTATTTTTGACAAATACTCCAGAATTGCTTTATAGCTGTTTTATGAGGTCTTTATGAATGGTTATAATGGTCCTGTGCCAGTACACATATAAAGCATTTAAGAGAAAAAGAGTTAAAGAATATTTTTCTAACAGGACATTTCAACAGGGATTTCCAAAAGTCCCAAGCACCCCTTTATATGTTCCCACTCTAGCCATGAGGAACACATTAGGGTTGAAATTAAAATAGAAGTGGTGGTCATGTGACTTGTTAAGTTAGGTTGTTTTTATTTTTTTTTATTTCAGCTTTCTAGCTCTTAGTCATGTGACCACCACTAACACCATGAAAATGAATAAACTTGGCACTTTTGGTTGAACTTTTTTTTTTTTTGTCCATTCATACAAAAATTAATTTTTTTCATTTTGCTGACTTTCAGCTGTGGTGACGTGTAAAGGTTTTTATGAAAATACCCATAACTCATGTTTGATGACAGTTCTGTCTTTTCAATGTTGTAAAATAACCTCACTGTCTTATCAGGGACTACTTAGCAACTTATTTGTGCATTTATTTGAACTGTTTTTTAATTCTTGGAGACTATATACACAAGGTTCTCACCTGTAAATACAATTGATAAAGTACTGTCAATGGCACTGCGTCTGAGTAAAATTGACAACTACTTAAACTAATGTAGGTAAAGTTCAATAATGTACTTGTGCTACATAAAAAGAATTGTGTGAATGCAATTAAGCGCAACACACAAAGTCAAAGTTCTGATCGGTCAACCGAAAGGGTTGGTGTAGTGAAGAGTTCCAGGTAAGATCAGAAACATGGTACAAAATTAATAAAGTTTAAGCTTCTAAACTGAAGGGATACAACTGATATGTACC
Source organism: Neosilurus mollespiculum (assembly GCA_030014195.1). Lineage (NCBI taxonomy): Eukaryota > Metazoa > Chordata > Actinopteri > Siluriformes > Plotosidae > Neosilurus > Neosilurus mollespiculum. Next base: position 27,809,967 of record JAQMYF010000021.1, read on the forward strand.
TCATTTTATTGCATGTCTAAATAAAGCTTTACTTCTTGTTGAGAAAGGATTTATGTTTTCCTTTAGTCAAACAGCTGCTCGGGTTTGGGTTCAATGTCAGTCTAGTTCATGTATGTTACTAAGTAAACTCCATTCCAACACCACCTCTGGATAAGGGCGTCTGCAAATACTGTAAATGGGAATGAGTTTAGTCCTATGGTTCAAGAGCCAATTTTTCTAAGACTCATTAAGCCTCTGTGATTTCATGGTATATGAATACAAGGCATTTCCAGAAATGTTGGTATTTTCAAGGCTGAACCTACAGGTGGCATATCAAATTACGACTTTTCATTTTGAGCTGCATTCCTAGACCTCCAATGGCTTGTGCCCTGTTTAAGCCAGGCTCATTTATGCACATTTGGACACATGGGTCCCTTTCCTTTCCAAATATGCATGAATGGCGGTGGTTCAGTTTGGGCACTTTTGTGGCGAAAGTGTAGTTCTAGTACATTTTCATCAGGCCATAACTCAGACAACCCTGTATGGAATTAAATAAAACTACTTATGTTCCTCTACATCTATTTTATATGATAATATCAAGAAGTCCATGCTTGTACTTTAGATTTCCTTCTCAGTATCTGATTCTTTGTGCTGTTATATTCCAGTAACACACTACTACACCAGCATACTGTATGTTTTATTTATTACAATGAAAACAAGGATACTTGTACAGAAAACAATGTGTAAATGATCATCTTTCAAATTCTCACATCTTCACCTCTTTTTGAAGCCATATTTCTTTCTCTCATAGAAGAGGTCAGTCTTCGAACTGCCAAGGTTCACAATCTTTGGACAACCGTCTCGCTGTGCAGCAGAGAGAAAGAAAAAAATGTGAATAATGTAATGACAGTTTGCATGGCTGCTTTATACTGTCCTTACCCACAGGGTGTTGATGAATAAAACATATCTTCCAGTGATCACGCCAGGAAAAATTAAACAGAGATTTACTTACGTCTTTCTCCTGAATAGTGCACTCCTTGCAGTAGTAAGCATCCGATACCCCTGGACCTCCACAGATCACACAGCGTCCTTGATATGACCCATAGTTGCATTCATCACATATGCGCACAAGTGTGCAAGGCCTGACATAAGAGTCACAGATAACGCACTTCCCATCACCTAAAATCAAGTTTATATAAGACATGTTAAAATATAAAGTGGAAAAAAACTGTGTATACCTTGGAAATTATTAATAAATAAATTTTAGCACTAGAACAAGCAAATATCTAACCCTCTGATACAACACCCACAGAGAAAGGTGATATAATCCTAAGCACACTAGCAAATCCACCATGGGATGGCTCAAAATAATAATAAACCTACAGGCGGTCTGGTCAAAGTTTAGATTTGAACCTCATAAAAAGCTGTGAGGGATTTGAAAGACAGTACATGGAAGATGGTCAAAAATTTCAACAAGGCTCTGTCAAAGACTGGTGGATAAATTTAGCCTAATATTCCTACAGGAAGTTGTTTCTGCTAAAGTAGAATCTGAAACTAAGGGTGTACTTAATTTCTTTTCAGAAAAATATTACATCTACTGGCATTAGTGTACATATTTATCTGTAGGAACTGCATTAAAGAGGGTGAAATTTACATGAGAAATAATTACAAGAAAAGCTTTATCCAACTAGTTACCATAAGGACAGAAAGGTACAATATTACTGCACTAAATTTACAAGGCTAATAAATACTGACTAATACCACACTGGTGACAAATCTAGACTTCCCGAAAATAAAACAATGATTACAATGAAGGAAGCTTTTTCAAAGGTCATGAAGCAGACCTGAGGTTTCTGAGTAGGAGCAAAAAAATTAAGTTTCTCTGAGAACTTGTTCGAAACCGCCAAACTACACAAACTCAAACTTGAATAAATATTTCCATGTTCCAAGTTTATTTCAATGCATCAAAATCTTTTGTGCATACTTAGGAGATAATACCATTTCAAAATATGTACATATGGTGAACATAATTTTTGAAATAATGTATGACCATTCCTAGTTTACCCCCTTTCACGCTCACCTTTGTGACAAGTGACAGACCTTATTATTTTCACGTCCTGCTGAGCCTCTGCTAACGTCTCCAAAGGTCCAATAACAACATAAAATGGAGCACAGGTGCATGCACAATAAACCACGGAATTTGCATGTGCATGGCCAAATTCGTAAATAAGAACCAGACTTAAAACAGGATCAGTGGTACACAACATTTCCTGTCCATGTTGCATACTGTATCTCGTGCACCCACAGATTACTAATGTATTGGTATTTATTGATGATAGAGATACGTTGAACATGTCAAGCACTATCAATTGGCATTGTGCAACTAATTAGACAATTGAGCTAAAGCTATTTTGGTGAATAGAAGGCCATTCATCCTGTCCATGTCACATACTGACTTTTTGAGTCATCATACTGTAATGCTGTTCCTCCAAGGAATATTATCCTTATTGGGGGCAGTCGTGGCTTATGGTTTTGGGACCGAAAGGTCACTGGTTCAATTCCCAAACCAGCAGGAAAAATGTGTGGTACTGGGGGAGTGAGCTGCACTTTTCCTTCCTCCACATTCATGGCTGAAGTGCCCTTGAACAAGGCACCCACCCCAACTGCTGTCCGGGTGCCACAACGAGTGTGTGCGCTCACTGTTTACGAGTGTGTGCGCTCACTTTGGATGGGTTAAATGCAGAGTCAATCATTTCCCTTGCCAGACTAATGAAGTATTGCAAAATTTAAAAAAAAAAAAAAAAAAAAAAAAAAAAAAAAAAAATAATGCATCTACCTGGTTTAATGCATATTGGCCTAAAACAAAAAAAAAAAAAATGGGGAAACCAATTTTTCCTAAATCTGCAGAAAATTTCAGGTCAGTGACACATTTCAGTACCCGTATTATGTTCAGACCCATATGAATAAGCACTAATGAACCTATTCATTTAGATTGCAGAATGAGTTCTGTGGTGTTCCTCTTATAAGACTTACATTTCTCACAAAGCCTCCCAATGGCTGTGAAGGGAAAAGAGAAAGAAAGAAAGTAAATCATACAAGTCCACAATGTCTTTTCATTCATCAGTCTAAAGCCTCCGTATAAGCAGTTATTGTGCTTATACCTTTTAAAAAGATCTACATCTAGAAAATCTAACAATTTGGAGAGAAATTCCAAAGATTTGTGTTTTCAGTGAACTGTGAGATCAGTAGGAAATGTTTTAGGAACAGGTATCAGATCGGAGACACACAAGAGTGAAACGAACTACCTTCAGCCAAATACCAGCATGTCATGGACACAGTTCATCCTCATTACTGCTGTTTTCTGTCTGAGTGTAACATTTACAAATTCCACCTTAATATATATGTGAGTGTGTTAGTGTGGACTCGTTATTTTCTTCTTAAAAATAATATTACATGACTGCATTATACTCTATATATATATATATATATATATATAGTCATTCCAATTTTTCATAAATTACTTTCATAAAATAAAAACACTTCTCTTGCAAGATTCCATAAATTAAATAAGATTTTAAAATATAATTTACATTCTTTTTTTAAACATTGTCATCAAGCAGTTTGGTGCTAACCTGTGATATATTTTACTGAAGTATATGATAATCTGTAAACATTTTGTTTGTACACACAGAAACAGCATTACATAACTTAAGATTTGAATGGAAAACAAAAACTGTGACCAGTGCAAGCTAATTTATTGACCTATTTTAAGATTAGTTGTTTTTATTACTTCAGACATGTTTACTTTTTAAATAGATGTCATATTTAGACAGAACCATAATTCATACATCACACAGTTAAAGATAAATAATCTGATTTGAGCATGAAACGGGTAATCAACACGCCTTTACCAGTTCCCTGTAACCAGAATAATCAGTATTTATAAACCCACAGCCTTAATATTTTGGGTTTTGTCCAGTAGCAGTTAAATGCTTTTACTGAAGTTATTCTCGGTAATGAGGACGACGTGATTCTTACGTTTTTTGTGTCTGTATGTTTTAACTTTATCGCCAATTAAAAAGCAGAAATACTAACCGACAAAACATCCAACTTTGCTAAACTGGCGGTTCTAGCTAACAACGTGGCTAATCGGTTAAACCGTCGCGTTCACACGGAGAGAGATTTAAAGACGGGTCTCTATCTGCTCTCTGATATCTGTAATGCAGTTGGACAGTAACTCTTACCAACACCCGCTTGTTTTCTGCAGAAAATTAAATCTGGATGATGTTTAGCCATTGTCTGCTAGCCGATTAGCCGAGATACATTCGACTCAACGACTCCTTTGTCGTATTACGTCACTGCTGACCTCTCACCACATTCTTTTTCATCTTAAAGCAGCAGACGCCACACTGCCACCTTCTGGCCATCCGTATCATATACACTTACAACCGCGGGGGGGGGGTGTTTCTTAAATCAGCATTTCTATGCATTGCAGCCATTTCATTCCAGTATCTGTGATGGAATTCCAACTCAAGAACATCTCGTTTTACTTAATGATGTACAGATTAGGAACCAAATCTTATTTCACAAGGATACAAGTCACTGCTGTGGTCTTCACTATTCTTTTGCAATATAGGAGTGTTTGAAAAACAGTGCTGCTAGTAGCTCAAATTGTATTGTAATACAAAAATATTTTCAAAGAAAGGTTTTTAGTGATGAAAAATAAGGGTTCAATTCTGGATTCACTGGCAGAGGGATGAGTGTCAGTTTGCTGCATCCACAAAATTTCAAAGACACAATCAAGTAGCAAAATTACATATAACAACATATAACCATATAGGTGCATGTGTGGAGCATGTGCAAACATTGCAGCACAGTGCAATGCAACTAACTTTGCATGCAAAACATGCAAAGCAAGAAAAAAAGCCCTTCATTAGTGAGAAGAAAAGAAAAGCCAGGTTGAAGTTTGCTAAACACCATAAGGATTGTGGACTGGAGTAAGGACTATGCCTCATGCAGAACAATGCTCCCTACTCACGTTCAGGTCCAGGTCAAGTTTACGACCCTAAACCCCACTGAAAACCTATAGAATGTGATCAACAAAGGTTCAGCTGTTTGAATTTTTGCACCAGAACTTTTGAAGGTAATTTTTAGTACTAGATCTTACTTAGGAGCTGCAAAGCAAAAGGGGGTGAATACATCCGCATGCACCACATTTCCTTTTATTTTTATTTGTTGTTGTGGTTTTCATTTTATTTTACTAATTTGGAGGGTTTTTTTTGTAGGTTCATTAAATAAAAAAAAAAGATTTTTGTCCAACAAAAATCCATTTAGATTACAGATCGGAAGGCAACAACATATATGAATACTGGTGAATACTTTTGCAAGTCACTATACAAGTCACATTTGTGGACCATTTATGATATTTTAGTCCCATACACATAATGACTTTTCTTTGCCAAAAAATTCCCGTAACTGCCACAAGCATTTTGATGCCCTTTCTGCCTCTCTGACAAGTTTCCTTCTTCTTTTTCCATCCATTTTGGAGAAAAGGCCTGATCTGGGAAGGGGTCTTAGTAGTACCAAACACTTCTAGGTTATGGACTTTACTATGCTCAGACAGATTGATAAAGTCTTTAAAAAACTTTTTTATTCATTTCCTGACTTGTGCCTGTCCACAACTTTATACCTAAGGTCTTTTGATAGTGCCTTGCCACTCGTAAATGATTGTTTGTATTCAGTTTCACTTTTAAGCATTGGAATGCTCTTGGAATAGCTGCTTGTATGCTGAAATTATCAGACTGATTACAGTTGATCACAAGTGGAGGCTCAATGTGCATCTTTCACTTTGCTATTATAAGTTGCACTGAGTAAGTACAGCTAGAAAAAAAAACATTTTGTATCTTCATTTCAGGCTGCAAAGCAACAAAATGTGATTATTTTATCCATTCATTCATTTTCTGAACCGCTTAATCCTAATTAGGGTTGCGGGGAGGCTGGCGCCCGTCTCTGCCGACTCTGGGCGAGGGCATAGTACACCCTGGACAGCTCGGCAGGCCATCGCAGGGCGTGAATATTTTATATTCAAAGTATTTCAGTCACAGTTGTTTTATTTTTATCTCTGGGACCTTGTGTTGATGTTACCAAAGTAATTTCCAACACATCCCAGTCATTTTCACTGGGATTAAGATTGGAACTGTGTGGTGCCAATTCATGCGTGAAAATAATGATTCATGCCCTGAACCACTTTTTCACTATTTGATGCCCAAACTTTACATCTGTGCAAATAAAAACTCTTTGATGGAGTAACCTGCTCATTCGGTACATTCAGGTCTTCTGCTGATTTCATTTTATTACCACATAATGCTGCTGAACCTCGACCTGACCAACTGAGTCAACCCCAGATAATAACACTGCCTCCAAAGTCTTGTACAGAGGCTACTATGCATGATAGTCACATCACTTCATGGACTCTCTTTTTACCCTGACACACTCTTAGGGTAAATATAGACTCAATTACACAACCTTTTCTTCTTGCTTCAGAGTCGAATCTTTATGCTCCCTAACAAACTGAAGCATTATATTCTGATTATTTTCACTAACAAGTGTTTTCCTACGACTATACAGCCTGTTTAGTACCAAGCCTGTGAGTTCTCCTCGCACTAAGTGAAAATGTTTTTACTTTCTGTTGAAAAACAGAAATGTCAGAAAGTTTATTGTGATATCATAGCGATCTCATTACCTTCAGAGCTTTCTTACTGTTAGATCATAGATATTACATGTTTTTCCATTGTGATATTTTAAGTAATTGCTTGCCTCACTGGTTGTATGATTAGGTTCATTGACTGACTGTCAGAAAAAAACCTGTAAATAAGAAGACACTTGAAATAAAGAACCTTTATCATCTTGAACTGGAAAAACTGAAAAACAACGATTTGAACTACCAGCACATGGTTTAATATTTTTACCTTTCATAAATAATCATAGCACCTTTGGGATCTGATCAGACCGGATATTCGTGTTAGGTTTGATTCCCGAGCTCGGGTGTTTCTGTGTGCAGTTTGCATGTTCTCCCTGTCCTTGCGTGGGTTTCACTCCACAGTCCAAAAACATGCACAGTAGGCTAATTGGCTGTTGTATATCGCCCCTAGGAGTGAGAGTGAGTGTGAATGGTTGTGTGTTGGCCCTGCACTGGACTGGCGCTGTTCATGTACTCCGCCTTTGCGCAGAGTCGGCTGTGATCGGCACCAGCCTCTAATTAGGTTTAAGCGGCTTAGAAAATGAATGAACGAATCAGAATGTTTCAAACATCTTGACTTCTGCATCCATGCAACAAATCTCAGCCGACGCTGGGCGAGGGCAGAGTACACCCATCGCAGGGCAGAAACACCATGAGGGCAACGCAGCCTACTTTTTATGAACGACAGCAATGGTTCTTTCACGTACCATCGACAGTCAAAGACATGGCTGGCCTTTGATAACCCAGTTTGCTGCACTGGGGGGACAGCAGTGACATCCCGATGATAGTGGGGCTTGAACCCGACCTTTGGGTCAGTAATCCAGCACCCTACCACCAGGCCACTTTGAACAAACTATCAGGATGGCGGAAAAGTTACAATTGTGAATTCACAGGATATTGACTGTTTCCTTTCCTGTCAGAAGGAACCAATCAGACAAGACAGGGCTGAAACTGGTGTGAGCAGGATTACTCTTATTACTGTCTTCCCAGACTGAGAGAGGGGCTGTGTTTTGAACCCCTCACCCCGCTCCCTCTCCCTCGTGCACTGAGCAGTAGCGTCGGCGGAAATGGAAGCTCACGAGACCTAAACCTGCCGACGTCATTTTCATGCGTCACATCTTTGTCAGTGCACAAAATGGCATCGTACTGCTTTACCGTCTCCCGGCTTCAGGTAAAGGAGAAAAGCGTACTGAAGTACCTTCCATGATGTGTTTCATGTGTGTGAATGTTAGCGTGTTGTGTTAACTGTAGTGAAGTTTGTATCTTTAATGCTGAACCGGACATTTTGTGTTTGGAGAGAGAAGAGCACAGACAGCGAGCTAACGCTGCTCAGGTCATCGCTATCAAGGATGTTAGCCGAGCACTGTGAGCTCCTCTCAGCAAATAGCTGCGATTCGAGAGAGAGCTTCTGACAGAATATTAGGAAACCATGCTTTGGTAATGCTGTACTGTGTGACCGTGTCGTGTTTTGCGTGTCTGAAGAGGACGGCTTGGTGTTTTAGTTGCAAGGTTAATGCAAGGTTACAGAGAGTGAGAGCGAGGAGACCGCCGAGCACAGCGCCATTTATCCTCAACAACAACTACAGAAAGGGACTCCAGCCACATCACAGCCTTTCACCAGATCACAGCCTTTCACCAGATCACAGCCTTTCACCAGATCACAGCCTTTCACCAGATCACAGCCTTTCACCAGATCACAGCCTTTCACCAGATCACAGCCTTTCACCAGATCACAGCCTTTCACCAGATCACAGCCTTTCACCAGATCACAGCCTTTCACCAGATCAC
>JAQMYF010000021.1:27818572-27903286 GCA_030014195.1 Neosilurus mollespiculum
GATCACGACCTTTCACCAGATCACGACCTTTCACCAGATCACGACCTTTCACCAGATCACGACCTTTCACCACATCACGACCTTTCACCAGATCACGACCCTTCACCAGATCACGACCCTTCACCAGATCACGACCTTTCACCAGATCACGACCTTTCACCAGATCACGACCTTTCACCAGATCACGACCTTTCACCACATCATGACCTTTCACCACATCATAACTTTTCCTCATAGTGATGAACTCTCTGATCAACTCATGTCTTTATTTCTGTCTTAAAATGTATAAAACGTTTCCTGTTTCTAAGGTTAGGAACCACCGATTGAATTCTGACTGTTTTTATCTTCTAATGAAATCCACATAATGCCTCGTGTCCTTTATTTTATAGATAAATTTTATGGTTTGACATAATGTAAAGTTTAGTTAGTCATGAGAAATATTCTTATTATTATTGTCCATAGCCACAATTTGTTTCTGTAGAGTTTTTGTTTTTTTTTTTTTTTTTTTTTTTTTTTTTTTTTTTTTTTTTTACTTGAACCTTAATAGATTTCAATTCTTTATTTACTCCTCCGCGACATGTTTATATTTTACTATTATTTTATCATCCAGCTTGAGTTTGAACTGCTGTGTTCTTCCGTTAGCTTATCTTGGGCCATGGGGTTCGACGTCTCCACGTGTCTGCGGCTCTCGGTGCCAAAGCCAAGGTGTCCATGAGCCGGTTTGAGCCCAGCTCCTACATCAACTATGAGAAACTCCAATCCAATGTCAATATTGTCCGCAAAAGGTCTGCCAGCTTGTTCCACTCATACTCACTCTCCACCTGTTTGTTTTTCCTCTCTTATCTACACTGGTTTGTTTTCTTATTGCTCATGCTGTGTTATGGTCTTTCCAACACACCGTTTTCCTATTTGTCCACTTTAATCTGGTATTGAAATAGCCATATACAGCAGTGGATTTTGTTTGTTTAATAGGCTGGACAGGCCACTTACGCTTTCAGAGAAGATCGTATATGGCCATCTGGATGACCCCGCAGGTCAGGAGATTGTCCGAGGGCGCACATACTTGCGCTTGCGTCCGGACAGGGTGGCAATGCAAGACGCAACAGCACAGATGGCCATGCTGCAGTTTATCAGCAGTGGCCTCCCCAAAGTGGCCGTACCATCCACCATCCACTGTGATCACCTTATTGAGGCTCAGCTAGGAGGAGCCCAGGACTTGCAACGAGCAAAAGTAAGCCTTTGATGCATGTTTGCTGTTCCTAAAAGAGCGTTATGTCCATTGACCTTCCTACCCTGCATGGCTACAGCTTGACACAACTTTATTTGCTTTTGATATCAGTAGTTTGTTTTCCACTACCCTCTCAGTGTAGCTTCATCATAACTATGCAGTGACATCACTTTCAGTGTGACCCAGAGAAACATCTTTATCAGTAGTACTTCTGCTTCAGAAAAATAAAACCCTTGCTCGACCATCATAGTATTATAGAGTGAGGTGGTGTAACTATGAAGGTACAGAACTTTATTCATTAGAACATATTAAAAATATATTTTAATAAAAACATATTCAACATAACATATATAAACGTTATCATGAACAAGAAACATGATGAATTATGGCATCCCAATTTCAGTTTTGCCTTGGCACTCTTTTACATCCACACACAAACAAACCTGAGCTATGAAAATGTGTGCAAACATAGGCTTATATTATGTACAAATGTACTAAGTACAATACTATAAATAAATATAGACCAGCTGCTATTTAATAATGTTTAGGATGTTCCATCTCTGTTGATCCAGTTATAATTATGATTTTCTTGAAGCAATAGTCTGCACTGTTTTCACATAATCTTTTGGTATCGTCTCTGCTTGCTTGGGACCTCGGCACGGATGATACCAAAAAAAAGTATTGGGTACCATGTTGATTTACTATCTAAAACTTCTGGTTGAATTAAAAAATAGTGAGTTGAGCTGGTACCATGCAGTGGAAAAGGGATAGTCACTTTGAATTTAGCAGTAATGATGTCAGTTTGTCCTTAACTGTAAGGACAGCTTGACCTTTCTCTATAGTTTGAAGAATTATTGGGGTGGCTGTGATTTTGTGCAGTATGAATAGAAGAGTGATTAAACTGCAGTCTTGATCTTGTGTTAAGGAAGTGAATCAGGAAGTTTACAACTTCCTTGCCAGTGCAGGGGCTAAATACGGTGTTGGCTTCTGGAAACCTGGCTCAGGAATCATCCATCAGGTACTGTGTAAAGGTGCTCTTTTTATTTACCACTTCAGTATTTTTTAATTCAGTAATTTAACATAATCTTTGTTGTGCAATGTTTCTCACAGATCATTTTGGAAAATTATGCCTACCCTGGAGTAATGTTGATTGGTACTGATTCCCATACACCCAATGGCGGTGGATTGGGCAGCATCTGCATTGGAGTGGGTGGAGCTGATGCTGTTGATGTCATGGCAGGAATTCCCTGGGAGCTTAAGTGTCCAAAAGTGAGTTTTCATATGCACACAGGTAGGGGTGGGCGGCATGGTAAAAATCTTCTATCAAGGTGTAAAATAACATTATATTTTAATTAACTTTATATTATGGTAATGGTATACAGCACGATGTAGTATTTTTCTTTCACCCATTTCATTGAATAAGTGGCTTAAATCACTATACTGTGCTTTCGTTATACTTGATTATTTTTTTCTTTTATTTGGAACTAGTATTTCTACACAAATGAAAATACCAAACTATTCTGGATTCAGTCAGTCGGAGCAAAAATAAAAGTCACATCAAATCACATGTCCCAAAAAAAAAAAAAAGGAGCTTGCGTTTTCCTGCAGATGTTTTGGCAGCATTCTTGGAGTTGATGCTGTTGCTGTCATGGCAGGAATTCCTTTTTTCAAGTTTTAAAACGCTCAAGTAAAGTTACATGGTGCAGCTTGACTACACGTGTAGGCGTTTCAAAATAAAGTACATTATGAGGCTCCGTTTAAATTCTGACTCGGTGTTCTTCATATAAATGTGGCAGTCCAATCTCAGTGAAGTGTTGAAGGCTAGTGTGGTTAATGGTGCTGAGCTCCGGCTTTTCAATGGTATGGATCAGGACTTATGTCCTTACATATGTGTTATGACGTGTACTTTACTTCCGTTGTCGATTTCTTGTTGTATGATTATGGCATTTAATTTTTATGAAAACTCGCAGGAGCAATTTGTTGCTCCAGGCATGGAAACCCTCACACAACAAATTTTTAACAAATTTCACAGGAAGCATAAAAATGAGCACGTTTTTTCCTGTGGATCAGCATACTGCTTACAAACACACAACTCGACATAGCCTGCTTGCCCTCCGGGTGCCCCAGTGTGTGTGTGGCAGCTCACTTCTCCAAGTGTGTGCAGGTTAAATGTAGTGGCATTAATTTCCCTCGCGGGATGTGTATGTATGTATGTATATATATGGGGGATATGTATATATGTATATGTGTGTGTGTGTGTGTGTGTGTGTGTGTGTATATATAATATATATACACACACACGTGTGTGTATATGGGAAGATGTAGCTCCACTCCCCCACCACCTCACATTTTTCCTCCTGGTTTGGGAATTGAACCAGTGACCTTTCTGTCCCAAAGCCACTTCTCTAACCATTAGGCTACGGCAGCCCCACATAAAGGATGCCCCCAGGATAAATGGTATAGAAAAATCTCTACTGATGGACAATTTATACGATCCTACCACCCTACCCTCCACAAAGCCACTGCTCACCTTTGTGGCACTAAATAATAATTTTCAAGCTCATCATTTTACAAAGCCGTGAATTCTTGTGCAGGTCATTGGTGTGAAATTGACGGGCAGCCTGTCAGGTTGGACCTCACCAAAAGATGTTATCCTGAAAGTGGCTGGCATCCTTACTGTAAAAGGTGGCACTGGTGCTATAGTGGAGTATCATGGTCCTGGGGTGGATTCCATCTCTTGTACAGGTAAGACTTGGCATTAGATTGAAGCTTACCAACTCCCCTCGGACCTCCCAGTTCATGTAATGGATTTTCTTGAAAAGAGTAATGTTAAAACTTCTATTAAAGTCGTGGAATCTTTCTATTTTGATTATGGTCATCAGCATTACCATCCACCTGTCTGTCAGAACTTGGGGTCAGAAATCGTTTGATTTCTCTTTTTTCAAACTTCGCAGTTGCTTCTACTAGGCACTAGGCAGTGTAGTTGTGCTTTTTGATATTTTGGAATTTCTGCAAATTATATTTTCAGACGTTTGGAGAGAGTGTGTCAGGGGGTGGGTAAAAATCTTGACTCTTGTGAAAAATTGACAAATAGGTGTATATACAGCCAGTAAGAGGTACAAAAAAATTTTCAAAATTTTTTTTTTTATTTATCTACAGTGACTCGTAACACCTTAAAATACCTAAAAGGGGTTCAGCTCTGAAATAATATTTAGCAAGGGCAAAGCGTGTGATAATTTTTGAGGTCACAAAGAAGCCCAGGGAAACTTCTAACCAATTAAAAGCCACTCTTACATTGTCTAATATTAATGATGAGTCCACTCTCAAGAGAATACTGAGCGGCGATGGTGTGTGTTACAGGGAGAAAGCCACTGCTCTCCAAAAATAACTCTGACTATGTCTACCTACATTTTAAGATCACATGGACATGCCAGAAATCCTTTGGGAAAGTACTGTGCTCAAATTAGACAGAAATAAACATTATGTTAAAATGAGACGCATTTAGAGATGTGTATAGAGAGGAGAAGACCTTGTAGCTTGTAGCTTAAGTACCTTGTTTGGTCTGTGAAATATAGAGGTGGTGGCAATATCACTGGTTTGGGCCTGTTTTGCTGCCTTTGAGCCAAGATGACTTGTCATTGATACAACAATAAAAAACTGAATCATACCAGCAAAGTCTTAAGGAAACTTGTTGCCCCTGATGGTGCAATGGCGCCGTCAGGCAACAATTAGTGGCCATTTTAAACCTTGAAGTTGACCTGCACTGACATTTTCATAAACTCGTTTATTTTCTCGTTACTTTTTGTGAACTCATGTCATGTCATTTTCTGAACCGCCTAATCCTAATTAGGGTCGCGGGGAGGCTGGCGCGAGGGCAGAGTACACCCCGGACAGCTCGCCAGGCCATCGCAGACTTTTTGTGAACTGAATCTCAAAAAGGAGTCATACAGCAAGACAATGTTCTCAAACCCCGAAGTTGTTCTGTCAAAGAATTAATAAGAATAAAGTTAATATTTTGGAATTACTGTAAAATGTAGACATTTTTGGAGCGTTTAATGGCAACTTCAGGCTTCTGACTGGCTTTGGTGCTGAAGGGTTACAATTAACTTCTAGATATAGTAAAACTGCACCGATACTACCCACAATCAAAATTAGGTTACTGGAAAGTGAAAACTAGTGGAGATATTAATGATTAAAAAATTCATTGTTTAAAATGTAACTTCTTTACCACTTTCAGCAACAACTGTTTACATTAATACATGTCACACATTATAGGGTTGGGGTTTCTTGGATGTTCAGTACAAATTTCAGCCCAATTATAGTAAAATGCATGCAAATGCCACAAATAGTATATCAACAAAACACTGACAAAAAAGTTGAAATTTTGCTCTACGTACCAAACTTTCCTAATTGAAAAAAGTATTCAAAGCTCTGTGTAGTAAAGATTTAGCATTTTTTGAGGTTCCACACATTTAATATAAGTATTTACATTGTCTTTAGTTTTACATTTTCTTTCTTTTCACTGATTGTATTTAAAAAAACCAACAACAACACTTCAGTGTTGTATATTTTACATGCATGTTTACATTCTCTTTCAAATCCTTTCTGTTTCAGGAATGGCTACGATCTGTAATATGGGTGCTGAAATTGGTGCCACTACTTCAGTTTTTCCTTACAATCACCGCATGAGGACTTACCTGCAGAAGACGGGCCGTGCAGGTTAGTGGCAGTATATCTGACACACGTGCATTGATCCGTTCATCCTTGTTTTTTCTTCTATTGTATTATTTTTCTTGTTTGCTTAGAAATTGCCGGTCTGTCTGATGAGTACAAAGATCTGCTTGTCCCTGACTCTGGCTGTGAATATGACCAACTGATTGAGATCAACCTGAGTGAGGTAAATATTTTACAGATATAAAACATGTGTAAGCTAATGTAGTGCTAATCTGCCATCTCAACGTGACAATCAGCATGTCTGAGTCCAGTTTAGATAGGATTAGTTCTAAACATTGCTCCTTGCAGGGCTTAAAACTGATGCACTGCAGTTTTTTGAATACAGTACGAATTACATGGTGCCAGCAAATATCAAATCTCTCTTGAGTAGCTTGGGCCATTCTTTTTCTCATTCCTTGTTTCATGGATCCGCTGATGTTAATGTTCGTGATTTCTAAAAAAAAAAATATATATATATATATATATTAAATTGAGAAAAGTGTCTTATTTTTATTAGATTTTTTTTTCCAGCCAGTCTTAACTTGCTGAGTGTGCAATGAATTTAAGAACCGGAACATATGTTTGCACCCCGGTCCGTCGTTTCGCCGCCCTCTCACGCCAGCTATTGTTACTACATTATGTACATCTGCACTTATGGCCATTATTTTGAATCTAGTAATCTACACAGTGCATATGCACGTACAAATGTCTGGCGTGTGATACTATCTGATACTATAGTGGGTGACAGAACTGGTCAGTACGGGTGGGTTTTATTTTGTTTTATTTTTTTTTTTGTTGAAAGAAGAGACTTCAGATTTTATCCATTTCTTGTATTCTTGTTCTGTGGCTTAAAATACCTGTTTTTAATGAATTTGTTTTCATCTCCTGTCTCGGGATTATATAATAGAAATCCACCAAACAAGGAATAAAAAAGAATGGCCTTAGTCTGATTCTAAAATATATAGCTATGGAAAACACTAACAGACCACTTTTTACTGTAACATTGAGTTAATCCAACTTCATCTTTGCAAACATGTTGCTCACTTGACCCAGAGAAAATCCCTAGCATGCAGTCTCTGTTTGCGGATTTGACAACATGGTTGTGCCCAGGGGAAAAAAAAAAAAAAAGACAAAAACCCTAGCTTGGTTTATTTCTGTTAAATGGCACCCAATGGTAGTATGCTGTCCAGTCTCATAGTCAGTGTTTATAATCTTGTACAATGTGTCCTCATTGTTATTTACAAAGGGACAGGGTGGTTCACAATTTCTTTTTAGCCATGCAGGAATCACACCTGATTCCACTTGTTTAATCAGTGGATTTTGGTCTCTCTTCATGTGCATCCTCTTTGGCTGAAATGAAAGCTTTTGACCACATAAGCTCTAGACAAGTATGCACTTCTGTAGGGTTACATACATGTGGGTATTCTGCCCCTTATTCCTTTCATCATCAATTTATTCAATTTTTTTAACACTTTATTTCTATTCTTTCTTGTCCTCTTTTACTGTGTTTTCTGTTTTTCCCCCTTGTTGTGTAAAGAATTATGGTTTGTCTATGTGAACCTTCATTTAAAATCTTTTGGTATTTTTATATTGTTGTAGAGTCCAAATAAGGCTTTTGTTTGTGTAAAAACTCTTAACTTTCCTTTTGCTGATTTTTTTACTGCAAATTTTACTGTTTAACCTCTTGTAGTTAAAGCCACACATCAATGGTCCCTTCACTCCTGACTTGGCTCACCCAGTGTCGGACATTGGCTCTGTGGCAGAGAAGAATGGCTGGCCTTTAGAGGTTAAAGTTGGTACGTGCCCCCACTGCACCATCAACGTTTATGTACCAATTGTTAAACTGAGTTGTAATAACAGGTTTTTCCCCCTGACAAAACTGTTTGACTTTCAGGTCTGATTGGAAGCTGTACCAACTCAAGTTATGAAGATATGGGTAGAGCTGCCTCTCTGGCCAAGCAGGCACTAGACAAGGGGCTGAAGTGCAAGGCCAAATTCACGGTCACCCCTGGTTCTGAGCAGATCCGTGCTACCATTGAGAGAGACGGTTATGTGAGTCTTAGTACTGAATTTAGGAGCATATTTTAAAAATAAAGACCATTTTACATTTACAGCATTTAGCAGACGCTCTTACAGAAGTGCTTTGAAGTCACTTTCAGTGAATATATTCTTATAGTGGTTTGTCAGGACACAGGCTAAGTATACCGTCAGTCAAAAACTCAGTGGGTAGGTGTTGTGTGTGCAGGTTTTATTTATTTATTTATTTATATTTTACTTTTTTTGTGTGTGTGTAAAGCATAGTGCTAATTTACATACTGCTAGAAAAGGTAGTAGGTTTTCAGCCATCGGTTAAAGATACCCAGTGACTCAGCTGTCCGGACATCCACAGGAAGTTCTTTCCACCACTTTGGAACCAGAACGGAGTTCTGAAGTGGAGTTTAGATGCATTTTTCCCTTGTCCCATGGTAGAAGGAGGGACCAGTCTAGCAGTGCTAGAGGATCCGAGAGAACGCGGTGCAGTGCGCGGTTTGATCAGTGCATTAAGACCAGATGTAGATATTGTAATATATTGTTACACTCGGTACCACTTGCACTCGATGGATTCTCAGTACCTTTTTGTGACTTTAGTGAGTAAATGTACTATGGAGTTAAGACAAATATGAGTTTTGTTTATATTACTGCATTTAGGTTTTGTATAAACGAAGTCATAGGGTAATTATTTCTCTGGTTACAGGCGAAGATACTGAGTGATGTTGGAGGAGTTGTCCTGGCCAATGCTTGTGGACCATGCATTGGACAGTGGGACAGGTAACACCGAGATCCTCAAGTAAACATTCTTTTTCATTTATTCTGTTTGTGACTTACCCATTTTCTCTTTTTTTAGGAGAGATGTTAAGAAAGGAGAGAAAAACACCATAGTTACATCCTTTAACAGGAATTTCACAGCACGAAATGATGCCAATCCAGCCACCCATGCATTTGTCACATCTCCTGAGGTATTAGGATTATGGTCTCATTGAGTGACAGTCTTTTTTTTGGTGCAGTGTTGCCTCTTTTCTTCTCACTCCATTTCCTGTTAAATTTACACTTTTTTTGGTTTGATTTTCTGTCTGTCAGATTGTTACTGCACTTGCCATTGCGGGTACACTGAAATTCAACCCTGAAGTTGACTATCTCACAGCTCCAAATGGAGAGAAGTTTAAGTTGGAGCCTCCTACAGGAGATGAGTTGCCTGCACGTGACTTTGACCCAGGCCAGGACACGTATCAGCACCCCCCAGCTGATGGCTCTAGCCTCAGTGTGAACGTCAACCCACAGAGCAACCGCCTGCAGCTGCTCGAGCCCTTTGATAAATGGAATGGCAAAGACCTGGAGGACATGCAAGTGCTCATAAAGGTAGTCTGAGGAAAGGAAGCTTGCTGATTTGACTTGAGGTTTTGTTTATTTATAAGTATATTCTGACATGTTTCTAGGTGAAAGGCAAATGCACCACTGACCACATCAGTGCTGCTGGACCCTGGCTTAAATTCCGTGGTCATTTGGACAACATTTCAAACAATCTGCTTATTGGCGCTGTGAACATTGAAAACGATGCAGTCAACAAGATCCGCAATCAGCTCAATGGAGAATTTGGTGCTGTACCTGATGTTGCACGTGATTACAAGGTAAATGATCCTTATCTTGATTCTCACATAAATTTTTTATTGACTTTGCTGGAGGATTGATGGATTCATTCTTCCATTGAAAAATATTACTTTAATTGATGAAGCAATATGTTACAAAAATGTAAATAAAAAGAAAATTTCTCACTGGCTTACCTTTTAGAAAAATGGTGTTTCATGGGTTGTGGTGGGAGATGAGAACTACGGTGAGGGATCCAGCAGAGAACATGCTGCTTTGGAACCCAGACATCTTGGGGGCAGGGCCATCATTGTCAAGAGCTTTGCCAGAATTCATGGTGAGTGGTATTTCTTTTTTTCCCCCCTCCATCTAATTTTTTTTTATGCCTCCATGTTGGTGATAACCAGGGCCAGAGGCGTCATGTTTTCAGGTTGTCCGTCCGGGTGT
Source organism: Neosilurus mollespiculum (assembly GCA_030014195.1). Lineage (NCBI taxonomy): Eukaryota > Metazoa > Chordata > Actinopteri > Siluriformes > Plotosidae > Neosilurus > Neosilurus mollespiculum. The sequence continues at coordinate 27,828,582 of JAQMYF010000021.1, forward strand.
TTTTTGTGAACGTGATATCTAAAGAATGCTTTGAGGGATTTTCTTCGAACTTTGTATAAATGTCCACTCTTACTCTAGGATGAACCGATAATTTTGAAGGTGTGCGCCATTGTTGGAAACATGTTACCTCGAGAATGCTTTGAGTAATTTTCTTTGAACTTTACACAAATGTCCATTTGACTTGAGGATAAATTGATGATTTTGGAGGTCAAAAGTCAAGATCACTGCGGCCTTATCACACGGAGGAATATAACTGCCAGACGGTAGTTCTAGTTTCTTTTAAAACCTTGGAAAGTATTGTTGATGTGCTTTGTCATCACCGCCATCACCTATGAGTCTATCAAATCTGCTGTTTTCCTGTTCACAGACCCAGTTACAAAAGACACTACTTTCTTTTAATATTCTAGATATTAAAGTATTGTAGAGACAGGATTCAGTGAACGGAGAGCTTTCACACTGTAGACCGTCTTAATCACTTACATGGTCTCATCAATATTACCATGACATTAAGTACTTGAGTCCTGAGCTTTGCATTATTGGCTTTTTAGCCTCGACTGTTTAACTGATTATTAAAAGGGAATTATTAGTCTGTGAGAAATTGGTCTATTTTTGTTTGTGTAACAAAAAAATTAATCTTTCGACTTCACCATTTTTCCTCCCATTCCCACATAACTCTAAAGTCGGGAAAGGCAGTTCTATTTCTCTCCATTAAACACACCTGTTTTTCAACAGTTCTTACCCTGAAAGCCCCAGACAGCGAACTAGGCTATTGACCTCTTGTTTAGTTTTAATTGTGAAAGCTACAGGAATTATTACAGTGACATGGAGACTGTTGGGGGATTCCAGTAAGTGAGGGAGAAAAACAAATGGGAAAAAGCATTTAGGGCTGCAGTTCTAGCTTTTTTCATGGCATATGCTGCATATTTACATAAGCCAGTTAATTGATCATTTCTCTATTATAACATCATTTAGCTAGGAAAGTCATTACTGCTGGCTAGTGATTGAAGCAAGGAGGTTGTGGGTTGTTTTGTTTTGTTTTATTTTTGTATTTTTGTGTTTCAGGCTCCTTTGCATCAGGTGTGATTGGGTTATCTGGGGAATATTACTATTCATTACTCTGTAATTTAACTGATGTGCTAACATTACTATAGCTAAGGCCTAATGCTTTTGTCTGGCTGGTGGAGAGATGCTACAAAGCAAATTATAAATGCAGTGAAAACATACACGCTGGAAGCCAGCAGACATGATTTTGCTCTTTATCTGACAAAAAAAATCTAACTAGTTATTGGGTAGATTGCCTTTGTTCTCTAAGCAGCAGTGCTCTGGATGTTTAGCTCTCACAGTTGCTATACAGTCATGACCCCCTTTATAATAATTCTTATAAAAAATAAAAGGGCAGTGAGGGCTTAGTGGTTAAGGGTGATGGGTTACTGATCCGAAGGTCAGCAGTTCAATCACCACTATCACCACTGTTGGACTTGTCTTAACCTTCAATTGCTCAGGTGTATAAAAATGATAATTGTAAGTCGCTCTGGATAAGAGCCTCTGCCAAGTGCTGTAAATGTAATTCCGTAGTACACACAAAGAAACATCACAGATAATTACATTCTCATTAAATACATAATTATATTTTCAACTATTAAATAGTTGGTCAATACACTATTGGTGTCATTAATGTTTAGGGGCACACGACTTGGGGCATTGAGCAGTTTGGGATGCAGACCTGAATTTATATGGAGTGTCTGCATACAGAGCTGTGAGATGGTGACATTCCAAAACTTTCCATCAGTTTCGTAAATACTCTGTTATACTGTAGGTGAGACATCCATACATTTTTCAGGCTAATGCTGTACTTTAATTTTTAATATCTCTGAACAGAAACAAATTTGAAAAAACAAGGCCTGCTCCCCCTTACCTTTGCTGACCCTGCTGATTATGAAAAAATCCGCCCAGATGATAAAATGTCTATTGTAGGCCTCCAGACTTTTGCTCCAGGAAAGGTGAGGAGTATTTTCTAAATTGTATTTTTCATGTATGATTTATTCAACAGAATATGAAATAAAATAAAAGAAGTGTCAAGTATAATTATGTGTTAGTTAATATTAATCTATAAGCATGTTTTATCTTATCACTCAAGATATAAAAATTGTCAAGCTGCCTAATTCAAAGTGTGTGTGTGTGATTCACCTCTAGCCTCTGCATGCTGTAGTTAAGCACAAGGATGGCAGCAAAGACACCATTGAGCTAAACCACACTTTCAATGAGACCCAGATTGAATGGTTCCAGGCGGGGTCTGCACTTAACAGGATGAAGGAGCTGCAGTAATAAAGGACTGGTCCTCAAAAAAGGCATAAGGAACATCAAATATTAATCAGACAGATTTGTGATTTGTTTAGGCAGGAATTTAACACACTCCGCTCATAGTTACAGCATCTTATCTGATTGACCTTGTATGTGTGTCCAGTTAAACTATCAGCATTGCGTAAAATAGGGCATACACAAATGATCAGTACACAGGCACAAGGAATGAGAGGAGAATAGCAGTGTTTATGAATGTCATGGCATTTAAGTAGAGGGCTGGTATTTCTCTCAGTTGTTTAAAAGTGCATGAATCTTGTTTGTTTAAAAATATATTATGGTTTCATCTTGAATAAAATTGGCAAATTAACTTTACGGGGGACTTTCCAAACAAAAGGTGCCATTTTCTTAAGAAGTCATGATTCATGTACTATGTAATCCAGTGGTGTCATCGAGTAATAGTTGTATATCTTTGCTTATCTGCTTAACCTGACAAGAAAGGGACAGAACAATGGGAACTGCTTGTGATTTGTGTTCTGTGATAACTGCACTTTCTGTGGTATAATTTATAACCGTGTGGTTAGAGTTGAAAGGGTGCCACACAGGAAATAATTATTTTCAGAACTATCTGTGTATTAGATGACAATTTGATTTGCTGGACTGCCTCACAGGTTTCACAAAACCTTCTAACTCCAACTCCACTGTATATATAAATGCATTACTTTGTGATTCATATTACAGATCTTTAAAGATGAGTGGCTTATTTATTACCATTATCAAAGAAAGTCAAACATCCATAATACTGTTTATCAAAACCTAATTGAAATCAAGAATACATACGTCCTTATTTGAAAGCATTTGTATTTTGTGGGTCTGTTTTTTAAATGTGTACAAAAATTAACTCCTGTTACAGTAACTGTTGAACTGCTTGCATGGTGATTGTGTTACATTAGCATAACCTGATTGTGCATTTGGTTCAGACCAAACAGTAAAGATTGCCTACTATAGCTTCAAACCACAAAATCGTGTGCCGGTGTGATATGGAGGTTTCAGCAGCTCCCACACATGATTTTTACACTGATGGGAGTAAAAATATCAGATGTTTGTAGCATCACTCTTTTATACACTTTCCGTAGTTATGTTTAGCATTGTAAAAGCTACCCTGCGGAAAAATTACTACTGCCACCACCACCACAGGTCGAGCTGGTCCAAATGGAAACAATTTGTGAATTACTTCTACTAATTCTAGATAACAGAATTTTTAAATAAAATAACTGCAGTAAAGAGTCACATTTTTATTGCTCAATGAGGAAGATGGAAAATAATGAACAGCTTGTAGGTCTTCAGGCCGACCTAGATTTTTCAGGATGGAGTTGTTAAATTATTAATTGCCAAATAATGTATAGTCTCAGGCTATTAGGTTGTGTGTATATAGATTTAGATGAGGAAGGGGAAAAAAACACTACATATACACACAAGGCTTGTGTTTATTAACAGGTATACACAAAAATATATATGCAGCTTTTTGTGAAATTACATCTTTTGTGAAGATGAGGGACTTTGGGCAAGGAAGATAAGGTAGATTAGAAATACATTAGGTTTTGGAGATCTGGATCTTGGAATTTTTTTAAGGATTCTTTAACGTTTTAAGATAGGATGATATATATATATATATATATATTTTTGGAAGTGTGCTATTACAGCATGTCCACCAGGTGGTGCTGTGTACTGTTATTTTTCTTGACTAGGTGGAGGTTTGTGCACTCTGAGTGCTTGTGTTAGGAATTTGCTTGCAAAACAGCTTCAATACTTAAAGACGAGATGTTCGAAACATTCCTTTCAGTGTCCATGTTGACATGTTTTAATCACAGAATTCCTGCAGATTTTTCAGGTATGTATCCAGGCTGCAAATCTCCTGTTCTACTACAACCCAGAGGTCCTACATCTACTGTACTGTTTCTGTTTCAAGTGATTAACAGGCATAAACATTTGACACACAATGGTTTGAGTCCATAGATGTATGCTGTTGGTGCCAAATTCTGATCCTCCTATCAGTTTGTCTCAGCAGAAATCGAGTATGGTTTTCTGCCGTTGTAGCCCATCCAACTCAAGGTTTAAACATGTATAATCAGAGGGTTTTTTTTCTCACTCACTCATTTGCTAAATCACTTGATCCTATTAGGATCATGGGGATGTTGGAGCCTATCTCAGCCGACACTGGGTGAAGGCGGGGAACGCCCTGAACAGCTCGCCAGACCATCGCAGATTTTTGTCAACAAACACACACACAATTCACACCTATGTGCAGTCTGGAACAGCCACTTAGCCTAATGTTCATGTCTTTGGACTGTGGGGGGGGAACCAGAGTACCCGGAGGAAACCCACACAAGTACTTTTAAAATGTGGAAACTTCACACATAAATGCCTCGAACCGAGGACCTTCATTCTGTGAAGTGGACACGCTAACCACTGCTTCACTGTGCCACCTGAGATGTTTTTATGTTTACAACGACTGTACAGAGTGGTTTTCTGAGTTCTGTAGTTGTTCTGTGAGCGTAAACCAGTCAGACCATTCCCTGTTGCCCTCTCTCATCAACATGGCTCATCACAAGACCTGCTCACTGGATGTTTTTTCTTTACTGCACTATGCTGAGTAAACCATGCAGACTGCTGCCAGTGAGAATCCCATGAGGTCAGCACTGTCAACATGTCTTCTCAAAGAGTTTTTCATAGTCACTGTCCATTATTTAATGCACTAAACAAATAAAAACCTAAGAAACGAATAGTTCACATCTGTGATTGAGAGCAAGCCTTGTTCATATATTTATCCTAGAAAAGGTAGATCCAGACCTCCTCTTCCTCCTCCTCCTCCTCTTTCACCCCCCCCCCCCCCTCCTCCTCCTTCTTCCTCCAGCACATCACTGAGTAACACCTGCCAGGGTTTTGGCCTTTTCTACATCAACAAACAGCTGTGTGTCGCTCTTGGATCAGCTTCGGATAAACATGGCAGCAGAGTGGAGAGTAGATGAAGAATAAAGCTCTTCCACCCGCGGACATTTGGAAAAGACGGTAAGGGAGGGCTTCAGCGGTGGTCCGGTTCACCCCTGCAACGCATCCCGTCATTATTAACACGCCATGCTGCTTCTACAGCGCGTTCAGCTGCAAGGGAAGGAAGGCTGGGGGTGGTTCATCTAAGCCAGCGTTATGTTCCATGTTTAACGTGTGAATAACAGAATAACACACGGGGTAACCGAATTAAACGCGCTAAACGAGTGACGGAGATTAATGATAACCTAATGAGGTTCCGTGTGATGCTGTGCGCATGCGCTCGACTCACAGTCTGTGTATGAGAAGAACAATACATTCACTTAGAGATCATCTCTTACACCCTGTTTCTATGGGGTGGAAAAATTTCAACATGATATTGCTTTTCCCGTATATGTTATACACCATAGGTATACACCATATTGTCTACAGTTTATATATATATATACACACATAAAATGAAGGTCAAAGGTCCATATTAAGAGACAAGACTTCATATAATAAATAACAAAACACAACATACGAAGGTCCTGGGTTCGAGACCCGGCCTCGGGTGTTTCTGTGTGGAGTTGTGCATGTTGTGCATGTTTTCATGAGACATGAAATTGCCCCGAGGTGTGAATGTTTGTGTGTGTGTGTGTGTGTTTGTGTGTGTGTTGCCCTGTAATGGTCTGGCAAGCTGTTCAGGGTGTACCCCTCCTTCGTCCAGTGACTGAGATGGGCTCCAGCCTCCCTGCAACCCTAAGAGGTTTAAGCGGTTCTTCAAATGATTGAGTATATATGTGTCTGTGTGTGTGTTTTATATATAGGGAGGCATGGTGGCACAGTGGCACAATGGTTAGCACGTTCGCCTCACAGCAAGAAGGCCTGGGTTTGATTCCAAGGCTCGGGCGTTTCTGTGTGGAGTTTGCCTATTCTCTCTGTGCTTGTGTGGGTTTCTTCTGGGTACTCCGGTTTCCTCCCACAGTCCAAAAATATTCACAGTAGGCTAATTGGCTGTTCTAATTCACCCCTAGGTGTGAGTGTGAATGGTTGTGTGTGTTGGTCCTGTAATGGACTGGCATTCTGTTCCCTGCGTACACCTAGAGTCGGATGAAATAGGCTCCAGCCTCCCCACGACCCTAATCAGATTAAGCGGTTCAGTGAATGAATGAGTTAATGAGTGAATATACAATTTTGATTAGTTAGCACAATTTACAGTGAAGCACTGCCACCACAAGCTATAATAATAATAATACAGTTATATAATTCAGCTTTTGTATGATATGGAGAAATATTTCGATGTATCAGGGTGTTAACCACCTTGGCCTTCATTCCCGGCAGATAAAATCCTCTCTGTCTGAGTAATTGTCCATATTACACTTGGCCTCTTTAAATAACTGCATTAATAACAGAAGGTGATCTACAGTCAGTACATACATCATGTGCCTGTTAAAAATTTACAATGATTATCGTGGCATTGAAGGTGAACATTTTCATTCTACAGTGTTTACTGCTGTAATTGCTAATTCTTCCCTCTGTAACTGATACTGGGTTGTTATCTACATTTTAATAAAAAGGTCAGTTTGTGCATTTTAGCAGTGCTTTTCTGATTTTGAATCTGCTTTTTTGTGGTCCACCTGTTTAGTCACCAGCTATAGAAGCCTGCAAATTCAGAGGACTCAGACTCCTCTGAACAATGACTGATTCGGACACTTCAACTTCGTCTGATTCCCTGCTGAACAAACCCCACACTGCCCTCCCACTCTCTTTCCCTTTTTTGAGAGGGGGCAGTCATGTCTGGGAGAGGAAACCTCCACACCTGGGGGAGCCACCTAGTCCACTTCCCATCAAGCGCAATCGTTCATACTCGGCGTAAGTATAAGAAAAAAACCCTGTGTCTATACACATATACCCTGTGTGTTTATATGAGTGACAAAATTTTGCTGTCCTTGCAGTAATTTGCATCCTAGACTAATTGAGTTTTCTAAAATACTGTTTATGGATTATCAGTACTGTGAGGTCTAAGTCTGGACCAGTTTTCAAGGGAGTCTGCAAGAACTTCTCTAGATCCCAGGGACATGGTTTCATCCGACCCACTCATGGAGGAGAGGACATATTTGTTCACATCTCAGAGTGAGTGCACTGTCAGAGAAATTACTATTACATGTTCTGTATTGGACATAATTATAATTTTGCAGCAGCAGAATGGTGGCTCAGTGGTAATATGTACCTTCTCTTTATCAGCATTGAGGGTGAATATGTACCAGTGGAGGGGGATGAAGTGACCTACAAAGTGTGCCCTGTTCCACCAAAGAATCTGAAGTTTCAAGCTGTAGAGGTGGTAATCACTAACCTTACGCCAGGAACAAAGCACGAGACATGGTCTGGTCAAGTCATCAGCTCATAGCTTAAACATTTACACACGCTAGAATGAAAACAGAAGTGTGGGAAGGACGATATGGAAGGGGAAAAGGAAAATGCAGTGTTACAAAATAGCTGAAGGTTTTAAATATGTACAGTTGTGGAAAAAATAAGAGACTACTTTTAGTAGGGGTTACCATTCATACATATACACATACTGATCAACCATAACAAAAAACAGTAATGAAGCAGGAAAGATGAGCAAACGTTAAGATCTGAGTGACTTTGACAAGGGCCACATTATGATGTCTGTTCTGGATCTGTTCATCTCCAAAATGACAGGTCTTTTAAGGTATGTCTGGTATGCAGTGGTAAGTACCTACCAAAGGTGGTCCAAGGAAGAACTGGCAGGAGTGTACTGGGTGCCCAAAGCTCACTGATGCATGTGGGGAACAAAGACTCATGCGTTTGGTCTGATCCTACTGAAGAGTTTCTTTAGCACAACCTGCTGAAACTGGTGATGCTGGCTATGATGGAAAGGTGTCAGAACACAGCTTACTGTGTTTGGGGCTGCCTAGCTGCAGACCATTCAGATGGTGTTAATATTATGGTTGATCAGTGTATACATAAACATAAACATGAAATGGTGTCATATGTGAGTAGGTTATGGTTTGGAATTGTGTAACTTCCAGGTCTTTAGCTTGACAAATAGGTGTTATAAGGCATGATCTGATCAAGCTTTAATAATGGCAGTAAAAGAAAAAAAACCCCATGAAGTCTTCTTTAGCTTAGCATTGGCCTTATCTGTCTGTATTTATTATTATTATTATTATTATTATTATTATTATTAGTGTGAAGTTGATTTCTTGATTTTGGTACATTGAGATTAATTAAATTAAATTAAATTAAAAACACAAATTGTTCACAAAAAGTGAAAAAGTTGATGATGAAACCAAAATCTCACTCAGTGGTCATATCCTAGCAAAAAAAATGTAATGAAGTGAGATCCACATAGCTACTTAAGACCAGATAAGTGTGTTCTAAAGTTCTGCAATGCAGTAGATTATTAATATTCAGACACACATGGTCAGCTATAGTGCTAACTTCACTGTGTAAAATGAGAAGGTTAAGGTACCTTAAAGGTCTAAATAAAAATATTAGGAGTAAGTTTTTGTCTTGAAAATTAGGTAAGGTAAGGTATGGTAAGGTATGGTATTGTATTCTGAAGTATAAATATAATAAAGTAAACTTTAGTGTAGTAATGAAATGCATTCTTTTCAAATATTGTCCAACGATGCTCAAAATAGATAACTTTTTTCTTTATTTTTTTGTAAGAATGTCGGAGATGCTCACAAACCTCAACCTGTTTTTTTAAATTGCTTTGTCATCATCAGTAACAGACTGTGTGTTTTAAGAGCATTAAGTAATCAGTGAGTATTTGAGTATATACCCCACTCTACACTTATTTCCCTTCTTCATTATAACTGTAATTTTATTGTCTACAATGTAATAAAAATGTTTGTTTGAATGTACAGTTATTTCAGCATGAGTTCGAACATTAAAGCGAAGACATGGTTTTTACACTTTTTTGTTATAGTGTTGAATAGCCGTGTTAGACGATTCCAGAGTATTAAATAATGAGGTTAGCTCATGTTTTAAGTTTTTCCTCTGGGCTGTTTGAGCTGGCCATAAACACAAGGTTTTTGTTGTTGGGTACACTAGTTCATCACACCATGTTGGACCTTCTAATTAGCTGGCTTTACCCCACTGTCCCCTCCATGCACAGCAGTGCCTCCACCTATCCTAGTCAGCCTCACAGTGCACTGAAAGGAAGGGCGACCCAATTCAGAAAGGCAGTCTATCATAGCACAGTATGTACAGAGAGTGGAAAGACAATAAATGTGAGGAGGAACCCAAATAGGCTGTCCAGCGTGTGCACTCAAAATCAGCATTTCAGAGGAAGGTGAGGAAGCAGGGAGTGGAGTTTTTGGATTAGGAATCATACTTTAGTGCTCCTTTTGTATCCAAGATTACAAATAAAGGTCTGAAATCGAGTATAATATCTGATACATTGATACACTGAAGATAAAACTGTATACTGAAACTGTGGGTGAAATTTGTGAATGGCCATTTTATACTTGGATCAGTTCATATGGAGCTTTGATGAATATGCCTCTGAATAAGATGAGTAAATATTTTGCTCATTCTGAATCACTTCATTTTAGATCACATTCCAAATTCAGAATTTTGCAATAATGGAAAAATCAGATACTACAAGTCAAATCTTGTACTGTACATGCTTAGCATGCTTTCACATCCTGTCTTTACTAGTGAATTTCTAACAAACAACTGTTGTTAACTGTTGAAAGTTAACAAAATTATTAACAAAACTGAACTGGAAACCTCACAAGAAGACTAGAGGAGCCAATACAGGCCTAACGCATAACTTAACATTTCTGTGACATTTGGAATAGTGTTGACATATTTTGCACATACCATAGTAATAATAATTAATATTATTTATTCATTCATGCATTTTCTAAGTCACTTAATCCTAATAGGGGCGCAGGAATGCTGGCGCCTATCTCAACCGACTCCAAGTGGAGGCGGGGTAATTAATATTATTATTAACATTCAATAAATAGTTTTTAATTCTGTTTAACTGTGCATTAACATATGTAGAATTTCAAATTGTGTGCTCCATAGTTTGTGTTTTTCACTTAAACGTAAACAAAAATATGCCATTTAGTTGGGAATGTCAAAGTATTGGCTTTCAGCTGTATATGGAAACTAGAACTGGTACATTATGAACCCACCTGAGTGTAGCAACTTCCTACATTTTGTCTTGTTTTCTTAAGTTGTATTCACTTATCAAGATAAGAAGCAGTAGGGAGGTGCTGAAAACAGCATACCACGTATGATTTTATGACACTTTCATGCACTTTGAGCTTCATTGCTTTCCTACATTACAGCTTTATTTTTTCTACTACATTTTTAACATGGCAACAAATATTAAAAGAATGAATGAATATAATGTATGATGGGTTAAATGAAAGGCAAGTCAAGCTGAATACATTATAATCCACATTACCAATACTTTTATACTATTATACTTTAACCGTTAAAGGCCTTGGGATTTTACAAGTACATTCTGTTGTTTTGACATACATGCAACAATTACTGCTAGCCTGATATGCATTTTGTTTTTAAATACAGTATGTCAGATACTGAATATAAACTAATTTAACCATGGTTCAGTTCAGCAAACAGGAACAGATGTTCAAACAGAGAGCTGTGCTTTTATCTGAGCATGTCTCACATCAGACACAGACAGGTTTATTACCTGTGAGCTCTTACCCTGCTCTGTAGTTCATTAACAAGCAGAAGTCTCAGACAGAAGTAACAACTCGCTTTGGCTGTCAGTATTTTTGCGTCGTGTTTTCGACCATTTGTTTTACTTTTTCTCATAATCCTTGGATTAGACTAATTGTCAATGATAAATCTGGCACAGAGTGGACTAAACTGGAATTCATTTGTACAGTAGAGGTTTTTAATTAGTTATTATTTTTTCCTGCTCATTAAACATTCTGGCTTGCGATTCAAATAACTGATTTAGTCTCCTCTGATTTTAAACCCTCAAAATCTTTGGTCTAGGCCTATTTCTTATAAACATGATGCCGCACTAAATCCTTTAAACACAATTAGGGGACAGTTTTGCTCATGTGGACTGTTTAACTTTTTTTTTGAGAGGGAAGTGGATCATTTATTTTTATTCAACGTATGTTCTGTAACAGCTGCTACTTCATCATGCCTTGCTGGCTTTTTGTGTGTTTGTTGTGGACCCTTTCAAGTGGAAGTTACTTGAAAAAGTCTTGCCTAAACAGTGAGTACCTAATGAATGTGGTGCTGCTGCAGGACAATGTGTCCCCCTGGAGTATGGACTTCGTTCAGCCAGCGGTGATGAAAGCAATTGAAGCAAATGCAGAGATCAACTACCAGCATGGTATTTTATATTTCTTATTTTTCAAAATTATAATTACAGCACTCTCTATTTTGTTCACCTGTCTATATTTTGTCTGTATGTCTGTGGTCCTTATAGGTATCTAATCATTACAACTACATTGTAGTTTGGTGAACCACATCAAATTTTTAAATATTATATAGAATTAAAGGGCATGGTGGCTCAGTGGTTAGCGCTGTCGCATCATAGCAAGAAGGCATTGGGTCAAAACCCCGTGGCTGACTGGGGCATTTCAGTGTGGAGTCTGCATGTTCTCCCAGTGCATCTGTGGGTTTTATCCAGGTACTCTGGTGAAGTCATGAGCATTAGTTCAACTGGCTACTCTAAATTGCTTTGCTCTAGCCCTGCGATAGACTGGTGACCTGTTCAGGGTGCACCCTGCTTCTTGCTACGACCAGATAGGATCGGCTCCAGCTTTCCCCACAACACTTATAGACACGTGATACTGAATGGATATATGAAGATAATTTTATTCTAAATCAGATTTTATTTGTGTAATTTAGACAGTATTGTGAAGTCCAGTGTATCAGGGACTGAGATGGGAATTTTCTGTATTTCTGCATAAATATTTAATTAAATGTCACCATACTGTCAAAAAAGTCTTAAAAGTAGATAAAGAGAAACCAATTAAACAAATAAGAAAAAATATCATACTTTGTCATTTGTTAAGTAAAAAAAGGGTCCGATATTACATATTTGTGTGGTGCAATAAAATATGTGAACATTGTGTTTCGGCACCTTGTGTAATGTTTTTACTTAAACTAATAAATATGCTAAATCAACCAAGTAGTATATTATCTATACCGCTTTTCCATCAGGGTCATGGGGAAAGCTGTGGCCATTCAAGAGAGGTGGGGTGATATTTTTTATACCTTTAGAATGTGGGAGCACAACAAGCACATGGAAACTCTACACAGAAAGTATCCAGTTGACTGTGAGATTCATACCCAGAAGGTGACAGTGCCTACCATATTTTTAAATCAATGAGCACAAAGATACCTTCAACTCAACACATTTTGGGATATATACAGTAAAGAAAAATAATCTCTGACAAGAATCAGACTTTAATTAAAAAAAACCTTTTAAAACCATGTTCTTTGCTACTGTTTTTTTTTAGGAGTGACTCACAATCTGACTGCCTCCTACAATGGCTTTAACACTGTTTTTTACCGAAATAAAGGCTGTCACAGCAGTGCCTGTGAGGGAGTAGAGGTCCTCAAAACTCTTACGGTGAGAGTTCATCCCATAGCATGCTAAATTTGAGATGCTCTCATCACTCTGTTCACATATCTCATACCCAACATTTCTGCAGGACACAGGAAGGCTTGGCTGTGTTCTGCTGGGACCATCCTGTACCTATGCAACATTTCAGCTTTCGGAGTAAGTTAGATTGAGATATCCTCCTGAGACCCAAAAATTAATGTTGTGTGCCTTCTTATTTCTTCATCCACCCAATAACTATTGAACTTGATCAATGTCTTCAAATAAGAAGTATTTTTGGGGCGGAAAGTAATACCCAATGGCTCTCATATGAGGATCTTACAAGGACATACATGCAATATTGTTGGTAAAAAATATGATGTCCTCATAAGGTTACTCTTGGTGAACTTCTTCCTGTTTGAAGATGTTGATCAAGTTTAATAGTTATCAGGTGGTAAAGAAGAGAAGCAGTGCATAGAAATGACAAGACACACAAAATTAGTGTTTGGGTCTTAGGAGGATATTGCTATTATTATTGAAACTGTGTTGTACAAAGTGTTGTCCTTATGTCTTTAACATTAACAGAAATTTTTTATCCAATGTCCATAAAGATATTTTACAGTTTGCAAATCTTTTCTTCTAATGAAACTGTTTGCTTTTATTGTTTCTGTTACCTGGTCCTTGGCAGTCTTGATGTTGGTCTAGAACTCAATATGACCATAATCTCAGCAGGGAGCTTTGGCCTGTCGTGTGATGACAAAGCTAACCTGACACGCATACTGCCTCCAGCTCGCAAGGTCTCTAGCTTCTTTTCTAATTTCTGGAACTTTACTGACAGTATTAAACCAATGTGGAACATGGCATACATCTACAAGAGAGCCGATAACACAGAGGATTGCTTTTGGTGAGTTACCTGAAATGTTGTTCACATGCTTTAAAGTAGACTTTGAGGAAAGGTTTAGTTCAGTTTATGAAAAGTTGACATAAAAATGTGTTTATTTAGTAAATAACAGTGAATATATCAGCTTACATGGCAAAGATACTTAAAAGATAAAGAGATACTACTTTTTCCTTTTGGCTATAGGTACATAAGTGCCCTAGAATTTGACTTAGGTGACTTTGCTGCAAACACTGAAAAAACAGTGGTGATTCGGGATAAAAAAGATCTACATGAAGCTCTATCATCAAAAAATGTTAGAGAAAGTAACCGTAAGGACAAATTCCATGTTTTTGCTTTGTTTTCTTAACTTTCCTTTTAAATAGGCAAATGTTCTCCTATTCACCTGTGTGTTTCGTCTGTAGTGTTCATTTTATGCGGAACTCCTGATGACATCACGGAATTGAAAAACGGCTCTGTGGATGACAACAATCATGTTGCCTTTATTCTCATTGATCTGTACAAGTCTGTAATCAATCACAGCTTTTTCCCTTTTTAGTCTATATTCTTTTTAATTCTTAATTTTTGTTAGTGAGCTCATGAAAGACAACATAGGAAATTAAACATTGCCATATATCCTCTTTTTAGTGACAGATATTATTTTGAACCATCCAGTGATGCTATGAAGAATGTCCTGGTCCTGACAATGCCTAACACTCGGAATTACACTATCACCTCCAACAACATGGTCAGGGGTGTTGCTGCTTTTCTTTTTTAGCTTCAGTTCTGTCATTTCATACTCCTTTATCATGCATATGTGTGACTTGTTGCTTATAGTGTAATTATTCACTTTTCTGTTGCCATTTCATATAACACAAAGCTTTAATATATATATATATATATATATATAAAAACGAGTCTTATTCTATATATTTATTCATGTCTGTTCTTTTGTATTGCTCTATGTAGATGAACGATTATATTGCTGCATACCATGATGCGGTGCTGTTATTTGGGCAGGTGATGAGGCAAATTTGGATGAATCCTTTCTTGGATGTAGACAGTGTCAACATAAATTATTTCAGAAATGTGTCATTTAAAGGTTAACATGATAAACATTTAAAATCCTATTGAAATCCTAATTAAATCTCAGTTATGGTTGGTCAAATCACAGTGTAAAATAACCCTGGGTGAATATTATATGTTTATGACCACAGGTATTGCAGGAGATTATATGATAGATGAGCGTGGGGATAGAGACGTCGTTTTTTCACTGATTTACACCAACACCGATAATGAGGTAAGCAGTAAATCTTTAGCTACTCTAATGGAATACACAAGATTTGTTTTCCAGAGAGATTATAGAAATGTGGGAATCATTTATAAAACACTGGCAGAGAGCAAACACAGTGTGTTAGTAACTAGTGACAGTCAATTTGTGTTATCAGACATAAAAGCTTAACTTCCTTCTTCTGTCCTTCAGTACAAAGTTCTGTATGAGTTTGACACCAGTAAAAATAAAACGACACTGGTTGATGTCAATCCTTCCTTCATCTGGCCTCAACAGAAACTTCCTGATGATCGGGTTCATACTGATAACAGAGGTGAGGTTGTGCACATTACATCATATGTATAGTAGAAATAAACAAAAAATTCCTTATTTAACCAAGCACAAACGGATACATTACAAGAATGTTATTATTTACAGCCACTTTAACAATTATTTCTACCTCATGTTATGTTTAGGTCTGGATAAGGACAATATCATTATCATGTCAGTGTGCTCCCTTGTGTTGGTAGTGATAGCCACAGTTGCATTTGCCTTGTACTGGTAAGAGTGTCAGTAATCACCACCATAGCTCCTCCCTGCTGTCACATTATTTTATTTCTCTGTCCACCTAGTGTTTTAATTGTGTTTGGAGAACATAAAGAAATAAATGCTTTCTGCTTTCCCAGGCAGAACAGGTCGTACCGCCTTAAACAGACGCTATGGTCCCAAATCCCTACAGAACTCATTACTCTTTTAGATTCCAGTGAGAAAAATATGGTGTCTCTTGAGGTAATATTTGTCACCTATTCAGGCCTTATGTCTGTTAATCTTTTTGTACTTTGGTCCATTTACTTTGTCCTTGTCATTTTCCCACATGTATCAGGTTTCAGTTCTGAACTGTTGATATATCTTACTTTGTATAATGTAGTCCCTCAAGGAACAGCTACACAGTCCATTTAACCACATAAATTCACATGTATTCAGAAGTAATACATTATTACTAATTAGAATTTATCTGGTTAATCAGATCGATGACGATGCCAGGAAAAATAAAAGTCAAAGGATTCGCCAGGCACGCTATGATAAAAAGGTACTTTGACATTGTTCGAGTCGGTCTCTTACCAGCTAGCATGTTCAGAATAAAAGATGAACTTAATTTCAACACAACTGCATGTTTGATTTTGTAGATTGTAATCCTTAAACAGCTGAAGCACTCTGATGGCTACTTCAGTGAAGGACAGAAAATAGCACTTAATGCAGTAAGCAAACATGTCTTTTTTTCTTCTTCTTCATGATGCCTTGGATGATATTTGTTACAATTACTTGCCAAAAAGTTGTACACTTAAGCTAAAGATATTCAATGTCCCACAACACCACACATTTCATATTAGCATGTACTGTATATTTAAGCAAAATCAGCATTTTGGTGAGGGGCAGGGTCTCATAGCAAGAAGGCCCTGGGTTCAAGTCCAGGGCCTGACTAAAGCTTTTCTGTGTAGAGTTTGCATCTTCTCCCTGTGTTTGCATGGGTTTTCTCCGAGTAGTCTGGTTTCCCCCCACAGTCCAAAAACATGCACATTAGTCTAAGTAGATATTCTCAGTTGCCCCTAGGTGTGCGTGTGAGTGTTAATGGTTGTGTGTGTTGGACTGGCAAACTGTTCAGGGTGTACCCAGCCTTCACATATAGTCAGCTGGAATGGGCTCTGGCTTCCTTGTAACCTTGGTAAAGGATAAAGTGGTTCAGAAAATGAGATGAGAATTCCAGTGAGTTAAAGGTTTATGTACAGCATATATAAGAGGTCTACACACCCCTATTAAAATGCCAGCTATTTGTGATGTGAAAAAAAGAGACCAAGATAAATAATATGAAAATTTATTACTTTTCATGTGATCTACCTGTACAATATAACTAACCAAAAATATTATTATAATAACTAGTTGCATCAATATGCTCACTCTTAGAAGTTTTTTGGTTGAACTACCTTTTCTTTTTATGAGAGCATTCTTCTATCTGCATGACACGTTACGACTTGGCAATCCTTGCCCACTCCTCCTTGTGTTCCAAATCTGTCAAACTGCGAGTGACAGTTTTCTTCATCTTCAGCTTTAGCAGACGGCTAAATGTTTTGTGCCAAAAGTAACTTGTATTTAGAATTGTTCATAATTCCTTGTACCTTCAATAAAGTCTGATCAATATGTTCCAATATTAAGTGTATAATCATCACTGCACACTACTGTATTTTTTAAATTTATTTACTCGCTAAACCATTCCATATGGTTTGAAGTTCATTCATGCTATACAAAAGTCAAAAAATAAAATTTGCGACACCTTTCAGTTTTTCAAAAAAATTGGTATTTTCAGTGTTTTTGATTATTAGTCATAATTTTACCTCAATATACTTGTCAGAAAGATATTTTTTGGTTCTCTTTGCCTACAATAGCATTGTTCAATACATTTTCACCAAAAAATTATAGAGAAGTAATTTTTTACTTCTTCTTATTAGGAGCCATTTTAGACCTTAGCCCTTTTTTTAAAGTGGTGGTGAATACTCTTCACTGCACACTACTGTATGTTTTAAATAGGAGAAAACTTTACCTTTGGTCTACTTTCTTTTCAGCTATTAAAAATAGATTATTACAACCTAATAAAATTCTATGGCACAGTAAAGATCGATCATGAAGTTCTTGGAGTGTTTGAGTATGGAGAGCGTGGATCATTGAGGGTGGGTAAAGTAGCTCAAATCTCATACCAATAAAGTTGACCATGGTTCAGCCTAAATTTACATATACTGTATTTCTGATGTATATATTTTTAGTATGTACTGAATGATAGGACTTCATACCCAGAGGAGACCTTCATGGATTGGGAGTTCAAAACGTCCGTCATATATGACATTGCAAAGGTATGTTACCACTTATTTATCATTCCAATGCATATTTAGGGATTTTTTGAGTAGCATAATGTCTTTAATTTAATGCCATGCAGGGGATGTCCTATCTTCATTCAAGCAACATTGAGGTCCATGGCCATCTGAAGTCTACCAACTGTGTTATTGATAATCGTATGGTAGTGAAAATTACTGGCTTCGGTTTTAACACTATCCTCAGTCCAGACAGAGGTAAGGCTTCCTCACTTGTTGCATTTACACTGCTGAGAATATTATTTGTTCCTCAACTTCCTTTCTTACAGATCTGTGGACTGCTCCAGAACACTTACGGAAGGAGGGCATTTCCCAAAAGGGAGATGTTTATAGTTTTGCCATAATTGCTCAGGAAATAATGCTAAGAAAGTGCACATTCTACACCAAGGACTGTTCTGACAAAGCTGGTGAGACTGCATAAGCTACACTTCGATCATACCTATACATATACCCCTGCTGGAGAAGTGTTGGTTCAATCTGCTGGTTAGATTTGTCTATATTGTATTCCATTTCAGTGAGGTTGTAATAGATAACTTCCCGCTGGCAAACAGCATGGAAGAAGACAATATTTATTATTAACACAATCTTAAATATCACTATATATACAATCATTTTTTCTTTTAACAGAAAAGCTGGACCGTGTGCAGTATCCCAGAATGCTGCATTTTTTCAGGCCTGACCTAAACTTTGAAACTGCAAGTGAAAAGGAATTGGAGGTGTGTGTGTGTGTGTGTGTGTGTGTATGTGTGTATGTGTGTGTGTGTGTGTGTGTGTGTGTGTGTGTGTGTGTGTGTGTGTGTGTGTGTGTGCGTACACTCATTAAAAAAGGAAGTACATATTTTAGCAGGCACATATTTCATCCTCTTTGAGGAAACACCTACAGATGATATATTCCAACAAGTGACAAATAGAATTTTATTTTATCCAAGTCCATAAACTTAAACCAGGTGTTCCAGATTAGGTGCCGTTGAACAGTTATTGGGTGATTAGGATATTTAAACCTAACATCGATGGTCTGGTATTCCCCTTGCCATTGACGTGTGTGATATCATTATGCCAAGATCTAAAGTGCTTGCTAAAGGCTTCAGGGGACATATGAGTCTAGTACTGGGTTTAGTACAGGGTTTAGTACTGGGTCTCTAAAAGTTTAGAAATAAATAATTCCATTGTAAGGAAAATCATCTAAAAAATGGCATCCATCTGAGTCACTACCACTTGGTCCAGGACAGGCTAATCTAACAAATTTAGCCCGAGAGCAGACTGTTTGGTACAAAAAAGAGGTCTCAAAGAACCCCAGAATTTCATTATAGGATCTGCAGGTAACTTTTGAAACTGTAGCTAAACAATCAGAAGGAAATTGTACAAATTTGGCATGCTAGAAAAGCTTTTGCTGTCAAAAAAAAAAAATGACAGCAAGATTACAGTCTGCCAGTGAACAGACAAAACCCAGGATTTTTGGAATATTGTTCTCTGAACAGACAAATCAACAATAGAGATGTTCAGCCACAGTTGCAGTATACACATTTTTTTAGGGGAAGAATCTCATACCAACTGTGAGCAGTACAACTTGCAACTGAAGGGGGGGGTGGTCTAAAATGTCAGCAAGCTGATGTCAGACTGGTGGCCAATCATGCACAATACATACAAGTATTTTTTTCTGCTAAAGGGGGTAATACTTGTTTCTCGAGCCAAGGTATACTTACTTTTTCCAAACAAACATATCTCATCTATTGATATTTTTGCTGAATATATTTTGCTTTTGGTTTTGTTCAGGTAAATTGTTGGCAGCTATAGGCACTGTATTAAAGATAATGGAATGTGTGCATGTTTCCACATGCCTTTATGTATATTGGTGTATCTTATCTCATGATATCATAATGCATTATTGGTAAATGCCAGGACAAACAAAAAGACCTACCTTGTATCATGTCTTCTGTCTGTAATCCATGGTTTCAGGTGTATTTGCTTATTAAATCCTGTTGGGATGAAGACCCTGAGAAAAGACCAGATTTCAAAAAGATTGAAAGCACTTTGGGAAAGATTGTCAGGTAACAAATGTTCTCTTTTGTGCAACAAACGTTACATACAAAGTAAGACACAGGACAAGTCAGACTTCATACTACATTTACATTTATGGCATTTGGCAGACGCCCTTATCCAGTGTGACTTACATAAGTGCTTTGAAGTCACTCTCAGTGAACACTTTCTGATACTGGTTCACTAGGACACAGGCTAAGTGTACCATCAGTCAAAACTGTGTTGGAAAAATGTTTTTTTTTAAAAGATAAATAGTAAATATGCTAATCCAAGTACTTCAGAAAGAGGTAGGTTTTAAGTCATCATTTGAAGACAAACAGTAAATTAGCCATCCGGACATCTAAGAAATTTTTATTCCACCATCTCTGTGTGAGAACAGACAAAAGTTTAGATACATGTTTCCTTTGTGCCTTGGTATATGGAGACACCAACTGAGCAGTGCTGGAGGATCAGAGAAAGTGCAGTGTGGTGTAGGGTGTAATAAGTGCTTTGAGGTAGGAGGGTGCTGGTCCATTTTTGGTTTTGTTTTGAAGCAGCAGTGTTTTGAACCTGATGTGAGCAGCTACAGAAAGCCAATGGAGAGAGAATGCATGTGGGAGAACTTGGGAAGGTTGAAAATTAGTCATGCAGCTGCATTCTGAATCAATTGCAGAGGTCAAATGGTATTTAGAGGCAGACCTATCAGGAGTGAATTACAGTAGTCAAGCCATGAGATGAATTAGGGAAAAATAATTTTTTTTTTATGTTAAAGAGAAGAAATCAACATGATTAAAGATAAACCCTAGCAATATAAGAAGGACAGGTGATTGCCCATGTCTTCTGCCTCTCTCTTTAATTGCTATGCAACATATCCGAGAGCCAAGGAGCAGGGTCAGAAGTTTTCCTGGGTTTGGAAGAAAGTGGACAGAGGAGATCCATAGCTGCAGAAAGTGAGGAGAGTGGTGTCAGTATCAGACTCTAATGGTAGAAAGGAAAAGGAAACAGGGCCTAGAAGGTATGGTAAGGTACAGGATAAACAGATAAAGGAGAGACAGAGTGGAGGTTTTGCCAAGTGGAAGAAGAATAGAGAAAATTGTTTTATTATTTTTATTATTATTATTATTATTATTATTATTATTATTATTATTATTTATTATATATATTTTTAACATAGGATAGGTATGGTGATGTGAAAGGATACTAATTAGTGATCAGAGATGTGAAGTGGGGTAGCAGTGATGTCTGTAACTGGGGAGGGATGGCTGAACACTAGGTACAAGAGGTTTCCTCGACTGTGTTGTTGAATGGATCTTGTCAAGGGAGAGACTGAAGTCTCCCAGGAGAGTCTGCAGGTGTTGTCAGTAGAGAAAAGAATGCAGAGTGTGTCCATTTCTTTCAAAATGTGTCCTGGATGTCCATGAGGGCGGTAGATGATAATGATGAGGAGAGTGATTGGAGAGGAAACTGCAACTGCATAAAATTCAATGGAGAAGATGCCCAGATGAGACAGAGAGCATGGTGTGCAGCACCAACATAGAGACAGCTGCAGACCTTCACCATCACCTCTCCCACTTTCTCGTGGAGTATGAGAGAAAGCATAAGTAGAGGAAGGAGCAGCTGGTGTAGCTGAGTTGTGTGGGGAAAATCCAAGTCAAGATGGTGATCAGAAGCAATGGCACAAATGAAATCAAAATCAGACTTACAGTAAATAGTTTATACATTACTGTACAGACAGGCATAGTATAGAACATTCCATTCCTGATTCCATAATGAAATAAATTGGTGATTGGTATGCGAAGTTAGGGTTTACTATAGAGGTTGATATAATTTTGCAAGCATGTTTTAATATATATATATAATTTTTTTTATTATTATTATTTTTTTAATCATAGTCTACACAACCAGGCCAATTTCAGTTACTTGGAGAATCTGATTCGGCGGCTACAAATGTATTCCCGTAACCTGGAGCACTTGGTGGAAGAGCGTACAGCTCTGTACAAGGCAGAGAGAGATAGAGCAGACAATCTTAACTGCATGCTTCTTCCAGGGTAAGGTACAACAATCGAACTTGCCTACACTTATATTGCCTATTCAGAACACAGAAAATGACACGTGTTTTCTATTTAAGACATAGTATGCTTCACTATTTCTACTTCAGAATCAGAATCAGAATACTTTATTTATCCTAAAGGAAATTGTGTGGAAATTGTGTGGGTACTTGTAGCTGTGTAAAATTTATCGTGACAAAATCTTAAGCATAATCCATTTGTATACCCCAGGCCAGTTGTACGCTCACTAAAGGAGACTGGCATTGTGGAGCCTGAGCTGTTTAATGAGGTCACCATCTACTTCAGTGATATTGTGGGTTTTACCACTCTTTGCCACTACAGCACACCCATGGAAGTGGTAGACATGCTCAATGACATTTACAAAAACTTTGACAGCATCCTTGATCATCATGACGTCTATAAGGTGCCTTTGCAGACGAATCTACATTATATTAAACAGTATTTGTGCTTCAGTAATGCAGTATATGACATTATATTTTTTGCTTGTTACTGATTTAGGTGGAGACAATTGGTGATGCGTACATGGTGGTGTCAGGTCTACCTCGCCGGAATGGAGACAGACATGTGAAGGATATTTGCCACATGGCACTAGACATTCTTTCCTTCATAGGCACTTTTGAGTTGCGCCACCTGCCTGGCTTACCTGTATGGATCCGTATAGGGGTGCACTCAGGTATTTTTCAGATAACTTATACACATTGCAGGCCTGTCTCAAGTGGAGTGGAGGATGTAGGGTGGTATTTTTGTTACTGGGCAGGCTACAGGCTACAGGCTGCTGTTACAAGATGGCTTATACACCAATTAGCCATGACATTAAAAATATTATGACCAATATGAGGTGAAGTAACATTGATGATCTCTTCACAGTTGCACCTGCCACAAGTTGAGATGTATTAGCTTGAAAGTGATGGTTCAGTGAGTAGATGAATGGTGGGAAGCCACCAAATAATTCTTGGCATTCTTCTAGGATCTAACCCATCACTGACATTACATAAGTAAAATAGACTGTTTTCCATACTTTCTGAATACTGTCTGGAGTGAATACAGGAAAGGTTAACATTAAGGTTTTTTTTCACTGCCTTTCTTGAAAGATTAATTATCCATTTAATGAGTTCATGTTCCATGTTCCCATTTCATGATTCAATGATTGTTGTTTTGCTCGGCAGCAGTTTGTTTGCCTACCTGAGTTAAACTGTGTTTTTTATTCTTTGCGAGTCTCAGAGGTAGTATCTGAGCCTCTATTTTTTGAGGTTTCAGTTTTATTATGAATAAATCTCATTTTAATTGCTGTTTACCATCATGCACGTCAGCAATATGTAATAGCCAATCAGCATCAACTCAGGCACAGACACAGGACAACCATCAAAGTCATGTGCTATGCATATGGGGCTCTGCCCAGGATCTCTGATTTTAGATTAGAAATAAATTTTAAAATATGAGCAAGATTAAAGATATGAGGGACTTTGACGAGAGCTGCACTGTGATCGCTAAATGACTGGGTCTATTAATCTCTTGTGGGGTGTTTCTGGTGTGCTGTGGTAAGTGCCTACCAAAGGTGCTACACTGAAGCACAACC
Source organism: Neosilurus mollespiculum (assembly GCA_030014195.1). NCBI lineage: Eukaryota > Metazoa > Chordata > Actinopteri > Siluriformes > Plotosidae > Neosilurus > Neosilurus mollespiculum. Next base: position 27,852,218 of record JAQMYF010000021.1, read on the forward strand.
AGTGAACTGGCAAGAGTGTCATGGGTGCCCATTACATCTGGTCTGATCCCACAGTTCTGTGTAAGTTGGCTGCTGAGATGTATCTTCTGCTCAGATTAAGTTTTTTGAATTGTGTAAAGTGATAAATTAAATACATTAAGTATGCATGTATGCTTAAGTGGGGAAAAAAGAAAGGCTTATAAATATGACCATGAGAGTTAACAGGTATAATCATTATCAGGATGAGGACGGTAGAAAAAACAATATTTTCCCCAGTAGTTTTAGAATATTTCTTGGTTTTAAAACAGCCATTACAATGAAAAAGGTATACAGCAGGTCATTACTGACATCATTGTAGAAACTTTATTTCTACTGACAATTTATTTTTATGTTCTGTAACACAATACAGAAATTTCTTGTGTAACCGACCTGCCAAGCTTTCATTTGTAGAAACATCTGGTGGACGAGCATGGCAACAAAATCTATATCAACTTGCTATAATATTTGCTGTTCAAGTGTGGGGCCACTCAGGCACAGGGTGCAGAGGAGTCTCCTCTTTAGAATAGCCCTGCCTGGCAGAAGATGACCATTTATAGATGTGACCTCATACTTTGTTCTGTTAAGCTAAAAACGTCATTGTAAAAAAATTAAAAGAAAAAAAAAAAAAGATAGGGATTACTTAATTTTGAATTATGTACAAATTGATTTGTCATACAGAGATTAATTGTTCTCACTTTTAACAAAGGTTCTGATTTAGATTGTTAGCCGTTAAATGAAATGAAATAACAAATACTTCTTGTACGCATAGGCCCTTGTGCTGCAGGTGTTGTGGGGCTTAAGATGCCCAGATACTGTCTGTTTGGAGACACAGTAAACACTGCCTCTCGCATGGAGTCCACAGGATTACGTAAGTATCACCAGTAACCCATAACTAAATGCATTATTTCTCATATTCTTTTTATCTAATTTCAGTATCCATATATCATTTTCACACAGAAATTCCTAGAATTCCAATTACATTGTTTAGAATCAGGAAATTGTCTGGCAATTTGATGATAGATTATAGATATGATTATAGATTGCTATTAATTGTCCATACTTCACACAGCCATGAGAATCCACGTAAGTCAGTCAACAATCAACATTATTGAACGGGTGGACTGCAAATATGAATATGAGAAACGAGGAGAGACATACTTAAAGGTATGTCTGGGTTAAAAAATATTAATAACTTGAGAATGTATGTAGATCACATAATTGAATGCATTTACCATTACACTATTATTTATTATGCCATTACCATTTTCACCATTAGGGCAAAGGCAAAGAGACAACATACTGGTTAACAGGAGTTACTGGAAGAAACTACAATCTGCCTACACCCCCAACAGCGTGAGTCAGAAAACCTTTCCTATTCATTCATTACTTAATATGACATTTGTTCATTACTTAATTTTTTGCATAATATTTATTAAATATTCCATTGAGCATTTATTAAACAATAACATTCAGCTGCCTCAATCAAACATAGTAAATTTAGATGAAATAGTTCTGTAACTATGTGTGGTTCTAAGAACAACCTATGATCTTCAGAAACTGCACCAGGTCAGCAGAACAGTTTATAAGGATTGAATGTTGGAAGGAAGAAGTATTTTTCTGAACTTATCTCATGTCCTTGTTGTAAAAACTTGACATGGAAGTGTAAACTTGAAATGGGTTTTTCAGACTTTATACATGGCTGTAGTGCAGTACCAGGCAATAATACAGGGTTCTTTGCCTGTTTTTGTGATGCATTTCATGTTATAAATATTAGTTGTGTCTCACAGCAAGAAGGTCCTGGGTTCAAGTCCCGGGCTTGGGTGTTTCTGTATGGAGTTTGCATGATCTCTCCATGTTTGCATGGGTTTCCTCTGGGCACTCCAGTTTTCTCTTACAGTCCAAAGACATGCACATTAGGCTCATATGCTGTTTCATATTGCCCCTGGGTGTCAGTGTGAATGGTTTTGTGTATGTTGGCCCTGCGATGTTCTGGCGAGTTGTTCCATCTTTGCACAGTGTCAGCTGAGATAGGCTACAGCCTCCTCAGATCCCTAGTAGTATAAATGAATACTCTTACTTCCATCACTTCAAAGTGCCTAGAATCAAAGAGTGAGCTTCATTTATTTATTTCATTTTTTAATGAAACTAACACAAATATAGCTAACCTGCTCTATTCTATTACTGGTGATGGCAGTGAAAACTTTCAGCGTCTGCAGCAGGACCTAGCGGAGATGATAAAGTGCTGTCTAGAAGAGCGATCCCCAAGTCTTGGGAAACGGAAGACAATCTCAGCATGTCAGAAGAAAATCAGAGGTTGCTCAGAGCTGAGTGACAATGAACAGCCTGAGTACTTCCACCTGGCTACTACAGACAACTTCAGTACATATCTGTAACCTGTAAAATGTTATTTCAATGTTCAGTGCAGAATATTGTAAATATTCTATATTGAACTATAAATAACTATAAACTGATTTTTTTTTATGTAGTATTTTAAAAACCTTTTAAAATTTCACTTTTCTTTTATGCATGTTTTCTACATGTGTGAACTTCCCTGAAAAAGTTATACACACATACCTGAAAACTCTGCTTTGTATAACTGTGGTGAGTCTTCAGAAAGTTACGTTTGAAATGGACACAGACATGCCAGAACCAGACTCAGCTGAATATTGGAAAACAGAGCATAATTAACGGAGATTTTGATTAAGGTATACAAATGGTAGGGTCATAATTTAGCACCAACAACATGAATCCATGGACCCAACCTGCTTTGCGTCAATAGGCCAGGCTGGTGGAAGTGGGGTAATGGTGTGGGGAATGATTTCTTTAAACACTGGAGCTGTTAACGCCAATCAATTTTTGCTTGAATGCCACAGTCATGTGCATCCCACCACATTTCACCCAGCTTCTACTGGGTACTTCCACCATGGTAATGCACATTTTCACAAAGCAATACAATTTTTATGCACGCAATTTTTATGCACGCATGCATCAATCACTCTGTTGGGCGACAATTTACATGTAGTGTCTTATGCACACATGCCACTGTCTTTCGAGCAGCTGTGTCTCTGCTCATTTATGCAATTATAAAACAATCAGCCAGTGATCTACTGATTGTTGGATAATTGCCCCGACCTGCCCTATATTGAATATCCAACCTTTACCTGTCCAGATTTTGTGAATGTGTTTTCACTGTAGACATACTCCAGATTATTTTTCTTGGCTAATATGATGTGGTCTTCTGCTTCTCCAGTCTATTTCAAGGTAAAACACTCTGCACTCTGGTTGTAAACAGTGGTTATTTGAGTTACCATAGCCTTCAGCTCAAACCTATGCCGTTTCTCCTCTGAAGTATTTCTGCAACAAGGCATTTCTTGCCACAAAACTGCTGCTCACTGGCCCTTTTTCCCCTCTGACATACTTGAACTAGCTGGATTGGTACCAGCAACCATGCCACAATCAAAGTCACAGATCACATTTTTCTCAGTTGAGGTATTTATAACATTAACTGAAGTTCTAGACCTGTATCTGTTACTTTTTTACATGCACTGCCCAACTGCCAAGATTGGCTGACAAATTAAAGGCATGACCTACACCTAAACATGTTCCTATTATAAGTGAACAGAATTTTTTGACAGTCCTTTATTGATAACAATTTACATATACCATACAACAAATAAATTAATATTCAGCACTAAAAAAAAAAAAATCAAAATACATAAACAGACAAGACCAACCATTTTAGTCCATTACTCAATGACTGGCAATGATCCACACCTGGTATTCAAGTCATATTGTTAGCATAAATAAAATGTATCCAACATAATTAATGTTCACAGTAAAACAACAAAACAAAACAAAACAAACAAACAAAAAATACATCCCTCAGGAAGGTAGAACAAAAGGTGTGCTTGAGTAATGATTTTTTCATCCCAAATATATGTAAAGTAGGATGGACCACATATTTGTTTTAATTTTCATTGATACATTTATAATAAATTAATTAATAAAGCATAATTAAAACATAAAAAACAAATATTAAAAGTACACTGAATTAAAGAGAGTAAGAATACACCATAATGAAAGATTATGTATACATTTTTTTAAAGAATGCGTATTGTTACAAAATTGGATTGCTCTATATATAAAGACTTAATATTCTATTCTTAGTACATCATACAAACCTAATGCCCTGACCTATGACATGATTATTATTACAAATGCCTCCTGTTTAAAAATTAAGGATAAGTATGAAAGGGTTCCACTGTAACATTATAAGTGCTTAAATACGATCCTTTAATGATGAAACTAAACTTCACATTCCACACACTTAAGTTTATCTCAGCCTTGTCTATAAAAAAAAATACTTTGATACTTTGCAGGACAAAGGAATGGATGATGAATATGCTCTGTTATAACAGACCATAAAATGTAAAGAAGAAAAATAAATTACCAAAGGGAGGCAGAAAGTGCTCATTCTGTTTTTGTGCTGATGTTGCGGCCTGTTTCCAAATAATAAAATGAAAATAATTGACATCGTACTGGGGCGACAAGGTGGCATAGTGGTTAGCACTTCCAACTCATAGCAAGAAGGTGCTAAATTTTTAGTCCGGGCTCGGCAAGGGCCGAGCCAATGGGCCTGTGTGGGGTTCGCATGCTCCGTGCTTGGATGAGTTTCCTTCGGGTACTTCTGTTTCCTCCCACAGTCCAAAGACATGCACATTAGGCTAACTGACAGTTCTAAATTGCCCCTAGGTGTGAGTGTGAGAGTGAATGGTTGTGTGTGTGTTGACTCTGCGATGGTCCTGGCTCTGCGAGCTGCTCAGGGTGTACCCTAAATTCGTCCGGAGTTGGCTGCGATGAGCTCCAGCCTGCCCACACCCCTAATAAAGGATTAAGTGGTCCAGAAAATGACATGACATAATGTATTGGGTGGCACGATGGTGTAGTGGTTAACACTTCCGCTCACAGCAAGATGGTCATGGGTTCGAGCCCCGTGTCCAGTAATCTGTGTGGGTGTATCTGTGTGGAGTTTGCATGCTCTTCCTGTGCTTGCATGGGTTTCCTCCCACACTCAAAAATGGAGGTACCAGTGTGTGCCTAAAAGGGAACAAATGCTTGTCGCTGGGAGATACCCCTTCGAGAGACAAATGTGGGCTCTGCATTTTTTTGCTACTTTTCTCTTGCAACCTTCAGGATAGCTGCATCACTTCGTACCATTTCTGCTATTCAAAAGGTGCACTTTGGGTATCTTATGCCTAGGTCCCACTGGAGAAAAGTCATCGGCGATGTTGAAACAGACAATTTTTCTCCTGATGGCAAGCAATGTCGACGATTTTTGTTGCAAAATTTGGGAGCGGTCCCATGTTAAATTTTACTTAATATACATCGGCCATGTTCCTGCAAATGTACACAGATGCTTTGGGTATTTCAAGAAATCTTCGGGTAATGTCCCCTGAATGATGTCTGTGAATAATCGGCGACGAATCAAGACATTCTGGAAAGATATGGGGAACATTCTCCGATAATCGGCGAATGTGCCTGAGAACATTGGCGATATTGAAAATTACTAGGGGGGTGTATCCATGAAGGTTAGGTGATGCATCTTTGATAACTTGCGAACCATCCCAGTTGCATCTTCTTTTTCAGACTTCAGAGAAGTCATTCGCTTGCGAGGTGGCATGTCGGAAACACTGATGCAAGTGATCCCTGTATAACACGTCTTTACTGTGTGCGCATGTGTAGAATTCAGCCAATCACTGAGCTAGGAACAAAGCACCTCTCCACCCTTTCACAATTATTGGCGAGTGTTCAAGGTGGCTGACAAAAACTTCGGAAAGGTATCGCCAAATGCTAACCAAAGTGTCGCCGAACTTTGAGTAATCTACTTTCACCGAAGGTTCTTACATACCTTGGCAAAACTTAACTGATGCTTTGGGAATATGAATAGTTCGTGGAATATACGGATATGCGTAGCTGAACCATCCCCGTGTGTCTGGGAAGCTCCCAGGAAGCCTCCACGTCCTGTTACATCAAGAAAAATTTCAATGCAAACATTGCTCCAACCTCCCCACAACCCTAAGAAAGGATAAAGCGGTTTGGAAATGAAATGCATGATATTGTACTTTGGAATGGAAAAATTTAGTTTATAGGACTTGTAGGACTTAAAACACTATTTTAGAATCATAAATGCAGCACAGAAGGGCATCACATAGTATCATAATATAGCATTAAAATAAGACCCTGTTATAAGTATCCCATTATATGATTGTAATTTTAGACAAACCAACCTAAACTGTGGAGCAGCACAACATCTTATTTGCTCCGAGATGTGTTAGGGAAACAGAATCATGTATAACAGCATGTTTACTGTACATTAAATGGTGCTCAGGCTACACGCCGGATTTACATTCACATATTTTTACACATTTTTGCAGCCATTTTCACACACACAAAAAAAATTATTTCATACTTTACAATATTGTTAAGACGTTTACCATAAATCTGTGTAGCGTTGATATAAGATCATGATTGGGATTAGACATTTTATTGAAATGCTGAATCATGTCCATGTTTGATTTTTAAACCCGTTTTCATTACACTAGAGTTAGTCAATCTGATTTATACCACAGTTGGTTGAGCTTTGATCAAAGGCTAGTTATAGCTATGAACAAATTTCTCCAGCACACCTAATTTTACACATGCTTCACACACAGTTCAATAATTTGATTATGTTTCAGTTGCTGGTTTTTACACTGCTCTCAGAAAAAAAAAATCAAAGAAAAATGATAATGCAAATCCAAAAAAGGTGTATATTCTACATCCGGGATCCATGAATCTGGAAAAGCTGCAAAATGGTAAACAAAAAATATCATGAGAATAAACACCTGCAATTTTACAACTGAACTGTTTCACATTTATAATAATAAGAGCTGAATAAATGTTTGGATAATAAGGGAAAATGTTTCTCTAGATGGAGATGCAGGTGAAGATGACAATGACTAAATGATATTCTATGGAGGACTAGGACTATGCCAGATATATATCATGTAACAAATATCATATTAACAATCCACTCATTTAAGTAGGCCTGAAATATATTGTACCTGAAAATGCCACTTTTGATTATAAAGTAGAGAGATGTAAATAATAATAATAATAACAACAACAACAATAATAATATAACACTATATATGAATGTTTATCATTTACATTATGGGCACAATCATGCTTTTGCATTTCTAATGGGACTCTCTAGACTATTCCATTTCATTGCACCCTTCTTGTTATACTTGCATTAAAGACAGCGTAACTCCAATAACCAACCAAAATGTTATAGTGAATTAAATTCTGGGCGACAAGGTGGCATAGTGGTTAGCCTCCCAGCAAGAAGGTTTTGGCTTCAAGCCCTCTGGCAGGTGAGTTTGCAAGTTCTCTCCATGCTTATGTGGGCTTTCTCTGTGTACTCTGGTTTCCTCCCACATTCTTAAGACATGCAAATTAGATTAACTGGCTACTCTAAATTGCCCATATTTTTTAATGTGAGTGTGAATGTTTGTTTGTCTCTGTGTGTTGGCACTGCAACCCTGAACTGTTTATGACCTTGTTACCCCACTTCTTGGTCAGGTGGAATTGGCTTATTATGAACAATCCTGGTGCTGGTGGCCGCTTCTATACAATATGTTAATTGTAGAATGCACATAAGCTTATTAAGAAAGTATTATATAGTATCTTGCCCCATACCACCCTGTGAACACCCGATCCTGTTTGATCTCAGAATCTAAGCAGGGTCGGGTTTGGAATGGGAGACCACCTGGGAATACCACATGCTGTGCAAGGGACACAGAGGGAAGGCAAAGGCAGGCTACCTTCATGTAATATGCCTAATCAACAACAAGTATGAGAACATGGTGCTCAGTGGTAGCTGAAGCCTGGAACAGGCATGGCACATGAAAGAAGAAGAAGAGTATCTCAGTGGTTAGCCTGTTACAATTTTTATACGGTTTTTAGTATAATATTCTGATGCAATGAAATGAAATACCCTATCATCCTCTTTGTACATGTTGGAATTTCTACAACTACCAACAAACACCTAGCATTTGATATCCTCACCCATTCCTGTGATCAGAACAATGACACAAGTCTCATAATCTCTAAATCCACTCATTTGGGGTGGCATTTCTTTCTTTCTCATCTTCCTCTTCCTGTTCCTCCTTCTCTCCTTCTTCTGCCTGAGTGTCTGATGCCTTCAGATGTAATGGGTGTGCAAAAAACAGGAAAAAAGACGGCAACCACACAGGTGACAAAAAAAAGAAAAGAATGGCACTTCTTATGAAATTTTTCAAAAGAAAGATGTTCAGATGGCTTATGCCGATAAAAATATAAGAAAAGCTATACCACTGTGGAAAATGTGGAGTGACAAAGTATGAAAATGTAGTAAAGGATATACAACAACTATACAATAACAATAATGGTACTTGATTTGCCTTTCAGACAATGTAGCTGGAAATATAAAATGAACAAATGAGATAGTAAATTGTATAAAAGCACTCTCCAACCTTATTATTGTGGCTCTGCTCAGTCCCCAGGCCGCCACCAGGTGTGTGCAGCTCTTTGGACACAACACAGAGGAACTCAGCCTGGTCTTCTGTACCATAGCTATAAGATGAGCCAATATTCACCATCTGCAACACCATTAAAACATGAAGAGAGAGAAGCAAAAGAAAAGAACACAATGATCCAAAGCTAATTTCTTTCATTCCATACCTATAAATTAAAACTGTTTGTTTACATGAAATGTCGAACAGATTACTAACTGGATTACAATGGATGCATCTGATCAAAGCAACTTGTAAGCTTTTTGCAACTGTAGTCTCAAACATGACACCACATTAGACATGCAGGTGTCATTTCATTTCACAGATATGTTACTGGACTGGGTTCTGGAAGGATCAACAGGACACTGGGATCAAGAAATCAACTCAGCATCAATCCAACCCACAGTCCAGAGCAGGCCGGGCCGTGGCTTTCGGCAGGCACGTACGCTGACCTGCTCAAACTTCCAGCCATCCGACATTGTGGACACCATCTGCGTCAGCTCCTCCTCCTGGCACTGCAACACCCTGTAGACATGCTTTGGAGGTACCTGCTGTAAGAATAAAATGCATAAATATGTAAAAAGAGTTGAAGAGAAAAGAAGAAAGAGGGGTTTGTAGTGGAGATAAACTGAAAGAGGTATGTGTGAAAACTGATAACTACAACTGAATTAAAATCATTGGGAAGTAGATTAGAAGTTTCTACAACAAAGGAAAAAGTCACGAGTCCCTGGGAATTCTGAAGATATCCTCAGAGCTTATCCTCCTTTTACCACAGGCTATTTTTTGCCACTCAGCAGAATAGTGGCATTTAGTCTCCAATGTTCAACAACATCTTGCTTTTTTTTAGCACTGTGACATGATCTTATGCTGAAAGTTGAAAAATCTGACATCTCATAGACCCTGTTCACACATGGCATTAACTTGAATCCTGGGTTATGTGGGACCAATATAGAGGGATTCGAATCTGCATTGTTCCTATTATGAAACCACAGGCTTGCATTGAACCCCTAATCAGTGATGTGACAACATGAGATTTTGATCAGCTGGGAGACTTTGGTCCATTTGTGCTGGGATTTCAGGAGTAAATTTTATTTTTCCTTGCCAGTAATCACAACCAAACTCCATAAACATCAGTAGACTTATGCTAAAACACAGATGTTTACATTTAATGCATTTGGATAAGATGCCCTTATTCAGAGCGACTTATAGTTATCATTTTTATACAACTGATCAATTGAGGTTCAAGGGCCCAACAGTGGCAGCTTGGTGGAACCGCTGACCTTTGAATTAAATTAAATTAAATCATTAATGCAGAGCCTTAACCACTGAGCCACCACTGCCCTGATATCATTGTATTGTGCTAAAACCATCTAAGGTTTATATGGAGTATTTCTCACATTAGGCATTTTTGGGTTCGGACCACTGAGCCAAAGAACCAAAGATCTGAGGGAGCAAGGCTAAACTCATGTACTTATTCCACATCAAACCAAAAGGTATACCTGCATGTTTCTACATTTGGAACGGGTTGAATTGGATTTTGAATAGATTTAGTTTCTACTCAGATAAAGTGCTTTTCACTATTTTGTCTCATGAGCAGCTAGATATAGGGTAACACTAAAACTGTTTCTTGTACTAAAGCTAATTTTGTGAATGGGATTCTTCAGTGAGATGACTGCTTCATGTAACTTTGAAAGTGTGCCATAGTGTCTGTTGAGAAAGTACTAAAACTAAGCCTCGAAATGAGCCTACTGTGAGAATAGATGTGGAGACAGTCTGCTCTGAGATCTTGTCCTTATTTTTCTGTTTACAATCTTAGTGTCTCTAAGACTTCAGCAAGAAAAGGAGTGTTGACTTCTGGTGTAGTTGGTGGAAATGAAAAGGTATGATGTCTTGGAGATAAGTAAAGCTTAGTTTAACCAAGCTAGACAGCAGCTAAAAATAAAAAAGTGCACATACTGTCAGCCATTTCCGGCATTACATGTCCACTTGTCTGTGTATATATTTGGAGGCGGTTTGGGCAGCATATGGCTGCATTCCTTTAGCAGTTTGCACACAAATGTGTCTTTGGTCAGGTAGAGATGAAAAGATGATTATGCAGAGATGTCTTAAGCAGAAATACATACTCAATCACATGACAATGATGTCATATTAAAGTGTGACTAATAAAGACCAATATTAGTTGAGGTCCTTTTTACCTTCTCCTTTTTTAAATTTCCGGCAGACTAGCTGGGTTTTTTTAGCCCAGACTAGCTAGCTTTTTTTGTTTTTACCCCTACAGGGTTAAAACAACAACAACAAAAAAAAGATGTCCTCTTCACAAATGATAACATTGCACATGCATACTTGCATATAGTAAAGGTAAGTGAGACCAGAACACAAGTGGTCAGTCTAATGCCAAGTGTGTACTAACATCAAATTACTTTTTTTTTTTTTTTTAGCTTTTACAGTACAACTCCTCACTGAAGCACTGGAACCATGGTTTGCAGCATATTTTTTTTTATAATTTAAACTGTAATAAAGAAAGTTCTGCACTGAGGCATTAAGATTTTTAAGGAAACAGAATATGGTTGTATCTGTGACAGACTGTTCATTACCTGAGAGGCTTTGCAGTCTCGCTCGAGAATCCTCTCTTTGATTAGTTTAATCAGTGGAGTGATATTATAAAACTCTGCCTCCTCCAAGACACCTGAAATTGCAAACACAGTACAAAAAGAATAAACTACATTGTGTGACACTGTGTATTTTATATATCCTCAATATGTCTCTGACTAGCTGGATAATGTAATGTCATGCTTGAACAATTAAGCAAACATACAAATTTGTAAGTAGATTGCAAACTAGCATTTGAACCTATATATATTTCAAATGCTTCTGCATGTTACTTTTTTCATCATTGGTACACTTCATAAAACATGAAAATACATGCAAACAAACCTTCTTCAGCCAGTTCCTTGTTATAAACCAGTTTCCCATGTCGGAGGTAATTGAGTATAGGCCCAAAGTATGTGGGGTCTCTGTCGATCACGTAAGCGCCTGTTTCATCCTACATACACACCCACACACACAAAAAAACAACATTGTATCAGATTTTATTCCTTGGATTTTGCAGTTATATAACACATTTATCTCGCTATACCAGACCTTGTGAGAAAGAACATCTGAGAACCAATGAATTACAATAAGTGTATATTCAGATGTGACCTATAGCTGCAGGTCACCTCAGAATGGTCACTGTCCTTATTTCGCAAGGCTGAGTGGCTGCTCTTTGCAGTGAATTAACCTTAAAAGCTCTACAGGGAACCTTCTCTTGGCTTAAAGATAAGGATGTTCTTTACATGATACCCTGAGGTGTGCATTACACCAGTTAGTCTTACGTATGACTGCACAAAAAGAAAGCAAGGCAAGAATAAAGGATGATGAAAAAGGAAAAGGGGAAAAAGAAAAACTAAAGAAAGGTTACAGATAACAAAGATATGGTGACAGAGTGTGTCTAAAGAAAAGGAAATATCCGGTTGGGTGTGTTAATGGGTATTCAGAAATCTGCTTAAGCCTTTGTAGCATTAAGATCTGAAGGCAGAAATGACTGTTTGGATGTTCATTAAGTCCTCCGATGGATTGGTGACCTGTTCAGGGTGTAACCCACCTTTCTCACAAAATCAGATAGGATTGGGTTCAGTCTCATGATCCTGATGGACAATCAGTATAGATATTGGATGGATAGCTGGATTCATTATGCAATCCATCCACAATGAGTCAGCAAGAAAATATGAAAAAGAAAAGGCAAACCTAGGAATATTTTGTTACAGAGAGCACCTCCTTTTGTGGTGCAAGTAAAAGGACTTTCTAAGTTGCTGAGTCTCAGGGGCAGAATTAATATGATACTTCAGCTTTGCATATTAAACACCAGAAGCGACAAGTACAGTATTAAATATGAAGCATTCATTTCTGTGTTCTGCATTCACTGGTTTAGTGAACACTGAACACTGTTACAGTAGGGCCAAAGGCATAAACTGACAGTCAGGGGTTTTTTTGTTTTGTTTTGGTTTTTTTTATTTTATTTTGATATACTCTATTAATCCTGCAAGGGAAATTTAACTCTGCATTTAACCCATCCAAAGTAAGCACACACACGTAAACAGTGAGCGCGCCCACACACACACACACACACACACACACACACACACACATAAAGGGAAGGTGCAGCTCACTCCCCAACCACCACACATTTTTTCTGTTGGTTCAGGAATCGAACATTTTGACCCCAAACCCCTTTAGCCATTAGGCCATGGCTGCCCCAGTTGGTTCTTGTTAAAATTTAGAAAACAATAATTTTAGAATTTGGTTAAAAATGTGTGATTGTCAGTTACTGACAATATGACTATAATACCTTGCAAAGAACTTATTGAATATCACATGAATACTGAATACTGTACTGAAAATCTCTGTTTATTATTTCTCCATAATTAATCTTTCAAACATGAGGAAAGTGTTTCCAGGAGGAAAGTGTACTTGCAGTAAAAAAATGCAGTATATATAATATAAAATAATAAATGTATAAAATAATTTAATATAAGCAACTGAATATTAATTTGAATATTCATAATTTTCATTCATAGACACTGCTAGGTATTCTATTATTAAAATTAGGTAGAAGGCATAACTCCAAGTTTGATGCAAAAGAAAGTAGACATGACTGCTTCACTGTTTGTACTCAAATCACAAATCTTTGATATTACATTGTCAGTTTCATGAAATAAACGCAGATAAATTTTCAGAGCATACAAATCTGTGCTTATTTCTACACAACACTGAGGAAGTGATGCCATTGTTAAGATGTATGTTTGTTATATGTGTGCAAAACCTTTCACCCATCACTCTTTGCGGTTACACCGATTGTTCCCCTAATCTGAAGGACAGCTAAGATCCCATCATTGCTCTGCAACACCAGGGATTCTCAGGGATTTCGAACAATTGTTCATGGCATCTTTCAAAAACACTTTTGAAAACCCAGAAAACAATCCCAGGCTTTTTCTTTATTGGCCAGAAATTCAATGCCCACAAAGATCTGACCCCAAAATCAGTTGTACTCTTGCAAAATATATTTCCTGCACCATCAGCAGTGGATTTCCTGAGTATTCAAACAAGGGATTTTTGCTCTTGATTCAACATATACATTGTCTCCTTTGTCTCCTTTACATTTATTTATTTTACATGTATTTATTTATTATGAGGCTGCTTAAGAGCAGACACATATTACTATTCACCCTAGAAAAATGGGGCTCTTTATTTTTCTACTTTTTATTATTCTTTTTCCGTCGCACTTAATGCAGCCTGAATGGCAAAGTGCACCCACGCAATGTATATATCAAAACGTGTGTCTCGGCGCCGTGATGTGTGCTACTAATTTTATTGGCGTTTCTCATTATCATGGCAAAACAACAGCCAAAAAGCACTTCAAAAAATGCCACTGAAATGAATGGGGAGAGGTCAACAAACGATCATGAAACTCACCTCAATTTGACGCCTCGCCAAGAAGCCAAACTTTCACATACAAACTTGGCTGAACTTTTAAAACGTAGACACTGAAGTCGACATTTTGATGGTCAAAAAGGCTTTTTGCTACCTTTTACGGGTTTCTCTTAATCTTTGATCAAGTGTAATAAGGATTTCTGAGTCTGTTTGTGTATTAATAATGGGTGTCTATTGTGTGGAATGTTCTGGGATAGAGTACGTGATGTAATCTTAGAGTGAGAAAAAAGAAAAAGTTTTTTTAACTCGTTCCTACTACCATAATTTTTACTCTACACCAATAAATTTTACATTTTTAAATTTTACAAATTCTTGGCTCTCAAACGCTTTCAACCTCATTGCGACAGGAAATACTAGGGGTGCCGGAAAAAAAACGATTCACGTCTGAATCACGATTCTTATTTATTAGCATTCTGAATTGATTAAAATTTTCAAGAATCGATTTTTAAGAACACGTTTTTTCGAACATTTCCAACCTTACTCACAACGCGTACTGTTTGTCCAGACGTGGCCTCCGTCATGAATTGTTCCAGTGAGTGGCGGGTACAGAACTAGCTTTTAGCCTAGCATTGACATGCATGAGGAAAAATAAATACAGCCAGCGCCGTCTTCGCATCTTACACCATTACCTGGAGCTAAAAGAACCGGAGCAGCAGGCACGACCAACTCCTGACTAACGCACGCTCCGTCACTTCACTAAACTCCCAACCAACTCTGAACGAGCAAAGCGGATAAGTACATCTACAAAACCAGTAGTCTAGTAATATAATTTCTTTCTTTCTTATAGAAGAGTTGTTCCTAGCTTATAGAAGGATGTAGTTACTCGTGAAATTGGCACCCTTTGTTTGTAATGGTTATGAATCAAACATCGGTTTGAACCAAGAATCGATTCTGAATCAATTCGTCACCCCAAAAATCGGAATCGAATTGAATCGTGAGCTGTTGTTAGATTCACATCCCTAGGAAATACGGTTCCTAAATCAGAAGTCCAAAGCGAGAGGTGAGCCTTATACGTATTTCAGTTGAAAAGGCAGTTTAACTGTCAGTAACTGCCAGCTTATTCACTATGGAATGTTCTGGACTAGAGTGGATGATGTCACAGCAGAGTAGAACAGAACAGAAGATTATCTTGAAAAAAGTTTATTTAACCTGCTGCTACTGCCGTAATTTTCACTCGACACCAATAAATTTTACATCAAAACGTGTATCACCGTGTTCCCCAAATTCTTGGCTCTCAAATGCCGTCAACCATATTGCGATGGGAAATACGGTTTTCAAATCAGAAGTCCAAAAGTGAGACATGCTCCATTGCCTTTTTCACTCAAAAATGTATGTGTAACTGTCACTAGCTGCCAGCTTAATCTCCATGGCAAGGACCAGCTGTGTTCTGTAACTCATGCACACACCTGCAGCATGTTAAAACACAAAAAGGAGTCATGCACACTAATTGCTTCTGCTTGGCTCCAGATTGACGGAATATGTAATAGAATAAATATGTAAATATGTACAGATATGTATCTGTATCTAAATATGTGTACAACCGGGCTATTCAATTGATGCTTTAAGTTGGCTACTCTACTGTTTTAAAAAGTTTAATTAATTAATTAAATCAATCAATCAATCAATCAAAAATAATAATTATATATTTAAAAAACTTAAGTTAATATTTTTTGGATGGTTCTGTCACAACTGTTTCACATTTCACATTTACACCCTTATCCAGAGCTACTTACATATATCATTTTTACACAGCTGAGCAATTGAGGGTTAAGGGCCTTGATCAAGAGCTTGGTGGTGCTGGGACTTGAACCACTGAGCCACCACTGCCCTAGTAATAGACTGATTGGTTTGGATTGATTAAAAAAAACATTTTTTAGTTTACATTACTGTTGGCTACTTTACATGTATTTTTTGTCATTGATCACACATTAAGATGTGCAGTCAACATCCTGTAATTAGGCAAGGTCAATCTCAGGAACAGCCAAGCACCTCTAACATGGACGTGACTCGACTTGACAGCAGGCATAAAAGCACCTGGGCAGGAAGCCCCCACTATATTAGTCAGTTGGGCCAATTGGTGTAGTTCTCAAACTGTTAAACACACACACACACACACACACACACACACACACACAAAAAACACACTGCAGGGAATCAGAATATCATTTTTTGTTGCATATTTTCCTAACCCAGGGTAATTCCTTAAAAAACATTCACTCAGTGAAATTAAACATTTGACCTGTGTAAATGATTCTCTCTGCATTTGCACATGGAAACATGAGCAATTCCCAATAGCCAGCCACCTGTATCCCAAAGGAACTACCTGGTAGACAAACAAAGGGCTTGTTTATATCAACATGGCAAGGTGTATCAACAACGTTCCCTTTCTGATCCATCCTTTTCCTTGTCATGCTGTACTACAAAAAAAAGTATTTTTTATTTTTACAATGTGTACCCCATCCCACTCACACAAAACACACAGACCAGTTAAAGGATGAATATTTTAAAATTCTAATTACCAAAGTGTGAGCTAAAGGTAAGAAATCCATGCACATGTCCTCTAAGTACAAACCATCCAGTAAGCTGAAATTGTAACCAATACACATCATTATATAAGTCCTTTTTCCTACCAACACCAAATAAATACAGCCTACACGAGCACATCCAGCAGGGAAGTAGGAGGAATAACAATCCTTGAACATTTGGGGGAAAAAAAACAACCCAGAATAGAACTGAGAGGGTTTCACTGATATTTTTGGACTGAGGTCTGGCAGACTTCAATGTGCAATGTCTCTAATCTTATTACAAGAGTAAAGCATGGACAGTAAGTCGCATACAACAGTGCTGTAGAAAACTCCACTATATTACCACAGACCTTTTAAAATTAAGAATCAATATGCTGGTGCCCATGAGAGCTGAAACAGAAAAACCTGTTTGAGGAACTTGAGCCAAAAATTGTACAGGAAGCATGAATATAACAAGGAACGCTTTATAAGAGGACAGAAGCTAAATGCATATGATGAGGAATTAAGAAGAGGAGAGAGAGTGACATTTCAGCAATTACAAAAAAAAGTGCAGTGGTGGCTCAGTGGCTCATTGAGTTACTGTTCTGAAGACTGGGGGTTCAATCCTCGGCATCATCACTGTTGGGTCCTTGAGCAAGGCTCTTAACCCTCAACTGCTCAGTTGTAAAAAAAAAAAAAAAAAAAAAAAAAAAAAAGGTTAATTGTAAGCCACTTTGTATAAGAGCATCTGCCAAATGCCATAAATGTAAATGGTGGCCAGTCCATGTAACCCCTGTCAAACACCAAGAAAAAAATCAGTAGGAAGGTTGAAAAATGAAGAAAGGACATTTGTGTGGGATGCTGTTTACTGGAAGGAAGGGACAATGTTTATTTCTCCTAAATACATTCTATTCTCTCTCTCTCTTTCTCTCTCTCTCTTTGTGAGGACTTTCCACTGACATAATTATTAATGCAGCTAATAAATGATATGGCTGTATAAAAACTTTGGGTTCTATTATTAAATTAAACAAACAACTGGGTTTTCCTTGTGGGGCCCTCAAGGTCAAAATGATCAGATATCCCTACCTTTATGGGGTCGGACACACACACTCACACTCTCTCTCTCTCACACACACACACACACACAGATGAAATCATTCTTCACTTCCCAGTAAGACAGATGAGAATGGATCACAGAAAAGAGGAGTGCTGTGAGATGCTGAGTGTTTAGGATCCTGCACCAGCTCTGCAGTCCACCATCTGACTCAGGACCGCTCTGCTCCAGGTCCAGGTCCAGGTCCAGTGTGGATGCTGTGCAGTCTTTAAGAAAATATCTAGCTATATATCACTCTTTACAAAGCCTGTGCCGTTGTCTCACCGTGTCAGAATGCAGGTCTTGTTGCTGGCACAGTCGGTACAGGAAGGATGTTTGCTCTTTGAGCAGTGTCTGGCGCGTCGTTAGGAACACGGTACCGCCGACATTGAGCCGGACCCACTTCCCGGTGGCGGTGACCCCAGCGCCGTTCACGGTTCCACTGCTCTCTGTGCCGCCCGTATGGATGGCTGCAGTCGTGGGTGTCGTTGTTCCTTCACTTCCTTCGTTGTCTTTGTTGTTATTGTTGTTGTTGTTGTTGCTGTTTTGGTTGCTGTGTGCCGAGCTGGATGCGTTCTCGATTACATCCCAAAGTATCGGCGTCCCTTTATTCTTCGTAGCCGTAGCCATGAGGCAATAAATGACTGAATGTTGATATAAGCTGTTCTGTGTATTTTTTATTTTTTATTTTTTTTAAATAATTAGCTGATATCCTATTTGAATACCGCAGACGAGCTCCCGCTCTCTGTGCATCTGAGTGTAGCGTCGCTGCCCGCTGCTTTAACCGTCTTCTTCTCTGCCGGGGTTGCCAGATTGGAGCGAACCGCCCTGAAATCAGCTACAATATAACCCACACAACAAACTGTAAATACACGGGCGGTGAGAGGAAAGCGCGCACCTAGCGGCTGAAGTATGTCACTGCACATACTGGCCACGCATGGCTTTTCTTAAGGGTTCCACTCTGGACCCTAGCAAAGTTTGTGGTTCGCCAGGGTTCGTAAAAAGCAGCTGAACAGTTCACTAACAGATAGTCGCAAAGAAAGTTTGAACATTTCTTTGCGTATTTATTTTTCCACAAACGTTTGTGACAGGGTTGCTAACGTTATTTTTGGTTCTGCAAGTAGTCCACACACTGCTGGGGAGTGTCTTCTCATCTTTTTATAGGGACGGCTCCATCAGCCATTATTTTTCTTCCTCTTCTTTCCTTGTCTTTAGCCAAACGAAGCAATTCTTCTTTAAGGGCAGCAGTACATTGAGCTTTTACCTGACAGAAATCCATTTCCAGATTCTGGAAGTCCGTCTATACCTAGGAAGGGTTTGCTCACTCTTTTTTATTGGGTCGAGTGGTTCAGTTCCAAGATTCGCCTGGTATTTTACCAGGAGTTGGCAAAAGATCCCAAACAGTGGTGAAAGAGTGGTAAATAGTTGCTAAACGTCGATAACATTTGCTAACGGTTGCTAATGTTCCCAAACTGCCTTTCGCAAACACTTCTACGAACATTCGCGTGAATGTTGCTAATTGTCACTAATCGTTGCTTAATGTTGCAAAATGACAAAGGCAAACCCTTATTTTTCTTAACATTCATCAAAAAAGTTGTTGAATCCAAAATTTGCTATGTTCATTAGCATTCGCTGACAGGCTTAATAGATTTTGAATTAATTTTTAGTAAACGTCCTTTACGAACAATTTATGTGAACTTGTGGCATTACTCAATCTTTTAGTATTTTGAATTTAACAAAATTTAGACCAGTTGTAAGATTTATGTGTACATAGTTTGCTGTTACTTTCCCCTTCATCGTGACATTACTAAGTCGAATGGCCTTCCAGGACTCTCCTCTTCCAATCATCTTTGTCATTTATCAGTTCTTGCAGTTTTGCTGCTGGCACAAAGATATATAAAGTATACTATATGTCCTCGATGGTCTTCCAAAACTTGCATGACCATATGTTGGAATCCACAGAACGACATCACTAACAGTTTTATCTTTTGCCCTCCACAGTGTACTGAAAACCTTATTCTACTCTCGAATCAGTTGACTTATAGGTTGCAGGTGGCGATATAGCTGTTCTTTGGTCAGATGTTGCCTCCATGATTCAGGGCAGTTCTTTGCATTCGTGTGCAAGACCCATCCAATTTCTTCTCAAGTTTTGATGCAAGTGTTTTATTAAATGGCTCTACATTTAATTTTTCTGAATATATTTTAAGTGTTAAAAACCCTACAAACTTAATAATTATTTCACATGATTTTATACTTTGATTCATGTTACATATAATTCTAGATGTACATATATGGTATCCTAATCAATTTCATTAGATTCATCAGGCTTAAATTCTAATAATATCACTTAAGTCTTCTCTATATATTCTGGCAGTTCAACACATGTTGGGTGGCATGGTGGTGTAGTGGTTAGAACATTTGCCTCACAGCAAGAAGGTCCTGGGTTTAAGGCTCGGCAAGGGCATTTCTGTGTGGAGTTTGCATGTTCTTCCTGTGCTTGCATGGGTTTCCTCTGTCTACTTCTGTTTTCTCCCATAGTTCAAAGACATGCACATTAAGCTAACTGGCTGTTCCAAATTGCCCCTATGTTTGAGTTTAAATGATTGTGCGTGTTTCAGCCCTGTGACACTCTGGCAAGCTGTTCAGGGTGTGCCCAGCATCGGAGCAGGTTAAGCTATTTTTGTTCAACCATGTTGCCATTCTTTTAAATGGGACGTCCTGTATTTTAAGACAGGTTTATGGTGAAAGCTGGTGAGCATTTCTGCCTGTCACACCTCTGCCGGTGCTGGGAGCCATCCCTCAGTGATGTTTCGCACCTTAAATCACCAGAACAGCTCAGGATGGTGGGGCATATATATATTTTTTATATATATATATATATAAGTTATTCCATGAGATGTGTATGAGCTTAAGACTTGTGAGGCATTAAGCCATAGACTTCATAACACTGAAGGCCTGTTCCTCACAAAAAGCAGATAAAGTTGCTTTTTGTATATTACAAAAATAAATAAATTAATGAAAAATGTAACTAATAAAAATCTCTATGAATACTAACATATTCTTGTATGAGGTCCAATGCATCCTCACACAGTCCAGACATACATGTTAGGTTAACTGGCTACTCAAAATTGCCCATAAGTGTGAATGATCGTTTGTGTCTCTGTAAGCCCTGTGATGGATTGGCGACTTGTTTGGTGATGTGACAGACCGACGCGAGCTTCCGAAATATTCGGAATAAACCAGGTCAGGCAAAGAAGTGGCTTTAGTGATTTATTGTAAACGTGCCAGTAAATGTAACATAAAGCCATAAAGACTGCAGGAGATGAGAGGTGAAGATTGAAGATCTTGGCTCTTGGAGCGAACAAAGTCCAGGTTCTAGCATAATGTCATCAGCCAGCAAGTTGGTTCAATGTAGTCTGGTCAGCCAGCTCAAGAGAGTGGTCTTCACACTTATATAGTTAATATAAAACTCTTTGTGATCATCATTTCATCACAGCTTTATCATAGTTAGTATACATTATGCTTGCGTTGTCATGGGAACTACTAACAGGATGTGCCTGTTACATCACAGGTGACCCTCAACAAGAACTCAGCTGGGATTAGCTTCAGCATTTCCTGCGACCCTGACGGGCAACTGGTACATATAATGGATTGATGGATGAATAATTACAATAACCTGCAGACCTGAAAGGGCAAAACTTGTGTCAGTGTTATTTATTATCTTTAATGAATAATTAAAAAAACTTTTAAAAAGTTTTTTATCAAGTATTTTAGAAATTAACAGACATTAACATTTTAATTAAAGCTGTTTTACAATAAGGATGTTACGTAACAAAATAAATGAAAAAAAAAAAACATGCTTCCTGAACACACTGTACTACTGAAGTGGACTGGAATCATATTTAGTGGGTTCGGGTTATCTTTCTTCTGTCTGTTTCATTTCATGTTTGGGTTGTAATACTTCTGAAACACACCATTCGAAGAGTAAACAACGGGAAAAGCCCCACACCCCAGATGGGACTCGAACCCACAATCCCTGGCTTAGGAGGCCAGTGCCTTATCCATTAGGCCACTGGGGCTAGCACGCAGCAGTTTAAAAAGTTTAGAATTATACGCCTACATTGATAATGCTACAAGACTATGTTATTTAGCTAGTAGTCCAGAGAGCTGCCATTGTAGAAATAGAGTCCTCCTACTTCCGGGATTTAATGGTAACCACAAGCGTTTTGAACTTTTTGTGCGGTTTCTATAATAAAAGTCCTGATTGTAAAAAGGAGATTTGATTGGGTCTTCATTAGCTACATATTTATCTCCTGTTACTTGTTTTAAATATCAACTGCTCCATATTTTGTATAAATTATCTTTAAGTACATAAATAATCTACATTTTACAAATCAACACGCCCTTTCTGTGCAGTGCCTATTGTACACTTAAATTATAGTGTCTTTTATTTTGAAAAGTCCAGGAACCGGCAAACTGAAATATTCCCCATGTGTCCATGTTGTGAAAGGAAACATTCAGTGTTGCGGGTTTTTTTTTAATTAGAAAATAAGAAATTTCAGGTGTATAACTTAAGAGAGGTATATTTAATATCACTTTCTTCACCTTTCAAATGTTTAAATTATATTTAAAGACTAATACTAGGAAATATTAACAGTCTAGCATGTTGGCTAACTTGGTAGCTAGATGAGCGCGCAAAACAAGCTTAGCTTATTTCAGTAATTGTTGCTAATGGTAAGTAGATAGCTAAAGTTCATGTTCTAATGTGAAATCTAAACAGCTAGTAATTGAAGTTTACCAGTGATACCTGAATGAATGAAGGAAAACAGTTTGTGAGAGCACAGACAATACTAGTTAGCCGTACTGGCTAGTTAAACTATGGAACTAAGTAAATAACTATGTAAGCTACTTATGTTAATGTTAATAATTGCGAATAGCTACTTGAGTTAAATGTTAAAATGTCTAATGTTATTTTGGCTCTACTACCAGGTAATCAAAAAGAAACTGGATGGCTTCTGGAGATATTGATCAGCTTACAGAGGCTCTGGCCAAGACTCATGTAGGGGAAGAGCTCAGTTATAAGGGTCAAGGACTGAAGCTGAACGATAAACAGACAGGTAGGACTTTTATTTGAAAACAGTGATGCTTCATAAATCTACAAATAGTGCTAACTGGATGATTTTTGCCCTGTGCGTAGTGGAACAGATAGTGCGAGAGATCGAGCAGTTCCAGGGTTTGAAGGCATTGCGGCTTGAAGGAAATACTGTTGGCGTTGAAGCAGCAGAAGCCATCGCAAAGACTCTTGAGTCCAAAAAGGATCTGCAGGTAATTTTTTGGGTTATATGTGTAGTTATTCTATGAAGGACTGATATTCATGTTATATCCCCTCCTCTTGCCTCAGAGTTTCTGAGATAGGCTCTGGAGCCATTCTGTCCCTAACCAGAATAAACCTGTTACAGAAAATGAATGAGTTTGACTTTATGACTTTTTTAAATATATTTCTATATTTATTGTTTTATTTTGGAAAGAGATGCTACTGGAGTGACATGTTTACAGGTCGTCTTCGCTCTGAAATTCCATGTTCCTTGGTGAGTTAGTATTTTTAGTGATATTAATTATACATTATACTTGATTCAGTATGCATTTACATCCCTAATTTCTTTAACTAAACCTTGTAGAAATCACTGGGCAATGCTTTGATGATGTCAGGGGCCAAGCTCACTGAACTGGACTTGAGTGACAATGCTTTTGGACCCGATGGTGTAAAGGGCATTGAGGCACTCCTCAAGAGCCCTGTGTGCTACAGTCTTCAGGAACTCAAGCTGAATAATTGTGGCATGGGTATTGGAGGAGGCACAGTAAGTGGTGATAGTTATTAGGACAGCAAATAGTTAAATGATAGCAATTTATCAATATTGAAAACAATATCCATTAACTCTAGATCCTGGCCTCTGCACTGACTGAATGCTACAAGCAATCAAGTGCTGCTGGCTCACCTCTAAAGCTTAAAGTCTTCATAGCAGGACGTAATCGACTTGAGAACAAGGGTGCCACTGAACTTTCCCAAGCATTCCAGGTAATAAAATATATTTTAATACACTTGCTTTGATACAACTATAATCAGGTTCATGCATTTATATACACCCTTTTCTCTTGTTCAGTTGATTGGAAGCCTTGAGGAGATTCACATGCCACAAAATGGAATAAACCACCCAGGCATCACAGCTCTGGCCACTGCAGTGCAACAAAATCCCAATCTGCGTGTGCTTAACCTAAATGACAATACCTTTACCAAGAGAGGTGCAGTATCCATGGCCTGGGTATGATTCATTTTCTGTTTGTTTGCTTAAATTAAATTTTTTTTTACTGTATTATTTATTTATTATTATCTATCTATACATACATATAATTCTTGTTTTACTGCATGACAATACACTTTTCACCTAGTTTTTAATATTTAATGCAAAAATCTATTGCAGTGTTATCTGACAGTTATCTAGTTGCATCAGTTTATAGTACAGTTATGTTAAGAATATATCACACTGTATAAAGAGTAACAGTTTGCCACATGCATATTTTTTTAGCAATTAATATGTTGCACCTTAAACAAATGTGGGGTCAATTAAAAAATGTAAGAATTGATCTCACAAAATATTTTATATCACAATGTAAATAATTTAGGCAATAGGTTAAAGTGTTTTTTTAATTGAATCAACGTCAAGAGTCTGGCCCCTGTAAGAGCATCCCCTAAGTGGTCTATCCCAAAGGTGTCCTTTTCTAGCCTACCCATTCAGAGTTACATACTGGACTGAAACATAAGTAACTCATAATGAGAATACTAATTCAGCACAAGATTTTTATGGTGTATTTTACCACTTTTAAAGTGTGATAATGATTACACCGCCTGCTGTAAGTGACCATGAAAAATCATGATTCAAGCATTATCCACTCAAGATAATTAAAAAAATAATCCACAGATAGTGGACCAATCAGATTGTGCTGTTCCTGTTTATTACACAGTACATTTACAGTGTATTTATGGGTAATTTGGACACAGACAGAATTATGTGCTGCACTGCACACTGCTATACTGTCGAGAAAACGTGCGTCCAAAATGTGACAGTTGACATAACACTTGATTGTAGCCTCTGCTCACTGATAAATGCTGAAATGACTGCATGCCCAGTTTTCTATTGTATGTTTGTTTAATAAGTAATGGCTACTGTATGTAGAAACACTGATTTTCTATAGTATCTTTGCAGTTATTGATGTAAACAGACATAGGTGTATCACTGTAGGCATCCTTTCCATGTTGTCATACACTTATAATACCATTATGAGTCTTATGAATGGTTTATGTGGATCCGGTTGTTTGCCACCGTAGGGTTACCATGCAAAGCCTTTTTGCAGTTGTTGATTATAACGTTCTAACATAATACTGGACTGATTCTAACCGTTTTTGTCCCTCGTATAAAAATAAATAAATGAAACAGGTGTGAAAATAGGTAATAGAGGTAAAATAAAAATTTTATTATATTCCCTTAATTTATAAAAGTATTGAGAATTAGTAATTGGCACAACTCATAAACTGATTTACTCCAATTATGTAACATTTCCTGACTATTAAATTACATTTGTTGTGTTGTTGATTTTTTAGGCCCTCAAGCACATGTGCAATATACAGGTCATTAATTTTGGAGACTGTCTGGTGCGCTCTGAAGGTGCCATTGCCATAGCAGCAGCACTAAGAGAGCTGCCTGTTCTTAAGGTCAGTATTTTCAAGGTATCAGTTTAATGAGCTTCACAGTTTGTCAGTAATTATTGGTAATATTGATGAAATTGTGAGGTAAAGTTTATAGTTTACCTATAAATTATTTATAAACTGTACCTATAAAGGCTGCATGGTGGCGTAGTGGTTAGCACGCCCACCTCCCAGCAAGAAGGTCCTGGGTTTGATTCCCGGGCTCGGGCATTACTGCGTAGAGTTTTCATGTTCTCCTCTTGCTGGCAAGAGCTTTCTTTGGGTACTCTGGTTTCCTCCCATAGTACAAATACATGTTCATTTGGCAATTGGCTGTACTAAATTGCTCGTAGGTGTGGATGTGAGTGTAAATGGTTGTGTGTGTGTGTGTGTGTGTGTGTGTTGGCCCTGCAATGGTTTGGCAAGCTGTTCAGGGTGTATCGCACGTTTGCCCAGAGACAGCTGAGGTGGGCTGTGAGTGCTTGGACCCCTAATGAAAACCTGTATTTATGACATGTCTCTAAAATAACTTTAATACAGGAACCTCCTCACATTACTGTTAGAAGAATATCTATTAAATATGTGTGCACTGTATACACATCATTTAGATTCAATTTCATTTGAGTAACAAATGATACGTAAACCATTGAGGAGAGAAAATATGTGCCTCTTCGACATCATGTTTACCTTTAACATAACAACCTTCTTCAGAGAACATCCACCCTTCAACCAGCCAAAAGTTTTCATTTCCATCAACTTAATTTTGGATTTTTTTGTGTTGATGCTGATTGATTATATATCGCTAAGCTCCTCCTTTATGTTGTGCCTAAATCAATAGATTAATTAAATAAATGACGGTTTCCCTATAACAAAAAAAAAGCATGCCGGATACCTTTTACCTTACATGGAAAGTGGACTGACCTCATGTGGGTGAGGGGTGTTGCATGGGGCACGCATGTGCACTGCGCAGTTTCTGGAGGACCTAGAGAAGTTTGCTTTGGTACATTGCTTTGGTGAGTGTGTGCTGTGGTCGTCTAGAGCGTTTTGATGTGTTCAATGCTCATCAAAGGTTAAGGGGACCTTTAATATATTTGGGTGAAAGTCATTTAACAAATAGTCTTCGTGGCTGCTTTGACCCACAGTACACCAGATATGACCAGGTACTCCCATGCATCAGTGTGAAGAATTAATTCTATGTGCTGGGTTTGTATGTTGAACATGAAAATGCTTCTGCTGCCTGGCACATTGATTATACACAGCCATTACCGCAGAATGATCAAATAAGGTTTGTAAATTCAGCAATATTTTCAGGTCAGTGTCTAATGCGCCATGTCAAATTTGCTGATCATTTCAGCCCTGTTTGTGTATGAATAGGGACAATTATTTAAGCAGTAACACACTGGATGAAAAGTACTTATGGTTCTCATGTATTTAGGAGCTGAACCTGTCATTTGGTGAGATTTCAGAAGCTGCAGCTCTGGTTGTTGCCAGGGCTTTACAGGACAAATCTGATCTGGAGAAACTGGACCTCAATGGTAATACTTGTGTTGTGTTAGCAATATAAATTAATAACATGTTTAGCTATATAAAGTCATTAATCTGATTCATTCATAAACTTCACATGCTACTGGATTGAAGTTTACTAATTCACAAAGTAGAACACAAATGACCATATATTAAAAATTGTGTTTCTTTCTAACTGACAGTAACCAGCAAACATACAAAACACAATGAGTAGGATTTTTATATTCCCTTTCTGAATATAAGTGAATGATTGAGGGGTGCAGTGCAGTGAATTGTAAAGTTGAAACCACGCTATGTTCAGGCTGTGACTTTTAAGATTGCAAAGTGCTGAAATGAACCGAACAGTTGTTCCTGGTTGTTTGGACAGGAAACTGCCTGGGGGAAGATGGATGTGAAGCTCTCAGAGAGGCCATGGAAAGACTTGGCATGGGGGCTGTGCTTGGCTCACTCAGGTATTCTGATATTTTAGTAGGTACGGGGGGGGGGGGACACACACCAGCACTTTTCAACTAAGCATAGATCAAATGACATGATTGAATGATCTATAGAAATCTTGATTTATTGGTTCCATTGATCGGCATTGATTCCAGTCTGGCAGAATCTGGAAATGTGCTTCTTAAATTTTTTTTTCCTTCTTCTTTTAATTAAAGATAAAATATATAATTCAGTCAGGATCAAGCAGCCACATTTGGAATGTCCAGTCGTGCAATCACAATGATGAATAAATTCCTTTTAATATTTTTAATATATATATATA
Source organism: Neosilurus mollespiculum (assembly GCA_030014195.1). Classification (NCBI taxonomy): domain Eukaryota; kingdom Metazoa; phylum Chordata; class Actinopteri; order Siluriformes; family Plotosidae; genus Neosilurus; species Neosilurus mollespiculum. The sequence goes on from JAQMYF010000021.1 coordinate 27,879,978, forward strand.
TATATATATATATAAAATTATAGTGATGATGAAGGGGAAGAGGAGGAGGAGGATGAAGGGGAAGAGGAGGAGGAGGATGAAGGGGAACATGGAGAAGATGAAGATTCAGAGGAAGAGGAGAAGGAAAATGCACAGAACTGTATCAATGGGCTTAAACATAAAAGCAGAAGTGAGGGAAGCCCCGCTAAGGTACCAAGGCTGTTTATTTTATTATAAATAATTCTTTAATTCTAGTAATATTAAATGAAAGAGACTTTAGTGTACTTTACTAACATTAAGAAAAATGAATTTCTCTACACAGGTGTCATTAGGCAGTGCTGACCTCCTGTCCTTCCTTCAGTCCCCAACTTCAGAGAAACTGCTTAACTTTGGTGCCAAGAGAGTTCAGCTCTTTGAGCAACAAGTAAAGTGTATTATTTTTATTCTTATGAAAAAAAATCTGGCCAAAATGAGTTCAGTATGCATTTTATACAGATTATAGCACTTGTTCCCTGTTTTTTCAGGTGGATGTTACAGATGCTTCTAAACTTGCAGACATTTTTCTTCTGCTATCCTCTGTGTATAATGAAAATGCTGAAGTGAAGCAACTTATATTTGAGATTGCTGGTATGATCAAAAATACTTTGTAGCAGTAGTGATGAAATTAATCTTTGTTATGGACATATTTGTTGGTAATTAAATCTTTTCTCTTGTGTAAAATAGACACCCTGTTAAAGAAGGCACTGTCCAGCCCTCAGTTTCACACCTCCAGTTTTACCTGTTCAGTGTTGGTGAAACTGGGGCTTTTAAAGGTACCACATACTATAATGTGATTGTAATGCATGCTGCTGGGAGCTTTTCTCTAAATAAATTTATTTGCGTATATTCCATTCCAGGGTGAGGAAAAGGTCAAGAAACTGAGTGTCGTGCCTGGTCATCTACATGCTCTGAGGCACTGTGTTGAACAGGACTACTTCCCGGTGGATCAGGCCAGTGTTCTAGAAGTCTTTGTGTCTCGGTTAGTATGTGTTTACAAAGCCACTGACAAAATAGTTTATGTTCTCTCAGCACGATTAATATCTTTCAGCTTCCTTTACATCCCTATGACTTTGTGTATATTTAACTTTCAGAAATGACGAAGTTTTAGCATCGTGTGCTGGTGCTAGAGATGACCTTAAAGCTACACTGGAGAAAAGGATCTCTGCCTAGGACCCTGTTTTGTCACTGAAGTTTCCTAATACCGGAAAAACGTGGGTCACTGAGGGGACCAGAAATGCTTCTAAGCACTTAAACTACACTCCCTGGCAAAAATGATGAATCACAGCACCATCTGTTCATTTAGATTTTTTACTCTGTAGCGAACAAAGAGATCATAGGTCTGACAAAACAGATTTTAACAGATGAACATGCTGGCTTTGTGAAACGTACATTAAAAAATTATACCCATTTATGGTATTATATATTTTTATATATAATAAATGTATTCCTATATGATTAATTTTTTTGTGCATTTTCTATTTTCAAGGAATTTGGCTTTAATCTTGACATTTTTACTTTAAGCTGCTTAGGTCTACCTGTGTGTGTTGTACTTTTTTCCCCATTGATTTACAAATACAAAAAATTTTTTTACAACATTGAAAGCCAGTCAAAGCCAGACTGTTCAGGCATTAAACAAAATGAATTGTCATATCTTTGACTTGTTTAGTCGTTACAAAGTTCAAAACATCTGTATAGATACAATATTTAAAGATGAATTGTCACTGATATTCCTCTGTTGATCTATTCTTCAACTATCTGATTTAAGGCAATTTATTTTCCACTTCAGTAATAGTGACTTTCTCAAATAATATCAGCAATATGCACAGATGCTTGCTATTTATATTTGGAGTCTGGAAAAAAGTAACATTACTTTTTTAAAATATTGAGCTATTTTCATAGATAAAAACAAAAACAATAAAAAAATTTTGGATCAGGGATTTTTAGTAACATTTTTTTCTGGATCATATACACTTGTAATTTCAGATGTGACAGCATCTGAACATGCTGATTTATTTAACAAGAGGTGTCAAATGTACTATGAAGCGATGGTATAATTGGTGTTCAGATCTTTAGGGAAGAGCTAGTAAAAGGGAACAGAATAATTTCTGAAAACATACCTCAGTATAATTTAAATCTCATACTTGGTTATATCATTATTGTACTTACTGTGCTCTATTGATTTTGTATTCACATTAAAAAAGGATGACTTGTTTCTTGGGGGAAGGAATCTGGTATTGTTACTGCAAATTACACACCTGGGCAAAAGTTTACTTTTTAACGTTTTGGCTTCAAGAACTATATCTCAAACAAATTACATTTATTTTAATTAATTCCTTTTTTCAGATTAATAGAGTGAAAAAAATTATGGAATCAAAAACAAAAAAACCTCACGTTTGAATTCTTTAGGGTATGGACTTCACTAAAGAAAAACATTACTCTCCAGCTGGTTTCAGTGTACTTCATTAGCACTGGACACATTTGCTTTGCAGGATGAAAGCTTGTCATTGACTAATTTGTTTGGTCTTTTTTAATTTCTACCATAAATCTTTAGTTGGATTGAGATCTGGACTTTGCCAGCCGTGTCACTGAGTTGATCTTACTTTTCCGGTTTAAGTTTTAATGAGTCTTTGCTCTGTAGAAGGATACATTATCATGCTGAAACATGACTTAATCATTAAACCTATTTTCTAACCACAAAATGAGAAAAGTGGCCAAAATTTCAGTGTACACTTCTGCAATTCCCGTTGAAGTAATGATTGCCCTCTCCCCTAGTCCTTCACCTGACATGTAACCCCATATTACCACTGATTGAATCATGTTTATATGTTTCATTAGACGGAACCAGACCAAAATTCCAGCGTCATCTCAGTGTGGTTCCATAATTATTCGCAATGGTTGTACACACTTGGACATAAAACTTTAAAGTTCTAGCAGTTTTGTCAAGAGTATCATATTTTGTTTCATATACTTTGTTGTTGAATAGTTCATGGTAATGTTTACAGGGGGTTGAAATATCTTTTTGTATTTAAAAGCATTTACTCATTTAATTATCAGTGATTATATGAAGTTGAATGATTGTTCAGCTCCACCAGTCCAGAATTTTATCTGAAGGGGTTAGGATACAAAGTTTATTTTGGAAGGGCAGACTGTCAGAGGAGATTTATTAAAGAGGGAATTTTAACATGTCATGGAATTTTAACTAGTTTTGTAACTTCTCAGTGTGCAAATAACATTGCAATTATAGTAATTAGAAGTTTGGTTTGGGGTCATGTTAATTATGCAGCTATGTGTTGTACAAAAAGTATATCGTTTTATATACATTTAAAAAAAAAAAAAAAAAAAAAAAAAGATATTTATAATTATAAAAACGGTAAGGTTTAGTAGTAGAAGAGTCACTCCAGTAAAGGAATTCAAGAGAAAGTTGTGTCCATTCCACAGTATGTTTGTGAGAGCCACTCTGGCTGTGAGTATGGTGTGGAACAGTGAGTCTTTGTGTGTGTGTGTAGTCAGGGACACACAGGCACTGAGCCACCTCACTTCAACACGGCAAATTCCTCTGGTGCTTTACAGAGAATCTTTAAAATCTTCTCCACATGTTGTTATTTAAAATAAGATTACTGTCCATCATTAGGAGGCATTAGAAGACTGAATTCCTAGAGCTGAAGGTAGGTGCCATTTGTTTCTGTTTTCTACAAAAAGAAAAATAGTGATGGGACTGGCTATGAGTCTCTATATGCATCATATAGTATGCAAGAATGCCTGATTTAAGTCTAATAAGAAGTTTAAAGGGATAGTTTAAAAAGGACATTCTATTTAACATAATTCAGTGTAAAGGTTTAAATAATAAAGAAAATGGTAAAATAGGAATTTATTTATGGTTCACTTAGTAAAATACCCATATCCTCTTGAGACCCCACTGACCTCATATGAGGACATATTTTTTCTCAACTGCATATAAAGGCAATTGGGCATTACTCTTTTGCCAAACTTCTTTCTGTTTAACGATTTCAATATGATCATGTGTTAAGGAACAGAAGCAGTGTGGAGAATTGGCAAGACTCACATCATGGTTTGGGTCTTAGGGGGGATATAAATGAGGTTCAGTACCATGAGTATTGTCAATGTTAATGTATAAAAGTACTTGTAAATAAAACATCAGTGACCACATGAACTAATGTCAGATTAACATAAAAGGTTTCGTGTCTGCTGTCTTGTAGCTATAGAGACCAAGATGTTTCTCCTTCCTACCTGGGCCGTTATATTACTGTTTTTTGTTGGCATCCGCGAAGTAAAGCCTGGAAAGTGCCCCAAATTCTGTATGTGTGACAGCATTCAGCTTACAGTGGCTTGTGTCAAGAAGAATCTGACTGAGGTTCCACCCACCATTGATGAGGTACATTCAAGTCGGTTACTTATATAGGAATTAATACGGTTTACACGTCCATTTAAAAAGGAAATGTTTTACAACAGTCAAGGCAATTGTAATCTAACTGTAATTATAATGATCTTATTGTAATTTGAGCACTAGGCAAACTGTAATAATTTCGAAATTTTAATGTCATGCTTAATTAAAGAGTTAAACCGAAAACCAAAATGTTAAAATTAACAAAAAATATCCATGTTAAAAAATTTATATATTGAAGTGCTCCCACATGGTTAGCACAAACGAGAAAGTAGGGCTTTCCTGCCTCCTACAGCCCAGTGTATTCCCACTGTCTAACAAAAAACAGATATCAACTAAAAGCCCATATAAGAATCATTTCTCTAATCTGTGTGCACTTCTCAGATCACAGTAAAGTTGGATCTGAGAGGTAATAACATACAGGAGCTTCCTACCGGAGCATTCAAACATATACCTTACCTGACCCACTTGTCTCTCCAACGCACTGGCATCCGCAAAGTACGGGAAGGAGCTTTCCGCAGTCTTGGTCGCTTGGTCTTTTTAAACTTGGCCTACAATGACATCGATATCCTGTACCAAGTAAGACAAGCACTATTCATTTATAAGACTAGCCTCACTGTGTATGGACCACACTAAGATTGAACTATTATATTGTGTATAGTTTATGTTAATATAAAGCTCTTTGCTACTGTTCTTTTTGATCACAGGAGTCATTTGATGGGCTCTCCTCACTGAAGCAGCTTCACATTGACCACAACAGAATAGAGGAGATCCAGCCTGGAGCTTTCTCACAGCTGGGGTTTCTCAACCTTCTCTCCATCACTCACAACCAACTGGTTTACATACCCAATATGGCTTTTCAGGGGCTACAGAACATCAAATGGTTAAGGCTCGGTCACAATGCACTCAATTACCTTGACACTGAAGCTTTTGGTAGTCTCTTCACACTAACCCGTCTCAGTCTTGATAATAACGAGCTCCAGTTTTTCCCCACTGACACCATGACAAGGTGAGCTTAATCCAGTTTTGTGTGTTAATGAAAGTTTTTATTTTGTAGTTTCATGAAAAGAAAACTGTCAGTGGAAGAATATGATAGCCAGAATTGAGGGAAAAAGATTTCTCATGTTTTCCTCCATAGACTTCCTGAGGTGACACGCCTAGACCTGAGTTACAACCCCATGACCTATCTTGGAGAGGAGGAAGTGTCTATGGCCAAGCTTACACACCTGTTTTTGGATCATAATTCACTGCAGGATTTTTCTGCTGCGGCGGTTTTGCTCTCACCCAAGCTTACCCATCTTGATCTCAGCCATAACCAGCTTCGCATCTTACAACCATTGGCCCCAGGGTCCCCTAAGCTAATTCATCTCAACCTGGCAGGCAACCCAATCTACTGCAGCTGCTACCTGCGTCCACTGCACGAGTGGGCAATGCAGGAGCGGGTACGTCTTGGAGGAACATGTAATGGTCCACCCCACCTGTCTGATGAGAGCCTTGATGTAGTGCAGCCTGCTGACTTGCGCTGCCAAAGTCAGGAGGCCATGCTAAAAGCCGAGCTGGAGGAACAGAGCAGACTTCCATCACCACCAACAACCCCACCCAGTGACAAAGTCAAATGCCCAGACAACTGTGTTTGTGAGGTGAGTGAGTTTCATCATAGTACAGTGAAGAACATTTAATCTTAGGTACTCTATTATTTATTAAATGTTGTCTTTGTTTTTACCTTTAACCCTAGAGTGAAAATCATCATACATCCTGTGAGAAGCAGGGTCACACCAAAGTACCTCGAGGCTTCTCTGCTGACACCCGTCTCCTGGACTTACGTAACAATCACTTCCATTACATTGCTTCCAATAGTTTTCCAGGATTGCCAGAGGTGGTTTCCCTTCATTTGCAGCACTGTAAAATCCATGAAGTCGAAGGTGGGGCCTTCAGTGGTATGAAAAGTCTGGTCTACCTCTATCTTTCAGAGAATGACCTCACATCACTGAGCCCTGAGGTGTTCAAGGGTCTACCCCAGCTCACCTACCTTCATTTGCAGAACAACAAATTTAAACAGTTTCCCAAAGGAGCTTTTAAACTGTTGCCTGGTTTGTTGGTACTAAACTTGGAGAACAATGGCATCACCACGCTTGAGACAGGAATCCTGACAGGTGCTGAGAAACTAAATAGTCTTTTTCTCACCAAAAACGATATTACCAACATCGCTCCTGGGGCCTTTGACGCAGCAACTGACCTTGCTACACTGCGCTTAGGCAACAACAAACTTAAGGAAGTGCCAACTAATGCCTTTCCAAAAACAAGCAGTTTCACAAAGCTTGATTTGTCCCATAATCCTATTCGCTGGATAGGGGCTGAAGCTTTTCTTCCCATTGCAACCTCTTTGAAACATCTTTATCTCAATAACATGGGTTTAGAAAAGGTGAGACTAAAGTATACACAACACTTTAAAATACAAATTGTATGTACTCCAACATTTTTTAAGTTCATGTCCTGGTAATTTCACATTGGATATGATTCCCTGTGTTCTTTTTATGTCATAAACGCTATTTTATTTATTTTTAATCTACAGATGTCCAAGGAGTCACTTGCTGGCCTTGGGTCTGGATTACAGAGTCTTTTATTGGAGGGCAACCAACTTGAGAATGTGCCTGACTTTAGTCCACTTACAGGACTTGAAGTCATTAATCTGGCAGAGAATCCACTACTGTGTGACTGCCCACTCCTTCCACTGCGCAGGTAAGACTGCTACCTGTTCTCCTTATCTCCCTGCATTAACATTACCTATCATAATGATTCATTGGGGATGGAGGAATACATGATCGTGACACCAAGTATCCGGAATGTAATTACTTTTTAAAGTGGTGTGTTTTGTTTGATCTGCTATAAAGTGTGATGAAACTTTTCAATACTTTTGTGAAAAAAGTAAGAGATCATCAAGGAAATTGCCAGTTGTGAGGCTCTTACATACGGTCCCTTCCAAAAGTATTGGACCAGCACCGCCAAAATTTTTGTTTATACAATTAATGAATATTTGGTATGAGATGAAATTGAAAATAAAATTTCTGCTTCTAAAAAAAAATATTTTCTTTTTTTTTTCTCCAATGTATTCCGAGTATAGCATCAATAAAATTGGTCTTGTTGTTTCTCATTCAGAGGGAACTGTATTCCAGCATTTGTAATTTAAGGCAGACCCATCCTGGATGTTTATATTTGTTTAATTTTGTAATCTGTATGTTCAATCATCAGTGTATTATAATGTTGGTAATGTATTTATATACTCATATAAACCTGACATTTTTTAAAACCTTTTTTTTGCAGGTGGCTAGAGAAGGTCAACCTGAAGGTGAGAGCCAAATGTGGATACCCACCTGAACTAAAAGGCCAAAGGGTCACAGACATTCATGCTTTTAAGAGCTGTCCAGGACAGGGGCCTCCTATTTTCAAGAGTCTGAAGACCTCCAAAGCAGTAAAGAGTACAAAATCCATATCAGCCCCTGCAATTGCATCAAAAGTACACAAAACCACTAAAGCTAAGCCCAAACCAAGCAAGAATGCAAAACCTCATTCAGTAAAGAAGTCTAATGCTAAAAACAAAAGGGCTATGATCATCAAACATTCGTAAAAGCATTATTATTATTATTTATTATATTTCTAAATTAGCAATTTAACAGTGTTTTACCGTATTTCACAATGAACAAGACAGATTTGTCAGGTTTTACATTCAGAAGTACTTAACAGCTCAATCAATGATATTAGTAAAGTCTTATTTTAATATAATCTATTTTTTACCTTATAAAGTTAAACCTGTTATTATAAATTCCAGTTCATTCATCATAATTATGTTTGAAACTACTGTACATTTAGTGCTATTGACAAACTGACAGAAAATGAACATCAGTAATCTGTGAGGTACAAAAACAAGAAAAAATATTTTAAAAAGTCTGAATCCACCCAGTGTTAATTCTTTTTTTGCTGAGGATTTTGTCAGGTGAGGTGGTTTTTGATACTGAAAGAAAGAACGGTGTCCTATATTGTCCATCAGTCCAGCTGTTTTAATGCAGGCTGTGAGTACAGGTACCCTGGAGCATAGTGATTCAGAGTGGATATTCTTCTTTCAGTAAAGAAGGTGGGGGAGTGTGGAATCCAGTGCTTCCACTGCCCTCAGGGTCAGGGGCGATAGGGGTCTCCATCTCCTCCACTTTCACTTTAAAGGAAATAACTGCATGTAAAAAAAAAAAAAAAAGATTTGAATTTCTTGCACGATTACTAAATGTGGGTAAACAAGTAAAACATTTTAGTATTTTAGTAGTACATACTCTCTTCCTCAGGCTCAGTTTTTAGAGTTATGATTGGCAGGTTCACAGGCTGCAGGGGTGTTTCTGCAGGCAGAACTGGCTTGTCTTGGGGCTGAACAATTACAGACTGACTGTCAGACTGCTGATGTCCATCTTGCTGGGGTGCTGAGGTTTTTGATGTGTCCTCACTTGTTTTTTTCTTTACATATCTTCTCTCTAAAGTTCCCAAAAATGTATATGCGTTAAAAATAAATAAACAAGATTCGAAGAGTGAAGAGTGATCAAAAGGGTGTCTATGCCATGGCAGCGCTATACTTGTATGAGCATCAAAAGAAAAAAAAAAATTAAAAAAGGGTACAATTAAAAAGGTTCAGCTCACCTGTCCTAGACTCCAGTTCACTGACTACTGCATTTTAAAGCACGAGTGCTACTGTCTCAAACTCTCCAACTCTGTTAGTGTTCTTTGTGCACAATCACCTAGCTGAAAACTGAGCCTTTCATTCTTCCATGAAAACATGGAGGACATGTCTAACAGCATATACAACTATTCGGCACATCTGTATCACATATGAGCATGGGTCTCTCACTACTGACATGCAGTGTGGCAAAACCGTCACTGTTATTGAGCCCTTCAAACCTTATTCATCTGTGGAAGTTGTACACATTTTGCCTGATTCTTTCTGTCTTTCATAGCTGCCCATGAGACAACGGTGATTTGAGAGGCATGAGAGGCAGTTTTTGGTTCACTACCACAGAATAACCATATAAAAATGACATGGAAGAAATAATTTTAAATATAATACTTTCACAAAATATATTCAATTTGATGTTATGATTCATTATCTATGGCTGAGGATGTCACCACACTGGTGTAGATTGTTTTTCAAATGTAACAGTGGAAGATGTTTAGGATAAATTATAAATATTACCAAGAAGAAAAAAAAGACAAGCAATATGACTGAGAAGAGGAAAAATACTTACTCTTTTTACCCGCTGTTTTTTTGCTTGTACGTTCCTGTGGTTCTGTTAAAATAATAATAATAATAATAATAATAATAATAATGCTAGCTACTGGCATATATCAATATTAACTTTAACATGTTTTATTTGTTATAAAATGTATAACAGACACTACACTTTCAGTTACATATACAGGCAGTTAAACAACAATTGACTCTGTTCCACCAATTAGCCTTGTCTCAAGTGTTGACATTTAATATAACAGTACTAGGAATCACTCCACTTGTCTGTGGTCATACTATCTGCCAATCTGTGTGCAGAATTACACAACGTAACTTTTTTGGATACAACGTTTAGCTGTCTGACATTATTTTAACTTGATATTAATTTCTTGTTCAACTATTTTATAAAAGCTTATTACAAGTATTGCAATCGTGCCATTGTTTTGAATGTCAACAGGTCATCACAACTGTGCTGATATTCAGACAGTCACAGCTGTCATGACATTTATTATAGCAGTACTTTTGCATGTGTTAGATTACTGAATTGGCGAAATTCCAAAGCCCCGTGGAGCCTCCGCTTTTACTATAATAACATTTATTACATTTATTAAAGCCTGAAATCCAAAAATAAAGACACTTGTCATCTCTGTTCCTTTTACCTGGGCCAATGGGGGGCTGGAGCTGATATCCAGTGAGCTCACACCAGCCCACAGGGTAGATATCAGGTGATTCACAGTCCACCCACTGATCAAACTCCGATTCCCAGCCATCAAAATGTAGCAAAAGCAAGCGGCCCACACAGCGCTGAACAGTAGCCACACACACCAATCGAGGCTCCATTAGGTCCACTGCCTCCAGCTTCGTGCCTGGGGCAAAGCTGTGCTCTACAGCATCCTGGAGGAAGGAAACAAGAGAGATATGAGCACTTTACTCAATTATTGGTTTGTATACACACACACACACACGAGTGTCTAATGAAACATGAAGAGATAATATTTTACTGTATTTAATAGCCTGCGTGGCACAGCCTCTGCTCCCATTTCTTCCAAATATTTAGGCCATGTGAAGGTTGCCTGATTATATCCTAATGAAAAATAAATGCATTTTAATTTATTTTAACACATTTTACAGGCAAGTACTGTATGTGCTCTAAGAATTTAAAATAAATAAACACCACTCATACCAGGGGGTAGAGTGAGGGGGATGTCATTGCTTTGGCAATACCCTGCTGGTAAGATAGCATGTGAGCTAGCATGATAGCAAAACCAGTCTGAGCCATCTCCAATCTCCACTCCATCAATACTGACCATGAGATAACCATCAAACAGCACCTGACCGACCAGAAAAAGGACACCAGAGATTATAGGCAATGTAATAACACTGAGTGCACCAAAGGTTTAGGAAAGTTTTGTTGTACATTGAATGCAGCAAATTACTAGTCAAGATTCAGCATGTGAAATGCACATAAATCATTCACTGTTATTTCAAACAAATGTGACCCTGTCTGTGAAAACCTGGCCAAAGTCAAGAAATCACTTAATGAGCTATGCGCTGTTTAAGGTGATCAATCATGGTCTGTGCTCAAAACAAAAGAAAGATCATTAAAGTATAGCATACATTTTAGCAAAAAAACTGTCAAATCCATGAGTTTTTGAAATGAGGAATCCAAGAAGTAAAATAAATATAAATAAATAAATAAAAAATCACTGAAAACTATTTTCTCCAACTGCTAAAACACTGTATCTAAGTTTACTTCTACCTCAGAGGAACCCATTATTGTTTGATGAACTTTTTTTTTTTTAATGTACTAATGGTTTGTACTTAATATCCATCCACATAGTATAAACAGTTCAGATTCCTGAGATCAGTGCAACTTTGGTGGAGTCAGATTTCGGTGTTTATGTCTAAAAGGATGTGTTAAGAGAAACGTTTATTTATTTCCGATAATGACATCGTGACAATTAATTTCTGATTTTAGCCATCTGCTTTTGAAGATATCGGATTCCAAAATCTCTGAGTATACAGCTGGAATTTTGAGCAGGATTTCCTTGGACATGTTTCACTTTGGCTGGGTTTTCCTCAGAGAGGGTCAGAATTGCGTGGTTTGTTTCTTGCTGCAATGTACTTAAGTAAGGTCACAAAAACATCAGTATGTATAGTAGCAGTCTTTGCAAATCAACAAGAACATCACTGTACCTTTCGAACAGAAGCTACACAGATGTTCCCCAGGTTCAGAGGATCGATAGCCTCCAGTTTCATGCCCTCTCTGAAAAACCCTCCTTCCATATAAACAGTCCTTAACTAAGATTCATAAAAATAGATTAGTAATGAACTCTAAATGATTTCATGAAGATGATCATTAACAAATCACTAAATTAAAAACTGAAATAGTCGCCAGCATTAGACAGACACTGACCTTTTTGAACTGACATGGTACACTATCACAGAAAACCTTACGGAATGCTGGATGACTGCTCATATCAACAGATTTATCTGTGAAGAAAGCATAAAGAGCCTCAACTAAAAACATGACTTACTATCAGCATCATGTGCCTTGAAGTGAATTCTCATATGTGAAGTTTTTCATTTGCCAAAGAAAACAAACACCTAATATATTCACTGAAACAAATGACTGGTGGAGCAAATATACGCATTCACTGACCTTTTGCATGGCACCAACTGGCATATATAATATCAGAGCCTTGTTCTATAATAGGGCCCAACGTTAGGTTACATTACGTTACTTGAATAACATGTTTATGCTTATACTACTAATACCATTACTACTGTCATGACATAGGTACTATTGTGGAGAACATTAGTGGAACATTATCAAATTTAAAAACTTTCCACTTTTGAGTCTTCTGACACACGTGTGTTCTGCATAACTTGAATTCAAAGTTGAGCTTCTAATTATCTACTTAGATTCTGGAGTTAGACCTATTGGAAAGTTCGTGACTGTCGTGGCTCGTGGACTGCAGACAGACAAACACACACTTTTTAAAATTGCTAATTAAAACAATCTTTAGACATAAACAATCATGCCTCTGTGATTAACACTAAACAAAATATTATTTATTCAGAAAAATAATGAATGCTAGTATGCATGATCTAAGCAGCAGACAATACTCCTGGCCACCGTTACCTGTCTCTTTAATAAGATGACCCACACTAACTGACCAGTTTATGGGGTGTATAAGGGGGCTCAACATGTGACACCAGAAATCTGAGAGAACCTCCCCTGAGGGTCCAAGCCCTGCATCTTCATATATAAGCCGTAGACGGCCCCCAATCACAGCGTCTACCACTGCTGTACGGGTTCGGCTAACCAGAGATCGATCCACTACTTCCACACGGACCCCCTGCCTGAAGGGATACTTCATACTCTCTGCCATCTGAAAAAGAAAGAAAAGAAAGAATACAGAGCTCTGCACTGTATATAGTACACTGGTTAATATGGAACACAGCATGTATTTGAGGTTACCGAAGTATGAAAATCCACAGGTATCGTTGATGCTCCTACAAGTCTCTGCATCAAGAATGCTTTCCAATCATTTATACGTTTTTTGATCTCTGATGAAGAAAAAAGTAAGGAAAACCTGTTAAACTTTAGGAAAATGCCCAGCAAATACAATGTCTTCATATTGCTTTTCTTTATAAATAAAATACTACAGGATTTTCAGTAGACATTTCTGACTTACCCTGAGGGGGAACAAGCAGTTTGCTGTTTACCGCACACCAGCCAATAGGATGGACATCAGCGATACCCAGGTTATACCAAAAATCATATCTATCATCATCTTCAAAACCCATGTATCGTAACCGGGCCTTGTAACCTGAGTAAGAAAAAGTTAAATAATGCCATATAAATGTCATCACAGTTTTTACTTTTCCTAACCGTACAGCACTTAAGTTTAAATCCCCTTTAGTTCAACTGGCATAAAAGTATAGCTACGACAACTTTATTATTAGTTAATATACTAGTGTTACTTTAAATAAATAATATTCCTTAAAATGCAAACCCCTTAGCAGTCCGTCATGGACACTTGACCCTGAAGTGGCGTACTTTAGTTTTCGACTGTTTGTGCAAATCTCACAACTGAATATAATTAATGTAATAAACAAACAATTTGGTACCAGCAAGCTGAATGACAGTAGCAATCCAGTAAACCTTGGTCAGCAAAGTAGTGCGAGTATTTAGGACCTCCACTAGCAATCCCACTTCAATGTCCTCCCACTGAGCACAAAGTGGTACCTGGGTGGCCAAGAATCAGCACTCAAACAAGTAAGTGGTCCATAATACACAGTATACTAATGAGTGTAACATACAATTAAAGAAGCAATTAATTTGTAGTTTCAAATGTAAACATGTACTATTGCTTCACTGTTCTCTATAGTTTTTTTTTTTTTACAGTACATATTTGAAGTAAACAATGCAAAAATAAGAGAAAGAAGGTTTTCATTTTACTGAAATTAGAGGATTATGGTACTGACAATGATTGTAACTATTTTTAAAATAAAGATAAATTCAAGCCTGAAGGATACACACTTACATGTCGGAAGCAGGACACTGGGGCGGCGAGACAGCCATGTTTCTCAAGGTAAGATCCCCAATTAAATCCAGAAGAGGCTGAAAAAAGAATAAATATTAAATGTGCACCAAAAATATATTCACAAGAATATAGTGTATTAGTATATACTACATGGGACAGGCACGATCTGATTGGTTGACTAGCTGAGGATTATAAACAATTATTCAGTGTGGATAATGCTTGAATTAAAATGACAGCCACTCACAGTTTATCATGGGAACTCAAACAGGCAACAACATCACACTTTAAAATGTTTTTTTCCCTTGTATTTCCTTGAAGTACTTAGTTAAATTTTTAATTAGTGCATAAACACACATTTAGCACTTCTCTTCTGTTCTTCTGTGTTCATGTGGTATGTAGGCTAATCTCGGAATGAAAAAGCCTAAACTCCACAGAACACAGAACTCTACTCCATTAGATCATCTCATAGTGCACAGCCCACCTGAACCTTGTCAGTAATATATATATATATATATATATATATAAACATTTCATTTTAGTCTGTTTTTCTTGTATATCTTGGATTTTATATTAACTTTGAATAAGAGTGCTAACACACCTTTATGGAGCTGGTTTTCTCATGTGTCTGTGTAGTGTTAAGCCTTATAGACTCTTTATTACTTCAACTGAAAGTGCAGAGCTTATCTGACCAGTCTCTGCCATGGTTAAAATATATAAAAAGAAAAGTCTTGTTTTGGTTTGCTTTTCATTATCCTTACGCAAAGTACTAAAAGTCTGAAAAGGGTTTAAAGAGACAACATTACAAAGTTCTTACGCTCAGCACCTGCATCGGCTGGGAACTCACCTGTGTCATAATAAAAAAGGAATAAATAAAAACATAAAAGATGTTTTTAAATGTACCTTTTGGCATAAGTGCCCATGAAGTATATTCTGAAACAATCATGCACCTCAGGCTTGCATTTAAAGATAGTCACGTTTGGTAGAAATGTTTGATTCAAAATGTTGTCGCTCTTCGTGCAATAAGCCTAGAGTTAACAGAAGAGCTGGCCCGCTAGAGTAGGCTTGCTAAACGACGTTAAACTTAAGCAGCTGGGATAGAAGGGCACTTCGGCCAGTTGGCTTGGTGGATACCACTTAAATATGGCTTTGTCCCCCACCACCAGCAACTAGAGGCCACGTTTTTGTATAATAAAACTTTGAATGAATTTAAAAAGATGCCATTATCTATTCCTATTATGCTCAGCTTGTGGAGTGCACGCTCCTCTGTCATGCATAAAACATGTAAAAATAAACTATAAAAAGATTGAGTTGACTGCATTTCGTGTGTAGTATATACTAAAATAACGATTTATTCACCTCAGGCTCGGTAGATGTCAATGAACTGAATAGTTTCCTCAACGTTCCATCACAGAAACTATTCATCAACATCCACCTCACCTTCAACGCCATAACTGTTAAATATTTGTGTGTGAGTCGCACCATCTTTCCTAACAGCTGTACTGCCGTGCTGACGTTCTGTGACTTCTGCCTGAGTGGTCTGTGGGACTTGAGCTTTCCGAGTATGCCTTCCCTAAACATGGACGCACAAACACACAAATATATTCAATTCTGTATCATATCTAAAAAGCATCCTTAGACTGTCAGAGGGAATTCATATCGTTCACATTAATCTAGTTATGTTTTGAAACATTTAGCCTTTTTTTTTTTTTTTTTTTTTTTTTTTTTTTTAAATGTAGCCTCTTCCTTTAACATACTCATTTAATAGAAGACTTTATTGCTCACCTGTAAGCGTGCCATTATAGAAGATTTTTTGGAGTTGGAGGAGAAGGAGCGCGAGCAGGATGGACTGCAGAAGCGCTTAGATCTGGAATAAAATGTGCTCCGGGTTCCAGAAATGCCACACATCTCACAGTTCACTGCAGAAAAACAAGTCAGACATTCAGTGATTTTCTCCAGCATTTATACACTGTAGGATATGTGTGAGCTGAAACCAATCACAGCTGACACTGGGTGAGACAAGTTAAACATCCTCAATGAAAATCATCTACAAGTGTTAAGAAGGCTTAACACTTCACTGTTTATTGTTTCTCTATACAATGAGAAATTACATATACATCACTCAAACTCTCAAAAGAGTACTTTCAAACAACACAAAGTTTCTTGGGAAACTTGCTGTTACTGAAGAACAGAAGTAATATATAGATTTAGTCACTGCCTAAAAGTGGAGCTCCCATATGATTTCCCTTACGTGACAAGTTTTTGGTGGGAACTCTCAAACCCCCTACACGTATCCTACGTAGATCAAGATGAATTCATTTTATAATAATAGAAGGGAATAAAAATGAAGTAACCAAACATGTAATCTTATTCTCGACATGAAAAGTACACCATTTAGAAACCTAAGGTTTAGAGAACATTTCAATAACACAAGAATATCATTAGTTGTTTGTTTATTTCATGTCATTAACGATGTCACATCACATGACCTCAGTATTATACACCTCTTGTTCTCTATATTAGTGAAGCTCCCATGTGGCGCGGAGCACCAATGATAAGGAAAAAGCATCTAACTGTTGAGATGCTTTTGGAACGTCAATTAAAACCAATAGTGCAAGTAATTATGTTCGTCCCTCTGTCCTTCCGGCCTACGTGTACACGTGGGAACCCTGTGTTATTCTTTGAAAATTTTACATCTCGAAAAAGGAAAAACGTAAGACAGATTTTATGGGAAATTTTCAAAGAATATCACAGGGTTCCCATGTGTATATGTACGGTGGAAGGACGGAAAGACGGATGGATGTATTCTATAGGTGTTATTTAGAAAAAAACCCTAATTCATATTTCAGGAAGGGAAACACCGATTGCAACCACACTTGGGCACGTTCATCTATGCGTAGATTGTAATTCAAAGCCATATTCATTTGGCTTGGCGGGTAGAATTACATAAAAAAAAAATAATGAAAATATCTTGCAACTTGATGGTTAGACGCTTTTTGCTTATCAATGGTGGCTCTGCTAAAGATTCTGTATGTCACCTTAGAAAATTAGTAATGTTGCATGCTTTTAAATAGTGTAAGCTAGAATGATTTGTACATTTATTGATTAGCTACTACTGATGCCAACACTGAATTATTGTTGCTATATTAGTACTTGGATTAATATTTCTCTCTCAAGTTCTAGTCGGGAGGGGGGCTACCATTTTTTCAAAAACCTAAGAATATCTGTAAACGAGCTAATTAATGATAACAAAATTGTCCCTCAACCAAGTAGGCTATTGAAAAATATTAACCTCCCTACATCCCTCAAATAGCCTTCAAATAAAATAAGAAACACAGCTCCTTGACCCTCACCCCAAAAATGGAAGCCCCCCTACTAAAATAATGACAAGTCCCTCATTTTTGAAAGTATATACTGATAGTGTGATAAGAATAAAATCATGATATGTGCTGTATGATGATACAAAAGCATGTACACAGATTTGCACAGTTTGGATAAAATAAAATAGCAGTGAACAACGTATTACAGGAAATTAAGTCAGAATGCACTAAGCAAAAGAGTCTTCATCTTTGAAAGAGAGCAAAGGCAAAAATAACCGCAGTTCGATCGTAGACCTTTGAATTTAAAAGCCCCCTCTTATTTACATCACAGCCCTGACTTACCTATTTTCTGTTGTCTGTTTTCTGCGGCGTTCCGCCTGACGAATTCTCTCTCTTTCTCTATACTCTTCAGGAGCATTTCTTCTTGCTTGCCTCTTCCTTTCATTCTCCTTTTCTTTATCTGCCCCTGTTAAGTTTTGTCTAGCTTGTCATTTCCTCTTGCATTCCTGCTCTCTCTCTCTTTCAGTTAACCTTTTTCTTGCATCCCTCTTTCTGTGATGTTCGTTCTCCCTCTGCTCTTCTATAGCATTTTGCCATGCAATCCTTTTTCTTTCACATTCTTTTTCTCTCTCTTCTTCGGTTGCATTTTGTCTTGCAATCCTTTTTCTTTTATAGTCCTCTTCTCTCTCTTCCACCGTGAAATTTCGTCTGATCAAAGCCTGTCTATCCTTTTCATTTTGCCGTATTTCATCGGTGCAATAAGGCAAATGCACTGCCACCATATTGGATTTAATTCACGCAGGGGATTGTGGGTAATGTATGCCAGCTGAGGACGCACATACAAAGTCAATAGCGTCAAAATCTCGGGTATAAATTTTTGTGTGCCTGGATGCTTTAATAACTATGTCAGGGATCAACATTTCAGCTTCTATGTTTTCCCCAAGGACACTACGCGTAGAAACAAGTGGATTTACAATGTGAGTTGGGCTGATGATAAGGGAAAATACAGTAAATTCAAGCCGATTTTAACCCACTGAGTCTGTAGAAGCCATTTTGAGGGGGCAAGGAAAACATACACGGTCAACACACCAATGATTTTTCCACTCAAACCAAGTTCATCAAAACCACCTAGGTGAAAAATCCAGAGACAAAGGTCCAATACAAAAACATCATATATTGCCAATCCACCAAGTACAGATTTTTTTCATGATGTTACAAGGCATCTAGCTATACATCTAGCTCCACACACAGAGTCACCAGTCCTGGTGTTCAGAGTGATTTTGTTACAAAATCACCACTTATGAAACAGGGACTAGCAATGCAGATTATTTATTTTCTAAATTCATTTTATAGGGCTGTCATCCACAGTCTTTGGATTATGCAGGCCAAAGGAGGACTTAATCAGGCAGACTTGTGAGAAAGGTGGTCAAAGGAAGATAATATAAATACTATAAAAGACATGGTTGGAGAGGGAGAAGCGGGTGGAAGCGATAACACTGACGTGGATCGCTAAATAACTCAGATCCATGTTCCAACATATAAACAATGCAGATCCATGTTCTATCAGAAAACAGTCATAGGCATCATGTTTTCAAGGTTATGAGGATTAAGTGTTTTTTCCCCCATGCAAAAAGATAATATATTAAGCATTTTGCAACTGCTTGAATACTGGTTGTCAGATCGTGAATGTGGGGGACTTCACATTCGGCCATGGTTATGTAGATACCAGTTAGCTGTAACTTACCTCTATAAGTCCTTTTCTTGCCTTTTAAAATGGCATTTCTGCATCTTAACCATCTTTTTATGATACTGTTGCTGCCTCAAAGGATGAGTGAGTAACTGCTCTAGGTACATCATCAGGAGGCAAAATTGGCTCCAAAACAGAGTTCACATATTTACATGATGAACATTACAGTTGGTGACATGCAGCTGATCCCATGAGGTTGTGTGCAAAAACTATTTCCAGGCATAGGCAGTGAGACATGTACTCCCACTATTGTTCTGCCTTTCTCTTTCTTTCGCTCCTCTCCTCATTGGTCAAAACTCACTTTATTCCCTCACATTTCACCTCTATTTCTCTCTATTTCTTAGAATGTTCTTCTTTGGACTCAATTTTTAAACGAACTTGAAAATAACATTAATCTGAATGAATTTTAATTACGTTTTTCTTGTACAGCTAGAGAAACTAACATTGCGTGACCCGAGTATCATACCCTCTTGTTCTCTATATTACTTTCTCCCAGAAAAATTCTTACTTTTTCCTTTTACGAAATACACAATTTTCAAGGAATAACACAGGGATCCTATGTGTACATGTATGCTGGAGGAATGGAGGATGAAGGGACTGATGCAGAGGTGGAAATTAACACTAGTCCGCTGGCCCGTGGTGAGTCAGAAATCTGTAGGGCGAGTGAAATTAGCTAGCAAGTCATCCTGCTGGTGACCTGACAAATCCAGTAGGCAAAGAAGATAGTTTTCCTGACCAGTAAGTATGAAGGAGGACTAATAGTTTCATAATTTCACTAGTCCTTTTGAAAAGTAGCTTAGTTTTGCTAAATTCCACGCCTGCTGACAGACGTGCGCTATAGGTTTTTCTTGACATTCCAAAGCAATCTGATGGTTGCTTTTTTTTCATGAATGGTGTGCCGCTCAAGCTCCGCAAATATCGAGAACAAGAGGCATATAATACTGGGTGACATGATGTGACACTATCGTTAATGACATGAAATAAATAAACAACTAATTAAATTCTCATGCTCAGCTAATTTTTGTGTATTTTTTATCCAGTTCATCTGCAAATCTAAAATTAAGACTAAAATAATAATAATCAGAGCATTTTGAAGTGAGAAAGAGAGAGATAGAGAGATACAGAGAGAGAGAGAGAGAGAGCACGCTCTGTACTTCTACTTGAGTAACGACAGTACTTTGAACACCTCTGGTATAATATCTTATGTTATGTGCAATCCATAGACTAAAGTAGTGTCAATACAATTTTTAATGTATTTGTACCTGGATCATCAGCATATTCCACAGGTGACAGTGGGGCAAATGTGGGACTAATATTTCCATCTTCAGATGGAAGCTGTTCATCATGTCCTTTTCCCCCTTTTTCTTTCCTTTTCTCTGCAGCATCCAAGTCCACACTGAGAGGAGGCCAACCTTCCTTCATGACAATACAAAATACAAAATATATTCAGAGGAGGTACATTCAGAGGAGGCTCCTGATGACTGTAGTGAGTCATTTAAATATCTATTGTATCTGATTATTGACTAATTATGAGCTCCCATTATACCTTTGAAGAGTAATCATTAACTCTGAAGCCCTTGAACACCTGCGAGGTGCATCAGTGGCTGGAGGATCCTAGTCCCTCTGGAGGTCCAAGGCCTGAATCAATCAACTCTGCTTTGAAGTCAAACAAAAACTTTGTTCTATACTTTACTTGCCAATGGTGCCAAGCCTTCTGATTTGTCCCCTGTGTTTTTTAATTAAGAATATGACAGTACAACAACAAACTGTCAGTTTTACAGCTTGGGATATTGGGACCTAGCAAATTCACAAGCTTGTGTGTTTGATGTATTAGAAATGTATATAGGCAGGTGATATGGAGATGCATTTTCACATGCATGTATCTAGTAGGATTATACTATTAATTATTTACTGTACTCTACTGACCATGCAGCTAAAATCTCGACACATTCCATTAATAAAACGGACATGAAGTGATCATCACGCACAACTTAACTTAACACAACTTAACCTGCTTAATCAGGAGCTGTCGTACTGTAATCCGTTCCTATAAAATGAGGCCATTTGGCTTGCCTTCCTCACTCATGGAGCACTACATTTGTATTTGTTAGTTCCAGTGCCCTGCTATTTTTTTTTTTTACGCCAGACGCTTGGTATTGGGGTACTTTGACAGCAACTGAAATTATATATAATTGCAAGTTCTGTTTTGGTGATTGTGATGTATGACAATCTTGTTCAGTCTCATGATTTTCACACAGGGTGCAACACTTAAACTGTTGAGGAGGCAAAATGGCAGCCTCCATGAAATATGGCTTGCAAAATGACAAATAACGCATTAAAAAGCTTATATACAATAAATATTAATACGTATTCATAACATAATTCACCCAAATAATTATTATATAGAGGTTGCTATTTATTTTCACAATGATTTCTCAGGTACTCACATTTTGCTTTTTCCTCTTTGGACTGCATACCTTGCAGCTGGTGCCGTGACCCCCGCATTTAGTGCAAGGGGGTCGGTTAAAAATAGTAGGAATGGCGCCTTCCTTCAGCTTGAGCCCTTTAGAACCCATGGTCTTGCTGATCGAGGTGGATCTGGGCTCAAAACAGTCCTTGCTAAAATGTTCAGAGCACAAGACAGAGAAGATCTTGGCGACCCATTTGTGGCGAGTTTTTTGTACCTGCTTTTCCCATTTCAGAAACTGATCACGATCTCTTGGAAATCTGAACATAGAGACATTGTCCCGGTTTGATTTTCCACACGCGTAGGCTACACACTTGTTGGGCATGTTGTGGATTTTCAGGTGTAAACAGGCGTTAGTTGGGTGAATGTTTCTGGAGAGGGTAAAAAAAAATTCACCCGAAAGTTCAAAACACTAAAAAAATACTTTCAGAAAAAGATGAAACTGTGTGTTATTAGTATAAATATCATAAATGTGTAGCATTAAGTGCTGCTGATAGAAAATACTGCTGCGTTGCTAAGCAGCGTTCATTCATTCATTCATTCATTCATTCTCACGTCTGCAGATTTCAGTAACAGAAGCTCAAAACATACCAAACATTCACCGTGAGAGTGAAATAAACTGTACGAGTCGCTATAAAATGCCCCAAAATCAACTAATGGTTAATATTTAGTCGAAATGTTAACTAATCGGTGACCAAAATATCTAACATTTAACCACATAAACCTCCAAAGGCGGACACGCTTCTTTTGAGCCTTTTTTTGGGTGGGGGTTGAATTGTTTTTGATGTGACACACTTCTTCTTCTTCTTCTTCTTCTTCTTCGTCTTCTTCTTCTTCTTCGTTTCTTATTGGCGGTCGGCAAACAGCTTTTATGTGCACTACCGCCACCTTCTGAAATGGAGTGTGGATCAAAGTGGCACTTGTCCCTATGATCTCCTACTAATTCCGGTTTTAACCAAAAAAGAAAATAAAGATTTATACCCTACATGCCCTGAATTCAGCTGTAGCAGCCCCTTAACCTCCAGTTTAACATAATTCGTTTTTAGTCTCTTAATAAGTATTTGTCTTTCCTGCTGGTATTTCTGCCAGGTGTTACAAACAACCAGGTGTTGCATGTTAAGACCAGTGTGACCAAATCTCACCCTTGAGGTTATGTCTTCCTCTGTTTTGCTTCCCTCATTTCACCCACTTTCTTTTGGATACTATAATAATGTCTTCCTGTATTTTTCCTGTTCCATACCTCCTGCCATTTCTTTAACATTTCTGCTTTGGAAATGTTTTTATCTTCATCCTTACTGTAATGTTATACTCATATTTGTGTCTTGTCTTTTAGTTGCCTCTTTTGCGTACTTGTCTGCTAGTTCCTTCCCTCCACCCCTATATGTGCAGCAATCCAAATGAATTTCACTTTTTTACTGATTCTGTATATGGTTTCATACATCTCCAACACAATGTCCTGTCTTGTCCTGATGTTGGAAACAGCTCTCAGTCACTCATTTACCAAAGCGCTTAATCCAACTAGGGTCACGGGGAGGCTGGAGCCTA
>JAQMYF010000021.1:27918687-27954791 GCA_030014195.1 Neosilurus mollespiculum
ATATTATAGATATATATATATATATATATATATATATATGTATATATATATATATATATATGTGTGTGTGTGTGTGTGTGTGTGTGTGTGTGTATATGTGTCTGTGTGTGTGTGTATGTATATATATTTCATATCGTATTAATTTTTGCTACAATTGTCAAACAGCACAAGGTCACTCACTCATTCATTTTTACTCTGCTGTGCCTGCAGCAGTGTGATTTTTTTCCACAGTATATGCCCTGATTGGCTGAATGAATGAATTGGCAAGCTTTTTTTCTTCAAGCATGCATTCATCTTTGAAAGTGTTCATTCATGATCAAGTTGTTTTTAAAACATTGCTGAATGAAAAAAACAATTCATGCTTTATGTGCAAAGGACTTTTGTTTGTGTTTTGTCATGATTTCGGATTACAGCTGTACTGAAGTGTTATCTGCTTGACCTTGTCTCTGCATTTGTTTGCTGCTGTTAACACTATGTTAATTATTTTTCATAGCATGCAAAACCTGGGAGAAGTGTATTATACACATGCATTAATACTGCTGAAGTAAAAAAAACAAAAAAACAGGGCAGTTGTAGGGATAGATGTGTTTTTCTACTAATCAAGTGTATAATTTCCCCTTTTTTTTTTTTACATTTTTTTTTTTTTTTTTTAAGACTTTGGCTCACTCTTTGACCTGGAGCATGACCTGCCAGATGAGCTTATCAGCTCCTCAGAGTTAGCTGTGGCAAATGGAGGAGACCTGGGGCAGCTCCATACCAGCCTGGGTGGAGGTGGAGCAGCAGTCAGTGGGCTCGGAGGGGTTGGCACTGCTGGGCAAGATGCAGCTGCCAAGCACAAACAACTCTCTGAGCTGCTTCGATCGGGAGCACCACCACCTGTAGTAGCTCAACAGCTGCCAGGAGGCAGTCCATCTGGGGTGTCAATGGGGCTTATGGGGAGCATGAAGGTATCTCCTGGACCCCAGAACATGGTTCCTCAGGGGCAGCAGCACCTCTCGCCTCAGCAGGCCAATCTACTTCAGCAACAGCAGATGACAGGGATGGTGGGTGGCATGAACAGAACTATGCTTGTACCCCAGAAAGGTAATGGTCAGCAGCAGCCAGGGGCCCCCACATCTCAGCAGCAAGTCATGATGGGAGGGCAGATGATGAATGGCACACCCAGAATGAGCTATCCTAATCCAGGCATGAGCAGTAACAGTAACTTGCTGGCTGAGACACTGCAGCAGCAGGCAGCAGGAGGCCAAGGTGGACTGAGAGCACAGCAGCCTGGAGCATTGAGCAAGGTTGGCTAATCCCGGAGTTACAAAAATCCTGATTTGTTTACCTTTTCCAGATGGTGTCTTACATTTTGTTGTAGTCTTCACCTCTTTCACATTACTTGTATTTGGTGATTTCTTTGTCTTTTGTTCCTATTCTCATCTCTGTGATTACAGATGGGGAGGATGGGAGGTGCAGGCACCTATGGAGGACCCTATAATCCAAATTCAGGTCAGAGTCTGAGTGGTGGAGGGCTTGGCCCGCAGCTCATGAACAAACCTGGTTTACCCAGCAACTTGGCACCATTCAACATGGAGAAAAAAACCCAGTCTATGCCAGGCATGCCAGCCATGGTGAGTAATTTTAGACTAGACCCTTTTCTGGCTTATGCCAAACGTTGTTTTTCGGCACTGCATGATCTTCACAGAAAAACACAATTTTTCAAGTATGCAGTAGTGTGCAGTGATTATACATCACCACCTTTGTCCAAAAGGGCAACCTAATAAAAAGAAGTAAAAAATTTCTTCTCTATAATTTTTGGGTTAAAATGTGTTGAACAATGCTATTGTAGGCAATGATAAAAAAAAAAATTATAATTCCGTCAAGTATATTAATGTAAAAGTATGACTAATAAACAAAAACACTGAAAATACCAGTTTTTCTGGAAAAAATGGCATTTTCAGTTTTTTTGTTTTTAATTTAACTCTTGACTTTTGCATAGCATGAATGAACTTCAAATCATATGGAATGGTTTAGGAAGTGAAGAAATTAAATATGTGAACACTATGCCTGAAAGGTTAAATGCTGTAATTAAAGTAAACGGTGGCCACACTAAATATTGACCTTTTTTCCTCAAAAGAGCATATTTTTGTTATTACTATACATTGTTGTTTGTTTACTTATTCTCATTGACATGATCCAATATTACATGAAATAAATACTTGAATAGTACTTGGTTTCTGATTTATCTTCATATTGTTAAGAGTATAATCATCACTGTATTTTTTTTTCTGTATTCGCTAAACCATTCCATATGGTTGGAAGTATATTCATGCTATGCAAAAGTCAAAAAAATAACATTTGTGACACCTTTCAATTTTTCTGAAAAATTGGTATTTTCAGTGTTTTTGTTTGTCAGCCATACTTTTACCTCAATATACTTGTCGGAATGATTATAGAGAAGTATAAATTATAGAGAAGTAATTTTTTACTTCTTTATATTGGGAGCCCTTTTAGTCAAAAGTGGTCTTCACTGCACACTACAGTATTACTATTCTGTTTTAATCAGGACCTGTTGGTATGTTAGTGGTCCCAAATAACTCCAAGTTATTCAAGAGTTGTAAATTAAAATAATGCAAGGTTTTGATCTTTCACCAGATTATGGAGGCGACAACGTCACCTCTCTAGTGATAATTTAAAACCAGAACAATCAGTCACAAAGCATAGCTTTCTTCTCTTTGGATTTCAATTGGCTATGGGAGTGTTAAGATTCTGATAAGCATATTTTTTGTGGCACAATTTGTTTTTGTCGAAACAACCGATATATCACAGTCTGGGACCACAAAGTTAAAAGGCTTTTGCTAATTTTATTTAGAATAAAATGAATTACATGGATTCAATATAAATGACATGAACTGCAATTAATTAATAATTGTAATTCAAATTTGCATTGGCATCAATACACAAGAATTACTCTCACTTTGAGTCTGTTGTGGACATGAATTCATAAGCTTTGATAAGGAGAAAAATAAAATTAAACATGTCCAAGCGTATTTCTTTCCCTTTGTTACTCTTAGGCTTCCCAGCAGTCAACAGCTGCTGTTGCTGGAGGGGCAGCGGGAATGGTACCTAATGCCCAGGGAGGACTTATTCCGTCATCAGCTGCATCAGTAGGAGCAGGAGTTCCTCCAACAGCTGACCCAGAAAAGCGCAAACTCATACAACAGCAGCTAGTTCTCCTGCTCCATGCTCACAAATGTCAGCGGAGGGAACAGGCCAATGGGGAGATACGTCAGTGCAACCTGCCTCATTGTCGCACCATGAAGAATGTCCTCAATCACATGACACACTGCCAGGCTGGCAAATCTTGCCAGGGTAGGTTGAATGAGGGCTGCTCATGAATTTGAGTGTGCTTGTATGTACAAATACAAACATTTATTGGTATATTGTTGATCTTTCTGTTTAAAATTGATCAATTCAATTTTCCAGAGCCAAAATATTAAAAAAGACACAAAAGGAGCATTTCCATTTTTAACTTTAGAGTAGGGGAGGGAGTATAAATATTATCAGTTATTAGGAAGAAAATGGCAGGTTTTTTTTAAGTGTATTTTTTTAAGTATGTCTTCAGACTTTAAGTAATGTAATCAGAATCAACTTAACTAGATATTGTGGAGTCCTGTAGAGATATATAAAATTGTATACTGCAGACATAGTACAAAGCAATTCAGCAAGAGCTCTGCAGTAATCCAATCAACACGTTCACAAGCACTTCAGTGATCTGATAAAGGAAACAAGTCATCATTCTAAGTTTTTCTATTAATGGTACTGTTAGTACAATCCAGCGAGGGGCAGAGCAGCCACATTGTCAGAAGTTAAAGTAGTGTACTGGACTAAAGTAACCTAAGTAAAAAGAATCCTTCCACTGCCATGCAGAATGTACACAACCATTGAATAAGTATAAAAGTTTATGCATATAAAAAAATTTTTTTATCTTGGGGACTATTCAGTGACCTCCGCCTTGCCATTGGTGCATAATTGTTAATTATCTCCGAGATAGTGGACCAGTCAGATCATGCCATTCTTGTGTTGTCTGTATGCACTGATTAAACAGTATTTGGAATAACAACAAAAAAGATGGTTGTCAGCATTTTAAATTAGTTGTCCCCAATTATATATTATCATAGTCACTGTCTACATAATAATATTAAAACAAATATAATGCGAATACTATTAACTGTTAACCATAGATTACTAACAATTGAAAACTGTTGATGGTCATATACTAGCATACCCAATTGTTTTTTTTATTGGGTGTTTAATATTCTTATTTAACTCTACTCGTGATTTGATATGCAAATCATTGTGATGACTTGATTATTATGCAAACACATGTCCAGGTCATATGGAGAAATTCAGGGCATGTATTCACCACTTAACGCTGGGATTGATTGGAAGCACTGCTGGGTAATCGGCTTATTAGCGCTTCCGCTTCCTCACTAGGGCTGAAACAACACAGGTTACTTTTGACTTTAGCGTTTTAAAAATACATTTTATGACTCAGTTGCAGATCGTTAGTTGCCCCGTAGACAGTCTCATCTATATCCATTTGTCCTGCATGATAATTGGTTGTCTTAGGAAACTCAGAAACCTGCATATTTCAAACACTGATATGTGCAGCACACTACAGGCTTTTCATCTCATATAACCAAACACTTATTACATACTCATTACCTCAGAAATTTATATTTTCTTGGTGGAGTTTTATGGTGCACACTTTCCAAAAGGGAAATGTTGTACATCTTTATTTGCATATAGAGAAGGGAAATGAGACATAATTTCAACTGGTCTCTCAACATGCATGTGGAAACAATAAATTACAGGTGTGAAGTGACATCCTTCAAACTTTCTTGATCACCTAAGAACACATTTTAATGCACAACCCTTTCAAAACTATGTATAAAACCCCTGTGGGGATCCTGGGGCGAAAAGAATAGGTCCCCAGCCTCACAGGAAAGCTTGTCGTATAAGGCAACTAACCTGTGATTCCTGTGTGGATTTCGGGAATAAACAATAGGTCTTCGGTTCCCCAGGCGAGCCTGTTGTAGAAGACGACCTGTTTGCCGTGGGTGGCGACCCTTGTCGGGGGACGAAGGGATTCTGGTGGCTGAAGGTTAGCTTGGGATACATCCCCTGTTGCCCAACAAGCCACTCTGACCGGGATTTCTCCTAGAGGGGTGGACTCGCTTGGCCCGGCTAGTTCAATCAGCTGGTCACTTGATTGCCATCTATTTGATGGGGCAGTAAGTAGCTTATGGGTCAGTCTGGGGCTAGGGTTTGGTCAATGTCATAGGATCCTTATTAGGATTAAGTTGTGGAGGAGCCTCAGCTTTCCATGGGTCTTGTGGCCATTTATCCCCCTTTCTCTGGAGTATAGCATATCTGTAACCCTGGCAGTGGAGCCGCTGGATATCCGCTACCCCTGCTGTCACCCTAGTTGTCACTCCATGGTGGGTGGGGAGCAGTGATGCTGAAATGAAGCAACATCATTATGAATACTCAAGTAAACGGTTCTGAGAGAAAGAGTTTGAGACGGGGTAGATCTTCCATCTCCTAGAACTTCTGCTGCTTTTCCTAAGTTTTTGATTGTGTCTGCAACCGACTTGGATAAACATCTTTTGTGTATGTTCAAAATGCTATTTATGGTATTGCTGGAGACGTTGGTATTTCCAAATCGAAGTCTGACCTGCTCATTGAATGCCAACGATGACAACAGGCAACAAATCTTCTGGGCAAAACTATGTTACTTGGAGTGCCTGTGAAAGTAACTATTCACAGGTCTCTTAATTATAGCAAGGGGATTATTCAGGATCGTACTTTGTTCCTTGACCGAAACCGAGATTCAGATGGATCTAGTGAGTTGGGATTGTCGCTATGAAACAGTTCATCCAGAAACAGGGCAGTCTCACGAATTCTACAAATACTTACCTCATTTACCACAAAACACTTCCCAACTCAATCAAAGCTGGTTATGTCAACCTTCCTATTCAACTTTTCATTCCTAACCCTCTTTGATGTTATCAGTGTCAGAAATATGGCCATGGTTCTTTCCAACGTCATAATCAAGTAGTATGTTGCCGATGTGGCCAGGCAGGCCATTGCAGTGAAGATTGTAATAATGAACTGAAATGTAAAACTTGTGCTGGCAACCATATGGCGTTTTTCCCCCGATGCTCTGAACAATCGGTTTGAGGAACTGGAAGGTATGGAGACTGACGATGGGCCTCATCAGAATTCATAGTCATGGGTAATCTCCTGAGAAATCGCCTCGCCCAAAACTAGATAAGACATAATGGGTACCATTATACAGTGGAAGTGTAGAAGATTGGAAGCCACTTTTAATGAGCTGCAATTATTAGCACAAGACCATAAGCCAGTTGCCTTTGGTTAGGAGACTCCTGTCAGACCCTGCAAGTTTTACATTTCGCAATTGTTTTTACTATGATGCGGTTACATCTGCTAATGGCAAGACAGCAGGGGTGCCTCACTCCTGATCAAGCAAGGCATAATTTATAGTCCAGTTGCTCTGACAATCAACTTACAGGCAGTAGGTTTGACCCTGGGCTTTTTTAATATGTTGTGTTCTTTTCTATATTTCACCATCGTCTACTTTTCATCCTCAAGACTTGCGAGCTTTATATGGTGAACTTCCCAAACCATGCCTACTTATAGGTGATTTTAATGCCCATAGTACTTTGTACTTTTTTCAGGACATCTAAGTCCGTGAGCGTGAGTCCTGGAAACTTTACGTCTCCAAAATGAATTCTTGGATCCCCATGTAAAAGGTCTGGAACATGATCCAGCGAATTAAAGGCAAGGGAAATAATGTACTTATGGAAACATCAGAAATAGCTTACCAAATGGGGGCTGCTTTTGCACACCACTCTTCCTCATCCAATTACTTGTCTAAATTCCATTATCAACAGCAGGCAAAGACCAAGCGTCTTGATCTTTTAATTCATCTCTTAATGATAAGTCCTATAATGCTCCATTCTCTATTGCTGAACTACCTGTGTCCCTGGGAAAGTCACACGATTCTGCCCCAGGGCCAGATAATATCTGCTGTAAACTTTTACATCATCTCCCAGATTCTTCACTAGAAGTTCTTTTTCAGATATTTAATACTATCTGGATAACAGGAATTTACTGAAGCTTGGCATAACGCCACTATTGTTCCCATTCTGAAAACTGAAAAGGATACTTCTGATGCATCCAACTACTGACCTATCTCTCTTACAAGCTGTGTGTGTAATACCATGGAAAGGATAATAAATATTTGACTGGTCTGGTTCCTGGAGACAAATGGTCTCATTTCTGATATTTAATTTTTTTGTCGAAACCGGAGCACTGTTGACCATCTAGTCTGTCTGGAAACGCTTATTGAAAATGCTTTTTAAATCGAGATCATGTAATATCGGTCTTTCATTTAGAGAAGGCTTATGATACCACTTGGTAGTATGGCATTTTATGAGATCTTTATGACTTCTTCGAGGCAGTCTTCCAGAGTTCATCTCAATTTTTACACAATCGCCATTTCCAGGTTCGGATGGGAACAACCTTATCTGACTTCTTTGACCAAGATCAAGGTGTTCCTCAGGGTAGCATTTTTATCTGTAATAGATTTAAATGTCTCCTGCAGCGGTAAAAGTATGCACACAACTGAAAGACAAGTGCATCTTTGCCTCAATAAAATTCATGCCTGGGCTTTGGAGAATGGCTTTAAATTTAAAGACCAAAAAAACTTTGACCACCTCTGCCATAAGTATTTCCACGACAATGATCCTGCTTTAACTCTGGATGGTACTCCAATTAATGTTGTACCAGAGACAAAATTTCTTGGTGTTATTTTTGATTGCCATCTTACTTTAGCCTTCTGTATAAAAAGTTTAAAAGCCCTGGATATTTAAAGGTTGTGGCTAATGCCAAATGGGGAGGCGAACAGGAGACCTTGCTCCGGCTTTCTCGAGACCTCATATGATCCAAGTTAGGCTATAGCAGTGCATTATACTGTGGGGCTACCAAATCTTGGTTGCAGAAGCTTGATACTAATAATCCTCGAGCACTGCAACTGTGTTTAGGTGTTTTCCGGACATCTCCATTAGAAAGCTTGTACGGTGAAGCCATCGAACCACCACTGAGACGAATCAAGTTATCACGGCTGTATACTATAAAACTTAAAGCAAGTCCTTCCTTTGATTGTGTTTTTCGGCCATTGTTTGCTGACAAGTTTGCCCAGAAACCAAGCCTAGCTCCGTCTTTTGGGTATTCAAATAAAACATCTTATGGATGCTGGCGTCAATTTGGACTTGATTGCCCCAACCCATTTGATGCCAGATCCCCCCGGCCCCTTTCTACGACAGAGGTGGATAGGTGAAAAAGGCTGTCACCAACAATCTTGCCTATCACCAGGAGTTTGGTAATTTAAAATCTAAATATAAATTTTATCAGCCAATATTTACAGATGGTTTTAAGGGTGGCGATAGAGTTACTTTTGCGATCGTCCTTGGACCACGTATATTCTCGTCTACCAAGTAAAATTTTTACAGCAAAAGTAGTAGTTACTGTTCTCAAATCTCTTTCAAAATTAAAGGGTAGAAACCTTTTGGTTTGTTCTGACTCCTTGTCTTCAGGCAATTTGATATTGGTCCTCCAACAACCCTCTGATTGTAGCCATCTTAGTGGAGCATGCACATCTGGTAGAACTAGGTTAATTCATTCATTCATCTTCCGCTTGTTCAGGGGTTGGGTTGCGGGGGCTGTAGCCTAAGTAGTGAACCTGCCACCCTGTGAAGGAAGCTCATTTCAGCCGCTTGTATTCGCGATCTTGTTCTTTCGGTCACTACCCAAAGCTTGTGACCGTAGGTGAGGGTAGGAATGTAAATTGAGAGCTTTGCCTTCCGGCTCAGCTCCCTCTTCACCACAACGGACCGGTACAAGCTCCGCTTTACAGCAGAGGCTGCACCAATCCAGCTGTCAATCACCCGCTCCATCCTTCACTCACTCGTGAACAAGACCCCGAGATACTTGAACTCTTGGGGCACAACCTCATTCTAGGCCCAGAGGGTACATTCCACCCTTTTCCAGCTGAGAACCATGGCCTCGGACTTGGAGGTGCTGATTCTCATCCCGGTCGCTTCATACTCTGCTGCGAATCGCTTGGGTCTAAATATTTTAATATCATGTGAAGCTGAAATATTGCCGAAAGCGACATTAAACCCTTCAACACACACACTAGGTATAGAAAAATTTAAATGGAAGCAGAAACACTTTATTCCCCTTGTGTAGTCAGATAACTGCCAAAACCTAAAAGTAATCAGTTTATTAGGAAGCATGTAAATGTACTGTACTCACCACTGATTATATTTGATTAATATTTTCTTTAGTTGTTGTACAAGTTAGAGAACAGGTGGTCCTATATTTTCTTCCCTTTTGTACATACTTACTTAAATATTTCTTACTCTGCTTTCCAGTGGCGCACTGTGCCTCATCACGACAGATCATCTCCCATTGGAAGAACTGTACGCGGCATGACTGCCCTGTGTGTTTGCCACTAAAGAATGCAGGAGATAAAAGGAATCAACAGTGTGAGTGTGTGTATCATTTCATCAGATGCTGCAGCTGTTTCGTCTGTGTGCTAGTACACTGTTTTGATCATTAATCCTACACCACATTACATGATTTGAAAATTGCTTAAGATGCGGATGCACATAGGATTCGCTGTGTAATTAAATACATCATCTACAATTTCTGCCATGGATTTTAATTAAGCTTTTCCCCCATCTCCCCAATCACAGCCTTACTAAGCACTGCTAATGTGGGCTTAGGTACCGCTTTGGGTACCACACCAGGTGGCCCACACAATGCTCCTAGTCTTAACACTCCAGGGCAGCTGGACCCCAGCTCCATTGAGAGAGCCTACGCAGCTCTGGGACTCACCTACCAGGGTAACCAGGCACCCTCTCAATCTGCCCAACAAACACCTAGACCACTCAACACTATGGGTAAGCGTACCCAATGAAGACCTCAATTTTAATTTTTTTTTTACAGAATGGTCAGCTGATAAATAAGATGGATAAATTATATGTCTATGAGGTATATCATATACTGTTTTGACTTTATTAGGTGGGAACCCAATGGGTGTAAATGGTGGTGTCCAAACACAGAGTCAACCACCTAACCTTCTTCAAGACCCTATGCTGCATGTCAGCATGAGTGCTCAAAAGTAAGCAAAGCATGGAGGTTCTCTATCGCTTAATGCTGAAATCCTGTGACTTAAAATGGCTTTACATTGTACTAAATATTTTGGCATGTATAAAGACCTTATTACACCCCCCCTTTCTTTCAGCCTGTTGAATGATGCTAGTAGTGTGGGCAATATGGGCTCACTGCCTGTGGCCACTACTGCTGCTGGTCCTGGCATGAGAAAGAGCTGGCATGAGGACATCACCCAGGATCTCCGCAACCATCTTGTCCACAAACTGTATGCATTTCTTAATATTTATTCAAATGTTTAACACGGGTGAACAAAAAATTATTTTTTTAGGTAGCCCACCAGGCAAGTATAAGTGACAGGGATAATAGTTACATAACATACTGTATGGTGAAAGTTGTAGATGAATAAATGCAACAATCCTTGAAATAATGTGAATTCTTGGAAAAAAGATTACGTTAAGTTAATTTGTCTCCTGTTAAAAAAATTATATACAGCATCATTTGTGCCCTTTTTATGTTTGTGACAAGAAGTCAGCGATTTGTTTCTGCTTTTCTTAAAACAGTGTCCAGGCAATCTTCCCTACACCGGATCCAGCTGCACTGAAGGACCGGCGCATGGAGAATCTAGTTGCTTATGCTCGTAAAGTAGAGGGGGACATGTATGAATCTGCAAACAGCAGGGTAACAGTTCTTTCATCAGCCATTTGAATGGTGATGTCTTGTGAATTTTTTTTCTTAAAGTCTTGGACTTCTGTTGAAACATTTCTTTAATGCAACCTGTAGGCAGAGTACTACCACTTGCTAGCAGAGAAGATCTACAAGATACAGAAGGAGCTAGAGGAGAAGAGACGGATGAGGTTGCAGAAACAGGGTATGATGCCCACTCAGCCTGGAATCCCACCCACTGGGATGCAGCAAGGACCACCAACAGGACTACCCCCAAGTGAGTTGTCACCAGTGCTTGTTTTCAGAATGTGAAGTGCATGCACAGCTTGCCGTTTCTGGGATGCACATAGTTTATGGGGAGAAATTAAGATTCCTATGTTGAATTAATTAGTTTGCATTTTATTATTGTCATAACTAATCCTGGTTAATTCTTGGTCCTTTCTACAGATGGCCCTCTCTCTGATCCTCTGTCGGTGCGACCGAGTGGACCAAATCAGATGGTTAACAGGATGCAGAACCCTACTGGTCAGTGCATGAGATACTACAGTGTTGCTGTAGTTTTTCTTTTCAGTGCTAAATGTTAAAAGTATAAATACAAATTTACATATTTAAATATTTCTCTTGGGGGTAGGAATGAATCCATTTAATCAAATGCCAATGGGTCAGAGATCTACTCCTCCTCTTCCACTTGGGACGTCCATCAACCAGGTGAGTAAAGTGATGGACCTAGCTGCCAATATTACCCAACTTATTATTACAGAGAACTTTTAAAACACAGATCAGGACTGTTCCAGATCTTAACTTTGTACATGTGGCAATTGGTTTCATCAATAAAAGCCTGTAAAATCTCTGTTCTATTTTAAGAAAGTAAAGGTAGACCTTATTTCAGGTCACACTGCAGAGGTACATGCTGGGAGTATGGATGTTTAAGAACTGAAGGTACAACTGATTGGTTCTGTGTGATAATCCTCTGTGCCCTACATTACACACACAGTCTTTGGCAAAATGCAACATGAACTTGTTAGTTTAAGTTTGGTGATAGGTGATCCAAATGAACTTGGCTAGTGAAAGGCAGTGAACAGAAATCTCAGTGATAACCTCTCTTTTTTTGGCTCCAAGCCAAATTCTGGGGAGAAATATTGATTTATTTTCTCCTTAAAGATGCTGAGCTGCTTTCACACCTGCCTCGGGCACCTATCAATGAGGTTATCTCTAGGGAACTTCGACTTTATGCAGTGCCTAAACCTTTTTTCCTTTCACATGTGCACTTCACTCAATTTTTCTCTTTAATTATCATAATTCACTAGGGGTGCTGGAAAAAAAATCTCGTCTGAATCGCGATATTTATTAGCATTATGAATTGATTCAAATTTTCAAGAATCGATTTTTAAGAACACGTGTTTTTGAGCATTTCCAACCTTACTCACAACGTGTACCGTTTGTCCACACACGGACTCCGGTGTGAATTGTTCCAGTGAGTGGCGGCTGCACAACCACCGTGTTTCCCCAATAATAAGACCTACCCTTTCTTCCGCAGAACAGTCCAAAATAAGCCCTACCCCGAAAATAAGACCTAGCTAAGTCCATATTTTGTTTGCACCCTCCCCTCATTTTCTCTGAATGCACACACGCCAGCACCATTTACAGCAGCGCTGCGGAGAGACAGAAAAAGAGGAAGTTAAGATTAAAAAAACCCAGTAAGTAAAGTATTGTACAGCAGGACTGAGGGGCATGATGGGGATAAAAGCAGGACTGGGGGAGCATAACACTCGTCATTTTATTTACCGGTATTATCTTCCATCTTCTGCCTATTTTCTAGGCAGATTTTTGTGTTTACACTTACCTGTCTATTGAAATTGCTGTTAATGTTAATTAAGACCTACCCCGAAAATAAGCCTTATGGTGTTTTTTGAACTGAAAAAAAAACAAACAAACAAAAAAAACCAATAAGACCGTGTCTTATTATGGGGGAAACATGGTAGGTTTTAGCCTAGCTTTGACATGGATGAGGAAAAAGAAATACAGCCAGCACTGTCTTCACTGAAGGAAAATGCTTGCACTTCGGATTTTCCGAGTAAGAAGGAACTTGACATGACATGCCGTGTGCAAAATAAAAGTCAAGTATTTCGGGAACACTTCACATCCCCGAGCCCACATCTTACACCATCACCCATAGCTAAAAACCGGATCAGCAGTACGACCAACTCCTGACCAACGCACACTCCTTCAATTCACTAAACTTCCAACCAACTCTGAACGAGCAAAGCGGATCAGTACATCTACAAAACCAGTCGTCTAGTGATATTTCTTTCATTCTTTTAGAAGAGTTGTTCCTAGCTTATAGAAGAATGTTGTAACTCGTGAAATTGGCACCCTTTGTTTGTAATGGTTATGAATCAAACATCGGTGAGAATCGATATTGAATCGTGAGTTGTTGTTCGATTCACATCCCTATAATTCATACCCATGAGCCACTAGCAATGACTCACGCCAGTCACCTGTATGTCCTCCTTTAACTCGGCTATAAATCTTCTCTTTGGCCTCCCTCTTCTCCTCCTACCAGGCTGTTCCATGCTCAACGTTTTTCTACCAATATACCCCACTTCTACCAATATTCATCCCTCCTACACATGCCCAAGCCATCTTAATCTGGCCTCTCTCACTTTATCCCCCCAGTATCTGTGATGTCCCTTGAACATATTTGTTTTTAATTCCATTCTTGTCACTTCAAGAGAAAATTGCAACATCTTCATCTCTGCCACTTCAAACTCTCTCTCCTGTATCTTTATCAGGGCCACTATGAACCTTGAAGCACATCGTGCGTACCACACACCATAGCTGTCACTGTCCTCATTTTTCAACATGATCCCAAGCATGGATTACCTCCAAAATGCAATCGGTTCTCTCCAGGCCCATGTCCTACCCCTCTACCAAGCTTGATGAAAATCAGATCAGTTGTTTTTGCATAATTCTGCTAGCAGGGAAGATCTGATGGTCGGGTTTTTGTCATGACCATATCCCCATTCCTCTACCAAGTTTGGTGAAAATCAATTTAGTAGTTTTTGCGTAATCCTGCTAACGGACAAAAACAAACAGTCTCTGAGTACATAACCTCCCCTGCCAAGTGGTGTTGGTAAATTATTCGCCTCAGGCTCGGTGGAGGTCACGGAATCAGTGTTCTCTCAGGGACACTTCTGCAACATCCACTCCACCATCTGTGAAGAATTAGTTTCCCTTTTATTTGTGTTGTGTACTGCAGTTGTAGTTTAAAAAGTTAGTTCTAGTACTCATCCACACATTCATTTGCCATTTGGTAAACCTACGTTGTTCTATATAATCCCTTAACATTTGCTCTGATTGTATTTTAGAGCTGCCTTTATAACTGAATTTGTACTGGTCTCCAACCCTACGAGAAAAATTCTGGATATACTACTGGTGCATCCTGGTCTTCCTGTGAAAGTAAAAGCCTTAATGGATAAATTAAGACCTACCTTTTATCAGATACTGTTTGTCTTTTCAGTTTTTACAGATTGCCATAGAAGTTCAATGTTGGTGTAATTTCTTTAGGTGAAATAGACCCAATCTTATTTATTTAATTCATTTTCTGAACCACTTAAACATAATTTGTCACAGGGGGTGCCCATCTCAGCAGACTCTGGGTGAGGGCGGGGTACACCCTGGACAGGGCAGAAACACAATTGCCTACTCTACTAATGGCTGCACTGGAGGGACAGCAGTAACGACTCTGCTTGATAACGGGCCTGAACCCCCGACCTTCGGATCTGGAAGCCAAGCTTAATTACCGAGCCACCACTGCCCCTCTTATTTATTTACCATTTCAAACCATGTGATTTATTAATCGAGTTGTCATTGGGTGTTCTTGACAGCAGTCATTTACAAACATAGATTTCATTGTTAGGATGGTCTCTCTTGAACATTATAGTGCAATATTTAATTACATGCTGACTGTCGTACCAACCTAAAATGTGTTGACAGACTTGTGAATAATGTTAATTATTAATTTGTCATTGTTTTTTAGATGCCTATGGGACCTGCAAGAATGGCACCACCTAAT
Source organism: Neosilurus mollespiculum (assembly GCA_030014195.1). Lineage (NCBI taxonomy): Eukaryota > Metazoa > Chordata > Actinopteri > Siluriformes > Plotosidae > Neosilurus > Neosilurus mollespiculum. Next base: position 27,933,677 of record JAQMYF010000021.1, read on the forward strand.
GTTGCACAAATGCAGAATCAATATCTACCAGTTTCCAACCAGTATCAGACTTCAAGCCCAATGCTTGGTACTGGACCTCAGGGTGGTATGGCACAGTCTGGACCTCAGGGTGGTATGGCCCAGGTAAGAGAGGAATTTCCCATTTAGCACAGTTTTTATCAAACACTGCAACTTTGAGTTAGAATGTCCACACTAACAAGCACCATGTTGTGGCCCTGGATGTAGTATTTGCTGAAATCCTCATTAGAAATTATCGCAACCTCTGTTAACAATCAGCTCAAGTGTTTGATCCTTCCCTTTAATAATAATTTAGCATTGACAGGGTGTCTGTGCATTTAATTGGAGTACTGCATTTATGCACCTTTCATTGAGGGCTGAATTATGAATGCCATCAAAATGCTTCTTGTTTGTGTTTTAGCATACTCCAGTTCCAACACCACCTTTGCTGACAGCCAGTAGTCCTTTAGCTCAGCCTGCCTCTGTTGGGGGTATGGGTAGTGGGGTCTCAGTGGGCTCCCTAGGCCCCAACAACGGGGTCGTGGTGCCTCCATCATCCACCCCCTCTCAGTCAATCAGCCTTTCACACTGTCCAGCTGCCCGACAGAGTTCTCCGTCTCCAGTACGCAGCCGCACACCCACTCCGCACCTCACGCCACCTCCAAGCCTACCAGGATCTAAGACTCCACAGCCTCACACCCCCAGTTTGCCACACTTGAATCTGAGTGCTGGTCAGCAGCAGCCATCTCAGCCTGCTAATACTGACAAAGCTATGCAACTACAGCAGCCTTTAGGAGGGGCTCCCTCAACACCAAATCCTGCTCATGCACCACAGCATCCACCGACTCCAGTGAGTTTTCCTACCCTGCCACAGTAGTATATGGAACAAGCTGATATCAGTGAATGGTTGCCATTACTTGTATCTGTTATATCATGGTGCTAATTCTGCATTTCTAGTGACTAGCATTCTAATGACTACTAATTTCTCTCTCTCTCTTTTTTCTTTTCATTAATTTATTTTTTTAAACATATCAGTTGTCTCAGAAGGGCTCCTTGCCAGTTGATGGCCAGGTTGCTACTCCTGCATCTGTAAGCAGTGTTGAGCCGTCCTCCCAGCAGGTACCCTCAGATGTTCCTGCCACTCTTGAGCCCAAGGTGGAGCTTGGGAATGAGGAAGAGGAGGTGGATGAGGAAGAGTCAATGACAGGAGGAAGAACTGGAAATAAAGGAGATGTAAGGCCTGAGGTAAAGCCCAAAGAGAAATCTTATGAGCAGTAAGAAACGGGCTTCATTCAACTGGCACTTGAATTCATCCTTCCCATGCATCTTATTTAAGTGGTTGTTTCTCTTTCCTTAGATTAAGAAGGAAGAGCCTTCAAATGAGGGATGCAAAAGTATTCCCATGGAAACGTCTGTGGCAGCTGGGGAGGACAAAAAGACTGAACCTAAAGAAGATGGTGTTGGTTCAGGTCCCCCCTGCACTCCAGCTGGAACACCTAATAAAAAGAAACGTGAGTGCATTATCCACAGGGAATTTACAAACAGGATATATCCAAATGTGTTGATGCAGAATTTCCTGGCTTGATGCAACCATCCACAATAGTATATTTTCTGCTTGCATGAACATTTTGTGTGATGTGCTTTAAAACCTTTTATTTTTTCTAAACCGTTTTTTTTTATTTTTTTTTTTTTTATTTATTTATTTTTTTTTCTTCCCTCTCTCTTCCCCCTGACTAGTCTTCAAACCTGAGGAGTTGAGACAAGCCCTAATGCCCACACTGGAGTCTCTCTATCGTCAGGATCCAGAGTCTCTTCCCTTCCGCCAGCCTGTGGATCCATCACTCCTGGGAATACCTGTATGTTTCTTTCATTAAGTGTACCTCTTGGGTGTTTTTATCCCAAGTGATTTATCCATGACTTATTAATGTGGTTTTAGCTTGTTGTCGTTGCTGTTGTACTTGTGTAGGTATAAATTTGAGAATTTCTGGTGTGAACAAATTGATGTATATATCATGATATAAATTGTAACAATTATAGTAATAATAATGTAAGAAACAAATGTGTAGTATTCTGTTTCTTTTTCTCTCTCAGGACTATTTTGACATTGTAAAGAATCCTATGGACTTGTCTACAATAAAAAGAAAACTTGACACAGGTCAGTATCAGGAACCATGGCAGTATGTGGAGGACATCTGGCTCATGTTCAACAATGCCTGGCTGTACAATCGCAAGACTTCACGGGTGTACAAGTACTGCTCCAAACTGGCTGAGGTCTTTGAGCAAGAGATCGACCCCGTCATGCAGAGTCTCGGTTATTGCTGTGGGAGAAAGGTAAGTGTCTGTGTAGAGGCAGGCTTGCAGGTTTAAGTCATAAAACTACAGCCGTTTGCTCCACTGTGCACTTTCCAGTAATGCTAGGGGATAAATGGGTTTTTGTATTGTATTCGACTAGTATTGTTGTTAACTTTCCCTTGATAACAAAGATAATTATAGGATGTTCAATTGTGATAAACTTTATTTAAATTTTTCTTGAAAGCCAAGACACACTAAAGTTTGCTCTTTATTTTTTATTGCTGTGATCTGTTACATGCATGAGTGTTAGTTCCTGGAAGGAAAAAATGGAATTCCATCAAAATTAAATCGCTAAAATACTCTAGAGAAAGATCTCGCACTGGCAACAGCTGCAACAACACGCGCTGGGAAATTAAGCTTACCTGAAAATTTCCTCCTCCAATTGGGTTTCTGAGGTGTTTTACACTTAAGTTATCTGAAGTAAGATGCTTCATTGATGCAACGATGGTGCTGCTGGTATGAAATTGAAGTCGTTTTTTCCCAATAGAAATTATTAAGGAGTTCATGCAGTAGTTGACGATGTTAAGTGCTACATGATGCATGGGATGCAAATGGCCATTTAGTCCCTATTCATGTACTTAACTAATGTAAATACAGCAGCTCAGAATAAGTGATAAAAAGCACTTAATTCCCCAGTGTCTAGCTTAAGAATTGATTTTGTCCATCCCCAGCAGAGATTGTAAAACTGGTTTTAGGCGTTAACTGTAATTTCTGTCCTATCTGCATGTGTTTTTGTGTTAATTTAATTGTGAATTGATTTGGATGGGTATTCTTTTAACTATTGTGACCATTTTGAAAGTGTGTATTGTGATAAATATAGAAATGTTTCTTTTTATAAACTTCATAGTAAATTTGGATTTCTTTTAACAACCAAGTAATTCATTTTTATGGTTGACTTGCTTTTTGTTAAAATTCCATGCTTTTTGTGCTAGCTATTTATTTATTTATTTTCATCTTTTTCTTATAGTGGGAATTCTCCCCTCAAACTATGTGCTGCTATGGGAAGCAGCTTTGCACTATACCACGAGATGCTGTTTACTTTAGTTACCAGAACAGGTAATGGACACCGACTGGATAGTTGTCATATGTGCATAAATATAATGTTTAACTTTCTATTGTACATTATATTTATATCATGACCAAAAAGTGTTAGCAGGTGTGTGAGAATAACACAAAATTCAAATTTGCTGCAGTTTTGCTATGGTGGAGTCTCTATGATGTATTTTTGAAAAAGTAAGCATTGCCTTAATATGTGCTTTTAGCTTAAAAACATTTTTTGGATTAAAAAACATTGAGCCCTATAAAAGTACAACAGTTGAAACTAAATTACACAGTGTTTGTGATTCATTCAGAATCTTGGCAGCCTGTAATTAAAGATAAATAAATTGAAACAAATTTAGTTATGACTACATTAGGCATGTTCCCATTAATCTTTTGATTATTCATGATATCGGTAACTATGTAGAGTACGCTGTGTAGTTTTAGAAGTATGGCACAATTGCTGCAGTTGATTTTAGTCTAAGTTTAATCAGTGGGGGAAGGCTGCTAGATTGCAGATGTGTGCATGTGCAGTTGTGCTTTTGTCTAGTTTCACAGACAAAAATGGAAGGGTGATGTTGACATGTTTACGGTATTTATGCAGGTGCACTGTACATGTTTGGCAGGTCCACTATGTGCTCAGTGGCCATCTGTGCCGTAACTTACCTGGAAGCCACAGTATTCAGACTAGTATGCTAGTGTTTTTGCTCATTAAAAAAAAACAAAAAACATTTGTAAAGCCCCCAGTAGCATCCCCTGATTTAGAGATAGAGGAAGCCCTGTTTTCAGAGGAGTGCATGTGGGATTGATTTGAATAAATGACACCTTTAAGCACTGATTAATGACTAATAGCATACTTTATTATTCAGTCTGTTGAGATGGTTCTGTCTGATGCACTGACATTGTATTAAGAGCCTCAAACAGCATGCTGTGGTGTTACAGCCCTTCTGGTTAGCACAAGGGGTGAGAAGGGAAAAGAACAAAACAGGCTATATATATTACTTTCTGCTGTTACTCTTGGTACCTATTTTATTTATTTATTTATTTTTAGTTTTTTTGGAAATACTGTATTAATATCGCAAGAGAAATTATTGCCTCTGCATTTAACCCATCCAAAGTGAGGACATACACTCAAACAGTCAGCACACACACTTGGGGCAGTGAACTGTTGCACATTGGGGTGCCTGGAGAGCAGTAGGTGGCTAGGCGCCTTGCTCATGGGTACTTGAATGTGGGAAGGTGCATTCATGGCCCACCACCACCACACATTTTTCCCTGCTGGTTCGAGACTTCTAGATACCAAACCTGCTTCTGTGACCATTAGGCCATGGCTGCCCCCAATGAACATGTTTGTAACTGAAATGTAACCTTTTTGATATTACCCCTTCAATTCTCCAAATTTGGACATTTCCCCCTCCTTTTTTACTGTCTTGTTTTAGATGTGTTACATTATCTATTTCTTCTGTTTTCTTTTTTATTATTATGGATGGAAAAAGAGACTTTAGATGTGTGGAACCTCATATTGCTACCCCAATGTCAAGTCATGGTTAAAAGCAATAAACTAATTGCTAAGGCCTAGGACTGGAGTACAAATTAAAAACAGCCTTTTTATAAAATTTATTTATTAATTTTTTAAAATAAAGACTTTTTATTTGCGTCTACTGCAAACATTTTTTTACATTAAGATTCCATATGCCCAGTGTGCGTATACAGAATACGGCTTGCGGAATGCATGTAAAAATAGACATGTTTTCTCAGAGTGGAGGTGATTTTCAGATGGACGTATTCTGAATGCGGCAAAAGCGATAGATGCATGTAGTGATTACTGCCAGATTCATACTGATTTGTTTTTGTGTTCTTGTGTCAATTATAGTGGGAAATTTGACCTGAAACATCCATGAACGTTAAGCCCTATAGTGATCAAGTTATGTATTTTAAAACCAATCATTATATAAATGGAGTTCCATTCATATAATACAATGTATGCCAATGAGCTGTTAATGTGTAAATACTAGCCCACTCACCCTAAGCAAAGCACTGAACATTGTCTTGGCGATATTACAGATTGTGCTCTACAGTACTTTGTTAAATCATTACAGACCAGCTCTAAGATGCTTTCAAACTGCTCTTTCGACCAATGAAGATGATGTTTTTCTTCGTCTGCTTCAGGTTTTCTTTTCGTAATGCCATTGCGATTATCTTCTCTTCTAGAAGAAGAAATTCTCCTATAAGCAATGCTGCCATTGTTCAAGAACGGCAGGGCAAAGAGAGAATTACTGGACTGGGGTTCTGTATACATGGTCATACAAGTATGCATTGTGCATACCGGACACCGTGTGTACATAACATAATGCATTCTGCATACTGTGCATATGAAATCTTGGCTTTAGGAAATATTGTAATACAGCGCGTTTCATATTGGTTGTAAGGGAATTTTGTAAAATAAACATTATGCTCATACAATGCAGAGGCAATAGTTCTACAGGCCAATATATTTTATCAACAGAGAGGGTTTCACGACAGAGCTGATCACAAGGTGTAATCCACATAGATATTTGTGGTGCCTGTAAGAAAAGACCGCTTTTAAATAACCTTTTTTACTGGCAGGTGTTCTTTTCTTTGTGTGTGTGTGTGTTTAATGTGCTCAGTGTGCTCATGTGTCTGTTAATTCCTTCACTCCTGCCTCCCCCTGCAGTTGATTATGCTCTTGTTTAGCTGTGGTGGTTTACTCATTACACATGCAGACGCTAATCTGTGCTTTGCTTTGGCTTTCTGCTTGTCTTGTCTGTCATCATCCTATCTGTTTGTCCATTCCTATCTCTGATCTAATGTCCCGTGCTTTTACTTCCTTCATTTTTGACACTTCCCTTTCTGTAATTCAAACGTGTATGTGCCATTGCCTGCTTTCATCCCATCACTCATGTCCATCGTGTCCCTTCCTCTTTAAAATCCCTGCTCAAAATCCGTGCATCATGATTGACTTCTCTGGCGACGACCCTGTTCTGCACTCGTCATCTGTGCCTGCTTCCCCCTTGGCCTGCCCTGCCTTGTGCTACACTGATTGGTGTCTGCTTCCTCATGGCCTTTCTGTGAATGGCTGTGGTGCTGGTGAATGGTGTAGTTCACCAAAATATGGACTTCTTGCTGACAGGTACCACTTCTGTGAGAAGTGTTTCAACGAGATCCAGGGTGAGAGCGTGTCCCTCGGGGATGACCCATCCCAGCCACAGACGTGAGTTATTCCACTTCTCTTTTCTTTCTCTTTTCTAGCCTCATAAAGGATACCTTTTTAAAATTATTGTTGTTGTTTTATTACTGATCTAATTATGGCTCCTCAGTATTCTAGACAAGATAGAAATTAAAGGCTTATCCTAAAGAAAAATAACACTTTTTATATAGCTGTTGGACATTTGTCCTATTTCAAAATGTTAAAAAACTGCTGACCCATGTTCCAGGTCCATCAACAAGGACCAGTTTGAAAAGAAGAAGAATGACACACTTGACTCAGAGTTGTAAGTTTTCTTCATTGTTTGTATTGACCTTTTGCTCTTGAGTGCGTTTTAATAAAGACATTCTTAAATAATATTTTGCTATTATTAACTATGTCTAAGGAAATTAATCTCTGGAATTTTTGGAGAATTACAGATAGTAATAATAAGTGAACAGCACTTGTTGAAAGTTAATTGAAGTCAAAACTCTATATTAAAATCTGCCTCCGCAAAACTTCTTACTGCTATTTTAATCTATTTGAATGGTTATTTGAAAACTGAATTTCAGAATGATGTCATCATGGTTCAAAGGAACATGGAGTAGTATGGCTTTAAACAAAATTTCTTTCAGTATTTCAGGTGTTTATGCTTGAATATATTAATCCTGACACATATATAGGTTCACAGTGTGCAGACAAATATTTTAATATAAGCCTTTGACACCCTCTGACATGACATGAATGTATAAAAATCTTATACTTGTACATATTAATTTGATTGGCCTTGACATCAATCTGAGACTTGGTTTTAAAATAACTGTCCATGAATTTGTTAAAACAAGCTATTGGTTTTGACAGACAAAATATTTTGCACACAAAAATGAATCTAGCAATTAAAATGAGATTCTTCTCCTTTACAAGTTATAATGCAGTCTTTTGGGCAAAAAAAATGCACGCTTTCAATTTAATTTTTATTTTCTGTGTAGATTTGTGGAATGTGTGGACTGTGGCCGTAAAATGCATCAGATCTGTGTTCTGCACAATGACACTATTTGGCCTGCTGGGTGAGTCTTTGTGGTACTGAATGTCATGATTTGACTCGTTTTCAAAAGTTTATCTAACTTGCATTTCCTTTCTTGTCTTTCAGCTTTTTTTGTAACGAATGTTTAAAAAAGTCCAACAAGACTCGCAAAGAGAATAAATATTGTGCAAAAAGTATGTTACGCTGCATTAAAAATATATATATACATTAAACATTAGGGTAGTCAGTAATAACTTGCATCAGTAACATGATCACAAAGCTTATATTTTCTTTTACTCATATAGGGCTGCCCCAGACTAAACTGGGTAACTTCTTAGAAACTCGTGTTAATGACTATCTGAAGCGCCAGAACCACCCAGAGTCTGGTGAAGTCACTATTCGGGTTGTCCATGTCTCTGACAAGGTGGTAGAAGTCAAACCAGGAATGAAATCCAGGTGAGAGATGCTGATATCTAATAGCTATAAGCTATCATGTATAAGAAGGTACGATAGAAGGTAAAAGAAGCAGACAGGAGTTGAGATCAGAAATTGTATCTCATGTTCATTACTTTTGCAACCTGTGACATGTTGCCTCTTGACTGTTGTTTTCCTCTTTTCACAGATTTGTGGACAGTGGTGAGATGCCAGAGTCCTTTCCGTATAAATCAAAAGCTCTGTTTGCCTTTGAGGACATTGATGGTGCAGATGTCTGCTTTTTTGGCATGCACGTGCAGGAGTATAGTTCAGATTGTCCACACCCTAATCAAAGGTTGGTAGTGTCCTTATGATATTAAATAGAAAGGTAGTGGTAAACAAATTGTCTCTCTCCATCTAACACTTGTAACTTTTTTTTTTTTTTGCTTGCACTGTTTCAAATTGTTTTTGAATTCAAGCTATTGGTCTGCATCTTTGTACAGTTCGAAAATGCTCTTTTTCTTTCCTGACAGACGGGTATACATATCCTACTTGGACAGTGTTCACTTTTTTCAGCCACGCTGTTTAAGAACAGCAGTGTACCATGAGATTCTTATTGGGTATCTGGAGTATGCCAAAAGATTAGGGTAAGATTTCTCCATTAGATGATATGATGCAGTAAAGAAATGTTAATGCCTGTAGGTTTACAACTAGCAGCCTTCCCCATCCTTAATTTTTTGTCACAAATCTTTATTTATTTATTTTTTGTTTAAGGTTTACTACAGGCCACATTTGGGCTTGCCCTCCCAGTGAGGGAGATGACTACATCTTCCACTGTCACCCTGCAGACCAAAGAATACCCAAGCCTAAGCGACTACAGGAGTGGTACAAGAAAATGCTTGATAAAGCTGTGACAGAGCGCAATATACATGACTATAAGGTAAGAATTGGTTTGTCATGTGTGCAAATTCTCACATATCAAATATTTTGGGATAAATGATGCTTTGTTATGGTATGTGTATCCTTACAAACACAGACTCAGGAAACAGCCTGTTTTGCTTTGCAGGACATCTTCAAGCAGGCAACAGAGGATCGTCTCACTAGTGCCAAAGAGTTGCCTTATTTTGAGGGTGACTTCTGGCCTAATGTACTTGAAGAGAGCATTAAAGAGTTGGAGCAGGAGGAAGAGGAAAGAAAACGGGAAGAGAACAGTACTTCCAGTGAAAGTGTAGATGTAAGTTGGAGCATCCATTTTACCCATGTTTTCTAAACCCTTGTCAGTTTGATTGTATACTACCTTACATCCTCTAGGCATCAAAGGGTGATAGTAAGAATGCCAAGAAAAAGAACAACAAAAAGACGAGCAAGAACAAGAGCAGTCTGAGCCGAGCCAACAAAAAGAAACCAGGGATGCCAAACGTGTCAAACGACTTATCACAAAAACTTTATGCCACCATGGAGAAGCATAAAGAGGTAGGGTGGAGATTGATTAAAGATTTTAACTGAGGGGGAAACTTGGTGGTTTTAACTTTTCTTTTCTTTTTAAGGTGTTCTTTGTCATCCGATTGATTGCTGGGCCCAATTCCAATAGTCTTCCACCAATTGTGGACCCTGATCCATTAATGGCATGTGACCTAATGGATGGGCGAGATGCTTTCCTTACACTGGCACGGGACAAACACCTGGAGTTTTCCTCATTGAGGCGGTCTAAATGGAGTTCCATGTGTATGCTGGTAGAACTGCACAACCAGAGCCAAGATCGATTTGTTTATACCTGTAATGAATGCAAACACCATGTTGAGACACGCTTCCACTGCACTGTATGTGAGGTAAGGAATTACCTCATTAAATTGGCTAAAAGCTTTCTTTATCTTGGGGCAGAAACAGAGAAGTTATCTGTAATTTTTTATTTATTTTTTTTTTGCTTATTTATACCAATAACATTTAAAATCGAAAACATTTAACTATGGTTCTGTTGAGCTAAGCTAACTATGATTTCTAATTACAGGATTATGACCTTTGTATCACTTGCTATAATACAAAGAGTCATGAGCACAAGATGGAGAAGTTGGGCCTGGGTCTGGATGATGAGAGCAACAACCAAGCTGCAGCCTCCATGCAGAGTCCTGGTGACTCACGCCGTCTTAGCATTCAGCGTTGCATTCAGTCTCTAGTACATGCTTGCCAGTGCCGCAATGCCAACTGCTCTCTTCCATCCTGTCAAAAAATGAAAAGAGTTGTCCAACACACCAAGGGCTGCAAGCGCAAAACCAATGGTGGTTGCCCTATCTGCAAGCAGCTTATTGCACTTTGTTGTTACCATGCTAAACACTGCCAAGAGAATAAGTGTCCAGTGCCTTTCTGCCTAAACATCAAGCAGAAACTGCGCCAACAGCAGCTCCAGCACCGGGTTCAGCAAGCCCAGATGCTTCGGAGAAGGGTAGCTAGCATGCAAAGAACAGGTCAGCCACTAACTGGTGGAAATGAAGGTTTGCCATCACCCAGCAGCAATGGTACGACTGGCCCTGGGACACCTACCCAAAATACTCAATCTCCTGCCCTACAACCACCTACTCAGCAATGCCCAACTCCTGTCCATCAGCCTGGAGTTGCAGGAGGTCCTCAGCAGCAGCAGCAACTTGCTGGAATGGTGCAGCCTCATCAATTCCAGCAGCTACCTGCTGGTGGTGGGATGAGCTCTCCACATCAGCAAATGGTTCAACAACCACCACCACCTCAGCCACCCTCAGTACAACAGCCTCAGCATCCCAACAGCCTTCCTCCATATGCGCAACGACCTCCGAGTTCCTCTCCAATTTCTCAATCTATGGGGAAACCAGGCATAGGCCCGACAAGTCTGCCCCAGCAACAACCGTCATCCCCAGGTCAGTCAGCATTTCCCTTACAGCAGCCATCTGGTCCTCCTCCTGCAGCCCTGGAAATGGCCTTAAAGATTCAGCGAGTTGCAGAGACTCAACGTCAAATGGCTAAACAAAAAAGCCTGCAGATGAACCAAGGACCAGGGATGATGTCGTCACACCCCCTGCACCAGGACCCTCAGACTCAAAACCTGATGGGTCTCAACCATCCTGGATCAGGGATGGTGGGACCTCAGGGATTACAATCACAGGCACAATCTACTGTAGCCAGGGCTCAAATAGAGCAACAGCAAAGTGTGGTAGGAACTGGCATGCAGCAACAAGGAGGGCTTCAGAACCAACTCCCTTCTCAGGTGCAAATGCCACAAGCTCCACAGGGTGGGGCACAGCTTCCACCTCCACACCAGCAGTGGGGAACACCTGGGATACCCCCTCAGCAGCGACCAGGAATGATGAATCAAATGGGCCATACAGGAATAGTTGCTGGGCAACAACCACAGCAAGTGGCACAACAACAGCAGCAGCTTCCCCAACAACAGGGGCAACCAGGAGTGATGGGTATGATGGGTGGCCCGGGTGGTGCCACAAACCCAGGGACTGGCAGTGGAGGTCTCCTTCAGAGTGCCTTGCAAGACCTTCTTAGAACTCTGCGTTCTCCCAGTTCCCACCTTCAACAGCAACAGGTACTGAAAATATTGCGCTCAAACCCTCAGCTAATGGCAACGTTTGTCAAGCAGCGTGTGCCTAAATACCTTGGAAGAGGTGGACCTGGTGCTGGTGGTGCGGGCCCGGCAGGCTTGGAAAGTCAGCAGATAAATGTAAATACAGGGGGCAGTCAACCAGGTATGCACATGGGACAGGGGACCGGTTTGCCCCCCACAAACCCACTTCAGCAGCAACAAATTCAACAGCGTTCCCTTATGGGTGTAAATATACAGCAACAACAAATGGCTTTGCAGCAGCAACATGGTGTAATACCTGGTCAAGGCTCAAACATGACCAGTATGTCTCCCCAGATCACAGAATACATGAGAAAACATTTGCAGCAGCAGATGGGAAATCTTGGTCAATATCAACATCCCCAATCACAACAGCAGCAAGGTTATCTTGGCCAGGCTGGAATGGCACCTCAGCAGCCAGGTCAAACTCAAGCTGGTGGACTTCCTCAGCAGCAGCAAGGAGGACCGCAAGCTGGGCTGCAACAGAATTATTCAGGATCCATGTCTCAGCAGGTGGCAGCAGCTTTACAACAGAGGTTGCAGCAGCAGCAGCAGAATACTATGGGTGGGCTGCAAGTAAGTGATGGCAGTAGTTCACTTCAGCAGCAACAATTACAGCCCCCTCAAGGAGGTTCTCAGCCTCAGCCCTCCCACGCTATGATTCAGCAAGCACTGCACCAAAGGCTTCTCCAGCAGCAGCAGCAACAACAGCATCTAGGTGGTGGGTCTCCTGCTCAACATAATAATCCCATGAGCCCTCAGCAGCCAATGTCCCAGTCTCCACATTTACAGGGTCAACAACTGTCCACTTCCCTTAGCAACCAAGTGCGGTCACCCCAGCCATCACCACGGCCCCAGTCTTTGCCTCCAAATTCTAGTCCATCTCCTCGCACGCAACCCCAGCCTTCTCCACATCGTATATCCCCCCAAACAGGTTCCCCACACCCTGGGCATCTTCCCCCACATCACACTGGCATGGTAGCACCTCCACAACAACCACAGCAGCCATCTCAACAGCAACAGCAGGCTAATGCTTTGGACCAAACCCCATTTGGGTCAGACCAGAATGCCATGCTTTCACAGCTCAGTGGAATGGGACCCCTGCAGGGGGCAGGGAGTTAATGACATGCTGGCTGGCAACAACCAAGACATGGGGACAGATATTAATCACAGCTCATTAAATTTAATGTAGCGTTACAGTCTTCAAAACACTTAACAGGAATGGGTTGCAATTTTAAAATTTACTGTTGCTCTCATTATTAGTGTTATTATTTAATATTTTTTGAAGTAAATGAAAAGACTACACCTTCCTATGGGAGATACTACATTAAGTGAGCAAATTAATAAATTAAATGAATGGTAAATTATTGCTGTTAATATATGCATATATATTTTTAGCCAATTGTGTTCAAAGGGTTCTGGGTGAAATGATGGGAATATTCTCCTTGGTATTTGACAAGTACTATTTTTGGGGATGACTGCCTTTTTATAAATATTTTTTTAAGATTTTAAATGCATAAAATTAAAGAGAAAAATGTGTTAACACAATAAATAGACCTTTGTTGTTTTTCCTCCATACACATTGAAAGTTATGCCCGTTTTTGAAAGTGTTAACTACCATCAGCAGTTACTCATTTAAATTAAAAATTTCTTATTTTTTAATAATCTTCAAGCCTAAAAAACATACAGTGGCCCCTACTGGACAACTATTGACATATTCTAAAAGTGGCTTCATTTTGTAAAATATGTATTTTTGTTAGTGAAACCAAGCAAGAAATGGGTAAATTTGTTTCCTCTTTCCATTTTTTTTTTTTTTTAATTTGTGAGGGGAGTTTTGGGCTTAATGTTGTGAATCTTTTTTTTTTTTTTTTTTTTTTTTTTTTTTTTTTAAATGTGCACGTGTCATGATTTCCCACTACCATTACCCATTCCTTTGAATGTGTACTGCATTCTTTGGTTCTGTTCTTTGATAATTGCAATGGTACTGAAACTGCTGAACCTGCAGATGTGCTATAATCATAGGACACTGTGCAGTAATTTCAACCACAAAGCTTAAACTCTGAGCGAGCTTTTCTTTCTCAACAAAGCAGTCTTGATGTTCTTTTGCCCATTTCACTGACTTGATGTCCTCATTCCTCTCTGTACAGGGTGGGAAAATTTTCCTGACTCTTCCCCTTTTGATGCACAGTACTTTTCTTGGGATTTCAATAATCTTTTTCCTACTGTATAAAGAAATTCTGGACTTACTTTTTGTAATAAAATGTACATGAACTGGACAGTCAAGTCACAGAATATTGTTTCCTTCTGATTTAAGCTCAAGACAGTTTAATCTTTAGGGCAGCTTGGAGTAAGCAGACTCAATATTACGTTTTGCTATAAGATTTCATGGGTGGAATGTTTGTCAGACCAATACCTGCAGTTTTATATGTAAAGTCAAATTTATAATTTTTTTTTAATAGTAAAATGATTGGTGTATATTAATAAGGCACTGCTGGTTCTCTGTTTTAATGTTGCACACAAACACACTGTGGAGGGCACCTACTGCCCATTTAAAATAGAAAAAACACAGTTTAAAAAAAGAACACGAAAGACAGCTACCCTATTCTAATTTCCTGTCCCGCACCCCTCCCCCAAAAACTTTTCAAGTTTAACTGCTAAAGTTGGCACGGCATTGAACAGAGGCAATATTGCGTGAGACTTATTTTATAAAATAAGTATACTTGTCCTTTTTATATATATAAACATATATAAATATGAATTATTTAATTTTGGGGGGGAAAACTTGAAGCAACAGGAGCTGATAAAATACAATTTTTAAAAGATGAAATGGTAATGCAAAATGACACTGTCATACATCCCACTTGGGGACTGCTGAGAAATGTTTTTGATGAAATGTCTTATACATGCATATATGAATAAATACACAACGATCCACTGTACAAAACATAGTAACTGAACATGTTTATGGTCTGGGTTTGGTGTGTGGGGTGGATTTTATTTATTTTATTTTCCTTTTTGTTCTTGGACGGGGGAGATGAGGACTGGACAAAGACCATGTGATTTGTTAAAGTTTTGACCACTTTTCTCTTGCTGACACTTTTTGGTGCTTGCCGAGAGGAGCAAAAATATTTGATGCTCTGGTTTCTATTTTTTTTTTTTTTTTTTAAGTTATTTTTGTGGTCAGATTTTTTTTTTCTTTTTTCACTTATTTAATTGTTCATTAAAGTATGTTTGTACCAATGAAAGCAGTTGGTGGCTTTTATTTTCACTATGCTGTTTCTATAATGGATGGCGGGGGGCCCTGAACATATAATCTCATTGATACAATAGGAGAAAAGTCATTCTCACATTTAGCTTTATTACAATATAAAAGCACATGTCTAATATAATACAAATACAACCATGTATCTGGCATCACAATAGCAGGGTATGTTTGTAAAGTGCAGCTTTTCAGACTACATATATCTTGGTAATATAATTATTTACATGGTTCTAGTACCTTGTTACCACTACAAGAAAAATACAAAATAATTTCTGTTTTCTATTGTACATTGATATTTAATTATATAAAAATACAGTGAAGGTTGATGCAGTTATCTTTTGGTACAAATATACATCACATGGTGACTAGCATATACAGGCAGACAGAAGTCTTGCGATGAGTGGCTAAGAGTAGATGCTACAAAGTGCTATAAGTTCATATATTTAAGCAAATGAAGAGGTAGCAAAATTGTAGCAGGCAGGGATGCAGATTTCTTCTACAAAGGGTGGAGGAAGGTTACCATAGGTACCTTACTGTCATGATCTCTAAGATATTCTAACACTGATAGTCATTAAAAACTTTGTGAGGATAATTTTTGACTTTTTTTTTCTGGTACACAAAACTGGATTTTTGTAATATGGATAATTTGTTTAGCATATCAAAAAACAAACAAAAGTGTCAAGAATAAATTATGCACAACAAAACAAAATGGCACCTGCCAAAATGAAGGTCACAACAGTCAGTATCGGGTACGGCCTCCTTTTACGTTAGACAGGCCGTGATTTGTGGTGATAGAGCACAGCGAATCCAGTCCCTCAAATACTGCAACCGGATGTCGTGATCCTTTTCGGGAGTCGTCACTCTCTCTCTCCCTGGGCATTGGCCTGTCGTCAACTGACCCTGTCATGTTGTGGCGGTCAATCAGGTTTCTGATGGTGGGTTGTGTACAGCCCATATGCCTCGCTACCTCACAGTAGCTCAACCCGGCCTCCACCATACCCATTGCCCGGAGATGGTTTTCATGTGATAGACGTGGCATTATGACATGCACTAGACTAACAATAGTGGACATTTTTATAGGCTTTATATAGGCTTTCCAATCCACTCCTCAAATTGTGCAGATACACATTGTGTTTTGCTTAAACGGCATTTGGTGCTTTTTTGCAAAGTAATCTATTCATGTACAAAATGACAACTCATCATTTTCTCAAGTGCCTGGGTAATATCATCAACAAAGCAAGAGGGTATACTCCAAACCCCCAAACACACACACACACATATGCAAGTACAGATACACAGAAATTTCTCTCTCAAAGTTTTTGATGACTGTCAGCATAGTAATAAGCAAAATATTAACATGAAAAATAATATGCATTAATTTTTATTAGCATGGAAAAAGTAATGTGGATTTATAGTTCCTAAAAATTTCTAAGCTAATGGTACTATTATTGGATTAATGCTGCATTCATTAAGAAAGGCTGTACCATGAGTGTTTTTATTACCAATCACACTGCACTAATCAATGTTTATTCATAATGCCTAAAAGGGTATGACATGGCAAACTGAAAAATATTGTCTATGCTGAAATGCAAACAACTGTAATAGCGTTACATTTTTTCAGCAAAACTTAAAAGACAATAACTTCAAAGTAAACATGGAACAACTGCAGACGGAAGTGGTTCTACTTCAGGAAACATGGTCAGTACGGTTTGTACTTTTTGACCCCATTTACACTCTGCCATTTCCATGCACAGACATTACACTTTCAAAAAGTGCAGTCATCAATTTTTTCTTTTCTTTTTTTTACATCTCAAAGCAGAACAGATCCAGACGCCTTCCAAAAATAGAAGTTTACCCAACTTCATGTGTGACATGGTGTCTGTACTAAACTGATAATTTGTACTATAAATGAACATGGCACAAGTATGTTTGTAACAGGGTTAATTTTCTGCAACCTCAGATGTCTGTGATATACTCAGTGATACCACAGTGTTTGAATTCTCCATCTGAATGAATCAGAAATTAAGCAGTTCTTTTGGTGTTCCACCACAGAAAAGTCAAGGGGTTCCCAACCCTGGTCCTTGTGTGTTCTTCTTGTTCCTGACACACCTGATTTAATTACCTCTGATTTCTGACATTATTAAGAGTAATGCCTTTATGGGTGTGATAGAGCATGATAAACACTAGAATGTGAAGGGCAAGGGTTCCCTCAGGACCAGGGTTGGGAACCCCTGGTCAATGGGCACAGAACAATGCATTTTGTGGTTTTCCAGTGACAAAGTGCAAATGCATGATTTGAAAGTAAGGGAATGGCCGCTTAGCTTGTTTAATCTATGTGATAACTGGACCTTCATAATTATGTGGGCATTCTGCAATGCTAAAGAATAAAATTTACATTTTTTGCAAATTGTCGTAGATTAAACCATTTGGGTCATTTGTTTACTGCAAAAATAACTAAATAAAAAAAAAATAAAATAAAATAAATAAAAAACTTTGTGCTACTAACAGGCCCAACTAAACCACTTTGTTGTTAATTATGTCAGCATCCTCCATCATATTTTATGTTTCATGTATTGCACCATAATATTATATTGATGCAGCCAAAGTTAAGTGCCTGTTCATGTGTCCTAAATATCAGCACTATACCTGGCTAGCAATGAAGTGGCTTAGTGATTAAGGCAATGGGTTACTGATCTGAAGGTCAGGGGTTCAATCCCCAGTACCACCACTATTGGGCCCTTTGCCCTCAATTGATCAGCTGTATAAAAATGATAACTGTGTGTTGCTCATGAATTTTTTATGAATTTATCCTATCCACATCATGCATGTTTATAGACATCATTCTTTCCTAGTTCCCTCGCCCCGAGTCAACTGAGATGGGCGCCAGCCTTCCCGCGACCCTAATTAGGATTAAGCAGTTCTGAAAAGGAAAGGGGAAAAGGAGTCTTTCCAAGTCTTATTTTGACAACCAAAATCCACCATACAGTGACAGTGTTTAATAATGTAAAGTAAAAATGGCACAAAAAAAATGTTTTGATGCCGAATCATCCTAATAAGAAGAAGGGTTGGAATGTAATTACTGCATTTCCATATTAACATATTGTGATTGGATGTCTTCAAACCAAGTGGAGATGTATTTCATTAGAGTAAATACATATGGTTAAAATCTTGTTAGGATACAATTCACACATAACACATCAAATAGTCGGTTGTAAACAAGGTCTTTCTTTCTGTATCAGCCCAGGTACTGTTGGACACAGTGAAGCCAATCACTCACACAGCTGCAGCACTAGAATATGTATATTGAGTAACAATACTGCGCTACTGGTACAACATGTCACAGGTCAACTTTAACTGGTGCTAATGCAAACTGACAAACTGGTTTTGTCTCAAAATATATAACAATAGGTGACACCGGGCTTTTATGGCCACACTGGATGAAATGTATTATGCTAATCACACTACACAAGGTTTGATTATATTTTCTCAACATTTCCACAGAAACATTGCATTTTGAAATTCATTTTACTATACTGCAATTTTACTACTCGTATAGTGAGACTGTTATGCTGAAAATAAAGGACACCATTATACTGATAAGTGAAATACTCAATTAGGATATAACTACTCACAATATTGAAAATATTGGTGCTGTTTCAAATCCGGCCAGTTTCCCTGTAGGCATTTCATACGGCCTTCAGTACATGGTTGATCATGTGAGCATATTAAGGCATCCCATTAAAACAACAATAAAAAAGTCAACAGGAAAACACAAGAAAAATATGAACATACTTATGGACATCTAGGTCAGAGTAATAGTGTAAACCCTTACATGGAATCAATTTGTAGAAGAACTGCATGACCAAGTTACATAACTGAAAATGTCTTCCATAGCTGCCAATAAATCCAGGTTTTAAAACATTTAAAATTGACCAATTTTACATGAATAACATTTGGTCAAAATGTTTTACAACCTATTTCACTACTTAACTTAAGTAATCATTTATTGGGCAACTTTGTTGTTTTTTTTCGCCAATCATAAGGTGGTCAGTTTTTGCCAATGAAGAGTTTTGGACTCGGGAGGTCATAGATTATCACATCTCAACCCTATGCTTGAAGAAACAGTGTTAAATGAGGGGCATTACAGGGGGCCAAAAGGTATACATTATTTTTCAAGCTAGCAAATTACAAACAAGCACGCAAAAATGTCTGAAAGCCAGAAATAAAAAAAGAGAAACAAAAAAATCAGGTTACTGGCTTTTTGAGGTATCGTGGCAGAAACCACGATAATTTAGGGAATTATTGTTTTCCTCAGTAAACATGTTATGTCTGATTAGTTGTGGTACATGAATTTGATTTGGATTCTCAGCTATCTTGTATAGATCATGATCTACACTTTTATAGCTCCAATACAGCTCTGATGTGAGGGATGTGAGCATTTGCTGCTTTCATGTTAGATAGCGGCAGAGCAGGAATAGGATTTTTTATTTGCAGGTACAGCAAAGTGGTGTCAACTATAAGTGGTCGTGATGCTATAACATTGGAAATCCACTGACTATACCGTGTATATATATATATATATATATATATATATATATATATATATATATCTCCCCACTTTTAATTCTTCCACAGAGCATGCAGTGTTGCCAACAGACGTTTTTTTTTTTTTTCACCTGTGAGTTTCCATTTCTCACCTCTCTTTAGTTTCTCCTGTTATTTTTGCAATTATGACAGAATAGTGAGTGAAAGCAAATTCTTAGAAAATGTATGTATTTCAATAATACTTAATACTGAGGAGTATCTGAAAGGGACAACAGATAACTGCATCCTCCAAAAGGTATTTCAAGTTTTAAAGACTTAAATACGAAATAAATGTGCACTGGCTTGTCATGCATAACAAAAAGAGAAAGGCATGCACAGCACAACTAATGTTTGTAATAATCTTACATGACTTGCAATGACATATTTCTGTCAAAGAGGTCCTCAATTCCCCAACAGTTATGTCCTGTTGCTGTAAAATCAGCCCTTTGAATACTAATCATTTCATATTAACAATAATTTTCCAGTTTTCTAAAAATTATCTTGAGAACCTCACAACTAAAATTTAAAAAAATTTTCAAAAAAAAAATCTGTTTGATCCCATAGTATGTTAAGAAGTGCGCACACATGTCCTTTCTTTGCTGATGACCGATAAGAATTAAGTTACAAATGAGACTATGTACAGCTGAAATGTACCATATACAGGTGAAACTCGAAAAATTTGAATATCGTGCAAAAATTCATTTATTTCTTTAACTTTAAAGGTGAAACTAATATATTATATAGACTCATTACATACAAGGTGAAATATTTCAAGCCTTTATTTGTTATAATTTTGATTATTATGGCTTACAGCTTATGAAAACCCCAAATCCAAAATCTCAGAAAATTACATGAAAACAATAAATAAAAGGATTTTAAATACAGAGATGTCAGCCCTCAGAAAAGTATAATCATGCATATGTACTCAGTACTTGGTTTGGGCCCATTTTGCATGAATTACTGCCTCAGTGCGGTGTGGTATGGATGCTATCATCCTATGGCACTGCTGAGGTGTTATGGTGGACCAGGATGCTTCATTAGCAGCCTTCAGTTCTTTTGCATTGTTTGGCCTCATGTCTCTCATCTCAATGCCCCATAGATTCTTTTGAGGCTTTCCCTCCTTGCGGAGGGTGTCAATGATGGTTTTGTGCAAAACTGTCAGGTCAGCAGTCTTCCCCATGATTGTGAATTTTACTGAACCAGACTGAGAGACCATTTAAAGGCTCAGGAATCTTTTGCAGGTGTTTTAAATTAATTAACTGATTAGAGTGTGACACTTTGAGCCTACAATATTGAACCTTTTCACAATAGTGTAATTTTATGAGATTTTGGATTTGGGTTTTTCATAAGCTGTAAGCCATAATCATCAAAATAATTACAAATAAAGGCTTGAAATATCTCACTTTGAAAGTAATGAGTCTATATAATATATTAGTTTCACCTTTTAAGTTGAATAACTGAACTTTTGCACAATATTTGAATTTTTCGGTTTCACCTGTATATATGTATATATATACTATATTTGAAGAGTTTGAGTTCAAAAACAGATAAGTGCCATAGTTTACATTCATTCATTCATTTTCTGAACTGCTTATTCCTAATTAGGGTCGCGGGGAGGCTGGCGCCCATCTCAGCCGACTC